>OZ010605.1:44162520-44397520 GCA_963932145.1 Acanthosepion lycidas
GCATTATAACATCTAAGAAATGATTTTAAAAAATGAGAATCAATAGTGGAAATGTCTAAGTAGTTTTGCGTTTTTAAGATACAGTACAATAACGAGTTGAAATTTTTACAACCAAAGGGGAACGAGTCTTTCCTCATAACATTTCATCTTTCAAATCTGCTAGTAGTCAATGCTAATTCAATAATAATTCTGTTGTCTCTGAATTAACACTTTTCAATTTACCGGGGCATGATTCTTAATTGTAATTATTTATCATTGTGAATAGTACCTTAAATTTAATTTTTGATATTACTTTGCAATTTGAGGGAAACAATTTTTCAGTAATATAACTGAAGTCTCGTTCGTCATAAGTCCTCTATTAAATTTGACAAAGTGATTTGTCCTATTACTTGTTGCAAACAATCAGTTAAGATTATCATAGACTCAGTTATCAGATTCAATGCTTCGTAAAATATATATTTTTACATTTTATGATATAGAATTTTATATATATATATATATATATATATATATATATATATATATATATATGGTATCTTATTTGCCATAATCTTATAGTTTATGTTAACTTATTTGATAAAATGTTTGTAATATTTTTGAACATGTTTCCTTCGAGTGAAAAGCCTCTTTGTAATATTATCAAAAATTTAGTTTATTGAATATTCCTGACTTTTCTTGCTGCACTGACTTTCAATAAACGAAAATAAAAAAAATAAAGTAATTGCGTGTAAATTTTTCCAATTTTTACGATTATGCTTTTTACCATTTTCATCTTCGCCATGGTTTGATTTTTAATAATCTTTTGTTTGCTTTCTCTTGGCACAAATTGCAGGTAATATTGCAATAATCTTTATTGATAATCTTAAATCTTAATAGGTATACTATATACTATAATATTACATCAGTCATTAGAATATACTTGGGTATGGGATTACGGCAGTTGGAAAAGCTGTTAATATTATGTTGAAAATTCAAATGTTTTCGAGTAGAAAAATAAAACCTCTCTCACCGTATGAGTAGTATGGGTTACTAACACAGCAGTCAAAGTATGTATTAATTAATGTAGATATGTATAAACTAAATTGATCAAAAGAATAAAAGGACAGACGTTTTAGTTTTCAAACATTTTATATATTTACTAAAAATAGAATTTAGGAAGAATCTTCTAAAAGAGACAACATGGCGAAAGGACATTTTTGTGAAAGGAGAGAAATCTTTAAAAATCGCTTAGATCTACAATTCTTTCTTCATTCAGGGAAATGAATGCTAGTATATTCGTATATATCACTATTAGTTTATTCGTGTTTTTGTGGCGGGGAGTTATTAGCCAAAGTAAGAACTTTTGCTGGAATCTACTTCTCTGTGCTGAGTCGAATCAAAAGTATATTTGAAACCGGGCGTGATCGAGAGAAAAACAACTTCGTTTACTATTTTTTTTTTTTTAAACTTCTGTATTCTTTTTTTCTATTCCTCAGTGTTGACTCCCCAGATCTATTGTTCCAACTGTTATATTATTCTTTATTGTGTCATGTGAATCCTATTTTCTAATCTCGGGCAACCATAATAATTAGTGAAATCGTCACTACCCGATAGGAAATACGTTTCTTGAAAATTATGCTCTGAACTAAATTATAACAAATGAATACGAATTATAAAATGTATAAATTATTAAAATAAAATATTCGCTGATTTAATTAAATTCTTTTAGGGTAAAATTGGGTGGCCAGTGATGTATCAATATGATGCAATGCTAAATGTTATATAGAAACAACACACAGTGCGTTGATTCTCGCCAGGAAATGCCAGAGATCTGAATCGAACTTATTTTCCATCAGGTACCTTTGATCTAAGAAGAGTTGATATGTAGTGACCAAAATATGTACTACATTCATCCTAAGATGAAGTTTTGTACTCAATGACACCTCAAAAAAATAAAAAAACTTAGGATCCCTGAGGTAACCGCAAATCCACAAAGTGCAGTTGGAACCTCGAAGGAGGTTGAGCATTCGAAGAGCAAAACAACATAACCTCGATTTGAGTGAATAGGTAGAAACAGACAAAAAGCCAAGCGTAACAAAATTCCTATCAGACAGATTTTTATCAGTGAGGACGAATCCAAATAACTTTTTTTTTTGTATTAGTATCGAAAACTGTAAAAATTGTAAAAGATTACAAAAAAGGCTAATCAAAATCTAATTCATTGATTTGTTACGTCATAATCACTGCTGGCAACAAATGATAAGACAATAGGTTTTTAAACTTGCATTGTTTATTGAAAATCGCACTACTAAATTGTTCAGGATAATATCTTATTTGATGGCACAATGATTTAGTAATAATGTGCTTGTGCCTTACTTCATTTAGAAGATATACAGTTGTTGATTATGGAATTTATTATCCCTTTTAAATTCAAACCAACTGCATATATTTCAATTATAAATTTTATAAGGTTGTAATATAAGGCTTTGATCGATCACTGAAATGAAATTCCAACACTCCAATTTTTAACCTAAACTCAATCTTTAAACTTGTTTCCTCAAAAACGGTAACGATTTGGGAAAATATTTTGTGTCATTAATTATTATGTCAAATCCCAACTTTCAAATTGAGGACAATACCTTAATGAAAAAATAGGTGAAAAAGAAATAAAAATGCATAGAAATATGTGGAGAAATGCCAACGGTTCTTAGTAATATTTATCGGAAACTTCGGAAATAAGCGAACAAAATCAAAGGTATAAACAAATAATATGTTTATTTATTTCATTTCGATTGGAAATTTGTAATTCGGATTGGCGAAAGTCCGTTGGGGCTGGTAGTTAATAGTTTACGAATCGGACTTTGGTAGCAGTCAAGCGTCTGTTGACTTTGAAAACTTGTTGCGAACGTCAATCTGCTGTTTTCTCGGAGCTCAGAAAGGCGATAAAATGTCTTAAACAGACGACCGCTTAACTTCTTCACGTGAAACGCTGGGCTGTTTCTATGGCGATCCCTTCTCACTTTCTGCTTCTCGGCTGTCTGTTGATATTCCTTGAGTCAGGGCTCCAGACTACTCGTGCGATACTTGGTTTCAACTAACGTCAAAAGTTTCTGTCTGCTTTTGTTTTATTGGCCAACGTTCTTTTATTTTCCAGTTTTCCTTTCTTTTTCGTTTTTTTATATATATCGGAAGTTATGAAGGAGCCTCACTTATTTTGGTAGATTTCTAGTTAAAATGGTCCAGTAAACTTCCACTGTTTTGCAGTCGTATTCAATCTTTTCTTCTTCCTCTTATTTTTATTTGAAGGTTGCCTTCTCATGAGTTGGAAGAGAAGTAGAAGTTGAAGATAAAGATAGAGAGAGTGAGAGTTTTAAAGGAAAGCAAATGCTTTATTTGAATTCTCATATATATATATATATATATATATATATATATATATATATATATATATATATATATATATAAGGCTCAAACACTAATATTCCACTTTTATAATTTATTACATTGGAATCGTAATCACGATCCAAATCATCAGACCTACAAATTCAAAAAGAAATCGGAAAATATAACTGCGGGAATAAAAACAAACAATTTTACTGAGAGTGTATATTTTAAACTTCTCTCTGTTAAATTTTAATTCTCGCCTTCACCTTTAGGCCTTCCTGTTCTTCTTTCTTCTGTTACACCTCTATAGAGCTGTCATACATTTTCCTCTCACACTTGTTTCCCACTCCCACACATACATCGTTACATCCACTATCCAGAATAACCTATCCCATCTAAATAATCTTGAAATAGTCGCAAACACTTCCAAAACCATTATGGATATACTAAGATCTCCAAACACTAATAGCAATAATATTTATGAAGCAGGCATTTAAAAAAAAATTTGCCAAATGTCCCTCCCAATATATTGGAGTAGAAATTTTTAAAAAACGCATTTATGAGCACAAAAGAGACCTCACAAAAAACAACTTAGCTAATGCACTAGTCATACATAGAAATAAATTCAACCATAATTTTGATTTTAATAATGTTACACTCATAAATAAAGAAAATAACTGACTCAGAAGGAAAATTCTAGAGAGTCCCACCATTTAATATTACCCAAATATTAATCTACGTCCGAGCCTTTTCCCTATTTCACCTTTCTCAACAAAATTACGGCTCTCCCAAACAAACGTACCCAACAATATCGTAAAATCAAAAGAAAATGGTTGAATCCGTCAACACAGCTAGAATGACAATATTCTTCACACGTTACAGTAACTGACGTTATTTTCAGTTAACAATATGAAAATAGCGTTCTCTACATTCCTCCAGTTGCTAAGAACATGCTCTTTTTTGTTATTATTAGTTACTTTGTTTAATTAAATTCATTTCGTTTTTTGCTTTGAGAAAGTCCACATTGGACGAAACGCGTCAGTAACTACTACAGTTTTCCTATTGTCATTTATATTTATAAATATTGTCTTTTCTACAGGTTAACTCTGAGAAATTTTCATATATATATATATATTATTTTCATATTTTTTTATTTGGGCTCATCTCAAATAAATTAAGATTTAAAATCTGTTTAGTACGTCTTTCGTAATATAAAGGAAAAACGATGAAGTGTCTTATTAACAAATATTACTTCTAACGAAGAAGAAATTCGAAGCCATAGTCCAGTAATAGCGTTGCAATTCAATTTATATGGCAAAACCTGTTAAAATAAAGTTCCAATAAATGTATATCGTTAATGACAAATCTGCAGTAAACTATTTGCCACTTTTAATATTAAGATAGTGAAAGATTGATCAGTTATGTTCTTTAGGTCAATTTATTTTTCAAAAGAAAATAATCAAAAAAGTTCGATTAATATAACTAATTTGAATAAAAGTGACAGAAATTGAGTGTATCATGATGGGCAATGATTTATTTTGAAAGAGTTTGGAAGAATTAAAGAACCCATATTTTCTGAATGAGAAATAGGTTATAGGAAACAAAAAGAAATATATTAAATTTTATTGATTTTATTTAAAAAAATATTCTTACGATTACTGAAATCGTGAGAATTTCAAAATGTGTCGTGTTACCTTCAGGATGCAGTTGATGATGGTTCTCCATAACCTCCCATCTTCTGTAGCTCTTAGTAAGTATTGCCATTTCACAAGGCATCTTTTGATATTCCAATGCGCTTCCGGATTTCAGTGTCATATTTCACGTCTTTTGTTAAAACAATTCCCAGATATTTAAATTTTCGTGATTTGCATCCTGGATTGTTTCTTACAATTGAAATTTAATCCATTCTATTTATTTTCCTTTACTAACTTGACTAGAGGGGGGGTACCCTACAGATTTCTTTTTGTGTCTGTTGTCAACAGCGTGTCATCTGTATATCTTACGTCGTGTCCTCCAATAAGAAATCTTAGTCGGATTTTTATTTCTCTCGGGATCGCCTTGTTATAAAAGTTAAATGAGTCTGGTGAGAAGAAACGTCCGTCTCTTGCCCCCCATTCTATTTTTGTATGTTTACTGAATTCATTTTCTATCCGTATGCAGGCGGTTTGCTCCTAGTATAAGTTCTTTTATTCTAATATCTTTCTCAAATAAATTAAGTTCTCCAAGCAGTTCAAACAGCTCTTTGTGTCGTATCTTATCAAACGCTTTTGAATAATCTATAAAAACATAGATATGCATCCTTCTACATTTGTAATACTCTTCCTGATATTATTCTGAGCATAAATATCGTATTCCTTGTTCCAGAGTATTTAACGAAACCGCACTATTCGTTTCCTATTTGCGGTCTAATTCTGCTACGCGTTTTATTAGTCAGAATTCTTCAGTCAAAATCACTGTGTTCCCCACCACGCGCTGCAGTTAATTGTGCACTCCATAATAGTTTCGTGGCTGTGCTTCATACGGTTTTGAAATTAGAACTTTCCTTCTCTTAGACCGATTGTCGACCAGGGCTAGAGAGTCCAATCTGGTATTTAATCCATAGTTGGTGAAAGAGGCGGATTCAAACCTTTCCCAATGTTATTTGCACGAAAGAATACGACCGAACTTCGAATTCGGCTCGTGAACCATTACGCTACTTGCAAGTACAGGCTCATAACAAGAAATAAATAAGTGCCAAAATACAAGTCAGTCATGTATACAGTAAGTGCTTGTTTAAGAACTCTTTATACTTGATGGATCGATGTTAAAAAGGAAGCATCCCTTTCAACTGAAAGAAATCGTAACACTGATGAGTAAGCAAGTATATGTCCTTACTTTTGTTTCCATAGATACAAAATGTGTAAGTGAATAAACGATTAATGAAAGTCAGGATTATAAAGAACTAAACTAGAAAATGTTTTATGCTGCTAACAATTTTTATTTCCGTCTGTTCTTTCCATTATCATTGTCATGAGCCGCAACTCCTCTTCAAAGATTTTAATCATGTAAATATAAACGACAGCGACTATATGAAAGCCTAAGATGACGTGTTCGGACGTGTATTCTCATCGTCGATAAAAAGAATGATCTGAATAACGTGTTAAATAAATCACAAGTTGTAGTTTCTGCTATAACGTCAAACAAAAATAAATTAATGCTGCAACTGACTGTCGTTATTAATGCAATCTTGTTGTTATCGCTATGTCTATCACCATTGCTACTACTTCTCCAGCTGAGATTGTAATTACAAAACCAACAATGAGACCAACAACCACCGATCACAGCTATACGACTATTGCAAATTCTACTGAAAGAGTTACATACGGCTACGGCTATTGCAACTACTAGTATTTCCGTAATATTTGATACTTTGTCAACATCTATGACCATAAAGCTGCTGTTCCGTTTCAGTTATTCGAATATACAAGGAACAAGCAAATACATGTATCAATTTTATCAGTATTCTGTATTTGCTAAACAACGATACTTATGGAATCACCACACGATTTGAAGGGGCCAGTAGTATAAAGAAGTGATAACCTTTTTAGAAGATCCCATCCATAAAACTGCAATTTGTTACGAAGTGTTGCGGTAATGTTCTTGGCCCAAGCAAGAAGGGAATAACTTAAAGCCATAAAACGTACATACTATTTCTCAAGATGATAATAATAATAATAATAATAATAATAATAATAATAATAATAATAATAATAATAGAGCTACGAAATGTACATACTATTTCACAGTTGTTATCTAAAGATTATCCCTATAATGCTGAAAATTACAAAATCAATTTGCATTCAAACATTTTGATACCCACTTGGATGATAATTTTTGCTCATAATTTATAAATCCAACACGTCCTATGGATATCACTCGTGTCTGAATAATTCTTCTGGCCAATATTCGTCAAGCAGCTAAAATTAGGTTATGAACACGGACATGAACAATTTCAAGAATTGACACCATTGAAGGTCTTCCACAATATATGTTTTGTTTAAAATGTTCATGCTGGAAGTTGACAACTACCTTCTCAGTTTAGTAGATGACCACTTGTCTCCCGGTGTTTGCATCATATGCTTATGAATTTCCTTTGGAGTTTCCTTTAGTGCGAACAGGATCTTCTTGATGGCCTTTAGTAATTCCACACTTTCTTTTGATATAGTTCAGTGAATGATCTGAAACAAATTAAAAAAAATCAACGCAATGATCCAGTGAATTTGCGCTTTACAATATAAAAGAACACTCTCTTCAGCTACGAATTCATAATATCTATGCCACAGCTGAAATGGATTGAAATAAGACTTAAAACTGAAAATAATTGAGGGAAGAAAAAATATCGTAATTTCATATTTTAAACCAAGTCTTTCTTTATAGAAAAATACAAATATATTTTTGAATGTAAATATTTTTGTAGCTACGTAATTATTTTAGAGTTTAATAAATTATTAAATAAATAGGGAGGGAGAGTATGAACACTAGGGGCAATTTTAACGAAACTGACTATCTTTAAAATTTTCCTTAGTGTTCTTCTTATAAAGTAAAAAACCATTTCATTCTGTCTGACCAGCGGACAGTGCATTAATTATCGAAGGGTGGACACACATAAATGAGTTCATAAATAAAATGTGAATAACATTCCACATACATGCATATCATCCCCAGTTATTGAACTGTCAGACGGAGGATTTACTTTAATCAAAGTAATGCTACAGATAGAATTGTAAATCTACGATCACCCACTCTTTCTTCATATTGTGGCGAACTGA
Source organism: Acanthosepion lycidas (assembly GCA_963932145.1). Classification (NCBI taxonomy): domain Eukaryota; kingdom Metazoa; phylum Mollusca; class Cephalopoda; order Sepiida; family Sepiidae; genus Acanthosepion; species Acanthosepion lycidas. The sequence goes on from OZ010605.1 coordinate 44,170,692, forward strand.
TTATTTTGCAAGAACCCTTCTGTATGTTGACGTTCCTGAATATTACACACGAGTAAGGGGGAAGCCAGTTCCAGGCTACCAGGGCATCAGAAAAGCTGTAGTTCTGGGCATGGTGTACACAATGCATCCAAATCAATTTGAATGCTTCTGTTTGAGAATTCTTCTATATTGTGTTAGAGGACCTTCTTTCTTTTCTTTTTATGTGCCATGACCTTTCAGGGCGTAGTCGATCATGCTCTCCATCTCCTTCTATCTGTTGCAGCTCTCAGCAAGTTCCATTCCTCTGTTTCCTCTCCCAGACCACCTTCTGTCATCCACCTGCTCAAGCTCATCAGGTATGTCACACGCTGCTTTCCCTTATCTCTAATTCCCTCTATTCGACCCGTGAGTATCAGATTCTCCAGGCCCTCCTTCCTTATTATGCGTCCCAGAAACATCAGCTGCCTCTTTCTGATATTAAGTATAGGCCTTCTCATTGTTTGCAACCTCTCTAAGACTTCATCGTTGCTCTATCGCTACCCTCAGTAGGAGATTTTGTAATATCTTTTCCGTATCTAATATCAGTACTGTATCATCTACGTATCTTATGTTGTTATGGTTGTGGCCGCCAGTGCTAAATCCCGGTAGGGTTTCCAGTTCTCTCAGAATTGCCTCGCTGTATAGGTTGAACAGGTCGGGTGAGAAGATGCATCCTTGCCTTACGCCCCTTTCTATATTTGTATATTCACTGAACTAATTCCCTATGCGTATGCATGCTGTTTGCTGCCAGTATAGATTCTTAAATATTTTGATATCCCTCCCGAATATACCAAGGTTGCTGAACAGTTCTATCAGATCCTTGTGGCGTACTTTGTCGAAGCCTTGCATAGTCATTGAAACCAAGGTTCACGTCCTTCTGCATCTGTATCGCTCTCTCTGATTAGAGAACCACGGAGCTTTAGTGACCTGAAAAGTATCAATGGTCAAGTTGAGAGCACATTCAGGGATGCATGTATTGCCCATGGACTCCTTGGGGATGATAACCACAGGAATGCTACATTACAGGAAGCATCTATATCGGAATCGCTAAATAAACTGAGACATTTGTTTGCCATCATGTTGACTACATGTGTAGTGTCAAAAGAACTTTCGGATGCACACAAAGAATCCTTAAGTGATGATTTTCTACTTCATGAAGGCTACAAGTATCCTGGAGTTGATATAAAGTTTTCCTATGTCATCTTCAATATGGCTCTGGTTGATATCGAAGATATCACTTCTCATATTAATGGCAAAACTCTTACGAACTTGGGTCTTGTTGATTTTCTAAGCCTAGTATGGGGTGCCCAGTGAGGATCGAACTCACTATTCAGTCGCAATTGATCTAGCGAGACAAGCTTGCTAACCATTACACCACATCGAAGTGGGTCTTGACTCACTTGATCGAACTTATACACATCCTATCAATAATGCATGGAAGCGTGAAATTAGTTATCAGTCACATCAGCAAGAAGAAATTGTTCATAATGGTCTCGCTCAACTCGATATGATCAGAGACATGTGTATCATGCTGTAATTGATTGTTTAAAAATCAGCAAAGTGGTCTAATATTCTTTGATGCACCAGTAGGTACAGGAAAGACATTTGGTACTAAGTTGATTATTGCCAAAGTTAGATCAGAAGGCAAAGTAGCTGTGGTCATAGCTTTCTCTGATATGACAGCCACCCTACTTCCTGGTCGTAGAACAACACATTCGGCATTTTGCCAAATACACAGTGGATCAGATTCTGCAAATGTTTTACAGTATTATTCATTGATTGTATGGGATGAATGAACAATGGCAGATAAAAAGCATTTGAAACTCTAGTAAAACATTGCGTGATTTCAAGAGAAGTGATGTATTGATGGGTGACATTACGCTTTTATTAAAAGGTGACTTCCGACAAACACTTCCAGTTGTTCCACGTAGAAAACCTGCTGATAAGCACAATGCTTGCATTAAATTATCATATTTGTGGAAAGACATCAAAACAGTAATGTTAAATACTAACATGAGAGCCTATCCAATGGCTGGTGAGTTTGCATCTCTACTACTGATAATAGAAGATGGCAAGATTGCTAAGAGCGACCATGACAACATTGTAATTCCTTCAGGATTAGCATCAATTGTTTCTTCAATTGAAGAACTGAAGAATAAGGTGTAGCCAAATATAGCAGAACATTATGTGAATTATGAATGGCTAATTGAGAAAGCAATTCAAGCATCTAAAAACGACTTGATGCATGTTATCAATCAACAACTGCCTAATGAAATTCCAGGTGAGGAAAAAACTTTCTATTCTGTGGATGACGAACTTTGGGTGACGAACAGGTTGTGCAATACCCTACAAAACCTTTAAATTCCTTAGAATTTTCTGGTATGCCAACACACAAGTTAAGCCTAAAAGTTGGATGCCCTATTATGTTGCTTTTGAGTCTTGATGCTCCAATGGAATAAGACTCTGTGTCAAACGCATACAATTCTATGTCATAGAAACTGTCATACTAACTGGTAAGACAAATGGAGAACTGGTTTCCATTCCTAGAATACCTCTTATTCCATCAGATTTAATTCCATCAGATTTAATTCCATCAGATTCTACAATTGAATGTAAAAGGCTTCAGTTCCCATTTAGAGGGTGTTTTGGCATGACTATTAATAAGTCCCAAGGACACTTACTGGCGGTTGTTGGTCTTAATCTAGCTTCACCTTGCTTTAGCTATTAATAGTTTTATGTTGGATGTTTTAGGGTAGGATCGGCAGAATCTCTCTACATATTAGCACAAGGAGGCAATATATCAAATATTGTGTATCCAAGAGTTTTGCACTAATCTCATATACAATTTAAAAGTGAGTCCAGGATGAAAATTTTTATCATGGTTTCTACTGTTCCTCCAGGAAAAACGTTTTAGTCTGCTTAACAATCAAAAATTACCAAATCTTTTTGACTCCTAAGATCCAACCTCTGCTTCACGTCTTGTGAGGTGGTAACAGAGTAAAGAAGTTGAATTGCTGGGTATTTTCAACGTATTTGACACCCGGGCAATACTGGGTAGTACAATATAACATTTGAAAATATATTAATTCACTTTTTTGTCCCAAGTTCGTACCGAGGCTTAAATTTGTATTTAATTTAAATTTTTCTTTTTGTTAATTCACCACAAATTGATAATTAGAATAATATAATTTAAAATGAATAAATGTGTATAAATAAATTAAATTAAACATTAAAGAAATGTTCTGATTTTAAACCGAAGAAAAATTAAAATAATATCATTATATAAAAAAATGTAACAAAAAAATGTATAAATCAACCAAATATATTAAATTTAAATGAAAATTTTTCAATTTTAAAATGAAATTTTCTGGCAAACATAGATTGAAATTGTAAAATGTGAGTAAATGTGAGAAACCCAAGAGATGTCTTCAGTCGCCAAATAGTATAAATAATAACAATAAACATTGCTATATAGTGGTTTAATGCGTAGAAAACCGAAGCGAAATTATTATTAATATGAAAGACTTACCGTTCTGAAATAAGTTAATTCCTCCTTCCAGGAGCGTCTTCTAGTAATAAAAGAGGGGGTCGGTCATTCTGCTCGGATTTTAAGTGGAAAATAAAATCAGAGTGTCGTGTCCACAAATACAACTCATTTTTCTATGCAGCACGAAGAAATGTTCTTTGCAGAAAAGGAAGAAGCCTAAGCTAAATATGACAGTATCATTTATACAGTCAGATATATGTATTAAAAATCAATGTTCTTCTTTGTGACCATGAAGAGACGAGTAGTTCTATTGTTCGAAATGATTTGTTGTAAGTGAGTCTGCAAAGTTTCGAAGTGTTTTGTTGCAAGTGAGGAAATCAAGTGGTATGGTACACCAATATGTGTGTGTGTGTGTGTGTCTGTGTGAAGCACACGCTAATAAAACATGTGTGTGACTGCTGACTGCGTGCGGTAGCAGTAATTTTAAAATATAGTGAACAAAGAGGGGGATACAAGACTTAATTTCGCCATGGCGTTGTATGTAGAAAAATCATCACTGACATACGTGTTGTCGATGTTGTTGGCCGAGGGCTGGTCTGGTTCGCTGACTGTCTTTCGGCGACTGACCTTCACTGACTGTGTCGTTGCAGATTTGGTCGCTGACTGTTTTTTGTTTTTTTATCGCTATGAGTCGTATCTGAATTGCTATTTGAGTTTTGCGCTGGAATGTATTTAGTAACCTGAGCCCTGACTTTTTTCTAGGTCATTTGGAATTAAACCTCGCGAACGTAGTAAAGAGCACACTACGTGACTTGCCATATCCGTATATCACGTTCCAGAAACCACTTATTTAATTTGAAGCCATATTTTTAAAAATATTTTCGCATCAATTTAGTAAAATTTATTTGTAGGCATCTCTTACTTGTTTGTGCTTCACTTATTGGCCGTAAAATATCGGAGTTTATATATGTCTGTTGTTAAAATTTATTTCTTTATAAACCATTATTGATGAGATGCGTTGGGTCACAGGGTGCGGTTCTTTGGTGACCAGACCAAAGGATTAATAATTGAAAATAATTGATTTAAATAATATTAAGTATATTTGAAGGTATCATGTACCTTGAATGAAGTATAATAAAAGAAAAGGGATTTTAATTTCAAGTCTTTATAGCGAATTATCTACTTTCTTACTCCTCCAAAAGATCTTTCATCAGTAGTGCAGCAACATTGAATTGCAGGACCCATATCATCTTCCTAGTACGGCCCTACCTTAAGACGACCCTGATACAATGAAATAGCATTTTCGACTACAGTATACTAATAAGAATGTAAAGAACAAAGCATCTCGTAACGCAGATCGACATTGAGGAATACAATTAACTGTTTTGCTGGTGTCAATGTTTGTTCCATGCAATGCAGGTTTTTCAGTTGTCAGTGCTTTCTGTGTCTTCCGTACTATTTCACTCGGTATTTATTGGCTCTTTATTCCTATACTTTCACTTGACGCACCTTAACGCCACATATACGTTTATAAATTTTATTTGCATTCAAAATTAGTACTCTCATCAATGTCATAACCACGGACCATATTTCACCAAATGATTTATATTTACTTGGCTGTAACAAAATAGGATTTTATTTAAACCCAACATAATATCATAGAAAAAGTTTTTAAGTGATGACACAAAGCGTTGAATATATGTTTGAACATAAGTTGGATCCAGTAGGCAATGACAGACATTAAAAATACATCAAAAGGAGTATGTTTATTCAACAATGAATTCCATTAATTTTATTTCAATAAATGATAATATGAGCTTGTAGAGACCAGTATTTTTTGGCGTAATTTTAACACATCTTTATAAATATGAAACCCAAAATTCCGAATATTTGCATTCACAAGACGCCGGAGACAATGCAACCAGAGTCAGTAAAACGTGTACATACCAAATAGATGGCTAGATTCCATATCCTTTCGCTTATCACAAGTGACAGAGGACAATTTTAATCAAATCTTTTTTTCGCTAATTCAAGAATTTACTTGAATCCTCTAGAATCAGAACTATTGCACCCATTCTAACAAGCTAATAGTGTCTTTTCATGCTCTGTAAAGAAATCTCTAAATTAGATAATAATAATGTGTCTATCTGAGCAACTGAAGATATTGACCCTACATCATTTGTAGACCAAAGCTTTAAGATGTCTGTATTCTCTTACAGAATCGACTCGGAATCCACTTATTAAAGATTTTGTGTTAAAGAATCCTTTACAGTCAGTTTAGAAAGAACCTTACAAAGTTATTAAAAGGCCCAAACGACAATAAAGAAAGTATATCCGTATTAGTCGGTACTTGTGTAAGAGTTAAGCGTTCAGGAAGAGCATATCCAGTAGTCCAGCATATTCTTCATACTTGAGATTTTCGACAATTTCGCTTAAAAGGGGAATGATATTGTTGCGACTATTTTTAGTCACAATGTAATAAGTACATTGTTATAAATAACTATTTAACCATTAAACAAATAACCTTCAAATTACTACATTGATGAAATCTAAGAAATTTCAAGGATGGAAATTACATTATTAAATTGTACAATAACAAGAATGTAATAGATATTCATAAGTTGCAAATTTTTACAAATACATGATTACTCATATGGGCGAACTAGAATCTTTATGATTGAAAAATGTTTTAAGATGTCACTTCTATAATAAAAGTATGTGAATGTATGAGACTGTGTTGACTGCTACTGATATCTCTTTTCAGGCGCGCGCGTTTTTTGCGTATGTCTATCTATGCTCCTGTGTGTGTGCGCGCGTGTGTTTACATTTTTGGATTGATTTCAGTAGACCAGTATCCAGTGACGTTATTCGAAGGTTGTGGCACGTTGCCTAGACAAAAAAACGGCAAAAAAAAAAGTAAAAAAAAAAACAAGCAACAAACAATGCACAATTGTTTCATGTGGTTTTGACTTTCCAACAGACGTCGCCTTCAGATTTACCCTCATTGCTTTTTGTGGTTGTTGTCACGTATTTTGTTGCTCCATTTTCTTAACGCCCTGGCGCGTTCTTTAGCACAAGTCATATCACTTATACTATTAGTATTACTACATGTTAATTTTAACAGAAATTCCTTGCTTTCATGCAGTAATGGTAAAGTTAAATAACAAAAGAAGTCTTGCGGAGGTTAGTATATATATATATATATATATATATATATATATATATGTGTGTGTGTGTGTGTGTGTGTGTACAATCAATTACTTAATTTGAATATAATTACAATTAAATACAGTGCACAGTATCCTGAGGGCGGATCCACATACATTGTAATGTTACGTTTTTTAGATCCTAAACATATTATTACTCTCTGTGTGTGTGTGTGTGTGAAGTAATAACTTCGTAGTGCTATGAGGCAAAAATATTTTATTTTACACAACAAAATCTTTTCAACATTAACTAGCTTTTTAGTGTACTTAATTCAGAAGTAAATATTAATCACATTATATAGTGAAAATTTCAAATTAAAATTGATCTAATTACTATTTGTCAGGCTACGTACTTATTGATCTACATTTTTTATATTTGCCTATATACTTGGTATCGTGAATTAGCTGCCTCTGTCAAGAGACAGTAGGTTTTTTTTATTCCTTTTCAAGAATTGGAAGAATTTTCTTTCTGTTATTGGAGCTGAGCCATTTCCAGGAGGATGTAATTATCGTCTTTAGATTATTTAATTTAATAATCTAAAGACGATAAATTACCCAAAATAACATTGGCAGAACGCTTGGTAGAAAGACAATAATATAACTTATTATGAAGGCACTTAATAACAATATTTTCTTAGTGGCGTTTTAGTTTTTGAACTAAAACGACACTAAGAAAATGCCTGATTCAGATTTTCGAGTCATTGTCGACTGATGTTCGTACAGTTTGTTATTTGGAAACATATACCAAATTGGTTGCCATTTTCTTTTAATGAATTGTGTGATCTTATTTTTGTAATCTGTATATGGGAGCTTAAATTTGGTTATTGTCGTTTTGGTTGCCTCCTTTGCCAGTACATCAGCTTTTTTATTCAATAAATACCTACATATCCAGAAACCAAGCCAAGATTACCACTTTACGGGTTTGTAGCAAATAGTGACAGGCTTCCAATATTTCATGTATGTAAGGGTGGTTTGGATATTTTTCTTTAATTGCTGTTAGGCTGGATAGGAAGTCTGAAAATATTTTAAATTTTCTGTCGTCTAAGTTTTTGATAATTTCAGTCGCCATTTTTATGGTTTGTAGCTTAGCTGAATAAATGGATGTATTGTTTGGCAGTCGAGTTTATTTGTGAACTTGTCTTATTGTAACTGCTACACCTGTTCTGTCCAGGATTTTATATCCATCTGTAAGGAATGCTTTGTAGTCGCTGTATTTATCTCTCAGTTCTCCATATTTGTTTCGACTCATGTAGTAGATGGTTGTGTTTTTTATTGTTGTGTTAGCGTTAGTTTCAGAGATTATTCAGGGAGGCATTTTATTTATTGTAAATGATGTTATGATATAAGGGTTTTTATTCAATTCTTTTTGTGCTTTTTTTTATTCAAATGACTTGATAGTTGTTGGTCTATTATTGTAGAATTTAATATATTGAAGATTATATGTTTGTTGGTATGTTGGGTTGGATTGTAGTTTTAGTGTATATTGGGAGAGATAATTTTCCCATCTTAGGAACAAAGGTGATTCGTTGGTGTCTGTATACAGACTTTGCAAAGGTAAAGTGTGGAAGGCACCTTAACTTAGTCTTAGATTTTGATTTTGTATTCTGTAATCTTTTTATGTATGACACTACATAATTCATCCATAGTCTAATATGCGATCTATACCTTCTGGGCATTACCTTTCGATCCACATTCCAGTCCATTTTTGATATTACGTTTAAATATTTCAAAGCTCTTTGGCATTTTCGTTTTAGGTGATTGATGTGCACTTTAAAGTTAAACTTATTTCTATGACTCCTAGATATTCTGTTTGTTAGACAATGAGAACTATGTGTCCGTTTAGTTTTTATTGTGGGTCGAGGCGGTATGCTTGCTTTTTGCGAAAATGTATACAGACGGTTTTTGAAATCCGGAAATCATTTTCATTGGTCTATTGTTCTATCGTATCTAGACAGATCTGCATGTCTTCCAAGGGTTGACATGTTTGAAGACAACTATCTACATGCAGGGACTTTTCAATACTTGGGTTGATGATTTTTACGATGCTGTTGAATTTGAGAATGAATAAGGTAACAGACAAGATACGTCCTTGAGGTACTCCTGCCTCCTGCTTGTGTGGGTCCGATGTTGCATTTCCATTTCATACTCTGAAGATTCAGTGCGCTAGAAAGGTTTTGGTGTATGCGGCCATTCTTCCTCTTATTTCTATATTGTAGATGTCTTTTAAGATTTAATATTTCCATGTAGTATCGTAGGTTTTTCAAGATCGAAGTGATTTCGAGCATGGCTGTCACGCATAAAAGATTCAAACCGTACTAGTTGATGATTGTTACCAAGGTTTTTCTGGAACACCCTTTGATATCTAGATAAGAGATTATGTTTCTCCAGATACAACACCAATCACACATTTATCATTCTCTCCATTGTCTTGCACATGCAACTTGTTAGTGCAATGAATGTGTAGTTTGTTGGGTTAGACTGATCTTTGCCGGGTTCAGGATTTGGGAATTTGTCATTGCACCATATATCATTAAAGATATATAGGAGTACTGAAAGAGATGTTTCTGGTAGATTTTAAAAAAAATTGATTGTGGATTTCGCCTGGACGAGTTGCAGTGATTTTACTTTTGTTTATGTATTTTCTTTTTCGCTCTGTGATTATGTTGAATGTATTCTTCTTTGTTTGGAGTGAATATAATTTTTCTTTTTCCATAATGTTTTTATATATTTTAAAATTTTGTGGACCAGATAATCTGTTGAGGAGTTTCTTTGGAATTCTGTTGCAACCAAATTAGCGATGTATTGTTTTTTGTATTGTTTTCCGCTTATTTTCCTGATTATTTTGCAAGTCTTATTTATTGGTATTTGATTGTATAGTTTCAAGATGTAATTTTTCCAGGTTTATCTCTCAAGTGTTTTTTTTTTTATTATATAGCGTGCCTTTGCTCGAGCTTGTTGGTTTAAACTGAAATCAGCGATCCGAATTCAAATTCAACCCCGATTTCCGCACAAATTGCCTTGGGAAATTATGAAATAATCAGCTCTCGCTACCTACAATAAGATAGACTGGGTTCTTTATCCTTGAGTGGTAATCAGCCTAAGCGATGGAAACCTTAATTCCATTTCTTGGAAAAAGCAATGGCAAACCACTCCACTATCTTTCCAAAGAGGCCATAACTATACACAAATAATCAAGAAGAAGGTATCTGTGGAGAGCCATGATTACCGAAGTCTTGAACGAATATTTAAAAACTTAAAAACTGCTAAGTGTTGTCTCGTTATTTCTCCAAGTGATTGTTATGAATTATTATTATTTTTTTTTTTTTTTGCCTATGAATTAAAGGTTAACGAGCAAGTGTACAAGACCATTACGGTTGTGTGACAATTTTGATCTTTACTCTAAATTTGTAGCTTTATGGTAGACTAAGATAAGCTCAGCAAGCCGTTTTCTTTTTATGTTTTTTACTATAATTTGTAAAAAAATGATTTTTATGTACCTTTAAATTAGTAATTGATTTGTTTTCAACCTTTTCTGGATTATTTAAAGCCGAATATATTTTGAATTGTAAGAATAATTCTTTGTTTGCGAATAAATATTGCATAAACAAATTTTCCAGTTACAAGTTTAACTATTTAAACCATAGCTCGGGGATGGATTCATAGCTTTCCCAAGTGTGATTAAGTGAATGTAACGAAACCCACTGAAATTCGAACACATAACTCTGATTTCTCATTTGGAGCCACCACTCGCACATCCCTGCACCTTTTAAGATGTCTGCTGACATTGTTATTGGTAATTATTGTTATATATTAATTATTATTACATCCTGTACTTTTGATCAAGTAGTTTGCCCAATCATCGAGTCATGCCTGTAATGTGACCTTTGTTTGAAGCAGGTTATGTCTTTACTAATGATAACATCGTCCGAGCACATTTTATGGAAATAGCGATAGAGCCTGTTAAAGCGTGGAAAATAATTTAGGTAGAGGATAGAAAACGGTGTCAGATATAGGGAGACTGCATCTTTTACGATGGATCCTACACCCATTCGAGACTGTCCTATCAATGATTATGGAATGCAACAAATTTGGTTTTCGAGGAACTGAATGTAACCAGCCAGTTTTCACCCTCTGAAACCACAGATACCCTACTTGGAATGACAAAGCATGAGGTCCAGGAACACTGCATGATAATCTCTGCACCTGTACCACAGATTGCCACACTTTGTAATGGGATTCTAGCTGAACACGCTTATGTTGTGCCATTCTGGGTTTTACTTGTCACTCTGAAATAAGAAGAGAAATTAACAATGAAATTCTACCACTTTAGGGATCACAATATATTTTTTTCATGCAAATTGGATGATTTTAACAAAAAGCTGTAAGCATTTTTCAATAGGGATTTTTTTCTACCCACCACAGACACACACACACACGCGCGCGCGCGCGCACACACACACACACACACACACACACACATATATATATATATATATATATATATATATATATATATATATATATATATATATATATACTGTATTGAACTATTGGCCGAATCACCTAATTTTCAAAATTCTAGCAGTTGAAAAAATGCTCATGTTAGAGAGACATATTCTCTCTAAGGAAAGTGAGATAACATCGCATGACCCCAAAAGTGATTATAGTCTTTTGGCGACATGGCATCCCAAGATGGCTACCTACCGTTACGGTGATAGTAAATCAATGAATATTATCTACAGCACTCCCTAATTAGCACCAAATTGTAGTTATGTAAAATAAATTACCCTTATTATGTTTTTATCAAGGAATCGTTGCATTTCCTTATTTCTCTATTTTCCATAACATACGCTAACCACCGGTCATCATAACAGCTTATATGCATCGGCAATTTACTTCTTATATTTTTGATTTTTTCCTTTTTATACATTTAATATTCGGTGTAAGTTTTTTCTATATTTTTGTGTTCGTGTATGCGTTTGTGCGCGTGAAGCTATGCGCCCGTCACTGCGGATGCGTGTTCGCGCGCGTGTTCCTGTCTGCGCGGAAGTGTGTACGTGTAGCGTGTCGTGACCATTTGTCCTTTACAGTTTTTTATTTGTTTTTGTTTTTTTCTTCGCTTTACACTAGTTTTTTCTCATTTTTTTTCATTTTTTTTCCCTTTCTTTCGATAGTTGCCGTTTTTGTAGCGAGATGTTCCAACTCTACATATGTGACCGATCTTAATTTTTAGGCGTTTATTTTTTATTTTTGTTTTTACTAGGGAAGTGTTGTATTTCGTTTTTTACATATATAATTGATATTAATGCGTAAATGAGAAATATTTTCCTCTTCCCCCACTGGTCTGATTTCAATGATTCATAGTTTATTCAAAAACCCTAGAAAAAGTTAGGCGCAGGGAATGATTTTCGCTGAGCTCAGATTCAGAGTTGCCAGATTATGCAAAGAACGCAATATATATTAATATATTATATTTTATAATATAGATTTTACTTAATTAGCTATTATGTTTCTCTAACTCTCCAAATATTGAATGCATAAATAATTCTAATTTCTATTTTCCCATCTTTACACTATATTAATTTTATCTTATAAACTGTCCCTTGTTCTGTCACATATGAAATATAAATAATTGTTTGTATGGAAAATAAGGATTTACGTACATCAAATTTTCTTCAAATTAAGTGGTAGCAGAAGAGTTGTCGTTGAACTTTTAAGAGGTAAGCTTAAACATTAATTCAATACTTAAATGCAGCGATCAATTTTGAGTTATATACATGTGTATGTGTGTGTATGTCTGCGTGTGTGTGTGTGTGATACTAAGGATGTTAATGTTAAAATGGTAAATACATATATACATATATACACACACACACACACACACACACACACATATATATATATATATATATATATATATATGCACATATACACATATACTTGTACTTATATATCTTCACTAGGATATTTTTTGTTTTTAAAATTTGGTTTGGTGGTATCATAAGTATTAATTGTAGGTTAGATTTATAATTAAATATATTTATTATTGTTTGAATTTATGTGCATATGTCTGTATTTATATGCTTATGCATATGCACACGTGCATGTCTACGCACGCATGTATATAGGTATCCGTACGATCACATGTATGTACATGTACACCTATGTCTGCGCTTTGTTATTAATAAACTACTGCTTAAATGGTGAAGTTATTTTTTTTTCTATTTTTAGGGTATTAATTATGGTTGATTGCGTTAATAGAATTTGTTGACTGGATATATATATATATATATATATATATATATATATATATATATATATATATATATATAGATAGATAGATAGATAGACCTAGAGAGCCAGACAAACCTACCAAGGTTTCACCTAAACGGATCGTCAGGGAAAGTATGGCTAACGAGGTAAAGAGAAACACATATTATAATATAATACATAATATGTGTTTCTCTTTACCTCGTTAGCCATACTTTCCCTGACGATCCGTTTAGGTGAAACCTAGGTAGGTTTGTCTAGCTCACTAGGTGTATCTAGGTCTGCTCTACGATTGTATTGAGCTCTTTTGTTAGTTAGTTGTCTACTCGTATCGGGTTTTTTTCTTTGGTCTTCATACCTGCATCTGTGCGATTTGTTCGACAGTAGTTCATGTTTGTAGCTCTTTCTTTTTTTAAAACCTTTTTTTCCTCGAGATTGATTTGATCAAAAATAAAAAATTCCAGCGTTTTTCGAAACGAGTCTAGTTATATATATATATATATATATATATATATATATATATATGTGTGTGTGTGTGTGTGTGTGTGTGTGCGTGTGTGTGTGTCATTGAGTTTTTCCAGTAATCTAATTTTTTTACTTTTTTTTAGGTGTTAAAGAATATAAAAATAAGTTATTATTGTTCCGAGAACTTTCGGCTAGTTCTATAGCCATTATCAAGGATGTTGTTTTGGTAAGGTGAATTTCCGTGTGTTATGTTCTACATAGTAGTTTGGGTGCGTAGAGTTTTATCGAGGAATGTATGTTTTTTTGTGCGACAGAATAACCTGAGTATGATTCTATGTTTAGAAAAACACGCCGTCTCTACTGCTAAACTGTGTAAGATTGATAGCAAGAGAATGGTATTTAATCAGTAAAGCTTATCTAATAGTTGTCTATGACTATGTGATTTGAAAGAACTCAATGAAAGATCAATTAAATCTTCCTTGTCGGCCTTTTTTTTTTGTACATATGGGTATTTGTTTGTATACATTAGCGGGTGGCTACAACTTTTTTCAATGTATATTTAGTTGTTTGGTTTTCTGTATGATTTGTAAGTTCTGTTGTTTAGGTTGAATGTTATATCTAAGAAATTTACTATTTTTGCTTGGATTTTATATCTATTTTAAGTTCTAGGATTTGAAGATTTTATTATTTCTTGTCCTATTTTTTTGTAGTGCTGCCTTTGCATTTTTTAAAGAATTAATAGACCCTCGTCCTTGTATGGACCTATATCATTTTTGTTACTAATATTTGTTAGTTTATTGATTATGTATATGCCTATGATTTCGAATACTAAGTACCATCATAGCTACCCATTGTTACGTCAAAGGTATTATAATTATTATTATTAGTAATAGTAGTAGTAGTGCCCTTTTGCCCATATTTTTATTGTAGTATAATATTGATTTTCGACTATGTTTAATTATATGTATGTCCTCATTAGGGATAGACATGTATTGTTTTTTTCTAAGTTTAATGCGTTGTTTAGTGTATGTTCATTAAAAGGTGGAGAGAAGTATTTTATGTCTAATTGCATAAAGGAGTAGTTTTCTTTATTACTAATGTTATTAAACAAAATGATTGTTAAGGACAATATGAATAAAGACAAAAGGAATACGCGTTTCGTTCTCTGGTGGACTTTATCAAGAAAAAGTGTAATGATTTTATTTTGCAAAAGTATTTAACAACGATAGTAAAATGTTATTAGTTCTAAAAATGTTTAAATTTAAGAAACGCTCATAAATATCCGCCAGCCAACTTGAATTATGAAGAATGATAAGTGAAGAAATTTAATATCCAATAAACAAAAGTGAGTAAATGGTCTTGTTGATTGATTTCCCACTCTTTAATCACAATATTTTCGATTAAATTCTACCAGAATGCTAATTATTAGTTTAGTTATGTGGCTTGTCAAATATTGTTCGATGGCATTCGCACAAGTTCGTACCTGGTTTCTTTGGCACCTCTATGAAAGTTCATTTACTGAGGTTATCCAATATTGCAGCACATTTATTACTTCGGTAATATTTTTGGTGCTATCTGCACAATTATTACAATTTCGTATGGTTTTGCATCGTTCTTTCTCATCATCTTGGACACTGCTGACTTAACTTTAGGTTTTTGTATGACGACTCTTTCTATTTTCTATGTATTCATCTCGTCTATGTCGTACTTATCGTTTTTCCATTTGATTTTTTCTTTCTGTAAATTTTAAGCGAAGAACTAATTTCTGACCTATCTCTATCTATAAAAGGCAGGATGTGTGTGTGTAACGAATGCACGGCCGCAATTTTCGACGGATTTGCACCAAAATTTACATGCACATGCTCCAAGTTAGCGGGAAGGCCAAAACCGACTTTGCATTTCCAAACTCCCATCGATAGTGGCAATAATCGATTTTTTCAGGCTTCTACAGCTGTTTTCATGTAGTTTGCGGCCAGAGTGAGAGCCTATAGCTGGCTGCCACGAATAGGCAGGAAGATTCTATTGGGCAGCGTGAGAGCCAACAGCTGACTGACACGAATGTTAACTAGCTTAAACTCAACGTTGATTCTGATTTCGCAGAACTGGGTTGGGTGTGAAAAGTATTTGTTGTTAACATTCTTTTTTCATTCGGTTTTTCCAGTTACGAGTCCTTTTTTAAAGTTGATCATTTTGTGTTCATTTTGTTTAGTTCTTTTTTCGTAACAGATTTAATGTTTAGTATAGAGCTTAGAAAAAATTCGCAGTGTGAGATAGGCAAGAAGTAAGGCATGTAGCAACATCAGCACGGCAAAGGGCACCCCTTTAAAGGCAAGGAAGGGCAAAAATATTTTAAGTCAAGTGATAGTGATTGCTGTATGAGTCGTACGATTTTTGAATCAAGCACGGGCAACGCCGGGTCATGCTGCTAGTTTCTTTTATATTTTCCTGCATGACACATTTGTGTTCTGTAGTTTTTCGATCTGTAAACGATTTTTCTTTACACCTTTTGCTTGTTTACACTTATTTCTAATATTTTTGTTTAACCTCAAAAATTTTTGCCTCATTTCTTGGCTTTATATGCTGTATATCTATCATTAGCACGAGAATTCCAGCAGTTATCCATTTCTTTTTCTATCTTTCGTTCGTTGGGATGACTTATCTTGTGATCTTGTTCCAAATTTATATAATTGTTTTTACATGCGACTGTATATGTTTGTTTGCAAATGGAGTCATTGTGGAGTTTGATTTTTGCAGTTTTAGCTTTAGTTTGCAGTTGACCGGAAAGTAATCATGCTTACAGTTAACGCTTTAGAGCGCAAAACTTCATTACTAAATTTTTGTTATAAGTTAAATAGTCTATCTGCTTTTTAATGTTTTCTGTCAAGGTTTTCCAAACCCATAATCATATTCTTCAAGCCAAGTGTTAGTTAGTACTGTACACGAATAAATCCATTTTTATTAATGTTCTTTACGTGATTCATGTTCATATTTATCAACCATTCTATTATCACGTTCTTTCCTACTTTTGCATTTAGGTCCCATCACCAAAGATACAGTTTCCTAATCCGATAATAAAAGAAAAATCACAAACTAAAGAATATGTAATCATTATAATATACAAAAATAAATTTTGTTAATATAATTGCAATACGCAAAAGTCGGTCTTTCCCAGGAGAAAATGTAGTCAAGAAATGTATATATAAAATTCGTACAGTTGTGATGGACAATATAAAGGAGAAGCCAGCCATCCTCGAAAGATTATACTCGAGGAAAACATAGAATCTATTTTATAACAGAAAAAATTCAATCTGACTAAAAGGATGCAATATAAAGATATAGCTGTCGAAATATTGTGTAACACAACAGAAAAAAAGCAATAATCCGAAAAATATACTGTATGAGGAAAATAATTTCTAAATAATTTTTTATCAGTCAATATAACATTAATAAATTAATCAAATTCAAATTAATATTCTCATAAGTTTATTTTATTGGAATGGTTCGATTTAAAAAAAGGTGATATTTCTAATAATAAAATAAAGAAAATTGTAAAAATTTCGTTAGAAGAGCTGCAATCGAGTATTAAGTATTAAGAAGAGAAACAAAACTTGACATAGGACGATACTATCAAAATGTTTTGATTCCTATCAGGTGTATCGTAAGGATAAAAGGGGAATTCAAACTGCGAAATAGGTTTATCAGAAACAAATCTGCATTGAAAGATAATCTAGGGAAGATGTTTAGATATATTTTGTTACTGGCAGTGACATTATTGATAATAACAATAGAAAATATCGAGAAATAAGTATTAATAAAATTAATTGTAATTATAAAACGTAAAGATAAAAATACTTTATGGAGAAAAAGCAGATGATATGCATGTTGTGAGAAATATAACTCAATGTAATGGAAATGCGAGCTGAATATAGATACTGAAAACACTTTAAGTTTTAACGGTTGTTTTAATTAGGTTAAAATCTCGTTTACAACATTCCAATAAGTGGATCTAAAATGCTAAACAAGGTAAGTAATAAAATACACAATCTGAGAGAGTAGGGAAAACAGGGAGAAATAGAAAATAGAATGAGGATCCAATCAGTGCCAAGATGAATCTTTTAAACAAATGTCCAACTAAAATTACTTACTTAGTAAAAAAAATATTACTGGACAGTCAGAATTGTTTTTTGGCGTCCCAAAAGAAATAAAATTGAAATTTGTTTATTTAAAATATCGTAATTTATCAACGATCAAAGATCTCGTAAATGAGATGGTATGTAACCGAATGTTGTCATAAGAGATAGATTTACATTAACGCATACATTTTAAAAAGCTTTAAAAATAATTTATATTTTGCAATAAAATAATCTACATTTCTTTTTACCTTCGTTTTTATAGGTTAAAAATATTGACTTTCTCACATTTTCTCAGAAATGTAAGTTATAAATTATCGATCAACGGATGTAATATTGATGGTAGGGAGCGGAACATTAAAAAGAAAAAGAAAAAAACTAGTCTGGTACGTCACATTCTTAAAAAAAGAAAAGAAATATACTTATATTTTTAAGTAATTTCTGTCAAATAATTTTACTATGTATTGGGTGCACAATTAAATGTACCTAGTTCTTTACCTCATCAAAAATTTGCAACATAACACAGTCTTACACATTTAACCTAGATTGAATTACTCCTCTGACGTTTAACACAACGAAGCATAGACCGACTCTTACTAGATATTTACAACAATGTTACACCATGAAGAAAACAAAGTACTGACCCATTTGCGCGTAATCAGGCTTAGTAGTCCATCCTCAATCTGGCAGGGAGTGACAGAAGATTGTTTTCTTTAGATATGAAAATATTTACTTATTTACAACTTATGAATAAAGATATAATCATATAAAATCATTCCGAATTATATTTCAGAAATACTTGCTCATTACATAAACATATAAATTGAGTTGAAATCTGTAGATGAAAATTTTGCACCACATTATGTTGTTGTTGTTGTTGTTGTTGTTGATATTATTATTATTATTTTTCAGGACAATAAATAATAGGCTAGAAAAATGTATGGCATCAAAGTAAGGAGACATTAATTGGCTTTATAAATACACAAAAACGGACGGACACACAAACATATATATATATATATATATATATATATATATATATATATATATATATATATATATATATATATATATATATATATATTCCAAACGTAGCTTGGATGTGGCAAAAGGCTGAAAGCATAGGGCACCCAATGAGGATCGAACTCACTACTCAGTCGTAATTGTTCTAGTGAAACAATCTTGCTAACATTACACACACCTGTATTTTGCGTCCCTAAGGGCTTTAATCTGCTTCGATGATTAGCTGGTATAATGCCAGACAACGAGCGGAATCCTCCTGCACAACACCGACGAATTTTTCATGGGCCGACCACTTGAAATTCTCGTTCCGTATCCCTAAAAATATTTTAAGAAATTTGCAACAACAGTTTTACTAGGCCCAGTCTCACCAGCAATGGCACGTTGAGAGAGACCTTGCGTTTGCAGCTTGGCAATTCTGTCACATTCAAATTCTGTTAAGATTTTAGCCTTTGCCATGTTTTTACCTAATGTAACGCAAGAGATACCAGCGTTAGTTTTTTGCTGCACTAATGCTAAAAAACAAATTTCATTAGGCGTTTATCAATTAAAGCTTTTGGTCAAATATGGTCTTAAACTTTTGACCAGCTAGTATTTAACCTAATTTCCTAGTGTATTTGAATTTTTCCCTATTAAATGCTAAAAAAAGTTTTTAATTTTAATTTTTCTTTTTCTTATTTTCATTTTTCGAAGCTCTACTCTACTTGAGTGGAGTCTAACAACGAAAAAGGTATATTTTTCTTCACTTTCATTGGCTTTAAGATTTTTGCCAGCAGCGTATATATTAGGTTGGTGCAAAAATAATTTCGTTTTCTAACATATGTTACTATGTGAGAAAACCTAATATATTGCACCAACCTAATATATTTAAAACACATGCTTTTAGGTGCAACCCTGCTTCCAATAACCGTTACTCATAATATCACCGTAGACTATTTCAAACCTTCAGCTTTTCCAAAGAATATCTTGAACGGCCACTCTTCTAAATTCTCTACATTAATGCTAATATTCCCTTGGTCCCTATACTTTGTTCCTAATTTTTATCAATGACCTTCTCGGTGTCATCAATTCACGGCTCACAACAGTGCCAATGACACAACTATTTACTCCTGCCTTAATGGTATGTCTGATAAAAGAAAATAACTTGTTAATTTTAACACCTCCAAAACTAAGCAGTACTCTTTTAATCGGCTTATAGAACCTTATTTTGTCTTCCATCAGCATGTCTGATGTTAACCTTCAGGAGAGCAACTCATTGCGCCATCTCTGTCTAACATTTTTCACTGTAATGAATTGGAACAACTGTAATGAATCATTTACTTGGTTTGCCACTGTCTGGTTCACAGTATCGTGTTAGATAACTTCCCCCCATAATCTATCTTTCACCTTTATAAATCATTCGTACGTGCATTGAATACTTGCTGCCATATCTGTCCTGGTAGTTCTACTATGTATCTAGATATTCTTGATAAAATCCAGAGAAGAATCTGTAATGTTATCAGTCTAGACCTGGCATCCCGGCTTCAATCACTTTCTCACCGCCTTAAAGTAGCTTCCCCGTGTCGTTTCACGAAATAATTTCATGGCAATTGTTCTGATGAGCTTTCTGCTTTGATACCTTGACTTTACATATTTATGCGTAGTACTATATTGGCCCCTTTTTACAATTAAAATGCTAGATGTAACCTTAAGTTTTATTCTAATTTTTATTCTAATCTAGTTTCTTCTCTTGAAATCCTCGCTTGTGGGACTCTCTTCTGGCTTCTTGCTTCTCTGCCAAATACAATCCTGAACCTGTGCTTTTATTGTCCTTTCTCCTCAATAACGTTTTCTCAGTTTCTTTCACTCTCACTATCCACTTACGTTTTAGTGGCTTTATCGCCTTGCTTGGGGTAAGACGATAAAAAATAAATAAATAAAATTGATATAGCTTTATTTATGGAAGCATGATTTATTTTATGTTTTGGCCTGAAGTCGATATTAAAAGTCTGAACGTTTGTTTCTATGTTGGTGCTTTGACATACTCAACATAAGAGCCAGATCATACAGCAGACTCCTTGATGACTGTGTAATAAGTAAATGATGATGACTCCGTCCCAAACCAGCGAGACGTAGGAAATCGTTGAATCGGTTCGTTGCGATTGATCTCCAGTCTTAGTTTGAGAAAAGAAAAAAAAAAGAAAATTCTGTCCTTCACTGATGTTGTTCTTGAAGATTTGAAGAAGATTCTCCATCCCTTTTTGGAAGGCCTTAAAAAATTTCCGATGTCGAGTGATTACTTCTAGGTTTCACCTGCAATTAGGATTACATGTTTTATATTCGTCCACTGGCAAATTGTCATTTCTTCAACATGAAATTTGCAAGACACAACTTGACTTAACTGCGGTTCATATGTTCGTTTTAGTTTACTTTAAATATTCTTATACACCCAGCCCCGCCCTAAATTTATGCTTTGATTTGACGGCGGGAAGATTATCAAAATCAAATAATATTTTCAACTGACTGTTTCTTGTAACAGGGCAAACACACTTCGGTAAGGAATAAGTTGACTTGAGCTTCTCGCTCCGATAGCCACAGTCCTGCGGCTACCATAGCTGTAAACTCAAATTAACCCACATTGATTTCTTTTATGTTTTATCGTTCGCTTATCGCGGTGGGTATACAGATAAACTTAACTACATCTTTTTACGCTATTGGTTCAGTATAGAGTGCGCCAGCTTTCGTGAGAACTAAGCTGTTTTTAAGAGTAGGAATGCGCCCCCTTCCTTCAAACGAAATGGTTTCTGTTTCCTTCTTTCTGCTTCTAGTCGCAAATAAGGGTGTTTCTTCTATTGTTATTGACAGACTGTTCACTACATAATACACATTCATCTCATCTTACTTGAATAGTTTTCAGATTTCTGTATTTCAAAAATTTGAAGAATGAGAGGTTGCGACACGAATTATCATTGTTATTGGCGAGGTTGGTTGGAACTATACAAGAGACCCTAATATCGAGGCAATTAAGCTGTCGAAACATTCAAGTACTTTACTGATCCGCAAAAACATAAAACATATTCATCATGATTCATTCTAAGTAATTCTGAATAGTGAAATGAATCACACCTTACTTAAGAAACAGTACCAAATTTTTTTCATTAGTATTAAGAATTTATCCTCATTTTTAGCTGTTTTTGAGGAATTAATTCTTTAGACAAACAACACCTGGCTCGTGTCTATCAACTCTTTGTCCCGGAGTCTACCTCAGGTACTTTTGATTGCTCACACAGTCAAACATATTTGGGGATAAGCCTCGATTCAACGTACCTCATCTTTCCAACAAGACCAATAAGCCGACGATCAGGGGCAGTGAGTATAAGGGATTTAATAATATTGGTCAAAGCCCTGAAGTCAATACAAAACCTGTTCACTGTATTTTTTTACTATCACTATCGGTAAACTCTAGGACATTACAGAGCGCTTAATTATTCCGGTTTGGACTAACCTTCTCCACTAGAATTATTTTGTGTATTTATTAGTTTGGTGCAAAAATAATATCGTTTTTTGATGTTAAAAAATACGTCAAAAAACGATATTATTTTTGCACCAACCTAATATGTTCGATATCGTTTCATCCACATCTAGAGGTGTTCCTCCGTTTCTATCGCCATTGTGTCACCGCCCGTGTTCTCCTCGGTTCCTTATCTGAGTTCGACTACCACTTACTTCTTGGTTTGTAACAGTCGCACTAATTCTTTCTTGTGACGACTATTTCTTCTTCCTTGATGTTCGCATCGCTCGCTTTTCGCTGATTTCCTGAGGTTCACTGATTTCGCTCTACCCGGAGTTACTCTCAGCGTCTTGTTAGCCAACAGCATCTCTCTTGATCAATACTTCCATCAAAGACAACTATTTTGTCTCCGGACAAAATTCACCAACTGGTATCACATTACTTGCTCTTTCGATTATTGAGAGTTAGTTTACAGGCCAAACGCTACAACAGAACTGGAGTGGTTTTTCGATAACTTTACAAATTATTGCTTTCAGATGGACCACCCTATTCTCAATAGGGGCGGTCCATATATCAGTCTATGTCCTATTTTTTCTTAGCCACTCACTGCCCAATATCAAATGTCTATCCAAATTGGAAGATACATATAGCCTCCCATTTTAAAAGTTAGAACCACTTACTGGAATCCATTTACCACCAGCTAACATCACCACCAATTCAGGATTTAATTCCTTGAACACATCTAACTTTATCATAGACACCGTAGCCACTGTGTCAATCAAAGCCAACACTTCTTTCTCCTTTACCTTCCCTGTAAATATATAAGCCCTAGTCCTGAAAAGCACGCATATCTTTGCAGTCTTTCTAAGCCTTATATACTGACTTCTAGTAGTAATGATATCAATTTGTGCCCGTATCGATGCGCTTTCTCTCGATTTACGTTGCTTGGCGTAATCTTTATGCGCATAATCGTCAGTCCTGCAAGTTTTATTTGTTTATACTCAACACTAAGGTTCTTATTCCACCTACCCAGGCCTGTTGGATTATTCCTCACCGTGATGTTACTTTTAACTCGGCATTTCTTTCTCATTGTCATTCGTTTTTGTTTTTTAATGTGACCACTTTAGTAAACTATAGTTCCAACAGATGACGTGAAAGCAATTTAACAAATAGCAGTTGAGCTTATTACAAAATCAACATCTGAATTTTTTTTCTTTTTCATAAGCTTTCATCACTCTCGCCGTCCCACTATATGTTTGGGCTACCAGTCGCATTACTTCCTTTCATGTAGTTCGATTAAATTTTCGTCTTTTTAGAACAAGCCTTTTCCTTTCAGCTAGGGAAAAGAGCTTTCCCTTATCCTACAGTGGATAGAGGCACAGTTTCGTCCAGTACTGAATTCTTATCATATCTCTCTCAAGGTAAACCCTTTTTTATCGAACAAATAGTTTCCCTCTGGTGCAGGATGTTTGCATTTCCATGATACGAAACCGACTGCTCCTGGTGAAGATCTGTAGCACCGGTACCAAATGAAATGTCCTACCTTCCGCTTCCTTCTCCTAGTCTCTGCTTATTTCTTAGAATTTGCTTTGATGTACCCTTACTTCATAAGGTAAAAACAACGTAATTCTGCCTTCATCTTATACTCTTTGTTAAGTGAATAATCTTTCATTTCCATATTCTCGACAATATTTCGTCAAAATTTCTTCCCGCTGGCAATACCCTTTCAAGAGGGGTCGATCTGTCACTGTTATTTTTCATTGGTTTTCTCTTAAACGATATCACTATGAATGTTACTTTTTTACGGTTTCGATCATAAGGTGATAAACTCTAGGTCTATCCTACTTCAACTGGCACCAAGTATAATAAGTTTATGATAATGATAACATTCAGTTGGCATGTGTAAAATCTTCGGACCACTGTATTAAACGATGTCCGATCGTAGTTCGTGAAAGGGATAACTTGTGTTTAAATTTGTGTGTAAAGATCTAAAAAAAAAAAAAGAAGGTTATTTACCGCCTCTTTGGAATATCTTTCAAAAACCCCGATCCGAGCGACATCATGTAAGCTTTCCGCAATTTCCATCATGTTGCACCATGAATGGGGATTATATTAATTGTAGTTGTTAACCACCGCAAAATTGAAAGAAATAAACAAGCCTGATTTAACTGAAAATGAAATGTTTGTTTTAATTTAACTCAAAAATTACCATACATTCGGTTTCACCCTAAATTCTACCTTGGCTTGACGGGGGTACGATTATCAAGACCAATATAATATTTCCATTTATCCGTTCTTACTTTCAGGGCAAACACATGGTCGGACACACTCTCTGAGTATCCACGCGTACAGCACAGAGAGAAGTACAGACAGGTGGTTTGAATATTCAAATATTACTTTTTCTTTTACTTTTCATTTGTAAACTATTAGATTTGAAGTATTAGGTTGGTGCAAAAATAATGTCGTTTTCTCACATATGTTACTATGTGAGAAAACGACATTATTTTTGCACCAATCTAATAAAAAATAACAAGAAAAAATTGAATAAAATCTGTTTTCTAAATTGGGTGGGTTTTTTCTTATCTTTTTTTTTTTTTTTGAAGCATGTAATAAAACTGGCTTTATTAAAAAAAATCCTCTATTTCTATTATTGGAAAAAATGTCGCCTATCTCATACACTGTTGATAGATCATGCCTTTAATTTTTGTTGTTGTTGTGGTGGTGCTGGTGGGGGATAAACCGCCCCTCATCTTATTAGATTTGGGAGAAAATGTAATGTCGTGTAGATTTCGAATTATTTATTTCCTTCTTGGGTTTTTCAATAAATTATAATCTATTGACTGCTGTCATGTCTACTTAGAGCTTTATTCGTTCCGCATGACTGAATCATCACCTATCTTGTCAAAAAGTCGTAGCAATTTAATTTTAAATGTAACCTAGCATTCTGGGACCCATTCGAGAGTTCACGAAACAATAAAAACCGAAAACAAATTCAGCATAGAATTTTTCAGCAAGAACTCAGTCAAGTTTATCCACACAAATTCGTTCAGGCTTCAGATTTAAAGATAATTTGCCAGGAACCGATGCAATTCTTAATTCAGAACAAAGCCATCAAGAAAAATTTTGTATTAACAATTGACCGCATAACCAGAGTTACTTTCAAAGAACGTCTTTTCGACAAAAAAGAATTTTATTTCGTTTACAAATTTTTTGCATACTGAACTGATCCAAAAAATAAATATTTTGAGCAGAAATATTATAACATAACATAAGCATTTCTTTCAAAAAGAAAATATATTTGCTTACACAACAGTTATTTAGGTGGATATATTTATTTAAAAATTCGTATTTGGTGTTTTTTCTCAATAATTAGAGCTTCTAAGACGTGTCACTTTTTTAACTTGTGGGCTCACTTACATCATAGCAACAGAAATAGCCTCGTGTTCACAGGAAATAAAAAAACATACTTCACAGAAAATAAACATACACTGAGATGACAGTAAAGGCATGTTAAATTGTACATTGATTGTGTACTGATGGTATTTTTGGTTACAAATGTTTCATGGGTGTATGTGATAAAATGGAGAAGTCACTCCGTATTATTACACGCAACGTCAGGCACACGTGTTGCCCGTCCGAAGTTTCGCAGCGAAAAGATTGAATTCAACATATTTTGGCAGGTCGTCCGTATTTCCGACAGGAACAGTTTCTGTTGCATGCTGAGAGAACTTTTATTATTTTAATTTAATTTATTTTAAACATAGTTTTAATGTTTTTATTTTATTTTAATTTATTTATAATTTTCATTATTATTATTATTATTATTATTTTATATTTTTATTTATAATAATAATAATGTCCCTACAACAACTCCTTCAATCTTTTAGATTTGTCAATCAAACGTAGCTAGTGGTATGGGAGAAGCGGGTTGTATTTTTTCATATTTTTATTGTTGTTCCAAAAATAATGTTTTCAAACATTCCGATACAGTTCTTTCGGCAATCGATATTACATTTCGATACAGTTCTTTCGGTAATCGATATTATACTCCGTCGCAATTAGATCCCATTCTGATTCATTCTGTCCGATAGCTGGATGTAAACGCCACGAAGGAGGAAAATAACGAAATAACAAAAGTCGTTTTCTGTGCATTAGGCACCACGCATTACATCCGATCTACGGAGCGAGCTCCGACGTTGGCCACTTGCGAACGTTCCCGACGGTAAAAGAAATATCTCTGGGGACTACTAGACATAAAAGCAGGCACTGAGAACGACCAGAATACAATTGCGGATCGGGGTGGCCGCCGGCCGTTACGCAGGACGCTGCTGATGCTACCACCGCCATGACTTCGTCAACATGACAACAGTATTGCAGCCCGGCCGTCACGTAGGACACTACGGGCGTCACCGTCGCCGCCTTCATCACTACCTCGACTCGTTTACAAGCTATTCCCTTCACAGTCGACACCAGCGACCTTCGTTCCACAGAACAAGCCTACCAAAACCACGCTAATCTGACGTCACCCCGGTTCAACACATCGACCTCGATCAACCAACGTGCACGGAACCTCGGCCACACCGGCACATAAATTGGCCAATTCCCGACACTATTCTTTTGAATACGCATTTCCTTCTTTTGGAGTTCACTTTCAACACTTCCTTTGTATTTCATTTTTCTTTTACTAATACGGTGTTTTCGAGTAGTTATAATTGGAGTTGGCAAATCAAAATTATCGTACTGTATTTCCATAAGAAAATCTCTTTGTTGAGTCTTTGTTTCCTTTGTATATTTTGGTTCTAATTTATTTAAATGCCTTTTTTTACGACACCAATTTCTACCGTGTAGCATATACATAATTCTGCCAATGCGATGTATTATTTCGCCATCTTCCCAACATAACTTTCCTGCCTTTTAAGTCCGGAAGAAAACCTTTCCTCCAGCTTTAGCGGAACGAAGGTCGCTAATCTTTCAACAGAACATATGTGTATGTATGTATGTGGTGGTTGTATGTGTGGGTGAGTGAGTGTGTGTGAGAGAGAGAGAGAGAGTAAAGTTGGATGAGAATCCAATTGAATGGTAAATATGTAAGACTATTTATTAAAAAAATGACATGTCTCGCCGATGAACAAGCGACATCAGAAAAAAATAAAATTGTTGTACTGATGACACCGGTTTATCGCCGTGTCATGTCAAAGAAAAACATTCAAAATTGTCTTACCTCTCTCTTTTTCTCTGTCTGTCTCTCACTCTGTGTGTGTGTATATATATATATATATATATATATATATATATATATATATATATATATATATATATATAATAAGTAGTAGTAATCTTATAAGTATAAGAAACTATACTCGTTCGGAAAACCTTCGGTGTCTTGATTTGCAAATAATCTAACCAATACCAAAGGGAAATAAGTATAAAAAAATAACCAAGAATATGTACGTTAGCCGAAAATAATCGTCTAGTATGCAAGTCCAAAGCCCCCCCCACCAAAAAAAAAAAACCGATACGAGTAGGCAAAATAACTAAATAAAGTGCTCAATATAATAAGTAGAGCAGACCTAGTTAAACCTAGAGAGCCAGACAACCTACCACGGTTTCACCTTAGTGGATCGTCAGGGAAGGCTGGCTTCCCTGACGATCCGCTAAGGTGAAACTGTTGTAGGTTGTCTACCACTCTAGGCGTAACTATATATATATATATATATATATATATATATATATATATATATATATATGTATGTATGTGTGTGTTTTAAATTAAGGTATATTATCCAGAGAATTTTTTTTAATTTTTGGCAATTGGAAACGTTCATGAAAGTAGATTTGAAAGTGAATATTATTATTATTATTAAAGTAACAAAGTAAATATTTGTTAATATTAACATATTAACAATTATTTACTTTCTTACTTTAATAATAATATAACATAATAAATCAAATAAAATATTATAATTTAATTAATAATACAAATTAACAAATATTATAACATAACAACTTCAAAAAAATTAATTTAATTTTAAAGAAAGAATTACGACTGGAAGAAGAATTTACGACTGGAACAACTGAAAAATCGAAGACGTAACGGTAAACAAAAGCAAAAATATTCATGAACGCACGCGTGTAAAAGAACGTGTAAGAAACAGATTAAAAAAGACGTGGAATAAATTGAAAAATTGGAAATATCATTTAAAAAACAGAACCCCTTGAAGAATGGACTTTGAACTCCGGGAAAACAACAAAAAATTTATATTTAAAGTTAAATAATCTTTTTGTATAATATTATATATATATATATATATATATATATATATATATATATATATATATATATATATATATATATATATATATATATATATGTATGTAAGCAAATATATGGATATAGATCCGACAGTATGAAGAAAAATATACGGAAAAAACAAACAAAAAAATTATATTAACATTAAAACAGCATAATTGCATATAAGGATTTTTGTTTGTTTTTTTCCGTATATTTTTCTTCATATATATATATAATTTGAGTAGACTAAATTCTTTAAATATTAATAGATAAAGAGATGGTATCTTCCGCCATCGCAGATAAACAGAAATTTAAACCTTTTAAACCTTTGAACGTTGGCTTTTTTGAGTTTTCGTTACACGCACTATGTCAAAATATTGAAATTCCTTTGTATAAAAAAGAAATCATAATCCTAAATTCATCAGAAAATAGAATATCTTTGTGGTTTTGTTTTTATGTTATTATTCACAATTGTACAACCTCTTATGAATCAGCAATGACCGAGGAAAGAGTACAAAAAGGACAACAAATCTTTCCATTGAGATCATTTTACAAAGTAACAGTTTTTATTTCAGTTTCGTGATCCTGAATAAATTCGTAATTTCAACTTGTTTTTCAGCTATTGTGTAAATTCACCTTCAGCTTTATCATGAGTGCACTGCGAGTTAACATTAACCACTCAATCAAGGCAAGACAACGAACGAGCAAAAAGTGGAGACGTTACTCATAATAAATTTTTTTATGTAAGTCTATGTTTTCCCAATATTAACCAACCTATATTTGTAAAATTTTCGGGGTATATTTTTGCAAGCAATTTATCAGGTGAGTTTCTACTTATAATATTATATATATATTTATCCTTATGTAAAATAAATATGTATAATATTATATATATATAATCCTTATATAAAAAATTTGTAACTTGTTTTTTTGGTGGAATGTCAGTATTCATTATGCAAACTAAGTGCATCATTATTATATAAACAACATAAACATATATTTGATAGAGGATATATAATTAAGGAACTAAAATATCGACTACAAAATCAAAACTTAAAAATTCTTCAAGTGGAACATAGGATAAATCATCGTTCAGTCAGGATTAGATGATTTTAGGGTACACTTCATTTTAGAAGAATGCAAGAAAGCTTGTTGATGCTGTCTATGCAAGAGGCGCGTCGACTTGGTAGTGACTCTATTGTGCATTAGGGATAGAATTTATTTTGAACTGGCCACAAGGAGAAAATACAATATGAAAGTTGGAATTGCAATACGCAAATCATCAGATACTGTAATATACAATATCGTACACCAGTCAGAAAGACTGAAGGCTGCTGGCATTGGTGTCCAAGGATATATAACCCTACTGAAAAAAGTATTGATTCAGAAAAAGAGAAAATCTAAACAAGATTAACTAGACTTTTTATATTAGAAAAACCCGAAAAACTGTGCATTAATGAAGATTTTAAGAGAGTCATTTCGAAACTTTTTAGCACAGTTTTCTTTATCAACACTTCCCCAAAAGTATGGTTGATTCTGCACAGGCCTTCACCAATATAATTGTTGTGGAGTTATTTCGCAGTGGAGGCTTGTATTTGTACTCAATCGGTTCGACGTACAAAACGTTAGGAACTTGCTATAATATGTATTACGCAGAGTTAATTGCTTTTTCTCCTGAATCGGCGTACAAATCGTTGCAGGCGTTGTTAGATCAAACGTAACGAAAATCACCTCCATCGGCGTTTCTTCCGCGGGACCGCTGTCAACCACGTCTGAAGAGCGTCGTCTGATCCGGTTAATGTGCCGTCTGCACGTGAATTTTTTGTCTTTCACCAAGTATATCATATTGCCAATCCGCTTTTCTATTTTTTCAATCTCCCAGAATGATTTATTCTGTTTATAGACCTTAAAGTATACTTTTTCACCAGGATTGTATTTTTTTACTTGAATAAATCTTTCTCTACCTGGCTTTGTCTTTTTTCGTAATAATTTGTCGAAGACAGATCTTACCCGACGTGCGAACATCACCTCGACTGGCGATTGTGAGGCTGGTGTTCCGTTATTTGGGGTTATTCTGTATACCTGTAGCAACTTCTGTAGGGCTTCATCTGCAGGTATTTCCCTAGCTTTCTTTAGAGCTCTTTTTAGGGTGTCCACTAATTTTCAGCTAACCCGTTTGATCTTGGGTGATATGGAGCTGTGGTAACATTTATTAATAACCTAATAATAATAATAATAGAACATTCAATTATGAAGAAAAAGATCCTAAAAGAATATTAATTCGTTGTATTCCTTGCAGAAATCTTTAAATTGTTTCGACGTAAACTGACTTCCGTTGTCCGTCACAATTGTGTCTACTACACCAAACCTTGTGAACAATTCCAACAGGAAGTTTTTAGTACTTTGCGTCGTCGGTTTTCTTATCTCAGGCCATTTAGAGAAACTATCCACTACTATGATGTAATGGTATCCATTCAGTGGACCTGCGAAATCCACATGTAACCTAGACCATGGTAGGTCTGTTTTGGGCCAGGGGTTAAATTTTATAGGGGTTGCCTTTGCAGCTAAAGCACAGTCTTTACATTTTGCCACTGCGTTCTCAATGTCCTGTCCACATTCGGCAAATATACAAAACTTAGCATTAGGCTCTTCATCCTAGTGTCGCCCGGATGACCAGTACGAAAATCCTTTAGTATTTGCTTCTGCAGTGTGTATGGAATCACCACACGTTCTCTGTATAACAATACTGTATCGCAAAGTGAAAAAACATTTGTTGTGTACTGGTCCCTCTCGGCTATTTTTTTTTTCAAAATATACTTGTCCCTGGTGGCTTCTTCTTTTATTTTTTCTAGAGTTACCGGAAGTTCCCGGACTGCATTACACAGAGTAAATTTCAGCGCTTCTTCTGACTTCAGTGAGGCAATTACCGTGTCTTCTAATGTTTCGCTCATTTTAGGAAATAACCTGGATAGCCCATTAGCGTAGCCAAATTCTTCTCAGTCAGAAGTAGTGCTCTAGAAGCATGAGCAATTGGTTTTACTTGCCCATCTGTCATTCTGTGTAAGATACATGTTCCTACTCCATACGCACTTGCGTCGCAAGCTACTATGATCTCTAAATCCGGATTGTAATGAGTTAAAAATAGTTTCGACGTTAACACTTCCTTTATCTTTTCAAATGCTTTCTGGCATTCATTAGTCCATTTCCATGGTTTTCCTTTCTTAAGTAGTTCATTTAATGGTGCCCTCAGATCATACATTTTAGGGATGTATATTTGGTAATAATTAGCTAATCCCAAAAACTTTGTAATGTGGTAATATCATTCGGAGCCCGCATGTCTTCTATAGCCGATGCTCGCTCTGGGTCTGGCCTTCTACCATTCTTATCGATGATCTGCCCCAGATATTTTACTTTCTCCCTAAAAAACTCACATTTGCTTTCCTTTCCAAAATCCTGTATACTTGAAAATACTGCATTTACATGTTCCACGTGTTCTGCTATACTTGAGGACATGAGGATGTCGTCCAGATACGCTACAGCAAAATCTAGACCACCCAACATCGAATCCATTACTTGTTGGAAAATGGCGGGTGCGACCTTAATCCCAAAAGGTAGTCTTTTAAATTTATACAGACCCCGATGTGTGTTTATACACAAAAGTTTTGACGTTTCTTTTTCTACCGGTATTTGCAGATATGCGTCGCTGAGGTCTATCTACGAAAATATTGTGCCTCCATTAAGCTTCGCTGTTGGTAGAGGATAATTATAGTCTTTGAGTGCCGCGTTTAAACCCGTGGAGAAATCAGCACAAACACGAATTTATTTAGACTTTTTTTCACGTATACCGTCGGTGTTGGCCATTCACTAGACTCACCGGTTTTCTCTAATCTGTCCAATTCTTTATCTATCTGTTCAAATAAGGCAAACGGCACATACCTTTTCTTTTTGAATACCGCCTGAGCGTTTTCTTTTAGCTGGAATTTTGCCTCCATCTTGGTACATGTTCCCAACCCTGGAGAAAAAACAGTAGGAAATGTTTCCTTAAGCTTCTTTATTAATTTTTGGGCTTCGGTGTTTAAACTTTCTAATTTGTAACAGAAGGAATTTATCGGTAGATCCCATAATTGGAATTCTGTTATCCAATTCGTACCAAGTAAGTTCGTGGTATTTTCTATGACAAATAGTTTAGCTTTTCGCGTTTTTTTTATTTAACGTGATGTTTGTAACAAATTCCCCAATAAATTGTATTTTTTCTCCCGTCACTGACCTCGCGATTTTCTTTGTCTTCATTAAAATTGGTTTCCCCAACTTCTTCCACGTATGCAAATTTTTAATAGATAGATCGGAACCAGTGTCGAGTTGCATTTTTATTTTTTTATTATTTATTCCGACGGTAACAAATTTTCTGGTTATTTCATCTTTTACCTCGCTGGACTTTAATTTTCTTATTTTATTGTCTTTATTTTTTGACCTGCAGTGCGAGCTTTTATGACACACTCTTTTACAGTTGAAACATTTTTATTCCTAAAATTGCAATATCTGTACCAGTGTAGTTCACCGCAAGCAAAACATGGCTTCGGGAGTTTTTGTTTATTTTTCTCTGGTATTTCACTTTTTGCTTGATAATCCGCAATTTTAGAATTCTTTTTGGTTGACTTTCTTCTTTGTATCGTATTTTCCTTACATGCGAAACGCCAGACTGTTCTATCTTTTTTTTAATCTTTCTTTACGCTAACATATCTTGTGCAGCCTTCTGCCAATTTCTGTACCGTAATACTTAGATCGCTTTCCAATTTTGCCAGTACTAATTTTCTCAACTCCGCGTCTCTTTTCGATACCAGCCCCTAAACAAACACCAAGCACTTAAAATTGTCTGTGCTTAACTCTGCTAGCTTGAATTCTTCTCAATGCTTATTTACATTGGCTGCGTACGTTATATAGTCTTGTTCGTCATCTTTCAGTAGCTTGAAACATTCCCACCTCCTGTGAAACAGAGATGTCTTTTTACTAAATAATTTACTTAATATATTTACCGCCTCGGTAAATGTCAACTCGCTAGATTTTTTCGGTAAAATGTAGTTTACCAATTTGTCATGCTCAGCAGTATCGAATTTGCTTAAAAGAAGCCTAACCTTCTTTCCTTCAGACCACGAGTGGCAGTCCTCGTTATACACGTCCGTATATTTTTATAATACTCCTCAAAAGTTATCTCTTCATATGGACTGTACGTGAATATTTCAATTGAATTTCATATTGTATTCTCTGGGAAAAAATCATTTTGTAGATTTTTCTCTTTCCTCTTCTCAGTTATTTCCAGAATTTTGTTTTGAAACTCCCTATGCATCTGTTCCATTTTTTGTTGGAATTGCATTTGTCTATTGAAAGATTCCCCCTGTAGCTGCATCTGGAATGATTTTTGTTGCTCTAATATTGTTATCTCTTGTTCCGACTGGAACTTAAAGAATTCCCGGAATATATTTTTGCATTCCTACATCTTCGCAAAAAGTTTACACAATGCAATTCGTGACATATTTGAGCAAACTGTATTATCAGGAAAAAAAAAATTCTTCTCTCAGTTGAGAATACGGCAGATTTTTTCGTCACTAAGTTGACGTCTTGGCTTGCGAAAAACTTTGCAAAGTTGTTTTTTTTTTTTAAAGTGTGAATCCGAGACTTTGTCGCCGAAGTTATTGTGGCGAGCGAATTTATTCTTCCTCCGAATGAGTGCGAATCCTCGTCGCCAAAGTTGTTGTGGAGTTATTTCGCAGTGGAGGCTTGTATTTGTACTAAATCGGTTCGACGTACAAAACGTTAGGAACTTGCTATAATGGGTATTACGCAGAGTGATCTTGTGGTCGCTAACTACTTTCGTATTCGACTAACTGTCGATTAATGTCGTCCGACATCGACTGACCCTTGTTTCTCTTACTACTCCTATTTACATTAGGTGTGAGAGTCTATTAAACTATAGAATAGGGGTGTTTCACCATAACAATAATCAAATTATATGTGTGAGTAGTTTGCTGGCTTTTTAGTTCTGTGAACTGGGATACTAGACTCTCATACGACGAAAGAATCCATAAGATAAATATATATATATATGTGTGTGTGTGTGTGTGTGTGTGTGTGTGTTTTCTACCAGGTCTCGTTGGGTATTTACTCGTAAGGACGTTCTGTCTCCCCACCATATTAATCATGTAATAATATACCGTTTTGGATGTAGTTGCGGAGCCGACTACATAGGCAGAACTTACGGTTAGACGAACGGATTAACCAGCACGTACTCAGAAGAATTAGGAATGGTACGTTCCAATCTGGTGACAAGATCAGGAACACATACGGTTCCGCCATTACTGAGCATTTTATAAACAATCCAAGTTGTGCCACAAATTTCAGCATTGACTCATTTTCCATCCTTAGTCATGGTCATTCTGTGTTACACTTAAAGGAATTGGAAACGATCCATGTCAGGTTCAGGTAGCCCTCCCTCTGAAAACAGAGGGAATGCCTGTTAGGACTTGACATGATTTCCATCTGATCTTTCCACCTTTATTTTATCACATGCTTCTCATCTTTTCATATGTTATATTGCCATATTTAGTCTTCCCTCAATTTCAGTTCTGTTGAGTGAGGGCGAAACCGGTCGGCTGGTCAATATTTTTTTTTCTTCCTATTTTCCTTTTAATCATGAATGGTAAAGTACGTCTTGCCATTTTTATTTCCATAATAAAATTTTGTAGCCGCAAGGAAATAATGATATATATATATGTGTGTGTGTGTGTGTGTGTGTGTGTTTTGTAACCAAGTAAATGGTTAAGAAATAAAAAAAGAAGAGGTTGCAGATGAATTGTGTATTGAACAGTAAATACAACAGAACTAAACAAAACTGTGTTAGTAATAAAGAACCCACAAACCATAAATGTGGCAGAAACATCAGTTAACTAGACAAATAAGAAAAAACATTCATTCCTCCAAGCATTCACACAGACACACACACATTCATACACAACAAATACGAAAAATCACACACACGAAACGAAAGGCGTCCCGCATCCACCAGAGAACTGATATCACTGACAACCTAACGCGGGAGGGGATAGGGAATTAAACAAAAGAAAAATAGGAACAGAAATAAAAGGGACCAATGCGCATGCATACCCTAGCTAAGTTAACCAGAAAACGGAAAAACTAAAGAATCAAAATAGAAAGCCTAGTCTAACCTAATATCTGGGTGGGTTGCCTCTGTTCAACCCTGTTAGGACAAAATTCTGTGCCTAACCGACATCCAAATGCCACTCTAGGTCAGCCCCTTTTACTCTACACATTCGCGCAAGATTCACCCACCTTTTGCCAAATTCGGATGAGGTGAGCCGCCGCCTTTCCGTCCTAATCTTGACTTTAAGCTGATGCTCAAAGAACAAGATCAGTTGGGAAGAGGTGAACTTCTCGTCCTCATGGAATTCCTTCTGACGCGTCGTCCAAATCACGACTCTCATAACACCTAGTAAGCAACAGACAACATAGTGTTCAGCCTTCGTCAATTGCGGCACCACATTGCTACAAACAGAACTGGCTTCAAGGACAAAAAACTTTCCCTGCAGCATGCGAACCATGAGGCCTTCAACAAACTTTCACAACGGTACTACCGTCTTGCACTGAAAAAAGGCGTGACCAATGGTCTCGACTTCCCCAGTACAGCGACGACAGTTTGGATATTTCTCCAAGCCTGCTGAACAAAGTCTCTTGCCGACCCAGAGGGCCCCACGAATCATCAGCCAGGTGAGTAATGCCTCATCATTATTGAAAGCACGACGACATTCGCGGTAGAAAGAGCACTCGGCACGAGGTGTACGGCCGGCCTCCTCCTCACACGAGTGCACACTTCTCAGGGATGGGAAATGTTTTCGGACATCTTCTTTCCAAAAGGTGCCCACCTCATCCAATCCGCGACACATTCGGTCTAGAAAAGTAATGCGAAACATATATTGACGAATCTCAATGCTAGGCATACCCAGACCGCCCTCAGAGGGATGAAGGCAATAGATCTCGCGACATATCATAAGGGCCTTGTCTCTCCACAAGAAAGAGAACAAGGTCCGTACTAATGACATTAGTCTGGCATACGGGAGTGGAAGCACAGAGAGTCGGTACAGGAGAATCGGATATATGTATGAAACACATACCTCAGCCCTTCCCTTCAGTGAAAGTCTCCTACGAGACTGCAGATTAACCGCGATCTCGGCCTTCCCTTGTACCACCGACCAATTCATTTCCAACTGGAGATCAGGACCGAACCAGACGCCGAGAATCTTGATCGGCCCATCCGTCCAGAGGAAAGGTCCGGGAAGAGAAACTCCCTTCCACGCACCCAACCGCAAGCCCACAGACTTATCGCGGTTGATCTTGGCCCCTGTCTCCATCTCATACCCACTGATCTCTTTGCTGACTTCGTCAATCTCGGCTCTGCTCGACACAAGAACCGAAACGTCGTCAGCATAGGCAGAATACCTGGCTGAGGTGGAAGCCCCAGGCAGGGAAATTCCGCGCAGGACCGGATTCGCCTTTAACTTGCGAAGGAATGGTTCCAACGCAAGAACGTAAAGCAGAGGCGAGAGCGGACAACCTTGACGAATGGAGCGAGACAATACGAAAGGCTTCGATCTTACCGCATTCACTTCCACCAGCGCACCGGGGGTCGCATACAAAAGTCGGATCCAGGAGCGAAAGCCGGATCCGAAAGCCGGATCCGAAACCGGCCGCCGAAAGGACAGCCTCCAGAAATCGATGGTCAACCCTATCGAAGGCCTTGGACTGATCTAAATTAATCAGCGCGGCTTCACTGTCGACTTGTTCTAAGATCAAGCGTACCATATGAAGGTTATCCTTCACAGCACAAGTCTGTTCAGGGCCAATCAGACTAGACAGGACAAGCTGCAAACGGTTGGCTAAGATCTTCGCCAAAATCTTTAAGTCAGTATTTAACATCGTTAAAGGGCGAAAGTTCCCTAACCCATCCCCACCGTCCTTGTCCTTACGCAGTAACTTGATCACACCCCTGGTGAAGCGTTGGGGTAAAGACCCCTGCTTCATCCAGTGGTTGAAAATTAGTTCCA
Source organism: Acanthosepion lycidas (assembly GCA_963932145.1). NCBI lineage: Eukaryota > Metazoa > Mollusca > Cephalopoda > Sepiida > Sepiidae > Acanthosepion > Acanthosepion lycidas. The sequence goes on from OZ010605.1 coordinate 44,208,183, forward strand.
GCAAAGGAACAAAATGTGCGACAACCTCAAGTAAACTTCGTAGGGAAGACCATCTAATCCCGGAGACTTATCCAGGCCAACCTGCTTCAGCGCTTCCCAGATTTCCGACTCTGTAATGGGACCCTCGCACCTAGCCACTTCAGCTGCCTTGAGGCAGGGAAAGTCAGCTAAATAGGCGTCGAACTGACCAGAGCTCAGACCGGGCACCCTGGTGAAAAGATCCTGAAAGTAATCCCGAAAAACTTCACATATGCCCGCGTTTGTAGTCACGGTTCGCTTATCCGGCAATGTGACGCATGCTATATGTCGCCTAGACGCGTTTCGATTCTCCTCTGCACGCAGTTCAGTGGCCATATTGGTTGCCTCAGAAGACATTCTTTTTAACCTAGCCCTAACTACCAGAGCTTGATCCTTCTTGATAAGCAAGGGGGACAACTCTGACTTAGCTAAAGCTATATCCCCACTAACACGGGATTTCACAGCCCGATCAACTTTATTTTCTAAAACCGTTTGCGCCACTTAGGGTTGTCCTTCAGGATAGAACATGGCTGGGGTGAGGACACCGACAGCTCGTCCCATAGAACCGGACGCCATCTCATTTTCGACAGTATCATCTTGAGATAAGCCGCCGATGTCCGAGGGGTAAGTTAATTTGAGAGCCCTATAAAGGAATGGTTGAACGAAAACAGGGACCCTCCCTTTAAGTTTTATGATTAGCTTCATCTGTTTCAGGGTCGAGAAGATAGGCAGCTGGGGGACCATTTTGAGCGACGACTGGGCCTCCTCTATCATGCCCCAAATCTCCCGCGTACCCGGGCCAGTTCTAATGACGGTCAGGATTCTTTGCGAAGAAGGGAAATTATCAGGCTTTTCCACATCCACACCGTTAATTTGTTTAAAGTTCCAGAGTATTTTTAGGTCTTTCGGGTTTCTGGTCTGCCCGAAGACCCTTTCTACCTGGTCCCGGGATACGCGGCAGACGTCTTCCCCTGGGAGATATCGTGCTTTGACCTTTTTTTCTTTTTATCTGTACTGATTTGTGAGTCAGGGCTTCTGACCCTTTTCTTTTGTGGTGATTGGATGGGTGTTGACATGGGTGTGGGATTGGGAGTCGTTGAAGGAGTCCATCCAGAAGGAGTCCTCACTGGAGATGGTTTGGATGAATGCAGTGATTTGACGGGAGATATAGACACCGATCTAGGCGGAGGTGGCTTAGTGAATTTAGATTTGGATGAAGAAGGGGAAGACGGGGCAGAGGATAGGGGGCTCGGTGCCCCCAGCGAATTTGATTATTACCCCGCTATGTCTTTAGCTTTTCTTTAAGTTTTTTAATATCTAAAATTTTCTCCCAGCTAGGCTCATTTAGTTTTTGGGAATCTGTGGCATTTTTAGCATAAGACGCCGAGGCGTCGCCTTCAGAGCTGGTAGAGGGAATGGGGCTGTAGGTGACATTGTCCCTGGGGTCATGATGGGACTGAGGAACCTCTGTTTGGGTCTTCCCCTTGCCCCTAACTACGAGACGCCATTCCCCCTCATCCTTCTCCTTATCCACACTTGTGGAAGGCTTCTTCTTTGTTGGTATCTGATCGTTGCTTTTCTTGTGGCAACATTAACAAGCGTAATAGAATCAGAAGTTGTTCAAATTGTCAACGGTATTTTCATTTGTCTTGTGTGGGATTGACTAGAAGTGCTTCATCGTCTTTGGTTGCTTGGAGTTGTTCGCATTGTCTGTCTCTCTCGGCTCCACAACACAGTGTGAACCATCAACGTATTGAACGGAACCAAATAGATGCCAGTGAAGTTTTGAAGGCAACCTCACTCCTCAGGCAATTCTGGAAGGTCCCTTTAAAAATCCCTAAATCTGTCAGAATCCCGACAGCCGATGCCTTGGCTACAGCCATAGACCAGGCACTTAACTCTAACAGCTCGCTTGACTGGGATCACCTTTTCTCTTTCGCAACACTTGTCCTAGGTATTCCTTACAATAAGGACCCTACATAATGTCTCATCTTTTATAAAAAATAATATTTCTTTATTCAATTCATCTAAAATAAATGTCACCGAATTTTCTAATCTTTCTAATCCTAATAGATTTCATCATTCATCTACAGTCGACGATTCTAAGAGACTCCGTGCCCTCGTCAATACTAAGTTGATCGAGGGTGATGTCTCAGTTGCAGTTAGAGTATTGGCCTCATCCGATACTATACTAGCTACTACACCAGAAGTTTTCCCAGCGCTCCGACGAAAACATCCTGCGCCACCATCAGATGTCAGATTTGTTCAGATGGAAAATAATGATTCAAATATTGAAATCTCAAAGGAATAGATGGTTGTCGCTCTGAAGTCTTTCTCGGGATGCAGCAGTGGAAATATGGACGGCCTACGACCTGGTCACATCAAGGACTTAATTTCTGCCCACACTGCCGAAGATGGCGAACATTTGAAAAGATCCATAATAGCTCTTATTAATACCCTTCTCTCGCGACTTTTTTCATATCTCTCGATATTTTCAGCCAACTTAACGGCTTAAAAAAAAAAGATGGAGTTATCCGCCCTATCGCTGTTGGTAACATTTTTCGTCGACTCGCGACAAAAATTGCTTGTAGAGTTGTTGTGAAGGAGGGCATGAATTGCGACCTGTCCAGCTCGGGGTAGGCATACAGGGCGGATGTGAAGTCGCTGTTCATGCCACAAGATCATTTTTCGAGAATACATCACCTGTTTCCCCACGTATCTTATTAAAATTGGATATGAAAAACGCTTTTAATAGCATCAGAAGGGATCATTCCCTGGAGGTTTGCCATCAACGGACTCCTATATTTCAAATGGCTCATCTTTCGTATAGTCATCCAAGTATGTTGATCGCTTCCGATGATATCTCTTCTGCTACTAGAATCCAGCAAGGAGATCCACTTGGTCCGCTACTATTTGCGATGGCTGTTGACGGGGTAGCTCGTTCCATCGCCTCTCAATATTTGGTATCTTGACGATTCAATGCTGGGAGGATCCGTCGAGGCCGTATCTGGTGACCTCCGATGAGATACTCCTGCTTTATCTCTGCATGGACTTGAGATTAACTCGTCGAAGTCAGAGATAATAAACTTGAATTATAGTGCAGATGATTTCGAGCCCTTCCAGCATATATTTCTTCACTATCTTCCATTCGTGAATTAATTGATATACTCGATATACAAATCTCAGATAGTTCTTTTGAACAAGCTTGCAGTATATGAGCAAGAATTACTTTCTATCTCACTAGACACATCAAATAGCTGGAATAAAATAAAATGAGACCAGTTTTACTAACTTGTGGATCTCTCTGGATCAGCATCTCCTCGCCTGTCTGCTCTCTGCTTCACAACCTGGCTCATCGCAGTGCCCTCTTCATCTACCGGTACCCTTCTAGATGATGAATGCACTCGGGTCAGAGTCGTGATCCGTCTAGGTCTCAAATTATGTGAGCGTCCCAGATGCAGATGTGGAGCTTCTATTGATGAGTTTGGTTTGCATCCTCTCTCCTGTCGTCGTAGAACAGGCCGCTTTCCAAGGCATGCAGCAATAAACGAAATCATCAGAAGAGGTTTGGATGCAGCTGGGTTCCCTTCCCAAATCGAACACGTAGGCCTCGACCGTGGTGATGGAAAGCGGGTTGATGGCATTACCATTTTCCCTTTTAAAATGGGGAAGTTGTTCAGTTGCGATGCGACTTGTGCGGATACATTTTCAATCGGTAATTTGGTCAGGTCCGCGGTTGAGCCGGGGTCTGTCGCCCGAGACGCAGATAAAAAAAAAATAGTTAAATATTCTTCTCTTGCTGATAGATTTTTTTTTTACTCCTGTAGCAGTGGAGACTTCTGGGGTTATTGGCCCTCGTTCGATGGCGTTCCTTCGGAGGGTCGGCAGGATGACGTCTCGAGTAAGGGACGAGCCTCGCGAAACGGAGTGGCTCTTGCATCGTGTCTGACTGGCGATGGTTCGAGGTAATGCTTTCTCCATCATTGCGGCTGGCAGAGGATAGCAAAAAAAAGTTTTGTCTATAGTTACTTTGTTCAAACTGTTAAGTTAACTTGCAATGAATGTTTCCCTTCAAAATAGAATATTTTCTGGTGTGTGTTATCTCGCAAATAATTCGAAATTGAATTTAATTGGTCTTGATTGGATGGAACAACTCAACTTTTTTGAAATTCCTCTCAAATTTGTGTTCAATACATCTAACCTTACATCGATTTCTTATACTGAATATCATTTCATGGTCAAACTTAAAACTAAGTTTAGTGACGTTTTACTTGGATGCTATACAAAAATTAAATCTACTCTAATGCAATGTAATATTTATCATTTACTAATTTATAAAGAAATAAATATTCCTTCTGATGTAATAGAATATTGAGTGATTTTGTCGCCAAACATGCGAGACTATTTTATCGAAGTGCTCGTACTGACGAGGGCCGTATATTGCTCCCCATGGCTCGGAACATTGTGGTTAAAATGACTCAATAATGACGAAAAATCCTTTATCTAGCTGATGAACTGCGACTAAAAAAAACCTTTCTAGAAAGTATTGGTTGTATCGCCACCAAAATGCATCTATTGCAGGGACATGATTCTGTGCAAACGTATTTATGTCTGTATATTTCACATGTCACAAGGATTATTTTAATGCCGTGTGAAAGAGACTACCGTATATATGTAGTGGATCTAAGAAGGCGTGAATATTTTAATGTTTCGCTGTAAATGAAACATGCAACATCCATAAAACATAAATTTAAATTAAAAACAAATGATAATGATATTCAATTACGACAAAAAGGATATATTTGGAACAACAAACAAATTTTTTATATGCAGAACGTTACAATTTTGTTTTGTAAAGATGTGTGTGAAAGCTTGGTCAAAGTATTTTAAAGAGAAAAGTTCTTATTGCTGGTTTGGAAATGTTTCGTATGTTTGTAATGTAGTTTGGAAATTTTCGCGCGTACGTGCATGTGTGCGTGTGTGAATATGTTTTCAGCGTTCGACCGCAATGGGGTCACAACGTAGTTTCCTTTAAGATTACATTTTTGTAGGCGAATGAAATCAAGAAAGAAAAGAAAAGAGAAAGAACAAATTTGTGTCTGATATTTATAATTAACGTAATCTCGTAACAGGCTCATGAAAAAGAAGCGGGAAAACTTGACTTGGTCACACGCTGGAAAAAGACTTGTACATGGGTGGATTGCAACGTCCACTTGTGTGTTTATTGACCAATTAGAAGTTGAGATTTCCTGAAAATATGTATGAAGCTGGGTAAGCTCTTTGATCCACTTTTTGCACAGATTTGTACGAAATTCAAAATTGATAAGAAAGTGGTAGCGGGATGCTAAATATACTCGCGGATAGATCTCAGTTTTTTTACCAAAAATTTCACAAAATATTAGGGGTGCGACCTATCCGCTCGACATAAATCTAAAACAACACTAACTTGTCATCATGATTTCTGAGAAATCGGAAATGATACCCATAAACACTAAAGCTATGTTTTTTCTCCATATAGAAACAATTTATTTATCATATATATTGACTCATTGCTTTAAACTTACCTCATGCTGCTAGATTCACATATCTATCACATTAAATAAATAAAATTATAAAATATTCATTGATTCATCAGTCATTTTTCGGTCGGGGCCCTCGCACTAGACTGATATAGAAACCCTGAACATGCGTACATAAGTTAAGGAACCAGGTATAGATGTTTATTGACAAAAAATAGTCCCACGATTCATTCTGCAATATATATATATATATATATATATATATATATATATATATATATGTATGTATGTATATGAATGTGTGTGTGTGTGTGTGTGTGTGTGTGTGTGTGTGTGTGTGTGTGTGTGTGTGTATTGCCAAAAATACGTTGGGAAATATGATTTAAAGAAATGAAATATATTCATTATGAGATAATTTTCTTTAGTGGCTGTTTCATAACATTAAGTGTTATTTACAAATAACAAAGCGCATGAATCTAGTACCAAAAATGTTTGCACTATTTTGCATTGCGCAGCAATATAATTGGTAGCCAAATTAATAGTTTATAATTTTAATTGTTGCAAACCCTAATCATGAGTAAAATAAAGAATTATAAAGCAGGTTTTAAATTAAAAGTACTAAATTATGCAGAAAAACATGGAAATCGATCAGCAGAAAGGTAGTTTGGAGTTTCAGAAAAGGTTGTCAGAGGATGGAGAAAGCAGAAAGATCAGTTTAAAGAAATGCCAAAATCAAAGAGAGCAGAAAAGGTATACAGTATCTCCATATTAAAATATGGAAAAAGAATTGTATAAGTGATGATGAGTTGAACGACTACTGCGAAATGGCAATAATGAAAACCAATTTAATTGATGAACAAATGAGAATGATGTTTGACAGTTATGATAGTGAAGAAGAATTCTTGGGATTCAGTTCTGAATGAATTTTAAAACTTATAATTGATATATAAACAATTTTTTTCTAAATGTACGTAACATTTTCTTCTGTAGTTATTTCTTTCTTTTATTTTTTATTTTTTTTTATTTTATTTTATTTTTATTTTATTTTATTTTATTTTTGTTGAGTTGACTCGATATAAAAATAATATGCGGTAAATATAAAAATACCGGTACCATGTGAGTAGTTACTTCCTTTATGATAATTGACGAAATGATAAAAATATTTTAACTGTAAAAGTGTATATTAATAATTATAAGTTTTGAAATAAAGGTAGAAATGAAGGTAGATTTCTGATAATTCTTACGTTTAAAAAGGGATGTGTAACTCCCCAGATTATAATGCGACCTATCTGCGAGTCAACAGTAAATCATCAATTATTAAGCCATAAATTAGGGATCCGACCTATCCGGTAGGGTGACTTAACTTTTCGGTTAACTTTTCTTTTTTTGAAGTTGAGGTATTTTCCGGTAAATTTTGGCTTGCGGTATGCGGATATCTTGAACTCATGCTCTATTCGAGATATTAGTACATTCTGGAATGCGAGTTTGTTGCTCCCTATTATTGAGTTCTCATGGTCCATTAGTAGCTGGATCAGACATATATCGACAGAATGAAGGCTTAGCAATGGCCTCGCCATTATCACCAGCAATGGTAAACAAGTTCAACTCCCAGCGCCCATACAGTGTAAAGAAAGGGGTCGACTGCTGCTTACAACATCGAGCAAAAGTCATAAGCGGCGACCCAGAGACATATAAACATGAGATGGTCAGTACAAGCAGTACCCTACAACGTAAAAGCTATACTTTTCGTGCTAGGTTTTTTAAAATCTGATAGAAGCGCTTCAGTAGGCAAGCCATAGTATTACTCTCGTGTTTTGTTTTTAGTGTCACTTTATCGACAAGTATTCCAAATACAATAATAAAAAAAAACAATTTAGCAAAATTAAAATTGTCATCTCAACTCTTTGTTTTCTCACTGAATCCACTAGGACTGCTACAGTTAACAGTTTATGAGAATTTCGTATTTCGAGTTAAGAATGCCATTAACTCTTGGGCTGTTGCTTAATGCTATTCAGTTGCATTTTGTTTCTTTAACACTTAGATCGAACGCCTTGGTGAAATAAATACAAGCGACGTACAGGGGCATCTGCCGTTCTCTGCACTTCTTCTGGAACTAACGGAGGGAGAAGACCATGTCTGACGTTGATCTTTCAGCTCGGAAACCGCACTGCAACTCTAGGTAGACACGTTCAGCGAGTTTCTGCAGGCGGACCAAGATGACCCGTGAAGACTTTGTCCACAACGCTGAGTAGCGAGATGCCTCTGTAGTTGTTGCAGTCGCTTCGCTCACCCGTGTTCTTGTAGAGGGTGACAATCCTGGCATTTCTCATGTCCTGAGGTACGGCTCCTTCTTTCCAGCATTGGTAGAGGACCTCGTGCAATGGGCGCAATAGGGCAGTCTTGTAGTACCCGATCAGGTCAGGGGGATCCCGTCACTGCCAGGGCCATTCTTTGAGGCCAAGCTGTCAATAGCCTTGCTAAGATCCTCTATGGTCGGTTCGGTATCGAGGCCCTCCATGACCAGCAGGCACACAATGGCATCAATGGCTGCGGTCGTCGCAGCATTCTACCTGGAGTAGAAGTCGGAAAAGTGTTCTACTCATCTCTCCATCTGTTGCCCCTTGCCCTTGTCTACAATGACTTCCCCAGTGGTGGATTTGTTGCCCAGTGCTGTCTTGTTCCCATTGCCGTCTTGATGCCATCGTGCATCCCTCTTATGTTCCCTGTAATTGCTGCTGTCTGGATGGTTTCGCTAAGCTCTGTCCAGTACTCGTTAGCGCAGTGTCTGGCAGTTTGATGAGCTTTTCTCCTGGCAGCTCGGAGGATCTGCAGGTTTCTCTTGCTGAGTGACCGCTTGTATTCTGCAAGAGCGGCGCGCTTGCCCACAATGACAGGAGTCATCTTGGCGGACTTTGCTTCAAACCAGTCTGACTTTGAGGTCTTTCTCCCAAAGGTGGCCAAGGCAGAGTGGTGCATCGTGTCCCGCAAGGTCGTTCACGTCTTCGGTCCGTGAGGTTGCCCGCTCGTTCTCAAACCTCTTGACAAACTGTTACACAAGATCTGGCTGGCTCATATTGCTGACATCAATGCAAGGATTTCCCTGCTTCTTGTCGCGTTGGAACGTCTTGGTCTAGAGCCTGATCTTGCAGCACACCAAGGAGGGATCTGTATCGCAGTCCGCGCTGTGGTGAAGGACGTTCTTAATGGCGGCTCGCCTGACCAGTATGAGATCCAGCTGGTGCGAGTGCTTTGAGCGTGAATGTCTCCAGGAGACTTTGGGGCTTGGTTCTGAAGGAGTTGGCAATGTACAAGTTGTGGTAAGTGCATAGCTCGAGCAGTCTCTGGCCGTTGTCGTTCATCTTGCCGACGCCAAATTGTCCAAAGCCGGAAGGCCAAGAATCATGATCAGCACTCACTCTGGCGTTGAGGTCGCCTAGGATAACACGTTGTTTCTTTCTGGGGATACTGCTGATGGTGGTTGCCAGCTTGTTATAAAATTTGTCCTTGGTGTCCGGTGTGGCAGAGAGTGTCGGAGCATACACGCTGATGAGGGTGACAGGGCCTGCGGTGGTGTTGAGGCGGAGAGTAAAGTGTCTCTCGAAGCCGTTGCTGCCTGGTTCTACCGTGTTCAGCAGGCTGTTCCACACTGGCGTTGTTCGTCGGAGCTCTTCCCCTGCCAGAAAAATGTGTAGTCCATTTCCTTCAGCGATCCAGAGTCAGCCAGATATGTTTCCTGTAGAGTGGCGATGTCCACATGAAGCCTTTATGGCTCGCCGTTGATGACGGCAGTTTTCTTGGAGTTACAGATGTCCTAAAGGGTCTTCAGAGAAGCCGGTCAGCATAGTCCGAACGTTCCAACAGCCCAGTTTTAGACCTGATTTCTTTTGTAAATTCTTGTTATTGCCTGGTGCGAATGTTGTAGTCTGCTTGTCGGATAACTCCTAATCTCCATGCACCCAATGAAGAAGGCAGACCGTGGCTGGACAACACCTTACTGACTGGGGGCTGCCCAGCTCCAGGGGTGCGGTAGCTGTCCAATGAGATCCGAAAATCTCTCCCACCGACGAGAACGACCCCTGGCGCTGCGATCTACGCCAATCGAGTGGTAGCTTATAACCGGTAACTGCCGTTCTCCGTGTTGTGTCGACGCCAATGGCGAAGCTAGAGTTGTCTTCTCCAGGTGTAGTGCAGGGTGTTTTGGTGCAGTGTGGTGTGGTCGGATGCAAGCCTGGGCGATGTGATATGGAGGACAGGCTGTTGCCCATGTAGCACGTTCCCTCTCTCCACGTCACCGTTGAGGCCAAAAGAACGACAATGTCGCTACAGTTTGGGACCGGTGCAGGAGCTGCCAGAACGGGTTGGGTACAACGGCGAACTGCCTTAGGGACTCCATCTCTGGATTTTTTCTCGAGGTTTACTCCTGAAGCCTTTTCTATGGCTGGATATAGCCGCAAGGCAGCGGAGGTTCGAAAGGTGAACTGCCTTCCCAGGCTGTCTAGCTGCACCTACCTATTTTGCTAAGTATTAAGTGTAAATTAATTAAACTACCTACAAAATAAAAACAAAATTGTTTTTGTAATGTCGCTAATTATGCTAACATAAATCCGAAGTATAGTATTTCTCTCCAAAGATATTACATATAGAAACAAATCCCATATTTTCTTCTGTGACTGTTCTACATTTCGAGAGTATTTTGGAGATTAACTACAAAAACCTTACAACGCTTGAAGAGGGTTTCATAATTATCAGCACTAAACTAGTCAATATTTACGTTAGCTCGAAAAAGCCTGCAATTTTCGTTTGCAACAAGCGCATTTAACGAATATTATATGTAATTATTGACGAAAAGGTACAAAATTGATATCAAGTGACCTGGCAGTAAAAGTAAACTTTGTATATTTTGCCAGACACACCAGTCATACCATGTCTGATTTTATTCATTCCACAACAGCCGTTTTTCGTTATTTTTCCATAGACAAACAAAATATTGTAATTTTTTGGCATCCAAGATAGAAAATCATATCAAATGGATGTTTCAATTCAAGATTAGATTAGCTATCTGTCTATATTTCTGAAATGAGGTATTACGTATATTATTTACATTATTTACATTATTCGGACTATTGTCCTCATCTTTGTCGCTATATTTATTACAATGTTTCGGTCGTTGTACGCTCCAGCCTTCTTCAGGTGGTTGGAATGTCGAACTGACTGTTCTAGTTCCATGTGCCATGTTTAATGGATGTCAGTTATCAGCTATCTCCTGTTGAACTCAAACAGTGTGAGTTCAATACCCGGTTAAGGCAGAGGAGAACTTTGAGAGGGAAATTAACAGGAGATAACTGTAGATGGTTAAGGAATATAATGTGAGCGCCCTTTTTATATAATTTTAAGTACTCAGTAATCTTTAAAAAAAAAAATTAAGAAAATATTCTCCATAATCTAAACTTTTATTTAATACTTTAGCTTTAAATTTACTATAATTATCGCTCTTATTTTCTAAGTATGTCGCATGTCTACAATTAGGATCTCCAAAAATTGGCAAGTTTATACACATACAAAAAAATCAAAATTCTTTTTAAAATATTGCTGTTTGATGATTTGTACAAAGCTCATACATTTATAATTAGTAAATATAGTTTTTCCTAAATAACAATATCACCTAATGGGGACAAAGTAATGTAGAAATTTAAAATATTTTAATTAGAATTATTTATAAGGTGTATTGCTACGATCAGTTCGCCAGGCTTGCCCGCTGTCTACCCTACTTTATATTTTGGCTTTGGAGCCCTTCCTTCACCGGCTGAAGGATAGGGCGTGCAATCCCTAAGTAGAGATTCTGTCCCTGGTGGAGCTCGAGCCTGGGTTTCCGCGTACGCCGATGAGGTATCCATTTTCGTTTCGTGCCGCAGCGACATTGAAGTGATGCAGAAGGTGCTTGAACGGTACGAGAAAGTTACGGGGGTCAAAATAAACTGCAACAAGTCTTCCAGCTTGCAGTTATGTTAAGGGGTCGCGCTTTCGGAGTCCTTCAGTTGTACAGACGGAGCCGTACACATTCTTGGAGTGTGATTCGGCCCAGGCTCTAGCTGGAGAAGAATTGGTCAGAGGCACAGGCAAAGTGTAGACTTGGCTCCGAAGGGTAGGGTTGAGGCGTGCGCCACATACATCTTTTCTCTCATCCTTTACCTTTTGTTTGTACTCCCTCTTCGTGGGAAGGCGATCGAGAGCTTGCTCCTCATACTCTGACGTCATTGGGAGCCGAAATGCTGCTGGGAAGCGGGGTAGCCAACTTTTTATCCTTCGGTTCACTCGTTGGAGCCACTGAGAGTCTGAAAGGACTTGTCCGCCCCCACTGCTTCTTTGGGTGTTTCTAGTTTCGATGCTGCTGGTGCTGCTAGAGTTACTGGTTTCGGTGTTGGGTTCTACCCTGTCCACGCCTTTGACAAGTGCCCGTGGCACCACAGGACGAACAGTGAGGACGCCGATCCTCCACAATCACAAGGATGTTCCGGTCACAACAAGATAGTATGTCGGGGATATCCATAATTTTTTTCTGGACATTGTTATTTGCAACCCATAGTCGCCTGTCGCAATAATAGTCTTTCCAATTGAGACACCCTGACCTCTCCAAATTTGGAGATGAAGACCTCCCCAGTCGCTCCTCTGTGAGATCCATGAGCACCCCGTGTAGCGTCACCCTGGTCTTTCGGGTGCCCATCTATTCGGTTTGCATTCATACTGACTTGGTTGTTAGTACGCTTGTCAACTTTCTGGCATATTCTTCGCATGCCAGCAGGATTTCCTACATGGCAATGAACATTCTGGCGAGGACCTTCGGTAATATTTGCAGGTTCGGTAGTGTCCCTGTTCACACTAATGAGCCGTCGCATTACAACGTCGGTTGTAAGCAGTTGCAAGAAAGTGTTCTGGTTGACACGGCCTCCTGGGATGGTTAGGAACTCGTTGCCATTGGTGATTGAGCATACTTTTCCTGCAAGGCAACCTACTTTTCTTTCTCTTGAGCCAGTTAGAAGACCTGACTGAAAGCGAGGGTAGCGCCGATGCTTACTGTTGCGGAGAAGAAATCGCCATATTGAAGGGATTCCTACATTAGCACACACAACAAATATTGAACAAACAGTTCTTTAAGAAATGTAACACGTCACAAATAAAATTAAATGATTACCTATTCTGAGCATATTCTGGCGATAAGGTTATAGTATATCAAGGAGTTATGAACATACCAATAATAAAATAATAATCTATTTTGGTATATCATATGTATATTGTATTAATCAAAAATATGTTTTTGTTACCTCTAGATTTATTCATAAATAAAAACAAATATGCTTAATTGCTTAAGTTATCAGCATTTTTAATTAGAATAGATATTGTAAGAAGAAATTTATTTTAACGTAAATACATGATGAAAATTTTGCCAAGATCAATGGATACAAATTTTATTGTAGAATCGTTGACATGCATAATAATATGTGATAAAGTGTAGTCAGATGACGTAAGCACTAAAAACTCATCATTGTTACGATGAATATTGCAATACAACGGATTTGGTCGCATAAGCAAAACTGATGGCAGAATTTGAGTTCCGAATACAACTTAGGTTCTCCCGCCGGAGGAGATGCAGCTGTTGTAGTATCTCATCCGTGCCGGTGGCTGTCCTCTTCCCGGCTGTCTGGACAGAATCCTCGAATTTGTTCCGTAAAATATGTTTCGTAGCGGTGGTATGACCGGTTATGACTAGCTTAGACAAGCTATGATCAGCTTAGACCAGTTTTGACTAGTGGCCCAAGTGTAGACAAACGGGTCCCCACGTTAAAACAAACTGACCTTGTGTTACATCCTGACTCAGTGACAAAGATAAATACCTCAGAATACAACTTGGAAAATACTTTATACTTCAAGCGCTTGTATCTGTGATTTTGATAAAACTGTGAAATAATTTTAAAAGAATTCATTTTAAAAGTGAAACTACTCAGAATGGCCGAACAATTCAGAGAAATCTTCATCTGATCCCCACGATCGTAGAGGATGTAGATGAGGACAAAGAGGTTGTGCTGATCAATTTGGATCAGTCTGAGGTATTCCACAGGGTCGACCTGGAAGTTGACCTGCGGGCTGCTGGATTCCAAACCAATTAACCTGCTGTATCGCTCCCCAGCGATGAGGTACAGGTGAATTGAAAGCGGCCCAGCAACTTTACGGTCGGTTAGTCAGAGTTGTCCACTGTTGCCCTTACTTTATGTTCTAGCGTAGGGGTCCCTCCTGAGCAGGCTGACGGACAGGGTATGCAGACCAGCCCTATGTGAAATCGGTCACTCTAAGAAGGCTCGAGCCATGGTTTCCACATGCGTTGAAGATGTATCCATTTTTGTATCGTGCTGCAGCCACATCAAGGTGATGCTGAAGGCCCTTGAACGTTACGAGAAAGTTACGGGGGCCAAGATTAACCGCGACAAGTCTTCAGGTTTGTGGTTGAGCTCTTAGAAGAGCAACGCTCTTCCAAGACCCTACAGATGAACTGACGGTCCCATCTGCATTCTTAGATTATGGTTAAGGTCGGACCTCAGCTGGGGAAGAACTGGTTGGAGTTATAGGCGTTAGTCCGTACTTGGCTCCAAAAGCGGTTGTCCTTGAAGGGTAGTGCTGAGGGGTGTGCCGTTTACATCTGTCTCCTTAACCTTTCCGGTTGTCGGTACTTTCTCTCTCTGACATCTAAATGAGAAAGCTCTGTATTCAAAGTCCGTGTCATGGGGAGCTGGGAATGCCTCACTTAGTGTTCCAGTTATGCCTTGAGGCTGCTATTCCTCTGCACGTTGACAGAGGATCCTTTGTGAGCAAAGAATGTTAGGGTTGCCTTCCCGAGCCTCACTATCTCTCATTTCGAGCCCTGGACTGAGCGTAGTCGTAAACCCCGGGCCTGAAGGCTTTCCTCAATAAGTGTTGTCATGCTTTACATGTCACTCTTTGGTTCAGTGACTTTTCTTAGCATAGGAAGACATGGTATTAGTGTCCAATTTGTCTTGTCGGCTCTTTCTGGTTCTGGGCGCCAGCGGCGGATTATCTCAGTAACACTGAATTTTCGTTTACCTGGCGACTTGTTCGGAATGAGCTGCCTCTCAATGATGTGAGTTTAAAGGCGGTCCTGGCAGATATGCCTGATAGCTACCAATGTGATCATAGACTGGAAGGGATGACCGAGCATGCTTTCTGCCATTGTCTGCTGGTACGCTTGTTTTGCGATCAGGTCGGCTTGTATTGATCCCGAAGATCTTATGTCCATTGATTTCGCGTACATGTGCGATAATATGTCTCCCCGTGGTCTCCCGTGGTCTCCCGTGGTCTCCCGTGGTCTAGGGTGAAACGATTAGTGTTTCTCACGCTTCTTGCCATGACAAGAATGGTGTTGTGGGTGACGCAAACGTAAAGAATCGTACAAAATGAAATTGATTGGATTCTTTAGATACCAGTTCAAGGTGGAGAACTGATAGAAAATGATTTGTTTGGGCAGATTCCAGCGAAAGAATGGTAAGTATTACGAGTATGGTTCGTGTGAATTGGGCTAAACTTGATTTCCTCTTTTACTCCTTTCAGGTCACAAGGGAAAGGATTCCTAACGGACCCCACCCTTGATTGCTCTAGTCTTCTTGTTCACCTACTTAATGTGAGTGACTGTCGTTCCCGGTCCCCTCTTTTGTTATGGTCTTTTTTAAGATTCCTTATATTGCAGTTTTTTATCGTTTTTTTTTAACTTGATTGGATGAGCCTTTGACATTTTCGCAATATTTTTACCCCTCTCCCGCCACTGGCGAGTGAGCTTCTTGATTCAGTCTAACGGCAGAATACAGCGGCCATTTTCATTTTTGTGGGGTGAACAGTATCTTATTAACAGTTTTAATTTCTTTGAAATTGTTTAGTTGAAAATTTGATTTGATGGGTTTGCCCCATCTCATTTTGTATATTTTTGTAAAAAAATTATACACGCACACACACACACACACACACATATATATATATATATATATATATATATATATATATATATATATATCATGGGTAAATTATTATGTCCCCTGTATTTTAGTGCATGTCCGAACCGATGGTGCTTGTGTCAAATGTTAGAATGGATGGGTCGTGAATCGAACTCGCTCGGAGCAGGATAGTTACTGATGAACAACCTCTCTTCCACTCCCTTTAGCCTTGTGTTAAAAGCATTGTATTTTGCTAATTAACCATATTTCAGATTCCATCTTAAAGTCAACTTTTCAAAGTATTTTCAAAGTACATTATTTTTCTAAGTTGTCTTTTTGGGATATGATATTTTAAGTATTCAATAAATGCCATTAAAAAATAAGTCAAATAATACGAAGGAAAACATTTCTAAAGATGAGAACATGCTTGCTCGTATGATATACTGAAATCTATGTATTTAATATACTAATAACCGAAACTTGGTAACTGCCTTTCTTTGAAAGTATTTTAAATGTATTTATTTATATATTTTTTCCAAATGAATTAAATTATTTTGTCGAAGATTTGAAAAATTAGTTACGATGTTTGGTTTAGTTAATTTTAATTTTATGGGGTTTGGTAGAGGTTCAGTGCCAATATAAAGGAAAAAGATTTCTAACATAAGTATATGCTTATGTGGCATTTTAAGTTACATTTTAAGATAAAAATGATTAAGTATTTCATAATTTAGAAAATTAATTTACACAAAGTTTGATATAAAAATCTTTTACACCATACGAAGTTTTGTTAATATCAAGTCGGATATAGTGTTATGGGGTCCTCCCCTTTTTCATATAAGTGGACTCGACCAGAGAGTTACTTGGACTGCTGCCGTTAAATACCCAGAGTCAGTCAGAATTCAGAGAGGGTGAGCAGAGATTGTGATTGAGTTGGAGGTAGAGTAATAGTGTGAGGTAACCGCTTGTAGAAGTCACAAGTTACAAGCACGTAGACTCTAAGGAAGTCACACTTCGAGACTGTATATATATATATATATATATATATATATATATATATATATATATATTATTGCTACTAACCGCGTTCCTGGATTTACTATCAGAATTACCCTTTGTATTATTGTGTAAATACATTTAATTTCTTATATTTAATTCTTGCGTTTGTCATTCATTGGAGACCGAATTTCATCTCGGAATCCACAACAAATTGGCGTTGAAGATTCGAACACACGCGGAAAAGAAAAGATCAATAAAAGAAAAATCTTCCCTCGTCGTCCAACAAGCAAATTGGCACACACACGGGAAGAAAAAAAACAACAAAGTGGCGTCGAGCGATTCGAACTCACACAAGAAGAAATAGAAAAATCCGTCTCTCGTCCACAACAAATTAGCGACAAAGAGTTACGAGGAGTAAAAAAATACTTAAAATTGAGTTATCATGGAAGATTTTTAAAATATTTTGGTAGAACTGATAAAATACCAAAATGATCAACAATTACAACTACAAGAACGAATGGAAGAAAAATGGCAAAAGCAATTATTACAAACGCAAAAGGAAAATCAAGAAAGACAAATATAGCTCCAGGAACTAATATTGAAAGTAGCGGGCAACCAGCAATTAGATATTGAAAAAGAAGCAACATTTTCGCAAGACGCAGTGTGGAATACCATAGAGATTTTCAAATATTCTCTAGATGAGGACAAAAATTTTGGAGATTACTTCAGAATACATGAAGACATCTTTAACATAGACTGTCAAAATTGGACAGAAGCAAAAAAAGCTACGTCTATTGCTTAGAAAATTAGGAACTGAAGAATATACAAAGTTCGTGGATTATATCTTGCCAAAAAAGACGAACGAATTAACATTTGACGAAGCAGTGACATGTCTTAAAGAACTCTTCAGCTCGAAAACATCACTCTTCCACGGGAGGTGGAAATACCTTAACCTGGTAAATGGCGATAATGAGGATTATTCCACGTTTGCCGCAAACGTAAATAAACATTGTGACGACTTTAAACTAGCGGAATTAACCCCGGACAATTTCAAATGTCTCATCTTTGTTCAAGGGTTAGTTTCTACAAAAGATAGCGAAATGCGCAGAAGAATGCTTGCAAAATTACAAAATGAACCGGGTCTAACATTACAGCAATTATCGGAAGATTGCCAGGGATGTTTAAGTATAAAGAAAGACGCAAAGGACATTGAGGAATCAGCTGTTTCTCATATACGTAAGTTAAACAAAAGTCTACGTTCTTCACCCTCTCCGGAAAGAAAACTAAAATTTTACGACAATGAAAAAAGATTCTCACCCTCCCCTGAAAGAAAAAGAAAATTTTATAATAAGAGGAAAAGTACAACATACAGGACAAATTATGACGAATATCGGAACAAATATAAGTCCTCCCACCATCAGCATGTTATCGATGTGGAGGGCTACATTTGAACAAGGATTGCCGCTTTAGATATAAAAACTGTCTTGAATGTGAAAAAAGGGCCACAAGGCATCCCAATGTAGAAATAGAAAAGATAATAATAGAATAAGAAGGTACAAGGATGAATAACGATGACAACACTAACGGAAGGAAATATGTAGAACTGGAAATTTTAAATAAAAAGGTTAAATTACAACTGGATTCGGGTTCCGACCTCACGATAATCAACTTACAGACATGGAAAAAACTCAACAGACCTACCATGTTACACACATAAAAAATTGCAAAGTCGGTTACAGGCAAACGAATAAACTTTGAGGGAGAAATAATCGTGAATGTTAAATTTCACGGTAAAACAAAAAACTTAAGATATACGTCATGAAAGATACTGAAAATCTAGTAGGTATCGACTGGATGCAGAAGTTCAACGTTTGGGACCTACCTATCAACTCTTTTTGCAAAAAGTTAGAGGTTGAACCATCAGATACTATAAAATTGAAGGAAGAATTATATAATCAATTTCCTGAGGTATTTTCAAGCGGGTTGGGACGATGCAACAAATTTAAGGCCAAAATAAAATTAAAAGAAAACGTCCAACCAATTTTTAAAAAGAAGCGAAATGTACCGTTCGCTACTATAGAAAAAATAGACAAAGAATTGGAGAGACTTGAACAAACTGGGATTCTGTCAAAAACAGAGTTTAGCGAGTGGGCAGCGCCAGTGGTTTATGTAAAAATGAAGTCAGGAGAAATCCGCGTATGCGCAGATTTTTCGACGGGACTCAACAAGGCGATAAAAGACCACCAATACCCACTACCGAGCCCAGAAGAAATATTTACAAAGCTCAACGGTAAGATATTTTCAAAAATAGATCTAAGTGAGGCTTATCTACAAATCCCAGTACAAGAAGAGAGTACGAAAATCCTTTGCATTAATACGCACAAAGGGTTGTACAAATTCAACAGACTAACATTCGGAGTAAAAGTTGCACCTGCAATTTTTCAGCAAAAGATGGACACAATGCTCACGGGCCAGAATTTCGCGACCGCTTATCTGGATGATATTCTAATTAAGAGCGACAATGTTAAAGAGCAGACATCACACATAAAGGAAGTTTTCAGAAGACTTCAGGACTTAGGGTTCAAAGTAAAAGGAGAAAAGTGTGATTTTTTCCTAAATTAAATTAAATATTTAGGTCAGATAATAAATGAAAATGGCAGGAAACCGGTCCCAGAGAGGGCATCGGCAATTAAAAATATGCCGGAACCAAAAAATGTTGCAGAACTACAAAGTTTCCTGGGCATAGCTAACTACTATAGCGAATTTATTGATAATATGCATAA
Organism: Acanthosepion lycidas; assembly: GCA_963932145.1. Classification (NCBI taxonomy): domain Eukaryota; kingdom Metazoa; phylum Mollusca; class Cephalopoda; order Sepiida; family Sepiidae; genus Acanthosepion; species Acanthosepion lycidas. Next base: position 44,227,491 of record OZ010605.1, read on the forward strand.
ACTGAGGGCTCCACTAAATGAGTTACTAAAAAAAGGAGCATAATTGGTATTGGACAGAGGACTGTAAAAAAGCATTTAAGGAAATAATACAAAAATTAACTTCGGAGTTAGCATTGATACATTTCGATCCCGAACTTTAAATCATTATTGCAAGTGACGCGAGCTCACATGGGGTAGGTGCGTGTATTTTACACAAGATGCGGAACGGTACAAAGAAGCTCGTTGCACACGCATCTAGATCATTATTACCGGCGGAGAGAAACTATTCACAGATCGAAAAGGAGGCATTGGGCATAATTTTTGCAGTAACTCGTTTTCACAGATATATTTATGGGAGAGAGTTCACGCTCCAAACCACTTCTTATGATTTTCAGTTCAAAAAAAGGTCTACCAGTCTATATAGCGAACAGACTTTTAAGATGGGGAACTGTGTTACTAAACTACAATTTTAAACTGGAATTCTTACCATCAAAGAAAATAGGATACGCTAACGAACTATCGCGATTAATACCTGCGAAAAGCGAACCGTTAGAAGATTCGGTAATTGCAGCATTACAAGCTGAAGATGAAATCAGTAAGGTACTATGCAATACAAGGAACTATCTATAACGCTGCTAGAGATAAGACGAGAAGCAGAAAGAGACGAGTTTATTCAGGATACCAAGAAAAAAATAGAAGTGAAAGTGAGGAATTTAGCAGACAGTTTCTCAATCTGTGACAACATATTATTGTATAACGAGAGAGTAGTAATACCGAAATCACTACGAAGAAGGGTCTTAAAAGATTTTCACCGAGGACATCCCGGAAAAAAACCGGATGAAATCACTTATGAGAAGTTTTGTCTACTGGCCGAACATGGACGATGATATCACGCAAATGGTGGAAAGTTGCAAAGGTTGTGCTGCTGCGGCGAAAGCACCACTCTCTATACAAAGGCCATGACCTAAAGTCGACAGACCGTGGTCCAGAATACACGTGGATTACGCAGGACCCATTGAAGGTTACTACTATTTAATAACAGTAGATAGTTTCAGTAAATGGCCAGAGGTTGCCAGATTTAAACATCCGACGACAGAAAACACCATAAGCTTTTTACACGAACTATTCGCGAGATTTGGCGTCGCGGATTGTTTGATAAGTGATAACGGCACACAGTTTACCTCCAGTGACTTCAAAGAATTTTGTGAGACATATCAAGTAAAACATATCAAGATAGCTCCGTACTACCCGAGGTCGAACGGACAAGCTGAAAGATTCGTTGACACACTAAAAAGAGCGTTAAAAAAGCCAAGGATGTACCGACGATAAAAGCGATACAACAGTTCCTTCAAGTGTACAGAATAACACCTAACGTGAACTCGCCATCGGGTCTTTCACCAGCGGAATTGATGTTTGCTCGGAGAATAAGGTCTGCGTTTGACAAATTATTGACTAACAAGAACAAAAACCAGTATACACCGATTGTACCAAAGAGATCATTTAAACCTGGAGAACGGGTATATTTTAGGATGTTTAGAAACAATATGGCTTACTGGGAGCCGGGCACAATAATCAACAGATTAGGAAATCTAATGTACAAGGAGAGAAGTTTTCGTATAGAAGACATATCGATCAATTACAAAAAAGACGGATTGAGGAGCCAAGCTCGTCAACCGCAGAAAACGACGATTCTATGGATACAATCTTCGAAGCGTTTGAGATCCAAAGACCGCAGGAAGACACAGAAATGAGAAGCTCAAACACGAAGAGAAAATTTGTCGAACCCCTGATTATCAACCATAAAAGACAAAAATACAAACTCCCCCCAGAAAGGGATCTAAGGATGGGGGTGTTATGGGATCCTCCCCTTTATCATATAAGTGGACTCGACCGGAGTGTTACTTGGACTGCTGCCGTTAAATACCCAGAGTCAGTCAGAATACAAGGAGAGTGAGCAGAGATTGTGATTGAGTTGGAGGTAGAGTAATAGTGTGAGGTAACCGCTTGTAGAAGTCACAGTTACAAGCACGTAGACTCTAAGAAATTCCCACTTCGAGACTGTATATATATATATATATATATATATATATATATATATATTATTGCTACTAACGGCGTTCCTCGATTTACTGACAGTATACCCATTGTATTATTGTGTAAATACATTTATTTGTTATATTTAATTCTTGCGTTTGTCATTCATTGGAGACCGAATTTCATCTCGGAATCCACAACATATAGGATTTTAAATGAGTTGCATTTAATTTGTATAAACAGTATATGTACTAAATTTAGCCTTTTTATTTGTTGTATTTCCTGATTTCAGATTACCCATGACATATGTGACGAAGAAGAAATGTTGATTACCTTCTGTTGAATATCTATCTGTTCGTTCGGTTTTAATTCACCAGGAAATGCTGCGAAGGCAATGTCTCAATGAAAAAAGACCATCAAAGCTTTGACACCATTTGAAAATCAGGTTGGAAGTAAATTTAAAACAGACGACTAGAGTGCTTTAACTTCATGGTGATTTTTAATCAAGAAAAAATATTGGGACAGCTATTTAGCAAATAAATATGTTAAACAGATAAAGGTTTGATGGCATTTTATGAGATTTCGAAGATAACTCCAAAAGTTGGAAAACTTCATTATATAGGGAAACTATAATTTTGCCAATGGAATCTGTAATGAACCAAAGAAATTCATCTGTATCAAAATGCATTGATGAAATATTTGAGGATTGTAGAAGGGCCAATTGCAAGTGAAACAATTTGTCTTTCAACTTGGTGAATCTACTTCAAGAGGTAATGAAGAAATTCTACTAACATGTAATAGCAATCGACTCAGAGAGGAAAGTCTTTTTGCTCGAATGCGAATCAGTTTTCAAAAAAGTTGCGACTTATTTCAAGTTAAACAATATTTAACTCGGGAATAAAACGGTTTGGTGCTCTGTTCATAATAGGTATTTTACGTACACTACGCGAGCCACCAGAAATTCCTGGTTTCAAAGCAATTAGATGGACGTCTACGTAAGAATTGATCTTCAAGACAGCCTCTTTTATAAACTTTGTTGTCAAAATAGTTTGAAGGAACGCAATAGTTATGGAAAGCTAATTGCTTTCATCGTATTATTGTACTTTTGGGACTGTTAGTTAATTTCTGGCTCGAAAACAGCTCGGGAAAAATCGGTTGCAGTTAGATATGATATATTTTATTTCTGAGATATATTTTAAAAAGCTGAATTTATTTAATAAGCAGTTACAAGGTGAACGCATTGATCTTATATCCCGCAAAGGAGCTATTACTCTTTTCCTGAGAAAACTCAAGCTGTTCAAGATTCATATAAAATATCAAGTGTTAAAACAGTTTCTATGCATGGCTTTGATTAGCAACTAATTGTACAAACATGACCTTCTTGAGTATATTGAATATCTGACAAAATCTACATGAATTTATGCAATCAAGATTCAGCAAACTATTAGAGATTGAATGTGACAATTTTGGTAACGATTACTTTTGAAGTTAGGATATTGATATAGTCATAGCTTTACAAGAGAGTCTCATAGAATTACAACTGAAGATTCAAAGATAAGAAGCATATCATATAGAAAAGTAATGACACTTCTAAGAAATATCCACTACAGTACACAGTGAGTTGTTTTATGTTATTTTTCCCACATCTTGTCGTGTGTCTCACGATTAAAAGTAAAAAAAATACTCAGATCTGTATCAGCCATAAGGGTTGCATTGTATAAATCAGGAATAACATTTTTAATCTCATGTATAAAGTTTGTATTCTAAAATGATTTGACTTTAAATATTATTGGTTATGTTACTAGTGTATATTCATGATTCATAAAATTTTGTTTGCTGAAATATAATTTTATTTGCACTTAATTGGTCGCAAATATTTTGAAATTTATATAAAACAATTGCTACTCATGTGTACTGAAATAATAAAATAAGCTTGTCTACCTCAAAAGGTCATGAAGAGACCACCAATTATAGGCTAGAAGAGAGACATGTATGGAAAAAAGTTTGAGATCCATTGATTTGGATTATCTCCCAGGCCTTATATTGCGAATTAAACTGGTGATCGAAGTAACATCAAGGAAGTTTCCCAAGTCAGTCGTAGTTTTTACATGCGCTGTTGAAAATTTATAAGTGAGTCTTCCACTCCCTCTCTATGATCTACTTATTCACCTTACAGACCTGCACCCTCTCCTTGAATAATAATAGATTTATTAAAGGGCTAAGAAATATTTACCGACTTCTTAGCGCTTTTCCTCCAAAGTTATCTTCTCGTTTCCACATTTGTTGATATTTGCTTGCTAGAGAAACATTTATGCAGGCCATTGGAGTCCTTTACTGTTCTCCTCTACTTGGAAATTATGGGTAGCAGTTGCTCCACGGCTTAAATTTATTAAGTGTATTTACTTGAACTCCATCTGTACGAACACGTTTTGCTGTTCAAGTTTTTGTTACTCTTGCAATTTCTTTTACATCTTTAATTCTTCAAAGGTGTGGTATAAGTAGATGAGCAACAGTCTTTCTGCTATTTTTCCCAATCTTATTTTCTGCTACTCATCAATTGCAGGAAATTCTCTTGGTAGAGAAGCTGGGTCCTATTCCTCTACCGTATCAGAGTTTAGTGAGACTTACATTGTTTTCACTACTACAAACGTCGTCGCAGTTATAACAGCAACACTTAAGAAATATTGGCGTAATAGTTTAATCTATTACGTACCCGACGTTCTCCGTCTATAATGTTTAATTTCTTTTTATTTCTTCTCGACAAGAGCTTCCTGTGTATCGCCCCCAGAGGAGAATGGTTCCAGGTGGGAAAGCTTCTCCATCATGTGTCTCCCTAATGTGTCGGAATACAGTTGACCATCAGGGCATACTGCTTTGTGCATTTATTATTTTGATATCGGAATCCATCAGTCCTTGGTGCAGTGATAATCAAGGACTCTCTCAGGGTAAACAGCGCTTTGCTTAAAATGTACTTTTGTATTTCTCAGACTCCCTTATATAGTTCTCAGTTGTTTTTCTTTGATACTGTTTCGAATTGTTGCCTGATTATTTCACAGCTGTATTTCTGGTTAACTGAATCTCTACCAATTATATATATTGTAATATGTTAAAGTGCATAGGTAGTTCAGAAATAAGGTCAAGCAGAATGTCCCAGGGACCCAAACTGGATCCCTATGACTTTGCCCTGACAACCAATAGACCTCAAGTAATAACATAGGATGTGTGAAGTTGGCCTTGTGAATCATTTAAGGTCGTCCGAGCCCAGGTTATTTCTATCCAAATGTAGCACTCTGCAAAATGAACTAACTGCATTCTTTTGTTCCATAGGTTATGCGGTGCTTACCTCGGATATCATCCGAAGTCATCAGATTAAAAAGACAAAAACACAGCTATACATTTATAAGTAAATTAAATAATTTCTAATAAAATAGACTGTGATACTGAATTTGACATAAAGTTGAAAATGATTTTGAACTCACAAATAGTAGATAAGGTGAAATTCGTCCACCAACACACCGGAGGTCACTGGAAGTAGAATTAGTTTATGGTTTTTATGTTCTGTATTGTATCCACTCAATTACAATACTGGTGGTAAATTTGTGCATGGGAGAAACTTAAGTAAAAAAGGAAAAACGATAGGATAGATTTGCTGAACTTTAAAAGTTTAATTTTACATTAAAATAATTTTTTACAGTCAAACAAGGGAAGTGGCTAAAATTCTTGACTTATTTTTAATTTATTTGTAAACGACTGTGCAATCCTGAACAAAAAATTCATTTTAGGATTAAACTAATTTTTTTCAGCTGATTTAAATAAAAGGACTGAAAATTACAGAAACTACCATTGATTCAATTAGCGAAGTATTATTTCTCCAAGGAAAGGTTTAATTGAAGAAATTATCTCAGAACTGTTGGAAACTAACTCAAAAACTGCTGCAAAGTTGTTAAGTGACACAGTGCCAAGCACTTCTGAGACGAATACAGTTACCTGGTGTTTCTCCTCACAGGCTTCAAATAATGATCACAACACCAAACATGCTTCTGGAAAAATCTCGACCCTCTAAGGTTATGCAGTGGAACTCATCTCCCTATCAAGCTTCATGTCATTGCGGCAAATATCCGAGCTGAGGTAGACAAAAAAGAGGATGTATTTATTACCAGGGCTCCCATAATTCCAACAGACTTGCCCATTGAATTGTCTCTAGTTCAGATATAAGTGTGGCCTACCTTTGCCATAAACATTAATAAATTACAAAGATAATCTCTCAAGATCGCTGGTTTCAACTTATCTTCTCCCTGCTTTTCCTATGACCAGCTCTATGTTAGTTAGTTGGCTCCCCAAACAATTTCTTAATGTTATGTACTCCGCCCCCTTAATCTAAGGAAAAGCCTCACTTGTGTTGTTTGACATCAGAATGTTTTTTTGTTTTTATTAACAGCTACTTTTTCCTTTACACATAGTGTAAATAATCCTGTTTTCATTTTTTTATGTAAGAATAAATATGTTGAAAAAAATATTTGAAAATATTTCCCCAGGTTACGCCGAATGTCTCTGCTAATGAAAATGTATCAATCTAAGCGTTTGCCGTATATATCAACACTACAGTGTTCTAGCGTGCATCGGTAATTTCGGCTAAATCCACTATCAGTATTTTCCAAAAAACAAAAAGAACGACGGAAAATTGGATATTTGTCATAACATAGATTTAATTTTCAATGATTTATAGAAAATAAATGATAAGGAGAGATGGATAATTTCAGAAAGAAAATAAAAAGGAAAAGAAAATGATGGCTTAATGTGGGACTCTTTTCCTCACTATCTATGATCTATGCTGTTTTCTGGATGATGTGGTGCTATAAATTTTTACATTCATCTGTCCAATTCTTTTTACCAGAAGTAAGCAATATTTCCCTGCACAAAATGTAGGAAATGGACAAAAAAAGTGGGTAGGGTATTTCAGAATACAGTTCTTTGATTACTGTGATATGGTATACCTTTGCTTATCACTCTACATTATGGCATTTCCTAATTGTTATTAGATTGATCTCTCATTAACATGATCATACAATATATATATCACGTATATATATATATGTCACGTATATATATATATATATATATATATATATATATATATATATATATATATGTCACGTATATATATATATATATATATATATATCACGTATCTAAAAAAAAGAAAAACATGTTTACTAAGAACATCGTCATTAACTGAATGTCATTTATTTTTATATCTGTATTTTGTTATATGTTCGAAGAGCTTCTCATGAAAACATCTGTGGAGGAATAAGATGTTTACTAAGATTCTTGGCGAATTTCATGTGGAACGTGAGAGGAGGTTTGCTCTTCAACCGTTCAATAGTCAGTATACAATACCGTTAAGCCACCGCCTCCACTTAAACCCAAGTTCTAAACCAATTTGTATAACTCTTCACTGATTCGACTCACCTTGGCATTCCGACGTACAAGTCCTGCCTTCTGAAAATAAAGGTGAATGTGTATTTTGTTTGTATCAGATGACGACACAAAACTACGTCATATGATGCTGTAGTTAGATGTGAAACACCAACATTTTGCGAAAATACAAACTTTATACATGCTTCAGGTCTGCTTAAAAAACGGCAAAGTACTAAAGAAATCATTAATTCACCGCGGATATCATATAATTAGTAACTAACCGACTACTAAATAATTAATAACTGCTAACTGGGGAGAAACTTTATTGATCTTTTTTTTCAAATCATGCGATGAGATTTTCAAAGTAATTTTTCCTACGGGTTTCTAATTCCGATAATAAAATAATTCAATTTTCCATTCTATCTATTTATTTATTGACATATTTCAAATGTAAAAATCTCATGATATATGAACCTGGACTAGATTGGTTTACAGAAAACAAATCTTTTTTACCCACAGGTGCAGAGAGCTAAAAAACACAATGAATAATTTGTATCTGTGTTCAAGAAGGCAAGAGAGAGAGAGAGAAACATACCAAATCGATTTATTAAGTAAAAATTTAAAAAAACATTAACTTTATTGAACAGCATATTTTTTTTTTCTGTTTTTTTTTTTATGAAATTATGAAATTGTCTGAAAGATGACGGTACATCTTTCAGACAATTTCATAATTTCATCACTCCAAACCTTTTTTTGGCAAAGAACCGCTTTAGCCGCCTTTAGCAATCGTACAGGGAATTACATTTTTTAAATGAATTCTGGAATTCTGAAAGAAGGGAATAAATTGTAATCGAAAAGTGCTACTCTGTTAGAAATACAATCAATTTATACCTATTTTGCCTGGCCATCAAAAATGTTGAAGCGTTATCTTGATAAATCATTATAAACTTTCATTTTACAAATTCCTAATTTCTTTTTGCTATTTTTTATAGACTGCTGTATTCAAATGTTTTATTTGATAGTAGTACTTGTAGTATTTGTTCGAATCAATCGTTTAATTATTAGGTTGGTGCAAAAATAATGTCGGTTTTTGACGTATTTTTAACGTCAAAAACCGATATTATTTTTGCCTCAACCTAATATCTAGAAGGCGTTCTTAGTTGAAGTACTAGTACCACCAAATATTGACACAGTAGCATTTTCTTTAGATGAAAACCTGTCTTTGGTACTATTAATAATGGTTCATTTCGATCTCTGGAATCGTTGGTGGAAAGTATCTAACTTTATAGGCGTCACAATTTGTTTCAAATACACCATATCACATAAGTTATACATCAAAGTAACTGATATACCTAAACTGGGGAAAATAATTTTCAACATTTATTTGGATATTTTTCAGCGTGTCGGTTATCACTCGCGTTGTATAATCTTCATTATTGTCATATAATGTCTTGCTCTTCATTTCAACTAGTCGACCCGACCATGGAACAGCATTCCGTGAGAAATCTTCAGCTTACAAATCACTTTTGAGATTTCCGATCATTCATAAATGTTCGATCATTCATAGCACAAACCCCTTTGTGCGCGGGTTACATTTTTATCTTGTTAAAAATGAAAATCATAATATGCCGAAAATGTTGCTGATTTACTTCCATCTTTCAGTAAACAGCTATATGCCAGTTTTGGTAATTTGAAATGCACATTGTAATATGAGAGTTATCCTATGCAATCAAAACAAAAGTGATATTTCTGAAAAAAAAAAATAGTTAAAGCGAGACGATACAGAAATACATACATACCAAGCTTCAACTCATATCAACTTCAGTTAATCCAGTCGTGAAAACTTGCGAGACATACTCATTTTTTCGCTGAGTTAAAAACGGGAGTTCAGCTTCTTCATTTAATTCTATTTTAAATAAAAAAGACGATTCTTTAACATTTTAAATACAGTTTGTGATCCATATTTTCTCTTTAATAAAGTTAGTTCAAATTTTAATGTTATTCAATTTTTATCAGCATTTTTTAAACAATTTAAGTAAATCACAAAAAGGTGACTAGATTAGAATAAAAAACAAATACATATTAACGAAACTAAATTAACGTTCACACAAACAGTTCTTTCAAATGGAAGAAAATTCTGATGCAGAAGTAGAGAACAAGAAACAGATGAAAATTATTTCTATTCACATAAACAAACAATGAACAAAGAGTTATAATTACAATCATGCAGTGACAATGGGGCAAATTGGAAAAGGGAAGTTTTGTAAATGGAAGGGGCTTACTTGTCTTGCATAACATTCGTAATCTTCATCACGAATCACGAGCATTGAGCAGAAATATATGTCACTACCGCAACCACTATAGCATGCATGCATCTCCAACCAAATTATCTTTTTAATTGAACTGAATCAATAGATTTTAAAACAGAAGAAAATAAAATAAATAAAATCAGCTAGTTTTTCTCATCTTCATTATGAGTATAAGAAAAACGCAGGTTATTTTTTAGGTTCACTTAAGGAGAATTTTGTTTATTGTCATTTGATAACTGCTTTTCATTTTCAGAAGCTTCTCTATTTCTTGTGGTTAATTCTACCTCGCATAGTTTTTTTCCTATTTGATAGGTATATTTTTTACCAGTTTTACTGCTTAATCAAAATATTATTTATGAGTAATCACCAATGGTGTCTTTTTATTTCATTAAGGAAAAATAATACTACTTTCTTTACTTTCATAATTATATCTTCTCTTAGATTGCTAACAGATTAAAAGAAACAATACCCTGATTCTGGAAGAATTTAACTTTGTTTAATAAACTAAATCAGTAAATAGATAAATAGTTGTTATTTGATAACGCCCACTTTCCCAATTTGACATGGCAAAACGAAAAACCGGATAAAGAGAATGAGAGAAACATGAGTCAAGGAGGCAGTTAAAAAGAAAAACTGAGAAAGTAGAATCAAATAGGAAAAGACATGGCAGGAATTTTTCAAGCGGGAAAAAGCTAGCAGAATGAAAGAGGTGAACTAGATAGTGAACTAGTTTGGCCCAAACTGAGAAATATTTACGTAGAAATGAGTTACTGGATAGGAAGGATTATAATAAAGGAATTTAAAAGACTAAACAAAAAGATATACAAAGGAAAAGTAAATTGGAGCGGTTAGTTATTATAGCCCCAATCATCAGACAGTGGATACATGATTATGTTGTGAGGGTTGCCAACTGCCTCTCTTATCATCATCTGGGACTTAGAGTTAACGCGCTGCTAAGTGTTGGGGATACATGTTAAATATGCTAGCGGAGAACATGACAGTTTAAGCTGATGGCTAATCCCTTTATATCTGTTAATATAAGCTGGTAAGTTTTTTTGTTAGTTTTTGTTTGATTTTCACAAGTAGTCTTCAACCAGCATACAAGCTGTATAGATAATCAATTTTTTAGTTGGAATGCGAATTCAAATTACAATAAAGAAAAATAATATTTTCCTCGCAAATTTATAACTATTCCGTTCTACATATAAATCCAGCACTTTTACAATTAAATCTATTGGGCTGACACCGAATATATATATATATATATATATATATATATATATATATATATATATATATATATATATATATATATATATATATCGTGAATTGGATAATATATATAGAAAATAATATATATATATCAGGTCAACCCATAAGTTCTGCCCGAATTTTGAATAAAGAAAACAAGTGACCAAATGTTACATTTAATTACAGATTCAATCAACAATGTATTTTCCCTGATTATCTATGACTTCCTTCCATCTATTAACAAGCTTACTAATTCCATTACTGTAAAATTCTTTTGGCGTTGATTCGAAGAACTCACAAATGTCACTTTTAACTTCTTCCTGTGTTACAAAAGCCATTTCTTCGAAATGATTCTGTAAGCTACGAAACAAATGGTAGTCTGAAGGAGCAAGATTGGGAGAATAAGGTGGATGAGAAAATTTCTCCCAACCAAGTTCGTGATTCTTGCTGTGTGGGGTCGCGCATTGTCCTGATGAAACATCACCTCTTTTCGATTCACTAGAGCAGGTTTTTTTTCCTCAAAGCTTGGTTCAAACGCTCTAATTGCTGACAGTATATTTGAGCATTAATTGTTGCATTAGGTGGTAAGAATTCAAAGTGGATTATTCCTTGGCGATCCCACCAGATTGAAAGAACATTTTGCCCATGAAGTTCCCATCTCGGCTGTGGCTGGGGTCCTTCCCCTTTACCAAGCCACTGTCTACGACGCTTAACATTTCGATAAAAGGTCCATTTTTCGTCGCCAGTCACAAGTCTATCCAAAAAAAGGTGAAACAAGTTGGTGAGAATGGAGAGAAGAGCAGATGTCAACTCGGGATCTGAGGTTGTTTTCAGACAATTCATGAGGCACCCATTTTCCAAGTTTAGGAACTTTTCCAAGTTGTTGAAGATGACGATGAACAGTTTTATGGTTTGAACTGAGAACCACTGGCAATTCCTCAACTGATAAAGCAAGATAAAGGGCTGCTTCAAGAAGCTTTTCATCAAACTCAACTGGACGTCCGGTTCGATTTTCATCTTCAAAGGTGAAATCTCCACCTCTGAATTTTGCAAACCATCTTCTGCAAGTTCTTTCATTCACACATTTCTCTCCATAAACTGGTTTTAATCAAACAAAATTTAATTTTATTGTTCTGTGAAATAAATTTTGATCAGTTTAAATGCATCTAAACATAAAAATAATGTTCAGCTCCATTAGACATTATAAAATACTCTTTAAATTTCGTTCATTTTAACACAAAGTTAAAATTCAGACAGAACTTATGGGATGACCTGATATATTCTCTCTCTCACATATGTGTGTGTGTATGTGCTGGGTTGGAACAAATGTAACCTTTTTCGATGAGGATTTAAAAGTAAATATTTAGATATTTGTATAGAGATTTAGTCAACCACATATGTGCCATTTTGTTCCACTACCTTTCGCTTCTTTGAGACAGCTTCATTATTCCATCCTCCCAGAATTTCGCATATTTCTCGGTGATTAACTAAGTTGTGCAAGGTCAGGTCAGGTCAGGTCAGAACGACGGGTGAGTAGGACACTCCAGCCAATCTGCGCTATATCTGCAAAAAGAAGAGAGGTCTGGCGTTATCTTGATGGAAGACAACACCAGGTCCGGTGCGTACTAACCCCGAAAACCCTGATCGGTGTGCGTGTGTGTGTGTGTGTGTCAAACCTGATTGATGGCACGGTCAGTGCGTTGTGATTCTCATATAAACGTTTGCTTTTTCTACCTACATTTATATGATTATGACATGTCTCTAATTTGTACTTAGATACGTTGTATTTATTTAAAATTTTTCTATTTGAATTATTTACCTATATTACATATGATTCATTATTGCACATAATGAAGTTACAATAAGATTTGGATTTTATATGAATACTAACTAATGAAAATTGAAATGTATTAGTGTGGGAAGCTCCGTATCATAGATGAGGGCACGAGACCTTTGCACCAGCCCTGGAGAACGCCCTTCCGATTTACTAGTTCCAGATGATTTTCATCAATTGCTGCCTTTAATTTTATGGAAGTAGCTCGTGATACATAGTGCCCTTCCAATCCCACCAGGTAAACCGCATCACTTTCTTCTGATGTAGACTGACTTTTGGAATAGTTTACGGTCGCTCATTTTGTTTTTCTCAAGACCTTTTTCTTTTCAAAAATCGGTCATTTCTTTTGAGTTTTGGCAGAGAATTAAAATTATCGTACAACAGCGTCATATTTTATTTACGTCAATAAAACCACCGCCTATCTTAATTACTGCTTTACAAATTCTTGGCATTCTTTCCAACATTTGTTTTAAAAAAGTAGATGGCAGACCTTCCCATGCATTCTTCAAGCACTGAAAAAGCTCACTCTTCTTCAAAAACTCTTCTATCCAATTAATCCCATACTAATTCAATGGGTCAGAAGTCAGGACATTTCCAAAATATTTTTCTTTATTTGTGATAATATTGATATAATTTAGAAACGTGTTTTGGGTTGTTGTCTTGTTGAAAAGTGATTGTTTTTCAATTTTGCATAAACCAGATAGTATAGCCTGCCTTTGTAAAATCAAATTATATTGTTCTTTTTCAGGATTTCCTTTAACAATCAAATCTCTCTCTCTCTCTCTCTCTCTCGCGCGCGCGCGCGCGCGCGCAAAACACCCCACACCATAAGAGAGCCACTACAATGTTTAACTGTTGGCACCACGCATTCATAATTCAGTCTTTCTCCTAGCTTTCTTCTCATATACATTGTTCTCTTACTATCAAAAAGTTCATATGTGGACTCGTCTGTCATTTTACCACTCATTCAATCTCCAGTTCTTATGCTTTATTTCTCATCTTTTCTGCTTATTCATTTTCCAGAACAGGGGTTTCTTGATAGCCATGCATCTTCATGATCTAACGAATATTGTACCCCATGTCTAAAAATCTTCAACTTCTTGGCAATTTGCCTTTGAAAATAGACTTCTTTGAATAAAATTTCAATTTTTGTCTTCACCTCAGTCCGTAGTTGTTTTAATTTTGCTATTTTGTGCAAATTACTTCAAAATTAGAAAAAATTAAATTTAAAAAGAACTACGAAAATTTTAACATATTGGCCCAATTATTTTTCTTCAAATAGAGATATTTACATATGTTTTCTTTACGACATTAATCAACATTTAAAACATATATTAGGTGAAAATTTTGGTAATATTCATAGTTTAGCAAAATGCATTATGGAAAGACAAATCCAAATTTGAACATTTTGGTAGTAAGAGTAACCTGGAGAAAGGCTGAAAATAAAAGTAATTAATGAAACTTTGTCTTTTTCTTTTAAAATAAAAACTCATTTTCAGGTGTGTTTGCAGGGTGGACCCAAACTTTTAACCTATAGTTCACATAATATATATATACATATAACAAAAATATAGTTTTATGGTATGCTATACTTATGGGTAAAATTGCTCAATATCAGCGTATATAAATATAAACATAAATATATGAATATAAAAGTGGACATTGAAGTCAGAACCAAACGGCGACAGGCATGAAGACTGTGTTCAGGCACGAAACAGACTGCCACCGCTTGGGATTAACCTAAGTGTATATTTTATATATGTGTGTGTGGAGGGATGCATGATAGTATCCAAAACAAAAATGATGACGAGACAAAGTAGAAAAGCTATTTAAGGAAAATCCGTTTTGATTTTTATGATAAAAGGGTTAATTAAATTGCTTTATCAGATCTGACGATCACGAACCGAAAAGTGTCTGTATGCCTGCGTGTTTGCTATATATATATATATATATATATATATATAGATAGATAGATAGATAGATAGATAGATAGATGTGTGCGTCTGTGCGTAAAAATTACAGATAAAGTATATATGTAAAAAGACAATATGAATAAAGACAAAAGGAAAACTAATCTTAGCTGACGCGTTTTGTCCTGAGGGATTTTATGCAAGGATTTAATTTTGTAAGAGGTATTTATATACAAGAGCAAAATGTTGTTGAGTTTTCAAAATTTTTAACTTTAGGAAGATCATAAATATTAATCGGGTTACCTAAAAAATCAGGGAAGCTATGGAGGACACGGCGTGAAACAATTCAATCGTGATCGTAGAGACATCAAATTTATTTGTTCCTTCCACAATACATGTTAGCTGTCTGACCAAGCTGTTCTTCGAACAAAAACCTGGTTTTGTGTGAACCATCAGCGAGTGAAAAATTCAACAGGACCTAAGCGCATCAATATTCTTCCACTCAAATCACAGGATAAACTGACTAAACTTTCCAATAAGTTAGATGATAACTTTGACTCTGTTACTATCACTATGATATTGAGTCTCCCTGGAAGGCATTGCGTGATGTGACTTACGATACTTACCTTGAAGTTCTTGGGCTGCCACTTCGTAAGCACTAGGACTGGTTTGATGACAACAGCGGGGACGGCAAAGTATTCATCAAACAAATGCACGATTCGTACAAAGCTTGGATACAGGATAAGAAATCGATGTCAAAAAAGCGCGAATATAAAGTCAGTAAACGCAAAGTGCAGAGGTCCCTTAGACGCATGAAGAAGTCTTGGTGGTCTACCAAAACCTCTAAATTACAGGATTCTGCAGATCGCAAGGGTTCCAAATCGTTTTATGCAGGACTCAAAACAATCTTTGGTTCGCCAATGCGGCTCAAACCCTGTTCTATCAGCTAATGGTGAGACCCTACTGACCGACAAGGCTGATATCCTCAAACGTTGGATAAGCCACTTTGAATCCGTTTTAAACACAACGTCTGTGATTGAAAATGATACCACTGAATCCATTGCGCAACTACCAGAACTTCCGTTATGAGCCTACACACGAAGAGCTGCTTATTTCACTGAAGCAACTGTCATCTGGAAAGTCTCCTCGAATAGATTCTTTGCCACCTGAAGTTTTAAAATTTGGTGGATCAAGGCTTGTGAAGGAACTGCATAAGCTTTTTATCCAAATTTGGAGGGGTGCTCTGTCCCTCAAGACTTCAAATATGCACTGATCAAGCACCTGCACAAGAATAAAGGAAAAAAAAATGTGTGACAATTACCATGGAATGACGCTCCTGTCCGTTGCAAGTAAAATACTGACTCGCCTTATTCTCAACCGAATAATCAAGCATCTCGTGAATTATATTTATTCAGAATCCTAATGTGGCTTTCACTCTGATGGCAACACTTGCGATCAATTTGGTGTCACAAATGTCACTAAACAAAGCCGTGTCATTGCACCTGTCTTATTCGTTTTTTCTTTTCTGTCACGCTTTCTGTGACCCGTATGTCGGTGTAACGTTCCAGTTTAGTACAAGCGGTTGGCTATTCAATCACTAGCGTTTTAAGGCCAAGAAAGTGTTAAATTCGGACCTGTTTATCATGTGTAGAACTGGTGGTATAGAGGGCTTCCTCGTGACATCGCAATTGCGTTTGGTTGGTCATGTAGTCAGGATGGATGATGCTCGCATATCGAAGGTCCTGATGTACAGCCAACTAACGCATGATCAGCAAAACGTTGGAAGACCATTTACAAGGACAAACTGAAAAACAACCTTACGGCCGTCAACATTCCACATAGATCATTTGAAGTGATAGCCAATAGAAGAGATGAATATGGAACAAGATGTTGCACTGGAATCGAACAGCACAGAACCGCCTCCATCAATCATCTCCACGAGACACGAACTAGAAGCAATAGCAAACATACTTGCCATTCGGGATTCTAACCCTAATACATGTGTACTTTGTGGTTTTCGCTGTAAGCCACTCGCGGGAGTAAAATTTCATTAAAGGTACAAGCACGAACAAACTGCATGAGTAACATCAAAACTAAAGAGACAATTGTCGAAACCTCATACGTCAAAATCGATGAGAGAGCCCATCATGATAGCTAGATAAATTGTTCACTTCAAGATGAATATGAACATGGTGAAGACAAAATAGTTGTTCGTGAAGCAGCAACAAAACAGTTTTCAGTACCCAAGTCAGTTGTATAATTTATCATGGAAAAATATCTTAAGAGAAAACTGTTGCATCTTTTCCGAAAGTCTAAACCGTAGATGCAAGAAGAACTATACTTGCGTGGGGCTTAGGGGTTAAAATGAACACTTGATTTACCCACACCAAGAAGATTAATGAAAGCTGATAATGACAATGAAACATACAGGTAATTTTAACAAAACAAGATAAAATATTTATTCACGAATTTACACGTTGCGTTAGAATCTCGTTTCAGCAAAATAAACCAGAATTCTTAAAATCTGTACTTTTAATATATTGTCATGAAAAGTAAATGTTCATGCAATAGATTAAATGATCTGACACAAAATAATATTCAAAAATGTTTAAGAGAAAGGTAAAAGAGTCAGTTGCTCACCAAAGTGATATATGGTTAGCATACATTCAAAAATAGACGAAGAAAGATAGTTTAAAATACTTAACTTTCTTGGATTGATGAGAGAAAATTCTTTGAAGTGCCGCGTGCTGGTTAGTGGCCGATATAATTGGCGAGTAATTTTACACTGGCGAGTACTTTAACATTGGTTATGAGGAATTGAAAGAAACCATTCGTATAACTTCAAACACTCTTCACATTAAATTAATTTTTCTCCTCATTTTATGTCAAAAAGAATTTCGCGTGGGCTCGCTACTTTCTTTCTTCCTTCTTCTTGGTTAACCGGTTAATTTCTGTGAAGGCAAGGTTTTCATTGGTCCAAATAAAATTTCACATAGGCTCGTAAATTTCATTCCTTCTTCCTCAGTTCTGCGAATTTAAAGGGGGTGGGTGAAAGGAGTTATTATTATTTCGCACTCACTACAGAACTCTAAAAGTTGTACTGAAAATATTTTTTCCAATTTGTGAAAGAATGGAGTAAGTATTCCCCGTTGTACGGCAAGCAGGCTACTCAATAAATATGTTCTCAGCATTCAGTAATATTCAAGAAAACTTTTTACTCAAATGTCATCGTGGTATTATATTACAATATACTGATACTTCTGATACTATTACAACTGTTATTACGACTACTGCTGCTCCTATTACTATGAGTAATAAGAATAGGTGAAACGGTGATGAATGGATTTAGGTTAAATTGTCATATACAGTTAACAAAATCAAACAATTGATAGTGCATTAAGTATATTTTTACGCCAGAAATGGACTATCTAAAATAAGATTTTTAAAAAATTATCTTTTTAAAAAATCTTATCTCAAATGGCCTATAAATTTATTAAATAAACAATCTTACAAAATACATCGAACTAAATTTTAAAATATAAACCTTTCTCAAAGAAGAGAAATTGAGAAACTTTTTTTTTAAATCGAATAACCAATTTTAAAAAGGTAATACAGTGAGTTAAGCAAATTAAACATTAAAAAATTACATTTAGAAAATCAATTTGGATTTTCATATATTTCAATATCTTAAATTTCAAATTTAACAACTGGAAAATAATTTACACTTCAATCAAGTAAATTCGATATGAAGGAGAAACAGAAATTTCTAATTAATAATGTTTTGCCTTCATTTTAAGTGGCTAATATCCATTCAGCAGAAACATAACTGATGGAGACTTTAGCCGAAATATTTTTGAAAGTTGGCGGTCAATAAAATAGTCAAATAGCACCCATCAAAATTGTTTTTTGACTATAGATTTTTTTATCGAATATTAAACACGTCAAAATATCAACCAACAAATATCAAAAACAAACATGGTCCTAAAACATATAATTTATTCTATATAAAAAAAATAGAAATAACTCCTAATTATGGTCTTATACCTTCAAATATGCCCAAAGAGAGAGAGCAGGTAGACTTCTGTTTTTAATCATTGTAAAATAAAATGGTATATTTACCTTATATTCGACATATAGATGTTAATTGGTAAAACTAACAGGAGATAAATTCATAATATTTATCAAGATGATTCTATCATCTTCAGTAAAAAATAAAAAGCGAACGTAAGATGTTTGTATAGGTCCGTGATGAATTAAAGCCTATGATCAAATTCGATGCTCATTGCCAAAGATATGCTAAATACGAAATAATACAATTTGAAGTTAAAAAATTTAATGAACAGTATTTACTTATTGAATATGGTTCATTAGTAATTAACACCAAATTTAACGCCACTCTTTTTAATTTTATGAGATCTCATTAAATATTTTTCCGGACGTAAAGGCATTTATATTGTTAAAATATAACTTCTTAAAGTATATAGGTACGTCCAAAGAAAAGAGATACCTAGTGTTTAAGATGCATTTTCAAAAATGAAAAAATTATTGAAACTTTTATTTTAGTTGTAATTTCAAGCTAATATAATATTTCCAATAAGCAAAGCACTTTGCTGTATTTCAGACTGAATTTAAATTGATTGGAATGATTTTTGTTTATCAGTAAAAAAAAAAAAAAAGCTAAAACCGTCTACTTTGACAAATCTGTCACCAAAATGTAATTTTCTTTATTAAAAAATCTTTCAAAAATAAAATATATTTTTCTAAAAATTTATTTGAAGAAGATTATCTGAGTTAAAGTTTAATTAATCAGATTTGAGTCAAATTTTACTTACTTTTACTTTAAAATATCGCAAGAAAGCATTGCTTAACACAGTTGTGGGTGATTTACGAGGTGTTGACAACTCCCTCGATGGAGTTATGTTTGTGAATTTTTTTAAGGGTTGGGGACATAACTGTAACAATTACTTGGTGAATATAGCACAATCACCTTTATATATATATATATATATATATATATATATATATATATGTATGTATGTATGTATATATATATATATATATATATATATATATATATATATATATATATTAATTACCCAAAAATATATATATGTATTAATTACCCAGAAATCTTAAAAATTGAAGAACATAGGATTAAAAATATGATTTTTGCATAAATAACAAATATCAAGGTCTATATTAACAGTTAGACTAAAATATCAAGGTTTACATTAATATTTTCTCATACTATTTTCTTTTTTTTTTAAAAGAACTCTTCGCACATAATAATTAGTTACCTCCCCTAGAGCGCAACATACACCGCATGGCATAAAAACTAGCGCCATCACTCCACAAGTAAAATTATAACTCTCAGATGAGCATAGCAATTTTGTCTTTGGAAATAATGAACACTACAATTCTCCCTTTAAAAAACACCCTGAGGATGACATTGTGTTAATGTCTAAAGTACTCGGAATAAAACAATATGTATCAACACGGTAATTTTCTCTCTTCTTTTAATACCGACACCAAAAACTTCATCCTCATATGAAATAGTACGCTGGTAAACTATAGGTCCTGTAAGAAACGTATTATTCAATGAACAATTTATGGGATTGATTTCATCTATTAAAAATCCAGACATTTAAAAAATTTATATTGGTAGCACTAAAAATGATTTTAAATTAAGATGGTACCGGCACCCGCCTTCCTTCAAGAAGAATGAATATCGTAACTAAACATCCCTATCTAAATATTCTTGGTATTTAAAAGAAACAAATAAAACCGCAACAGTAAAATGGAAATTAATAAAATATACAGAACTTGTAGGTCTGTAAATGACCCATGTCCTCTGTGCCTACATGAAAAGTTATATATTATTAAGTTTCTTAAAAATAAAGATTTATTAAATCAACGAAAATAAATAATTGTCTTTTGTAGTCATTTATAATTATAATTTATAATTATATATCTATTATTTAATTACAATTTAAAAAATGTGTGCGTAATTCCTAAATTTTAAATTTAAATTTTAACAATACTATCTAATGTACCATTAAATATAATAAATAAAACATTTTAGATATTTGTTATTAAAAATATAAATATAAAATGTGACTTAATCATATCTGATGCCCCTTTAAGAAAGCTCCAAATGTATTTGAAAAATAAATTAAAATGCTAAAATTAACCTGTGGTTCGATACAAATAACTACTTGTATTTTAATGTATCTTATATATGTTCCAGAAAAGATACACAGGATGACACGTCTCATACACGAAAGCCCGTATCGGCATACAGAATTTACATACCTACACCAAATCTTTAACCCACATTTTCCACTTTTCCATCTTAGATTAGACCTGTTCCCTGATTCGTTAGAATAGGCAACACCCATTTATAATTTTGAAATCTCATTCCCCTTTCAACTTAAACTCTTAAATAAAAATCTTAAATTAACTCTTAAATACTACTTTGCTTAAAAAAATAAACCATTTTTTTTCTGAGGTTATTCAACATCTCTTGACAATGGAACAAAAATTTTAATTTTAATTTTTAGTTCCGAAACATAGTAATTTTGTGTCTGTGATGAAAACATATTTTTAAATAATATATATATATATATATATATATATATATATATATATATATATATATATATTATTTTATTTATTGTAAGATATTACAGCAAAAACATGTTGAAATCGCTACACAATAGCTTTTGTGTTTTGGTACTATCTTGTGCCTCTTCAGGTGATGGTAAGTGACTGGTGATTAAATTTTTTTTAAGTTTCAAAAGCAAAGTGTTAACCTCTTTTCCGAAAGTAAAGGGGTGGGTAAGGAAACAGAAGGTTAATTAAAAACAGACTTTTGAATTTGTCTTGATCAAGCAATTAAATGTCAAATCTACGCTAAATAGAAAATTAAGCTCAGAGGATGGGGGAGTTATTTTTTTCATGACACGATAAACTGGAACTTAGGTCATCATTGACAATTACGGAAAACATGTAAGCAACAAATGTATTGTGATTGTAGATAAATATGGCATGTTCAATTTTTCAAATGACGCTGAGGCGACGGGAAAGGGAATAATTAGATGTAAAATTAATTTCAAACTGAAATTTTTTTAAAAAATCCACATCCAGGAAGCTCCTTAAAGGAACCTGTAGATAAAATTAAAAATGTGAAACATCAATATCAGGATATAAATAATATTAATTGGACGGAAATACATAGCAATACTAAATCTGAATAAACAAAATAAGATAATTACTCGTAGAGAGTGGGCCGTTATTTACTTAGAAGTTATGGCTATAAGAAATGGTACTTCCTAATATTTAAAATTTAACTATATTGTAAGGTGATAAATTGTGTCGGCAATTTACAGTTAATGCACTTCTTTGGTTTAGCAAAGTATTTTTGTCAGCAAATCGGATAATTTCTAATTTTTCATGTAAGCATAAGAAGCAAGGTTCATTTAAAGATTTACAGGTTCTAGCTTTTTTAATATTTTCCATTTTGCCGTAGGGCTTTTGTTGTTCTTTTAAGTTCCAAAAATATTTAGAAAGAGGCACTGTATTATTAAAAGCATTATTGGTGAAAGATAACATATGTTGATACCTCCTAGTTTTAAAAGAATTCTTGGTACTTCCAATATAAAATTTTTTAACTGTTGGATTTTTCTATAGTAGAAATAGCGCTTAGGTAAACAAGAGAGTCAGTTTGATATCGGTTTTGCAACTAGCATTCGTTAGAACTTTTACAATTATCGGTGTTTGTTGCTTTGGAATGGCTATTATTACTCAGATTTTTGTATTGGTTTAAAATTTTATTATTATGTTTTCAATAATAGGGGAATTTCACAGATGAGACGTGCGAGAAAAGAAACTGTTAGAATAGAAGTGGGGGTTGCGTCTAGATTGTTCAACAGTAAAACGGTGAGATCTCCAGTAGTACGCTTAAGTTCATGTACTCGAGGCACTAAGGAAAAAAGCTCAGTAGCCATAAAAATATTTGTGAGAAAGTGATTGAAGTCGAGATGCCACATCGGGATCGATTACATTACAGACCCTTTGAATTTTGTCGGGAATCTCGAGATATACAGGAGGAACACCAGGCCAGATATGACAGCTGTATTCAATCCAGAGATGAATGATTGATTTATAAATGTATTCCGACGAGAAAAATGTTCTGGTACGACTCAGCGAACCAACTTTACTTGCAGTAGACGTAGCAATTGATTCAATACGTTCGCTTCACTTCATGTCAATGGAAAACGTGAGTCCAAGGTGATATAATTGCATTTACTTTTTAGTGACATTGTAAAAAAGGATCGGCAATTTTTGAAAACTGGTGTGACATGTTCTAAATGTTATATTACTTATTTTTTTGTTAAATCAGCTTCGATTAAAATCAGTTTGCGTGACTATTTTCTGTCAGATATAGCTATTTTATTTTTTACGTTTTCAAACTTAAATAGTATTTGAAATACAGACCAAAAATTAAAGAAATCTAATTGTCGGCTTTTTTGTATCAATTTTTTTTATCATAAATAAAGTTGAAAAAAATTACTTTTCTTGTAAAAAATGTGACGCTTTTTACGTTTAATATTTCTTTTTTTTTTAATTATTACATTCATTTTGCATCCACAAACGTTAGGGTTTTATAAAGAGAGTAAAAATCATCGACGTGTAAAAACGAGATCTCATCGTTCCGCGGACATTCATAAACAACAATGTAAATCATTTGACTTCTTTTCAAGTAAACGACGTAAAATATTTTATTCTTTTTTTTAACAATGATGTTCGTTGCACAAAACCCAAGATGCAGAGGTTATGGGAAAATAACAGTTGACCCTAGACTTAAACAGGTTAAGATTGTAGCGATCGGGAAAGTATCCTCTTGGGAGTCGATTTCACAAAACAGCAGTTCGTAGGAAAAAGCTGCTCGAGTGGAACTTAAATGTCAATGGAATACGAAGTGAATGGCGGTGCTTCACTACAATATGCATAGAATGGCGGGTCTTAGCCGTGAAGGTTAGAATTGGTGAAACTAAGGAATGTTGTTCGTCTGAACGCTTTCCATGGAAATAGCAAGAGACTCGTGACGTTTCGTCTATGAAAAATAGATTGGAAAATCCTTCGTCACTCAACAAGGACGCGTAGATGTGAGTGAAGACTGGGCAGCTCCTATGGCAGCAGTTTCCATTTTCAGCCTGATTTTACTCTTGTGAAGACAGAGGAGACTGGTACTTACTGGAGTGGTATAGGGAAGCGACCATTTTCCAGCATCTTTAGCCAAGGATCGTATATACGAGTTCCATTTGAGGTCTAGGTTGAGTTTAAGTCCCAAGGGGCGCTCTAGGCACGGGGCCTCCCTGAGAAAACACCCGTTCATCGTGATCGATGAAAGTTCTGGTTTTGATCGGTGATGAGAGAACGTCAGTAGTTTGGTTTTCGAAGAATTGAATTTGATCAGCCAGTCTCCCCCATTACTACTTCCACACACACTGAACTATAGCTAAGTCAGAGGAGATATCAAATTTCAAGCTATGGTCATCTAGAGTTTTGGAGGTGTACCCATATATCGTTGTGTCATCACTATAGCTATCCATAAATGACCGGAGTATACTCTTCGGCAGATCATTTATGTAAATTAGAAAGAAGGTTGGACCGTGAAGCTTGCGTTGATCGTTTGGGCCTCGAAGGACTGGCCGTTATCAACTACTTTTAGGAAGTTGGCTGTTAGAAAGGAATTTATAATGGAGTGATTTCATACCTTGTCAAAGGTTTTTGAAATATCTAATGCTATCATCCTTGATATGTATTTGTTGTTTAGTGTCTCACTGATTCTTTGAGTAATGACAATTAGGATATCAGCAGTGAACCGAACCGATCGAAACCCGTACTCTTTGTCGCTCAAGAGGTTACCTCTGCTGAGGTGATCAACAACCTTCTAGTTGATTATAGGTTCAAGAAGTTTGCTAATGAAACTGAGTAGGCTAATGGGTATATACAGTAATGATGATGGGTGCTCACCATCATTCTCGAAAACAAGGCACACACTTAACACCTTCCATAGACTTAGGATAGATTTTTTTCCTTCAAGCAGTGGTTAAATAATTTCACTAAAATTAGGGATAAGTCCGGGATTTAATATTTTTACAGATAACCACTGAGATTTTATCTGGACTAGTAGCCTTCTTAGGATCAAGACTTCCCGAAATCTCAAAACTTATTAAAATTTTGACCCTAACAGGGCTACTGACAGACTGTAATTACTGAGATTATGCACAGTGAGACATGAAAAGTCGGGAAGGGAATGGTCTTTGTCATCTAAAGTTGATTTAGAAGCTAATGGCGAGGAGCTTTGCTGTATCTGACCAGGATGAGATTACCTCAAGATCATTATAATAGTAGGCACTGGGGATCTGCTTCTATTCATGTTTGAAGATCTTCCGGAACTCCCGGGACCCAAGTTGTTTGCTTTCATCCTTGGTCTGGACTGCTTCCGCATAGCTACGCTTTGCATTTTCTAGAACTCTCTTGTAATGATTATGAACAGTTCTGAATGCAGTAAGTATCCTACTATATCGTTCCCTGTGGTAGATATTCTAGTAGTGGTTACGGTGAGCTATGGTTGCAGAACATTCGACCTGTAAGTGGGGTGGGGAATGCGAAGATCAGTGCTGGCTGTTCAAATTTTGTGGGGTATAAAACAATGCATTCCGAGACGAAGGTAGCAGTTTTGGAGGCAGTATGTTTGAAGATTTAGAGAAAATATTCCGCCATAGAAAAAAAGTTCCTTCCTTCATATTTCATAAACAAATTCACCAATTTTAATAATGCCAGTTAAAAAAATGAATGTAGATTCTAAATTTAAATAAAAACTAGATAAAAGTACATTTTTATGCAACATGCATATTATTATGTTTGAGTTTTTTTAGTTGGGTACAAGGCTTGAAAAAAGATTGCTCCAAGTTAGGAAATTCTGAACATAAGAAATAATCTCAAATGATAAACTATTATCAAACTAAGTGAAACTACAAACTTACAGCTGTTACTCCCTCTTTGTCATTAATGTACAAAGATGGTAAAGAAAATCGAAGTAATTCGAGATAAATATGAGATAAATAGATTGTTGGATATAAACACGTATCGATGAAAACACATCGCAATACAATATACATCGGTTTCTCCAAAATTAGATAATGAACAAAAACGTTTTTAAAAAGTTTACCAAAAGTCAGGGAATTATCCGATTTAAATGAAATTTTCATTACTTATTTATTAATGAATGAATTTTATGTTGAATAGGACTTATTTTAGAAAACATTGTGGAACTTTTTTTTAAAGGGTAAATTTCTTCACCCTTTTCCATACACCCTTTTAGACACATCATGAACAACTTTAAATTTGGTCGGAGAGGAGGAAACTTTTTAGTTATATAATAAAAGAAAAATCCTTGAAGCTGTTATTTCAGTAAAAAAAAATAATGATGCAATAAGTGTGAACATACTGAAAATAAGTTCCGAAACTTAGCAAAAATAATGGAATAAAACTTAATAATTTTTGTTGAGTGTCGGTATTTGCAAACATACATATTTCATATTTGAAAGAAAAATTTACATTCAATATTTATTTTTTTTTAATTTTGAAATTCATCCAGTTGCTGTTCGTATAATACATCCAACGTAATACTCTAGATGCCCCCACCTCATGGGACCACAAGACGTTATGGTTGTAGTCACTTGCTTGTACGTTCTTGAATACTCGTGCGACGTACCCTGCGTCTGTAGAGATTGGTCTCTGGGTGGTCATAGTATTCTTGTGCTGTTACGTGTGCCCTGGCTTGGTAATGGTTGATTTATTTGATATTGGTCTTCATCAACCTCCATCATTGTGGGGACTTCCATCCTTTCCGGGCCATTTGCGTCTTCCACTTCCATTTTCTCTGGTGCCGTACCTGGGGGTTCTGTCTGGTAGCATGTAGGTCACGGTTCTGCTAGTCGTTTTGCCCCAATAGGGGTGACCCATTTTGGATTGTTGGTGTCGGGGTCCAGGCCCTGTTGGGTCGTCCGACGTGTCCAAAGTCTCGCGGACAGCGTCTGGTGGAGTGTATACCAATGGGTCTGTCTTTTGGAGGAAGCGGCGGTTACGCCGGGTCACCCAGTTGCTACCATGGATGCGTATACTTAGTGCTTTCATGGATGCCTGTTGCCTAGTGCTTCTCCCACTCTCCCAGTTTTTGCCCATCGACATGGGTATGGTCCAACTTGTTTCTGTATCTGGATTCTTCCCAAAATTGGCGACTGAGTGCGTTATATGTTGTTTTTCATGTGTCTTTTGGCCATCTGTTTCCCTACACCGTTTGTGAATTCGGTATTTGTCCTGGAGGGCTGGGGGTGGCTCTTTATCACACGGCCGTACATCATCATCGCCACAGACATGTATTCCTTTCATCGTCTGTAGCGTTTGGTGTGGACACACGTTAAATATGCTGGATCCAAAATACTTCAGTATCCATTGTTCGAATTAGGCTCTATTATTCTCCGTAGGGGAAAATGGGATATTGGCCGGTTTAGGTGGGACGGTAGTTCTTTGAGGGTATCCACATAGGGTTTTTCCGTCGTCGTTGGTTGCCACGTTTTGCTGTGAGGTTGGGGCTGGCAAATTGGGAGGTAATAGGCCTAGATCCTTTAAGGCTGATTCAGACAGGTAGAATCCAGTTCTCCGACACATATACGGTTTGGCGCGTCTCCCGTGATCAAGATGATATTAGCGAATATCACGCAGCTGGTTCTCTGTGATGCCTCGGATTCGGTGAGTAGTCGGAACTAAGTATTTGTCTAGGCATCTTAAAATTCCTGTATTTCAGGTCTACTGGACCATGTCTGTACCGCAGTGTCAGCTACAGCATCAATTCGATGGATGCGGAGGCTACTTGGTCCAATGTAGATGTGCCAGAATTCCGCATGGGCTTCCACAATTAAAGTTATCTCTATTGTCAGGAATGGTGGTGGATCTGGATGACCCTCGGAACTTGCTTTCATTCCAAATGAGTTGAGGTACGGCTTTTAGTTGTACTGGGTTGGCTCTACCCCTCCGTTTGCATGTGCCCGATTACCCCACAATTGAAGCATGCCATTTTTGCCGCTGGACAGCCTTTACGACCCATAAATCCATCAAGGTGTGAATTTTTTCCACATCCTCTGCAGGGCTTGGCATACTGTGGTGTCAGGGAGATCTTGGCTTTCTGGGACCGTTGCTCGCGATCTAACCTCTACACGTTGAATAATGTGACGAGGTGTATAGTGTTGTAGAGATGGGGTGTCGACTCATCTGTCGTTTCTAAACTGACTCACCTGTCGAACTTCTGCTCTAGAGTTGTGAGGGTCGTGGCCTCTGGTGTTCAGTTGAGACTGATCCTATCGTAGAACTTGTTCGGCTGGCCACAGAATCTGGTATTTACTAACCTCAAGGCAGGACGTAGCACAAGAGCGATTTTTATGAAAAAAAAATCGCCCCGTCAATTCCCTCTGAATCATTAGTAGTAGCTGGTCCCGGAAATCCTGCTCACCAAATAATGAACAGTTTAATTTCCAGTAACCAGCCAACCTAACCTTAGGCTTATCTAAGTTTACACGGACCCGGACAACCCTATGATACGAATAAACTATATAGTGGAAGCTTGGACATCCTAAGAGCCCTACATCGACTCTCCTAAGACTCGGTCGAGGTAGCTAGCAAGCGTCCCAGGAGCCGAGTTGCCACTATTTGTCAAAGTCCATCCCACCTCCCGAGGGTGCTCATTTCGGTACTTATCAACAAGATCAAACCCGTCGATAAAGTCCCGAAATGGTTTCACATCCCGGTTGTTAGTACCCGGATTTTGCCCTATACGATCTATATCGGGGTCAAGGACGGCATTTCAATCCCCCGCTAAAACTACCCGACGAGATGCCGTCAAGAACGACTCGATCAGCCGAAACAGGCAGGCCGATCAGAATGGTTATTGGGCGCATAATCCTCAATGAGACGCAGTAACATCTAGCACGCAAAGCCTGCAAAGACAAGAGTACATAAAGTGTTCAAAGACTTGCTGACTAGCCAAGAGACGCCCCTTCGAATGACCATCAAAACATGCTGAATAAAGGGAGAACCCCTTAGTATGTCCTCATGGTCATGAGAAGAAAACCGGGTCTCCTGGACACAACAAACATTCAGCCCGAGGCGCTGAAGATCACGAGAGAGCATCGTTGAAGTACTGGTTTGAACATGGCCAGGGTAGGGATACCAACAGTCTCTCCCATAGACCCATTTCAGTCTTGATGATACCGTCTTGAGAGATTCCGCCGATATCCAAGGGAAACGTCAGTTTTAGGGCTCTATATAGGGAGGTGTGAACTAAAACTGGGACCCACCCTGCACAAAATTGTTTTAAAAATTTCAGCTGCTGATTTTCGACGATTGCAATTGGTAAAGCCATCATATAAAACATGATGGCCTCATCGAGCATTGCCCAAATCTGCTTTGCTCCAGAGCCTGTTCTGACTACTGTCAGAACCCTTTGGGCAAGCGGGAAGTTTTGAGGCACTTCAACGTCCATGTCTGCGTACTGCCTGAGAACCCGTTGTCTGGCGCTTCCCTGTGGCCTTACCAGCCAACAGTCATTCCCCTCCTCCTTCTCCGCAACTGTACTAGCAGCGGTCGAAGGCTCTTTGGGAAATGTGTCCTTAGATGTTGCGCCAACAGGAGGTTTACAGTACCGGTCCTGGAAGCTGGCACGCCCATTACAGGCGAGGCGGTAGGTAAAGACGCCTTCAGAGGAGAATTTTGGTCAACTGGAACTTGACTTCCAGAGGCCCTCTTGTCTGGGCAAGAAGAGGAGAGATGACCAGTCACTCCACACTTCCAAAATACCGGTTTGCGGCCAGTCACAATGACCGGCAGCTTCAAGCTCCCTACTTCCAGACAGTTGGGGATGGAGAGGAAGGCTTTTCGATCTAATAATATTTCGAAACTCCACTCCCCGCTCAGGCTATCACAGGAAGCGCCCAGTATTTCGCCATACTGGGATAGGTATGAAGCCGATAACCTGAGGAGGGACCTCATATATTGTCACTCTGTCCCTTCTTCGGCCTTCATACTCCGTGCGCAAAATCAAATCTTTCGTTATCAAATCGCGACGCAGTCTTCCGGCGTGGGTATGTCCCACATGAAATAGCCGGCTCCCTTAATGATTCTGAGGGGCTTGAACCCCAATGACTCCAGTGTTTTTGTCCCTGTGTCTTTCATCGAGCGACAAATTTTGCGCGTACGCTTGTCCACGACGAAGACTGACACTATTCTTTTCTCAATTTTTCTTAATTCTTGGGGGTCTTGTAAGAGTCCACCTTCTACGACAAGGTGTGCATAACTCTTAGCTCGCTCCAAGAACTCCGCTATATTGATTACACAACTAGGGGAGGACTTCCAGCAAGAGGGCGATTCCCCGGCCTCTGGATTTTCCTTATTTTTGTCTTAACCATTATCGGCCTCCAGGATTTTCTCATTATGGTCATTTTTGGCCTTCGTACTTTTTGCGTTTTGGCCATTTTTGGCTTCCGTAGATTCAACGGACCTGTTGGGGATATTCGCCACGTCCTTATTCAGTGATGTATTTGATAAAACTGGGTACTCCTCCGTATCATCTTTGGCGGGTGAGTGCTTCTTTATGGCGAAGCAATGTTTTTTACCGATTTCTTGAAAATCATAACAGTTTTTTTTTTCTTTTTAATAAGGAAGTACGCGACGTTAGAAACAATGCCACCTATAAGCGGGGGGAAAAGCCTAGTAGCGAAAATGTAAAATGAAAAAATAACTGTTAAAAAAACACAAAGCTCGCTCAAAAGCGAGACAGCAAGCAAAAAAAAAAATTACAATAACAAAGAACAGATTAATAAATATACACAAAGGTTTTTTTGGGTTTTTTTAAATCAAATGACGAAAGACAACAAATAAAACAAGGTTCACTTAAAGATTAGACAAGTTTAAAAGAGGCGAAACAATAAATTTAAAAAAAAGCACAAAAAAGAAAATAAACAAATAAAACGAAAAACGCTAGACAAAGAAAAAGGAAAACGTTATACAAAGAAAGTACGAAACTTACAACAATAGACTAAGCTAGTCACAAAAGTGAGTCAACCCAATAAACAAATAAACAAAAGAAAATAAATGGACAAATTAGACAATACAAGAATTAGAACAAATAAGGCACAGAAAAAAGAATTAAAAACAAAATACGGAAAACTCAAAGAAATAACACGTAAAGAAGAAATTAAAGTTAGTCGTAAGAAATAAAGCGAAACACTGACACGGGTTACGAAATAAAAAACGAAAATATATTTAAAAGAGAAATTAAAGAAAAAAATTGAAATCAAAAAAGAAGACTAAAATTAAAGTAAAAGAGCAAAAATAAAGGGGTAACAATAAAAAATGGAGAGGGTAAAAAAAAAGTAGAAGAAAAAGTCAAAATCTCTTCAAAACAGTCGTAAAAAACACAAAAAGGCGGTAATAAAATAAAATCAAACTCAACCAAAAATGTTGTTCAACAAAAAACGTAAAATCCAAAAACTGTCGGGCGGCAAACACCAGTCAGAAAATGTCAGAAAGTGTCCACCAAAAAAATTGGATGACTGACTCAAACTCCGGTGGCTGACTATCTGAATTGAGTCAGCTGCGGTGAATTTACAGATTTTTTGTGTAGGGAAATCGGCTCAAAACAGCTTGGCGGGAAATAGAATTCGTTTGGAATTTTGCTACACTTTGGTGTTTATTAAGCAATAAAAAGATTGGATTTGCAAAAACGAGATAATGATTGTTTAAAGGCTTTTCAGAGAAGAATACATTTTTCTGGAGGGGGTTAAAGGCTAATGTGGAAGACTCCACAAGTAGGGTTCGTTCAACCCTCAAAAAGGAGAGGCCGCTGCGAACTACCTGATTTGGTCAATAACCGCCCTCTAGTGGTTTACTTATATTGGCATCATTTACCCGTTGCTAGAGCCTCGCACATAAACAGGTTAATCCAATATTTTCTTTTTAGGAGGTGGGGAGGTACCCGCGTTGTGTCAAAGAACGTTCGTTCGTATAATACGTAAGACGTACTACTCTACAATAACATGAAATACGTAAGAAATTAAGCAATAAATAAATAAGTAAATGTAATAAATATTATTTAATTATTTTTTAATTATACTTCTAATTTTACCAAGTTTCATAAAAGCCTGTAGAATAAAAAATATTAGATTCATAAACTGTTGGTTATATACGGTTAAAGATATTTTTTAAAGATAATATCAGTTTCTAGTAGGTTTTGTCTTCCGTTTTAGGTGCATTTTTAAAAGTGGAAGTGACAGTAGAAGACTACTGTTGTTGTTGACATAATTCCTTGATGACAATTCATAGGTTACTAGACGTAAATAATGTTGTTTTCGGTAAGCATTATTTTTTTACAACATTCAGTTAATTTTTATTTCTTAATTTTTTTGAAACGTTTTCATTTTAGTTTGTCCGTGTTGATAGCGAGTAGGTATTTATCTTTTAAATACAAAAATGTAGTACAATGCCTGAAATTGGGATGAGGAGGACCGGTCTTCACTGTCTTTTAACCTAGCTAGTAACAATCACTGACCCATTCACACAAATATTGTTCCGGTCGCCAAACACTATATTTATACATCTCAGTCATAATACAGACACTGAAATCTCGGTCAACTAATAGGGGATGATGGTGAATTAATCCAAAGAAACACTAGGGACAACACTAAAAGGACTAATTACACTTCATTAACTTTAATAATTGTTGCAGATACTGCTGGCTCAACAAAAAAATCAGTGACAACCAACATTTTCACCTGTAAATGACGTGTTGTAAAAGAAAAATGGGAAAAGGTAAATGGAAATAAATTTCAACGCGGAGATATTTTTATATATTTTTATATAATTAATAAATGGTTAACAAAATAGAAAAAATATACTATTGTGAAAAGGAAAGGAAAAAAATTAAAAACTTAGCTATTAGAAAATTTGTACGAGATACGCGCGTGTGTCTGTGTATGTGTGTACAAGTTAAATCGTCAGTCACTTGGGGGAAAGATATTATTCCTAAAGTGGACATGGACTAGTGTCCACGCTGCTACATCTAAAGAAGGCAAGAGAAAGAGGAAAGAATATGGCGTCTTGGTAGACCATGTAGTGGGTATTTTACACCAGATGTAATTTGCAAAAAGAATTATTAAAATTTAACCATTTATTTTTGCTACTTTAAAATAAGTTGTTAAAATTGTCTTAGTCTTTCAGGAAAGCCTTAAAAAATGCAAACGACGTCATTGCGGCGCAAATGTAACAAGTTTACATAAAAAGAAAAGACATAAAAGATAAAAGGTAAATTTTCTTAAAAATATAATTTTTTATATTTACTTTATATGAAAATCATTTTTAACACGGCCAAGTGTTTTTGTCAATTTAATATGCTATCTGTATGTCTACATGAAAAATCCTGACGAGTTGAAAGCAAAAGTATTTAAATAGAAGAATAACACATTTTTTTTATTAATAAGAATCATTTTTAGTTAATATGGAACATTTCCTTGGTTATGCGCAGCGCTTCAACATTTTGACATTAATATTGGACTATCACCAAAAACTTACTGTAGAAATTGGCAAAAACAGGCAGATATTTTGTTTATTTCATTTCTTTTATATATAAACCCAAGAGAGCCTCCAGTTGCCAAAAGCTGGATTGACTAAGCACATTGCTTAGAAAGCAGTTTTCAAATAAAAAATTGGCCCCCATTAAAAGTCGATAAACCTACTCTCCTTTTTGAGAAGCTAAGTCAAAAATTATAAATGACTTCTATAAGGTACTTCTATATACTGAAATGATCGGTACTAATTTTAATTTCTATAAATATTTCATTATCACTACTTAATTGAGAGCCAGAGGGATAACTGGAGCTTTTAACTTTTAAAATTGGGTCGGCACAGTACCTCGTTAGAAACAAAGAAAAGAGTTCTGAACTGTTATGCAATATCGGTCCTTTCAAACACTGGAGCAGTTATTGTTTAACAAATATTTAAGTTGGCTGCACTTTCAACCAGAAGCTCCCCTTGCAAATTCATCTACTTTGATCCATTTCCGTGAGTCAGCGGCAGAAAAATGCGTGGCCAGGTAAAAATAGACAATAAGTGACGTACTTGTTCATACAAAAATAAACTGGAACAAAGCGATTTAAAGCGTTATTTGATGATATAAATGTTAAATTTCTTCCAAAAAATTGGCTTTTTCTTCATTCTTTTTCGATGATTTACGTATTCAATTATCGGGAATTTGAATTATCCGAACATATTTCTTAAACCCCACACTTAAGATGTCCGGATAATCTAGTAAGTACTGTAGTGTTAAGTTTTTATCATTTAAAAAGGAGTATTACAAAAATGAGATGCTAAGTCTGACCGATTATCACTAGGATAACCATACATCTCGGTTTGAGAGGTTGATATAAGATATCATATTGTGTGATTGAGCCCTGAAGCTTAAGGAAGGTCATGTCATGAAAACATTTTATTATACAAAAATCTAAATCACACAAACATAATTTTTTTCTTTTATTCCGACCGGAATTAACGGTTTTCATATTAAAATGCACATACACAGACCTGTCTTTCACTCTAACCTGAAGATGCCTAGTTAACTAGCAAATGAAGGCGAAATTCGTTGGCAGTAAAAAGCTCTTTCCAGTTTGTTTATTTTTTAAAGTCTTTTCACCCCAAACAAGGCAATAACGCCACTAAGACACAAAAGGTTACTGAATTTTAGAAAATATGAGAAAAAAAACGGTATTAATGAGAGAGAACAATAAAAGAACAAGAATTAACGATTAACATTGCATTTAATTTTTTGACTGATAAACAAGAAGCCAGAAGAGTGAGAGAAGAAAATGTTAACATAGAACAATTACATCTAACCATTTTAACTGTAAAATGATGAGACCTAGTCTCCAATCTATTATTTCGCTTAAATTCATAAAGTACAGTAGAACCTCGTAGTACGAGTGCACCATTATACGAGCAACTTGCTTTATGAGCTGCCATTCTTGACAATTTTTGTATCGTAGGACGAGTAAAAATTCACAATTATGAGCAACTGTCATATATACGGAAGCAGTTGGTGACTGAGGTAAAGGGAAGCATTGCCAGCTGACGTCATCTATTTCTAAGAAACATGGTCAACAAAGGCAAGGTGAGGCGCATCTGTGAATGCCTGACGTCCAGAAAATTTATTCATTTTATTGGAGAAATTCTTTGAAGTACTTATCTCAGATAACGTCGCTATTGATTGACTCCTTTTCCCGATGAGCACGGAGAGGAGCTGGCGACAGTGGAACTTCAGCTGCTTCAGGAGCCTCAAAACATGGAGGAGTTAAAAGAACTAGTCAAGGGGGTATGTGTGACGGAGGTTACCCGCACGAGTGAGATCAGTGCTGGCGATGTGGAAAAAGTGCATGACTTTGTGAATAAATACCACACATAAAAATTAGGTGCAAGTTTTCCGGCTGCTTTGTTCAACGAAAATTATGTTGACTATTTTCGTGGCATTTTGAAATCAACGGAACAGGTTTCTAATGATAATTTTCTAAAGAAACGACCTGGAAGTGCAGAAAGAGGGAAAACGCCAGAAACGTTTTTATGAAAGATTTTTAGTTTTATAAAAGCTGTTTGTTTCTTTTATTCTCTCGTATCATGTTCCTTATTACATGGACTTTTGGGGATTTAATTTCTTACTTTCTATTTTTATAATTCTAAAATAGACAATTTGGATACTTTGAGGGAACTGTAACAGATTAATTAATATTTCATTAATTTCAGTGGGAAAAATGCTTTGTAATACGTGAAATTTGCAATACGAGCTCGGTCTGGGAACTAATTAAACTCGACTGCGAGGTCCTACTATATAGGTACCATAGAAGAAAATCAATCAGAACAAATAATATAAAAGTAGTTATAGAAAAGCTATATTACGGCGGTGGGAAAGTAACTGAAAGCGAGATGCCAGATCAGGACCAATAACATTGCAGATTCTTCTTTGGATTTTATTAAGAATCTCCAAATATATAGCAGGAGCACAAGACCAGACGTGACAGCAGTATTCAAAGTAAAGATGAATTTTAGACTTAGAAATATTTAAGATAGATTCTGGCAACAAAAATTGTATAGCACGACACAGGGTACCAACTTTCCTAGCTACAGATCTAGCAATTCAATATAATCTTTCCACTTTATCTCAGCAGAAAACATTAGTCCGAGAAGACGCAATAGGTCAATCTCATGGAGGTTGGCATCAGTCATTCTGATTGACGGTAAAAAGGGTTTTCTCAGATTCTTTTTTGAGGCATTAAAATTAAAATTAACAAGCCATTCCTTGACCCAGTTAACAACAGAAGGTAGATCATTTTTTTTAGGTCAGCCGCCAATTTGACCTTATTAAACCACTCAGACTTACTATTAAGATATGAATAAATACTTCTGTCATAAGTATAGATATGATGCTATCAGAATGTTTTGCTCATAAATTTTCCTCTTGATTCATATGGAGTACATTTGCCTGACTTTCCACTTAGTACTGAATTCCTATTGAGTAAAATTACCCTCTCACTTCTCATCAATAAGAAGACATGATTAATGAGTAATTCGAATTACTTTGGTCTGAGAAATTAAATTCGAGCATTTGTTTATATTATATTATCTGTCCAAAACTGTGTGCGGTCTTACAGAAAATAATGATCCAAATTCTTTTGGATACAACAGATTTTGTTTAATCCCCAAGCTTGGGATTTGTTTGTGTTCGAGCAGACTCCAAAAAACCATCCATTTTACAGAAAGTTATCTAGGAATATTCTAAAAAACGAAGGACATGTCTTTATTAACAAGATCTCTTAAGATTTAGATGGTCATGGTGGAGAAATTAGACAATTTAATCAATCAGGTTTTCTTTATAAACCTGTTGTCAGAGTTATCAACAGTGTTGTGCATTTTATTTGAAGGAGTTCTTATTCCAGCCCTGATTCCCAAAGTAGTCCTTGAACACAAAGACCAAAATTACCACAGCCACAGACAGGATTTACACAATGTTCATAGATGTGTCCACACTATGCTTCACCGTCAGTCCCCAATATTGTAAGATTTTGGAAAACATAAATCAACCATATTGAGATGTCACACCAGCCTCAACAGAGGAGGGAAAAGAAAACTGAATGACCCATAAGGTCAGTATTATTCAACAAAGCTGGTGGAGCTAGTGACTTAGAGGAAGATAAAGAGAGTGTGAGGAGAGAGTGTGTAATGGTTACAATTGATAAATCTCAAATATTACATCTGTATCATTACTTTTAAAATCATAGCATCTTGAAATTTCACTGCATTTTGCTAAATAAAGCTCTTAACAAAGTTTTGACATTAACAGCTCTAAGGATTTTGCAGGTATTTAGTGACCATAGTTAATATTTATTGTAGATTCTTTATGTGCCATGTCCTCTCAGGATGTAGGCGGGCATGGCTTTCCACTATTTCCTGTCTCCTGCAGCTCTAAATAAATTCTGTCATTTCTTTATTTCTAAACCATTCTGCTATACATTTTCTCAAGCTCATCAAGTATGTTATGCATTGTTTTCCTCTGTCCCTCATGCCCTCAATCTGTCCTGTGAGTAACAGATTTTCCAATCCCTACTTCCTCATTATGAGTCCCAGAAATTTCAACTGTCTCTTCCTGATGTTCAGTATAAATTTTCTTTTTGTTTCCATTTTCTCTAAAACCTCAGCATCTTTCTGTAGAACCATATTTCTGTTGCGTCAATCTCTTATTTATCTTTGGGGAAATTATCCAGCATTCACTGCAATACAGTAGAACAGATATCATGTAACAGTTCAGTACTCTTTTCATTGTTTCTAACAAAGTTTTTCTATCTCTTAATACTCTGCTTGGTCTTTGGGAGGTATCTTTAGCCATCCCAATGTGTTTTTGGACTTCAGTGTTTTATTTTCCATCCTCTGTTAGAACATTTCTCAGATATTTTAATTTTTGTGTTTGGTTGATTTTAGTACCACCAATTTATAATTTGCATTTTGGGCTCAAGCTTTTGCTAATAACCGTGCATTCTATCTTCTTGCAGCTTATATTTAGTCCTTTCTTCTAGCTTTCCTTCTGTGGAAGAGTCTGTAGTTTTCTTTCCATGTCTGCTATCAATACTGTGTCATCTGCATATCTTATGCTGTTAAGATCGTGGTCTCCAATACTGAATCCTGGTAGGACATATAATTCTCTCAGAATTGCCTTGTTGTATCAGTTGAATAAGTCTGGTGAGAAGACATATCTTTATCTTACAGCTCTTTCTATTTGGTGGTTTTCTGCCAGTATAAGTTATTGATTATTCTAATTGTTGTGGCCTTGTTATGGCCGGAAATAAAGACACAAAAGTAGGAACTGAGTTAAACAAATATATTAACAAAAACAATAATACAAACATATACAAATGAGAGTGTTACAGCAAGAATGCTCAGTCTGGCTGTCAGAGCTGACTGCTGCAAACTTCCATCTCCAAAAAGCAGTACCTGCTCCTATTTATAGCTGGGAGAATCCATGCATGCATGGGTAAATTACCATAACTCTAATGTCCTTCCCAAATATGCCCTGGTTGCTGAGCAATTCCAACACATCTTTGTAGTGTACTTTATCAAATGCCTTTGCATAATTTATAAATCACAGGTACACATTCCTTCTGCATTTGCATTGCTTTTTCTGATAACATTCTGAGCATAAATATTGCATTCTTTGTTCCAGTGTCTTTGATGAACCCACACTGTTCTTGTCCTATCTCCAGTCTGATTCTGTTGCACACTCTATTCAGCAGAGTTTAGATGATGAGTTTTGTTATATGGCTCATGAGGCTGTTTGTCTGATGGAGTTCACATTTATTTGCACCTGGTTTCTTCAGAGCCAGACAGAATCATAATAGAGATGCTGGCACCCTTACAGGATTTTGGCATAAGCAAGATTACAGAAATAAATGAAATCTATAACAATGGTGATATACTGGAAGACCTAAGTAGATCTATTTTCATAGCACTGCCTAAGAAACTACTGTAGATTAGAATAATATGAACAGCTTAGGTGTGTCTTAGGGATTTTGATTAGTATAAGGACCTGAAAATGGCCAAAATGCAAAGAGACACTGGCCAATTTGAGAGCTTCTCATTCACAATATATGTCAAATTAGTTTTCCTGGCATTATGACCTAATTCATGTTATAAGAATATCAGTATTACCATTTGAAAATTGCTCAGATTTTTAACATCTTAATTATGTCTATTTTCATGACATCAGCCAATCAGTTAAGCAGTTTTTTAAATGTTTTTACCAGATATTCTTACATATCTGAAGATCATGTAACAAAAGTTTCATTTTGTGGAAAAAATTTTATTTATGCTTAAAACATATTTCCTAGAACAACTTGACATGCCAAAATCATGATTTTGTTGAATTTGGCATATTGTAAATTTGATATTTATGAAAAAATGAACCTCTATATGGCTTCATTTTACTTTTTGTTCCAGACGATTTTGATGCTTTAGGCTTGTCAAATCATCTACAAGATTTTTGACTAAACAAAGCAAGGAAGGATATTAAAATAAGGATTCTACTAGATTACTTTAATTTAAAATATGTCATATTAAATAGTGAAAATGCATCACAATTTGTTCATGTTAAGCAATTTTATCAGTACTCAAAAATATACAATAATCAAGAACATTAATAACGCAAAATTCACATTTTTAATACTTAGAGAAAGATAAACACATTTTTCTTTGATCATTAGTATTATTCTGCTTGGTTGTAATTTCACTGATAAGTCAGTATTTCCCTTAATGATAATTTCCACACATGAGAATAACAATTAATCATTTTATGTATTAGAAAGAAATATTAACTGGATATTTTGCAATGCTTAAAATTTATTTATTTTGCACAAATTTTGCGAATAGATTATGAAGGTTTAAGGTAACTTGATTTGATAATGTATCATTTATATGGATGCCACATCTGGTCTGGTGCTTCAGCTATCTATTTAGAGATCTTTGATAAAATACAAAGAATCTGCAATGTTTTTGGTATCTGGCATCTTGGCTTCAGTCACTTTCCCATCACCATAATGCAGCTCCCTGTACCTTTACTATAAATATTTTCATGGTAATTGTTCTGATAAAATTTCCTCTTTGGTACCTTGACTAGGTCTCACCATTTTACAGTTGAAATGGCTAAATGTAACCCTAAGTTCTATGCTGTTTCTTCCTTGCATTTTTCACTTGTGAACTCTCTTCTGGCCTCTTGCTTTCCAGTTAACTTTCATTTTCAAAAATTTAAGTGCACTATTAACTGCTATCTTGTATCTTTTTAATTCCTGTTCTTTTATAGTTCCTGCTCCTTAATAATGTTTTTCTTTCTCTCCTATTCTTTTACACTTGATACCCCTTACATTTGAGTGGCTTTATTGCCTTGATTTGAGTGAGATGATTAAAAAAAAGTAGTGAGAACTTCTAGCTTGTTCAATTGGTACACATAAATGGTAATAGTATCCAGTATTCATCCTTTTGTTAACTTGCTGGTCATGACAATAAATTTGTTTTAGACCTTTTCATGAAGGTAATTTCTTAATAATCATTTTCTCCAAAAACTATTTTTGGCCTTTGAGACCAAAAATAGTAAATGCATGTTTTTATTATATTTTTTATAATCATTTCATGTGACAGACCAATCAGCAACAAACAATACAGAAAAATAGTTTGCAGTAAAATATTGATTTTTATTACAGGCAATGGTTGCCTGTAATAACAGGCAACCATTGCAGAAAACTGGAACTATCAACAAAATTTGTGCCTAAGGCAAATTATTGGTGTTATAAAATTCATTTTTTTTTTTTTTAACAATAAAATTTGGTGAATTTTTGAGTAAAGCTTAAAGTAACTATTTACCATAAAACTGTTTTGATGTTATGATTCTAAATTTTCATTTTTATTTCTTTACATTATTGAATTTTTGTTAGATCACAGTGAATTCAAGTGAAAATTTTAATTTTGTAGCTATTTAATTCAGCTCCTATTAATTAAAAGTGTTATTTTTTTTCATTACAAAACAAAAATTTAGGATCTTATGTTTGACATGAAGGTAAGAAAAATTGTTTAAAATTAATAAATATTGTAAGAACTCACTTTTAAAATTTCAAATAAAAGTTTTTGAACAAGATAAAAATATTTTGTTATATATATATTGTTTATATGTTATTTTTATAGATACAAATATTTAAGTAAGTGCTCTGT
Organism: Acanthosepion lycidas; assembly: GCA_963932145.1. Lineage (NCBI taxonomy): Eukaryota > Metazoa > Mollusca > Cephalopoda > Sepiida > Sepiidae > Acanthosepion > Acanthosepion lycidas. The sequence continues at coordinate 44,268,635 of OZ010605.1, forward strand.
TTATAATACATAGTATTAACAACATTTACCAGCCTGAATCTCTGAGAAATCTCAGAGAAAATATGTGTCCTCCAACAGGAATCAAACCTGTATCCTACATAGAACCATCATAAACATAGAACCTACATAGAACATCAGCCTGATGTGCTAATACCATTTAGCTACAGAGTTAGTAAGGTTAAATTACTGCTTTTAAACTATAGATTTTGCATGATTTCTCTCGAATGCTCATATCTGCTTGAAACATATCTTCCCATAAACAACTGATATCATATATTGTTTCTCAGACGTTGATGCCCAGTAAATGTTGTTAATACTGTTTATTATAAACTGAGAGAGGAATTGGTTGCGGGTGCTCTGGGCTATTTTTGTTAATGGCCCGGGTGTACACACTCGGGTCCCCACCTTAAAAACTGACCTTGTGTCACAACTCATCTTAATGTGGAGACAGTAAATACCTAGTATATCCAAGGTGCAGGAAGAGTCCACAAGGTATGGTACATAACTCAGTGCAGTCAGTTGCTTACACATGTAACATTTCCCGCCTCCTTTGGGAACTTCTAATCTATTTAATTTATTTATGTGTGTGGTATGTGTGTAGAGATGAATGGGATAGAAGAGTTGATGCTCATTCATCTCTATACTGGGTAAGTTTACGGATGGTTCATTCTGAACGTGCTTGTATTGGTCTGTTGGTAGACAGCAAGTCTTGCGTTACTGTTTCATCTTCCAGTGTTTCTGCCGATAGTATAGAGTGCTCTACCCATAGTTGGTTTCAAACAGCTGCTGATGTTGGCTATTGTTGTTCTAAAAATGAGTGTATGGAGCATGTGCTGATACTGTGTACCATTTTCAGTATGTACTTCATATAAACAGACAGTAAGCTGCTTTGTGACCATTTCTCCTCCCTATTCACCCACCTGCAGAAATAGTAGCTGGAGATTGTCACCTATCTTGAGGCTTTTCACTTCTGTGCCTGTATCCTGTCATTTTAGTTTTTCTTCTGCTTCCTCAACTAAATATGGGTAGTGTTGTCTGAGATTTATTCCTAGCACTGGAATCATTGATTTTGTGTGCCTGTCAAAGAGTGTGCTTGTCAACAGTTGGTGAGTTGCAGAGGCCATTTCCTTGCAAAGTGCTTGAACATGCTTTATGAGAACTGAAACCCATTGTCAGAGATGAGTGTGTCCAGTATTCCATGACATGCAAAGTGACTATTCAAACACAAGATCACTGTTTCTTATGAAGCCATGGTTAGTTCATCAACCACAAAAAAATTGATATACATGTCCACCATGACCAGAAACTGTGTTCAACCTCATGATAAGAGTTCAACTGAATTTTTTGCCATGGCCTTCCTGACACTTCCTGTGGTTCTGATACCTGGTGATCTGCATATATTGCATAAGAGACACAGGCTTCCACATCACTAGACATGCCTAGAGAGAAGATTAGATATCTTGCCCTTTTGAGGCAGCTGTTGATACCTAGATGGCCAACATGCACCTTTTTTCTTAATTTCAGGTTGCATGGCACATGGGATGATGATCCGTTGTCTTTATAGTATCAGCCCATCCTGGGTTGTCAGTTCATCTCTGTAATCAAAGGATGGTTTCAGAAAGTCAAGAAGTAGTCATTAGGCTACTCTCTAGGAATAGCTTCAGCAAATGCTGTCATAGTTGGTTCCAGTGTTGTTTTCCTGTGGATTTGCATCAGTCAGTTGTCTTGTATAGGTAGCAGCTCCTCTGTTTTTAGTTTGCTTGTGGGAGCTTGTGACAGGGCTTATGTGTATACCTGCAAAATAGGCATTCCTTTTTTGGGGGCATTCTTTATGCTAGTGGACACTTTTATCACTTTCTGTAATTATTCCTTGGTTTTGTTTGAGGCCTTTTCTGAAGTTCTGCAAATATCAATTCTATCTGTTTCTTGCCTTGTACCATAAGGCAGGTCTTGTCACGTTTTGTAATCCTGGATACCAGTGATGATCTGTTGTCACATTACAGGGTCTCTGCATTTGTCACAGAAGTTGAAAGTTTTTCACAAAGATTGGAGGCTGCTAAAGAAGCTGTCAAAAGATTCACACTCATCTTGTTTCTTTGGTCAGAACACAAGGCACTCATACATTTCATTGGTTATGCCAATGGTGTATTAACCCAGTGCGTTCAGTATTTTTTGAACAGTGCATGCATATACAGGCATTGTGAATTGTATGCCCAGGTAAATTTTTATGGTATCATCACCTGCGCAGTTCTCCATCATAGCCACTTTGGGTCTTTGGTGTAGTTTTGACAAGAGGGAATAGTTTACCTATCATCTATCGAAGAGCATCCATACCTCTGCCTTGTGTGTGCTACATGAAACAAGTGCAGAGGTGTAATTCAACAAAACGTTGCAACCATGTTTCATCTGGGGTCCCAAAAAAATAACGAATAAGAGCAAGTTCTATTAAAAACAGTATCAAATCTTTATTCAATGTACTGGATGTGATTAGTATATCCAAGGGAGAAGAAGTGTCCCCCAAGGCAAGGAGGGGCAGTCAGTTACATACATAACTGCCATTATAATCATCATCATCATTATTATTATTTATTTTTATTATTATTACGTTATATAGTTTATATAATATTGTGTGTGTGCATTGGGTATTTGTGCAGAGAGAGTTTGGGAAACACACACACACATAATTTTTATTGAAATTGGAGTGAATCTAGGTAGCGAAATTAGATCAGAGCATTTTGTTTACTGATGAGGAAATCTGATCCCGCCTTTGGAATGGGGTCGTTGAAAAGACAATGGAAATGATCGAAATAAATTTTATCGGTTAAAATTTGAAATAGAGCTTACTCAGGCTATGAGAACTTTGAAACTGACAGCGACACTCATGATAATTGTGTGCGGACCAAGGGTCGATTTATGATCATCCAGATTTATCTACATAAACGCGTAGTTATGCTGAAAAAGTGCTAGACGGAAGAGGCAAAGAATGGTTGGCTGGTCTGCCGTCAAGTGCAGACGGAAGAGAGAGACGGGAGAGACGGGAGAGACGGGAGAGACCGCGATCGGTCGGGACATCGTCGTCACGTGCGTGAGCACCAGCAGGCGACCATTATTGGCCGCTGTGCTACAGGAGAGACGGAAGACCCGGGCGGAAGAGTTAGACGAAAGAGGAAGAGAGTGGTTGGCTGGTCTGCCGTCGAGTACAGTCGAGCTGGAGAGAGAGGTCGGAGATTGGGAGGGACGTCAGAGAATTGGCCAAACGCCGCTAACATATTTTGTTGATACAAGTACGAAGAAGTGAATTACTCCTCCGACGTGTAAGAGTTACTGCTACTATTATTACTACCACTGGAAACGGAAACGTCGAACAAGCTACAATAATCAACGGACGCATACCGTTCTGAGACGATTACACAACAAGCTAATCACAACCCACTCTCTCTCACTCTTTCTCTCTCTCTCTGTTTAGAATCCAGTGTATGAGTTTTTACGTCAATTATTTTCTTTTCTGTAACCCGTTTCTTTTCTATACTATTATTTTCTGCTATATAAAAGACATTAACAATTAAACCATTGAATAGTTGTTTGTTTGGCTTACTGCGGATATATATATATATATATATATATATATATATATATATATATATATATATATATATATATATATATATATTTGCTGCATTCTAAATTTCTTAGCGCAGACTCCCCAGCCGTGTCTACATCTTCAGTCGACCGTGAATGGATGGACATCACTTCTGCTTTCTGGATCAAACCAAACACAACGTGGGCAGGAAGCAGAATTTAACCAGTGGACCGGTCGAATGATCAACGGCCACTCTCTTAAGTTCGGTTAAGACCGAGTAGATACCGAGTAGATACCTCAACACAGAGTGGGGCGAAAGTGGTTTAGCGTGCACATGTAAGGTAAGGAAAACAGACCTGCACCAGATTCTTGAAAATTAAGTTAAACCTAATTTTTCATAGAAGATAATTTTAAATTCAAAACAACGATCATCTCAAAATTAAGTTCAAAACAAAAGTAATCATTAAAAACGCGAGTGAATCAAAACTAAGCAATTGTGTTCAATTATAGTTAACCTAGTTATTAGTCTTACTCTTATAGATTCCGTGATGCTCCAACAGTTTGAGAACTATTATTAAAAAAAAAAAAAATGTGCAGGCAAAGGATTGTATGGCATCACCTAGATGGAAGGCCTGTTCAATGGGCGGGGCTTATGTGCTGACATTACTATATGTAATATTAGGTTGGTGCAAAAATAATATCGTTTTTGACGTTAAAAAATACGTCAAAAGACGATATTATTTTTGCACCAACCTAATATAAACTCAGAGAAATACTTACATTAATTTTACTGCTTGAGTTTTCTTGACTCTGCTTGAATTTTTATTTGTTTTGTAAATATTTTTAAAATATTTATTTATTTATTTGAAATAATTAACAACAAAAATACTGTATGGATGTCCCTTCCCAAAGTGCAAAGGGAATTATCAAAATGGACCAAAGGTCCAAAAGTGAATGTATTTTCATTTTCAAAAGAGAAGGATGTACATATATGGTGCTGTCAAAAGCAAAAAAATTGTCCCAAACAAAAATAGTAAAGTAAATAATTTCTTTTCTTTTCTTTTCTTTTATATTTTTTGTAAAAAGCATTTAAAATTTAATGATTAAATTAATAATTTCATGACTATAATTCACGATACATTGAAACAAAGTAATGAAGTGGTTTCCACTGTTGAAAAATTTATTCAATTCTGTGGATGAAATTATTAAACTTATTTTTTAATAAAATTTTCATTAAAATTCTTAAAGGAAATTTTTATATTAATTTCTAATAAACATTTTTAAAAAAACGTTTAAATTTTTTTTATTTGTAAAAAAATATTTTCATAAAAAGTCCACTTATTTATATGTGAGAGGCTAAAATTAATAGCACAAAGTAAATTTGACGATTCAACAGACATGATTTTGTTTTTCTTAATTGCTGTATAACTGCTCTCCTTGAGGTTATAGGCTGTTAAGAGACACCAAAATGTAGTTTTACCTAGTTATTCAGCCATCAAAAGACTAACCTTATCGACCGATATGAATTCTATAGTTGAGCAATATGATAACAATTTTCTTATGCATATTAAAAATAAGTTTAAGTTACTAGAGGAAAAAGACATTATAGTATCTTTTACTTATTTTGATTATAAAGATGGTGATGTTATTGATTTAGCTGACAACAGCAATGAGTGCTTTTGCTTTTATACTTAGCATTGTATTCTCATTATACAAGGATGTCGTGCATATTATGCCAGCTATATGTCTTAAAGCTGAGAATTAATTTGACATACTTAAATGTGTAATAATTGGTCTAGAAGAGATAGGCTTTAGAGTAATATCAGTCATAACAGAAAATAATGAAATAAATAAGAAAGCTATATCTTTCTTTTGTAGTCTTGCAAAACTTTCAATTGTATACTGGGTGACTCTTGCGATAGGCTGACCGTGGAGATAGAGTTTTCAAATAATGTTAGATCGTAAAGCCTTCTACTCCATTCTCAGCTGTCTGGAGGTAGGGGGCCTGAAGTTGCCAGTCGTTGTGACCAGCCGTAAACCAACATGTTGGAAGTGTTGAGCTCTCAGCCTCCATTCCCTGAAAAGCCTTTGCCCACTGCTAGTGCAGTTGTGAAGAAGGGAGTGGGGGAATGGTTGGTTGCTGTTAGGGCCAGACAACTGGGACCTCAGAGACCCACTCCCTCTACCAAAATTAAGAGTGACACCTCAGCCTCTAAAGCGAATACTTCTTTGAAGTAATAGAAAAAAGTATGATCCCAGATTTGAAAAAAACTGAAAAAATAAAAAATTCAAGGCCAAACTGGGTGCCAACAGGAAATCGTCATCTCCTAAAAAGGTAGCTCCCTCCTCAACCTCTACCTCATCCTCCCCTGTTTCAAAATCATTGTCAAAACCTTTATCCATACACTCATCCCCATGTAAAATTTGTCCACTCAATAGAGATCCCAGCCCCTTTCGGAAAAGTACTTCTCATACCACATGTCCTACACCCAGTCCTCCCCAACCCCCCCAAAAACATTCTAAAATGCCCTCGCCATAAAATTGCCAGAGAAGTCCATCAGCAAAAGCCAGAGAAGTCCATTAGCAAAAGCTATGGAAACAGAATCAGAAGTCTTAAGTACTTATTGTCCATTAGGCAATATGCCAACAAAGACATCAAGGTACACCAATAATTTCCCCACAGCGCAGCGTGTTCTATCACTTGTGGACACAGCAGACGTGGGGTATGGTTGAGGAGGCCATTAAAACATATAATATGTTGCTCCTTATAGCCATTCTTAACAATGACGCCATGAGAATGTTAAAACAGTTCTGTTCAGGGAGGGCCCCAGTTTTGGTTCATCCCTCCCTCTATAAGGGCACTAAAAGTAACTTTTCCTTTTCTCCCAGGATGGCACTATCAAGAATGAGATGGGCCAGGGGTTAATGGCTGAGGCTGTTGGTCCACTTGCCCCGATCATGTTCAAGCCTGGTTCCCTAATGGTTCTCTAATCGGACTGATAATGGCTCTTTTTATGGACGCTCAAGAGGTGTTTCCTGGTTAATGAACAAGTCTGTGAATCCTTAATGTGCTCTTGTCTTGGTGGATCTGGCGGGTAGATTTTGCGTAGTGGATATTACCATAAAGAATAAGGCTCTTCGTGTCATTAGGGTTTATGTGCCCAATAACCATGTTGAGCAGCTTCATTTGTTTTGGCAGATCGAACTGTTTTTCATGACATCAAGTTCAGTAGTTGGTGATTTGGTATACTGTCCTTGATCCCCCGATATAGATCATATATGGGAAATATCAGGTACTAACAACCTGGTTGTTATTTTGTTTCGGAATTTTATCAAATGGTTTGATCTTGTTTATAAGTATAGAAATGAGCATTTGCAGGAGGTAGTATGGACTTGGACTAAGAGTGGCAGCTCAGATTCAGTGGTGTGTTCTAGCTACATCGGCTGAGTTCTAGTTAAGAGAGTCAATGTAGGGCTTTTAGGTTGTTCAAGTTTCTATTATATAATTTACTCAGATCATAGACTTGTCCGGGTTTCTGTAAACTAAGGTTCAGATGGCTGGCTTCTGGAAATTGAACGCATCATTATTTGATGAACAAGATTTTTGTGACCAGCTACTATTAATGTCACAGTGGGTCCAAGCGTCCCATTACAGAGTCTGAGATCTGGGATGCGTTGAAGCAGCTTGGCCTGGTCAAGACTCTGAGATTAGATGGTCTCCCTTATGAAATGTACTTGAGGCAGTCACCTGAGTTTGTTCCTTTGTCGGTATTGATTTACAACAACTGGATGAAGCAGGGGTCAATACCTCAATGTATCACCAGGGGTGTAATCAAGTTGCTTCGCAAGAACAAAAACAGTGGGGATGGGATAGGTAATTATTAGCATTTGATGATGTTACACAGAGAGTTGAAGATTTTAGCCATGGACTTAGCCAGCCATTTTCAGGTTGTCATGGTAGCCTTCATTTGGTACGTTTGATCATCAAACAATTTGACAGTGACGACGTGCTGATCAATTTAGATCAGTCCAAGGCTTTTTATAGGGCAGACTGTCGATTTCTGGAGGTTGTCCTTTCCATCACAGGTTTCGGGCCATACTTTTTGCACTTAGATCTGACTTGTGTATGCATCCCCCGGTGCACTGGTAGAAATGAATAGAGTGTTTTATATTGTCTCACTTCATTCGTCGTTGTCTGCTTTTGTAATTGCTGTACATTCTTGCTTTAGATCCTTTCCTTTGCAAGTTGAAGACGAACTCAGTCCTTCGCGGAATTTCCCTACCTAGTGCTACCACCTTGGCCAGGGACTCTGCCTTTGCTGATGATGTTTTGGTTCTTGTGTCAAGCAGAGCTAAACTTAATGAAGTTGGCAAAGAAATCAGAAGGTGCCAGATGGTAACAATCCAAGATCAACTGTGATATGTTGCGGTTGTGTTCGTGGAAGGGAGTTTCCCTACTCGGATCTTTCCTCTGGACAGACAGGCCAGTCAAGATACTTAGTGTCTGATCTCCTCTTCGAAATGAATTAGTTGGAGGTGCAGGAGAAGGCCGAGGCTGCAGTTCGGCTGCAGTTCGTCTGTGGTCCTGGAGGAACCTTTCTTTGAGAAGGAGGCCAAAGTATGTGCGCGCATAAATTTTTTCTTTACTGACTCTCCGTACTTCCACTCTCATCTGCCACTCTATTGGATTTTGTAAGGCTCTTGTTCTCCTTGGAGGCATGTCTTCCAAAGTATGTCACAGGATCTGTTGCCTCCACCCTTCTGAGAGCGGTCTGGGTGTTGCCTTGTGTTGATATTCGTCAACATATGCTTTGCATTTCTAATCTGGACTGAGTGTATTTGAAGCCAGATGAAAATGGCGAATTCTGAAAGGAAAATACTTTAACTTCCTATCCTTGAGAAGTGTGCGCTCGTGCGAGAAAGAGGCTGGCCGTTTACCCCTAGGTGAGTGTTCCTTCTATCGTGAATGTTGGATGTCTCTCAAGTACTTCTTATGGACAACAGATGGCCTCTCCAACATCCAACCATTGTCCCGTAAGGCATTATATCAGGTATTAGTGAGGGGAGGTGCATTCCAAATGATTTTGATAAGCGATCTCGGTCTGAAGAAGCAGGAGGCTTGCTCCATATTGCTTTCGGTGTCTGGGTTGAAATGGCTAATACTGAGGCATCATTCACCTGGCTGGTGATTTGAGGGGCCCTCTGGGTCGGTAAAAACTTTGTTCAGTGGGTTTGAAAAGGTCTCCAAACTGCGTTCACTGCAATGAAGCAGTGGAGACCATTGGTTATGTCTTCTTTCATTGCAGGATTGTAGGTCTGTTGTGCAAGTTTGTTGAGGGCATCATAGTTTGTATGCTGCGTGGAAAGTTCTTTGTCTTTGAGGTCAGTTCCGTTTGTAGCAATGTTATACTGCTGTTGACTAAGGCTGAGCACTATGTGTTCTTTTGCTTACTAGGAGTTGTGGATGACGCAAAAGAAGGAATTCTAAGTGGACAGGAAGTTTACCTCTTCCCAGCAGATCCTGTTCTTTAAGCATCAGCTTAAAGTCAAGATCAGAAAACAACTCCACCCATTGGAATTTGGCAAAAGGTGAGTGAGTCTTGCGCGATTGTGCCAAGTGAAAGGTGCTGACTTAGAGTGATGCCGGTTAATTATTAAGGATATTGGGTTTGCCAGAGGGAGCAACCCCGCCTAAAATTAGAGTAGTTTAGGCTTGTGTTTTTTTCTTTAGTTTTTCTTAGCCAAGTTAACTTAGCTTTGGGATGTATGCACATTGGCCCCTGTTTATTTTTTGCCTTCCGCCCACCATACTTTCTTTGGTTAATTCCCCATCCCCTCTCTGTTAGATGATCAAACATGTCAGTTTTCTAGTGGATACACGACACCTTTCATTTTTCAGGTGTGATTTTTTGTATTTGTTGTTGTATCTGAATCAATGTTTTTCTGTGAGTAGTAGGATGAATGAGTGTTTTTCATTATTTAAGTCCTGCATTAATTTTATCTGGTTAACTGATTCCTCTGCCACATTTAGTGATTGGGGATGGGTTATTACTAATATTATTTTCATTTGTTTTTTGTAAATAAATCTTGTTTACCATTGTAAATATTTATTGTACATATGGGGTCCAGTTAGGACTTCACAGTGTCTCTGAAGTATTGTGATGAATGTAGTAAGAATGGTAAGTAAAAATGGGTTGTTTATGTGCAAGGATTATTGTGGCATGTTTGGTCAGTAATTGTGGCGAGCTAAATTTTAATTTAAGACAGCTGAAGACCAGCCTTCCCCATTCCCCCTTGTTGGCCTTGTACCCTATTTGTACATTTGTGCAATAAATAACAGTGGACAGATTGTAGCCATCACTCAAACACTCTACAATAATGAGGACAAAATACTTGAAGTAAACAGCCATTTTCAGGGGATTAATAGAGCTTCTCTGCTATATCCTAATGGTACTACGAAAAACGCTGTTCTCTACAATTATAAAGTGATTGGTAAATTGACAAAAAATTCTTTTCTTCATTCAGTAAATAAAAGGAAATTAACCATGCATATATGTTTTGGCAGGTAATGATCATCTTTTTCATGTGGACTCTTGTGATGAAGGTTACAGTATTGAAAAATTAGAAAAAATGCTTATCTGGAGCTCTTCAAATGTTCTTGTGAATAATTCTTGTGCTAGAGAAAATAATAATAATAACAGAAATAAATTAACCAAAAAAAGAAAACTTTAAACCTTCAGATAAATTTCTCATATACCTATGTAACATTTTTTCTACAATTATTTAAAATTTGTCTTTTATTTTCTACACAGCAAAAATGTCAATAATGTAACTTTATTACTACCGAATAATTAAGATAAACCATGCAAATTAAAAAAAACATGTTGATTCTTTTATTGTAAAGAAAATTATTTTATACAATCAAAATAAGAAGAAATTTTACAGTCTTTAAATTCAATAATGAAACATACTATTTACTTTAACATAGCAACAAATGTAAAACTTTAAAAACATTTTCCTTTAGAAAATAAGGTTTAAAAATTGAAGCTTGGTTTCTTTCTTTTCTAATTGTAATATAAATAATATTCTGTGTCAGCTGACTTTATGGAATAATCATTAAAAACGGATTTTTAATCTATTTATTGTGTGTTCTTTATTTATTTATTTAAAGATATAAGGTAGAACTCGAACCCTGGTTTACTTTTCTTTGTTGTCTAATATGAAAGATTATTGTCAATTTCAATTGTGAGTTTCGTAACTTTACGGAATAAAACTTTTTTTTTTTAATATTGTTTGTTTTTTCTTTATTTTTATAAATTAATATTGAATAAAGTTCCAAAATTAAATTCGAGCCCTGGTTTCTTTTTTTTTTTTTATTGTAATTTAAAAAGTATTCTATACTTTAAAAAAATCCTACAATCATTCATTTTCAGCAGCTTTGCTTCGGCTTATACTACTTGTGATTATGTCACATTTTTAATCGAACAGGCATTCTATCTTGGTGTTGATCTTATACATTCAGAAAAGATGGGAAATTAATCTTCTCACAGTTATAAAGAGTTATATCCCTTATTAAAAATTTAATAAAAACAACTTCTATTTATAGTGAAGTCAAAGTTAAATTTTTAGATGATGATGATGGCGATTATTATTATTATTATTATTATTATTATTATTATTATTATTATTATTATTCATAATTGAGCAAGAAGAAAGACTTCTTCACGTTTAATGAATACAGACAGCCATTACATGATACATTATATTCAGTTTCCATACAAGAACAGCCATCCAAAGAATTCATAAAACACTTGACCCAACATCACAGTAAGCTAACCTACATGTATAGCTATCCAAAAAGTTCACGAAGATGGTATTCTGTTGTGTCTCATAGTCAGTTGTCGCAGTTTAGTTTATCACCTGCTAAGATGATTCCTTATAGTTATAATCAACCCACTCATAGTCTCCATCCTAAATAAAAAAAATAAACTCTGCTGCCTTTGTGGAGACTATCAGAAACACTTCCATTCATAACAAGTGGATGGTGATCTTGAATATCATGAGCTTCTTCACTCATTCTTTACTTGCCAATGAGGTTATGTCAGTTAGAATTTGACTCTTCTTTCATTAAAAGAGTGAACAAATGTTCCACTGTCCTGGGTAAGACATTAAACTATGTCCAGTAGCAAGGCCTCTGATCAGGAGGTTTTGGAACCAACTCTTAATTGCTAGTGTTCCCAGGTCCATCCTGTCCCAGGGTGATAGCACCTGTTAGGGTCCCAGCTATGAGCAAATAGTTAACTATTAGCAGCAATACTTTTTTGAAAAAATTATTACCAGCAATACAATTTTGAAGGAAATATATTACCAGAAACATATTTTTGACAAAACAAAATATTACTAGCAATAAAATTTTTTGTCAGCATTAAATAACCCATTGAGGTTGATATGCCATAAAACAAAATAAACCAAACCAATCTAAACCAAAGAATACATATTCTATTCATATGAATCTACTCTAAAAAAGTCTGCATTGAGGTTGATATGCTATTAAACAAAATAAACCAAACCAAACCAAACCAACCCAAATGTTCCAATAGATGAAGATGTTGCTATTCTGTTTGGATTCCAACATATACTGACAGAAAGAAGTAATGGTAAATATATACATAGTATACTTCAAGGGAATGACTTCAGAAACATCTTCATAAGGCTAGCCATGTGGCTTAGATACACAGATGACACAACAGGAAGATGGGCAAGCACTACTGGACCACATGAACTCAATAATTGCTTCAATACAGTTTACAGTAAAAGAAAAGAAAATCAATTGGCCTTCTTTGATGTAAAAATAACTCACACCGAACATAGGTTCAAGACACCATTATATCAAAAACCAACATTTGCAGGACAGTATGTGAACTTGAGTTCTTACCATTTATATAGTAACAAGAAATGGATTGTCTGTTGCCTAATATCAGGTTAAATCTAAGCAAATACTAACAGCAGATGATCAGTATTAGAAACATTCTTAAAAACTACCTTATAATTATAACATCCAATTCCACCAATGGCGTCAGAGGAGTCCAAGATAACAATAAACAATCTGGCATGTTTTGTATACTATACATAAAAGTTACATCTAATAAGCTTCAAAGGATCTTTAGTTCATACATCAGGACAGTACTCAAAAATAATTCAAACTTTCAGGCATATCTCTCCCAAACAAAGCACACTCAAGAAAAATGACCAAGAATTATGTCTATTCTACCCCATGCAGTTGTGGCAAGTAATACGAGATAGAAACTAGCCAACTCCTAAAAGTAAGAGTGGAAGAACATCAAAAAGAATTAAGTGTAGATACTGAACATTGATTGAACGGATGATTTCCATTGAATTCTGGTCAAATGTGGTATCAGTGAAACTTGTCACATAGTGATGCTGACAGCGCATCTGTGTGTTGACAGATAACTGTTTGGCTTGCAACTATTGGTTGTTTATGAGAGACTTTCTTTTAAGCAAATCTGGCAGTCTCTAGTTTCATCTTTTTTTTTTTTTTGGTGGAAGTGTTAGTGATTGGCTATTGTATTTTATTGTGGAGATTTGTTTTGTAAAGTGGATGTGATACTGAGCAGAAAACAGCTTTTTTTATATTGTGTTTTGCTTTCTTAGTGTTCACATCTGCCTAACATGTACACTGAATCATAAGGAGATCTAATTGCAGTGGAGTATAACCACACTGAAGAATAAGACACCTGAATGAATCACATGCTAAACTCTAACAACCAACTCAGTAGATCTAGCATAGAGATGAATACCAAGTGGTAATCTGTTTCACTTTCCTCACATCTGGCCATCTGAAATTCTTCCATATCCAAAGGCAAAATCTGATGGATTTTATGTGTGATATTTTCAAATCTCTTTAAAGTGTATTTACAAATTCAGAGTGAAAATGAATTTTCAGAATTAATGACTATAAATATGCACAGAGGATTATATAAGTTTAAACAACTTCCTTTTGGTAAAAAGGTGAGAGCAGCTATTTTTCAACAAGATATGGATACCATGTTTGTGGATTGTTATTTTGCAGTGGCATATCTGGATGACATTTTAATCAAAAGTTTATCTAAAGGACATGTTGGGCATGGGAAAACAATTTTGGAAAAACTAAGAGAGTACAAATTTAATCTCAGTGAAGAAAAATTGTCAAAAGGCGTTTGAGAAAATAAAAAAAAACTTGTCAGATTTATCTTTAGCACATTATGATCCAAAAGCAGAAATTGTAGTGGCATCAGATGTTAGTGATTATGGTACTGGAGTGGTGATTTTAGACAAATATGATAGCAGTAAAATGAAAGCATTCACTCATACTTCACACTTACTTCTACCAACAGAAAAAATTACTGCCAGATAGAAAAAGAGGCTCTATTTGCTGTGAAGAAATTTCATAAATTTATTCATGGAAGAAATTTTAGGTTGAAAACAGACCATGGGTTTCTATTAACAATATATGGTTCAAAGAAAGGAATACCTACACATACAACTAATAGACTACAATGCTGGGTACCATCTTTTTGATTTTACAATGGAGTACCAACCATCTAAAAAATTATGACATATGGAAGAATTATCAAGATTAATACGTAAAAATGCAGAACCATTTGAGAACACGGTCATTGCAGCACTAAAAAGCAAATTGAAAATAAAAAAAACATTTTGTGCAGTGTAGAATGAGAGTTACCAGTTACTCTGAGAGAAATAAAAGAAAAAACAGGAAAATGTCTTTACATCATTTTTCTGTTTTTTCTTTTATTGCAAAAATAAAAATTAATTGAAAGAAAATAACAAAGAATGAAATTAAGACTTAAACATTTACTCCTTATGCAACAGTGTAGTAATGTTCAGCCAAAGAGTTGTAATAGCTGGTATGTTGCAGAAGTGATTATTGAAGATTTTTTTTTAGCGGACATTGTGGTATTTCAAGAATGAAATCTCTGATGAAAAGTTTTGTATATTGGACCAGAATGTACTAAGATATTGAAAAAATAGTGAAAGCTTGCAGGGGTTGTGCTCTAGCAGCAAAGTTACCTGTCACAAAGATCAAACCTTAGCCAAAGACAGACATGCCATGGTCAAGACTGCATTTAGATTTTGCAGGTCCTATGAATGGATCACATTATATTGTGGTAGTTGATAGATATTATCTATATATCTTCAGTGACAGTGAATTTCTTACATGAACTGTGAGATATAGCATACCAGATACCATAGTCTCTGATATGGAATGCAATTCACAGGTGAAGAATTTGAAGACTTTTATCAGATGTTCTCCATTGGCCATATTATGACCCCACTGTATCATCTGAGGTTGAATGGAAAAGCAGAATGATTTGTGGCAATGTTCAAAAGATTGTTGGAGAAAGTAAGTCTTGTGAAAGTAAATGAGGAAGCACTTCAAAATTTTCTGAGTGTTTACTGTGTAACACCTAACCCCAATCAGACATGTTGCCAGTGGAATTAATGTTTGTGAGAAAAGCAAAATTGGTGTTCAACAAGTTATTACCAAGTCAAAAACATGAACAGATAACAAAAACAACAGCAGAAGATTCAAGGTCAGTGATAAAGTGTTCTTAGTGCATATAAGGATGGAAAAGAAACATGGAAACATGGCATAATATTAGCAAGAATTGGGAAGTTGATTTACATGGTAACATAAAAGGCACCATAATTAACTTCAAAAAAGGTTCATCAATGAAAGACCTGAAACATTGGAAGAACTGATAAAAATTCATTTTCAATGAACCAGCACCATAACAAGTCATGGAACCTACAAGAACAAGTTCCAGAAAAAGAAAGTGTACTGAAGATCTGGAAATGGATCCAAGATGGAAATGCTACAAAGTCAAATATGTTGGTAAACTCTCCAAAAAGAGGGGGGGGAGATACTAATAAAAAATTTATAAAAAGTATTAATCTCAAAAGGGGGATGTTTTGGAGTAAATAGTAAAGCCCTGGTAATTATATGCTGTTTGAAATTAGTCTTCAGGCATCATGGCAAGTAGCCGAAGCATAACTCATATTATAAGTGCTATGTAGTACATTATAACAGTTAAACTGAATTGCAATCCTTCCATTGTGCTTTTGAAAATGATGTAATATTAAAGCTAACTAATACAACCTTCAATTTTAAAGGTAAGTTTTAGTACATTTAGTGTTGTAAAAAGATTTTGTCTTTTTTCAACAATATTCATTTTGTAAATTACATTGCCAAGTTGGATGAGTGTAGGTTAATTGCCACTAATGGAATTCTTCAGAGGCGAGTATGCTTCCTAATTCTTAAAAAAATTAATGGTGAAATTATGAATAATAAAAGTGTACTTAATCTTTCAAATTATCATTTGACAACTACTAAATTGTTTGGGCTTGATTTTTCTAACCCGCAAGTTTTCGTCAGACTGGAGGTTATATTTTCAGAGTTTGAGGTTTATTTGCTCAACTCATGAGGTTGGCTCCTGTTTTGACTAATAAAGTTAGTGTACTTAGAGATTAAATTAACTTGTTCATGCCTTTATTGGTTCTCCTATTGATCAATTTGAGTTTCCATGGCAAAGTGAACAGTTTTATGTGCAAAAAGGTTTATGTTATAATAAATCTATTGTAATTACTAAACCAGATAAAGAGTATGCAGTGGTAATTTTGAATTTGGATCCCTAAGTTAACAAAGTGATGTCTATTTTAGATGACAAGGGTAAACTTATTAGATTGTGGCCAGTGGAGTTTGTTTCATAAAACTAAAACTACCAAATTAAATTTTCAGAAATGTCTCTTAAAGTTATTGAATGATAAGTTGCTACTGGCAGGCATTTATAAAGTCATTAGGCCATAGAGTTCATTGCAACCCCAACTATATGGGTTACCTAAAACCCATATGAATATTTCAGTTCAATCTCTCTTGTCAATGATTGGATCTGTCCAGCATAAATTGACCAAGTTGTTACAGCCAGACTTGGTCATGTATTCAAAATATTGTACTGACTCATTTACTTTTGTAAATTATATTCATTATATATATATATATTATTTGACATTAGCAAATTATTTACCTGTGTTCCTCTTCAGGAAACTATAGATATGTGATGATGCTTTGTATTGTAGTTGTCTTTCTCCTGCCGACCTAGTATTTTTTAAATTGTTTTTGTTTAGCTAGTTAAGATTGCTAATATGTCTGTATATATTGAGCTATATATATATATAATATACAGACAAATTGATGGGGTAGCTATGGGTAGACTTTTGGGGCTTGCTATAGAAAATATTTTTGTGGGGTTCGTGAACAAAAATTATTTCTATTATCTGCCAACCCAACTGTTATGCGCAACATGTATATGATACATTTTGTGTGTTCAATGATAACTTGGAGGCAGAAATTTTTCATAGAATATTGAACAGTTTTTATCCTTTTCTACTGTTCATTATTGAATGGAAGAGCAATTGTTTCTTCACTATTTACATTATTCGGACTATTGTCCCCATCTTTGTTGCCATATTATCACAACATTTCGGTCGTTGTATGCTCTGGCCTTCTTCAGGTCATTGGAATGTCAAACTGAACCCTTTATTTTGCTCGCTGGGGTAGACTGTTTTAGTTCCACGTACCATGTCTAATAGATGTCAGTTATCAGTTATTTCCTGTTAATTCACCTCTCCAGGTATTGAACTTACAACTCCTTGGGTCCTGTCACAAGATCTAACCAACGCTTTTATCCTTAGACATGGCACATGGAACTAGAACAGTCTACCTCAGTGAGTGAAATAAAGGGTTCAGTTCAACATTCCAATCTCCTAAAGTAGGCCAAAGTGTACAACAGCCAAAACGTTGTGATAAATATAGCAACAAAGATGAAGACAATAGTCTGAATAATGTAAATAATGTACATAATACCTCATCTCAGAAATATAGACAGATACCAATTGTTTCTTATCCTTTCTGGATGTCTTCATACAAACACTTAATTCTAAGTTTATTACATTTTTCAGGTTATTTACTTGATGATATAAGATCAATTTGGTCAAAAACTTTGTCCATCAGACCTTAATGAATTGTTTTCCTGAACAGAAACTAACATTTCTCAGAGAGATATTTTGTGATCTTAACTATCCTTTCGACATTGTGCAGCAAAGCATAAATACAAAGATTGTAAAATTTCATAGGCCTAAATGTTTTGAATCAGAAAAATGTCCTGTCTATTTAAAACTGGTCTGGATTGGTGAGACTGGCATGAATTTTGTATAGCAAATCTTGTCCAGTATTTCACAATATTATTTTTTCTGTTAATCCATGAGTGATGTTCTTATCTCAGCCTGCCTATCTTAAAAAAGTTATTTATTGTTTTTGTAATGGGGTTGGTCTAGCTAAGTGATCATCATAACAAAATGATGATGCCTAACGGAGGTCTGTTGAACACAGAAAAACCTGAAAATGTAAAGATTTGGATAAAATGCTTTGAGGCACATGCCAGAATAAAGAAGTTACGAGATAACCAAACACCTGCTGGACAGAAAGAAATCACAGATTTATTTTTGACCACTGCAAGATGCAAAGCAATTGGGCAGATTTTGTTAATGACTTACGCGACTGAAACTGAAAACTTGGCATTTAAGGAAGTCAAAGAAATAATATTGAGAAATATTCAACCAAAGAAATAATTGGTCATAGTTGAACAAACCAAATTCTTAGCATTGAAACAAGAATTTAGGGAGCCTATAAGGAAATACCTAAAATGGTTAAGAGATACCAACAGATATTGTGAATTTCATGAACTAGGACAACAAGGGATAAGCACAGAGGAAGAATTAATTCAACTCCGATTGGTAGAAGGACTGTACAACATCTCTCATAGAATAAAATTTATAGAGTGGTTACAGAGAAACCAAATGAATTTAGAAGCTTATATTGACTTCATACAGCAAGAGGAGTTAATTGAAAAATTTAATACAAATAGAAACATATTACGTTCTCTGGGAGGAATGAAATATTTTATAAAAATTGATTTAAAAAAGCGTACCACCAAATTCAAATAGATGACAAATTTAAGGAAATCACAACAATAAACTCCTCATTAGGCTTACTTAGATGATCCTGCTTATCATTTGGAATTAAGACAGCCAGCTTGATTTTTCAAAAAGCTATGGAAAATTTTTTAGCAGGGAGAGCAGATAATATGATAATTTATCAGGACGATATATGTTTAGGTGCAGCCACTGAAGAAGAACTGAAACAAAAAACTAAATTTGTAATGGATAAGTCAAGGAAGGCAGGAATGTTGATAAATGAAGATAAGTGTATATTTAATTGCAAAGAATTAACATTCTTGGGTTACTAAATTTCAGAAAACAGTACTTCACTGGACCCAACGTTAATACAAAAAATATTAAATATATCTTCTCGAACTAATAAAAAAGAATTGGAATCATTACTCAGATTAGCAAATTTTTATAGCAAATTCTTGTCAAAATATTCCGAATGAATTGAAGCATTTTCTGAGTTGCAAAAGAAGAATAAGGAGTTTGAATGGACGAGTACACACCAAACAGTCTTCATTTTAATTTTAAAAGAATCTCTATAAAAAAATCTGTGGTCAAACATTTTGGCCCTAAAATGACATTACATTAACCACAGATATGAGTGGCCAGTCTGTATCGGCAATTTTGTCCCAGGAAAGACACCCAGTGATGTAACTTTTCAGGACATTGACACCAGCTGAATTGAACTACTCTAATATTAAAAAGGGTGCACTTACAATTGTATGGAGTATGACCAGAACAAGACAATTTTTATTAGGAAATTTTTTTTTTGTTGAGATATGATCATAAGCCCTAGAATTTATATTCCATCCTAGGAAGGAATTGCCGAAAGTTACATCATCCAGGATATTAAGATAGACTATGGAAGTTAATGGCGATTTGATTATGATATAGAATGCATGAAGAGAAACACAATACCACATGTAGATGCATTATTCAAACTACAATTTGAAAAGGAACAAGATGAAAAAAACAAAAAAAGTTGGGGATGAATTTTTGCATTGAGTGGAAACAGATGTGTTGCCCATCAATAGAGACATTACAAGATCCAGTCTTAAGTAGAATTTTATCTAGAATAACGAACAATAAATTAAGTAATTGTTCAAAAGCAGAAAGATCATACAAAGAAACTAGGCACCATGGAAAATGGTCTCATTTGTAGTGAGGATTCAGTTGTACCACCAGAAAAATGTAGAAAAGAAGTAATTAAAAGTGTAGATGATTATGTGCATTGTGGGATAACTGCTACACAAAAATGGTTGAAAGTGGAAGCGTGGTGGCTGGGATACACCCAAGACATGGAGAATTATGTACGCAAATGTCCTAAATATGGTGAAATAAAGAATTTTTGCCACAATAAGTTGCCCTAAGGAAACAGAACGATGATACAGAGTTCATATAGATCATGCACAAGTTAACAGGGTAGGTTTATATCTAATATTAGTTGATGCTTTTTCTGCCTGGCCTGAAGTTTTCCGAGTTCACGATAAAAAAAATCTATTACTGTAAAACAAATATGCATAATATTTGCTAGAAATGGAGTACCAAATACATTAGTAATGGATAATGCTCCTGAATTCTGTCACAAAAGTCCGTGCTTGTGGTTAAGGAAGATTGGCTGTGTCCCATATAAAATACCTCTTTACCATCCTCAATCAAATGGGATTGTGGAACGAATGATCCAAATAATAAAGATGGGATTTAAAGCATTTTCTTCTCAGAAAGAAAAAGTTGAAACTTTTACAGGATACAAATCCTATATCATTCCAACAAATGACTAAAAAAACACAAAGTAGATTTGCACACCCACAAAATCGGATCAAAACAATGAAAAACAGATTTCGCAATAAGGTGTGAAATTAATTTTCTGACCAATGAAAGGAGGCGATTTGCTAAACTAAAATAAAAAAAAAGATAACGAGCCAGTGTGAAAAAAAAGTCAACAATAAATACAGAGTTTCAAGTCAGTCGCCGGTCAGAAGGGCGCAGAGATCATAGAAGACTGACAGTAAATTTCATCACTGACTCAACCCGACACTAAGAGCCGAAAGTGGATTAGGAAAGGACAACAACAACAACAACAACAACAACAACAAATTTACAACTGACTCCAAAACAATTCATAAGTACATTTTCCTTTTATCTTTTATTCCTCATCCACATTCTCTTTTTCAACTTAAATTGATCGCCCCTTTTTCCTTTACATATATACAAAAACAAAAGAAACAGACATTACTCTGCTACTCTGATGAAAGACAGCGAACACAGACATTTTTTGTCAAAATCACATTTTGCTTAAACTAACTAAAACATTAATCCTTTTTACCCTATTCACAAGATAATAAATATACAATGTTCTATTTTCTACAAACGTTCCTTATCGTGTAGTTTCTTCTTGAAATTTGCGTTGTAATTTTGTGGGCAGGGTATCCCGTATTAAATTCTCCTTTAATCCGGGTACGCTGGAACCCCACAAGTGGTGACCAATCGACGTGAAATGAACTCGCAAATTTCCAACTGAAAGAAAAGCTTCAACAAAATAAGCAACACATTTTTTTTAACATATAACCATAATCATCAAGACACATAGAAAATGGATACGCACACTACGGAACCTATGGAAGCCGCTATAACAATTAACTTACCAACTTACAACCCAACTAACGTACAAATTTGGTTTGCACAGTTAAATGCAATTTTCAATGCAAAGAAAATTACATCGCAAAATTCAAAATACGCCTACGTTGTCGAAAAACTTCCCGCAGATGTAGCATCCGAGGTAGTGGATCTACTTAATGACATGCCGGAAGAAAAACCTTATGACACGTTGAAAGCTGCAATTATTAGACGTGTCGGTAAATCGGAGGAAAGAAGGTTAAACGACTTATTCAATAATGTGAAACAGGAATATATGAAACCTTCACAGCTTTTAAGAAAAATGCGATCCTTATTAGGAGACAACACCATGTCCGAAGTGGTGTTAAAGAAACTGTGGATGGATAAACTACAAACACATACAACACAGATACTCGCATCACTCCCCGATGATTTACAGCTGGAGAAAATAGCAGAAATAGCAGACAAAATACATGACAACAACCAAGACAAAAAATGTATACGCCACATCACAAGCACCAACAGATACAGCAACATTACCAGACAAGTCATCTGAATTGTCGCAGCTGTATAAGCAAATGGCGAATCTCAGCTTACAAGTACAGAGTCTGGTACAAGCACAGAAATCTCAGCGTTCTCGTCCAACATTCAGAAATAGATCCTACTCAACACACAGACGTCGAAGTATATCGAACTCTTTCTCCAGAGAGAAAATTACACACGATACCTGTTGGTATCATTATAAATTTGGAAGAAATGCAAGGAAGTGCACTGAACCATGCAATTTCAATTTGAAAACTTATCACATTTCTACACAACACCAGGGAAACGACTATGCCAGCATCGTAAAGACGACATTAGCTGCTGGATTAAAACAAGAGAGTCGTCTATTTTACATCCGGGACAGAAGTAACGGATATTTATTTTTAGTCGATACCGGCGCTCAGATCAGTGTTATCCCACCAAATACAAAACAAAAACCTACATTCTCCACATACACATTGCAGACAGCAAATGGATCAAAGATAGAAACATACGGTGAGATATCACTAACGCTCGATTTGGGTCTAAGAAGATCTTTTCCATGGATTTTCACACAAGCAAATGTGAAAACATCTATCCTAGGAGCGGATTTCCTATCCCATTTCGATTTATCAGTGAATATGGCTACACACTCACTCATTGACAGTAACACAAACCTAAGAACAAAGGGAATCACTTCAATCTACAAGTCAGCAGGAATTAGTTCAGCAATACCAACGGCTAATGGCCTACATGAATTGATAAAAACATTTCCTACACTAACCACGCCTTTAACACATACAGATGAAATCCGTCACAATGCTAAACATTATATCACCACAGCTGGACCACCTACACACGCATCACCACGCAGATTACATCCGGACAAATATAAAATAGCAAAAGACGAATTTCAACATATGTTGCAGTTAGCCATCATACGTCCTTCAAATAGCCCATACTCCTCTCCGCTACATATGGTTCCGAAACCAGAAGCTGGCGCATGGCGACCTTGTGGGGATTTTAGGAATCTCAATGCAAAAACCGTTCCTGATAGATATCCTATACCGCACTTACATGATTTCGCCATAGGTTTGCAAGGAACCACAGTTTTTACAAAATTAGATTTGGTTAAGGCGTACTACCAAATTCAAGTAGCAGAAGAAGACATAAGGAAAACTGCAATTACCACTCCTTTTGGACTCTATGAATTCACCAGGATGCCATTTGGGTTACGTAATGCCGCCCAAACCTTTCAAAGACTCATTGATGAAGTTTTGAGAGGATTGCCTTTTACCTTTGCATATATCGATGACGTGCTTATCGCCAGTCGTGATGGAAACGAATACCTATACCATATTCAACAAGTCTTCGAGAGACTGGCACATTTTGGCTTAAAGATAAATGTCCACAAATGCGATTTTGCTGTTTCAAAGTTAAATTTCTTGGGCCATGTGATCGACAAAAACGGAATCACACCTGTCCCAGAGAAAGTAGCAGCAATACAAAACTTTCAGCAGCCGACATCACTGCGTCAATTAAGACGATTTCTCGGTTTAATAAATTACTACCGTAGATTTATTCCAGGTTGTTCCAGAATTTTGACCCCACCCACAAACTTGCTGCAAAAACAGAAGAAGAAAAATTCAAAAATACTGATTGACGGAGAAGCGTTAGCTGCATTTCAAAATGCTACAAAGCGTTAGCAGATTTTACCAAGCTCTCTTACATCAGTGACGATGCTAACTCAACACTTACATTGACAACTGACGCCTCAGGAAATTCAATTGGAGCAGTTCTACATCAGAAGCTAAATGGTTCAGAAAAGCCAATCTCCTTTTTCTCGGTCAAATTAAACAAAGCACAGCAGAAGTACAGTACCTTCTCAAGAGAGTTACTAGCTATTTACTTAGCAATATGGCATTTTCGACATCTGCTCGAGGGACGAAACTTTACTATTTTCACAGACCACAAACCCCTCACTTACGCTATACATGTGAACACAGATAAATACACACCCAGAGATACCCGACAACTGGACTACATATCCCAATTTACATCGGATATCCGCTATATTAAAGGTTCAGATAATATCGTGGCAGATACACTCTCGCGCTCCACGATACAATCTATCGATTCTGAAACCCTTACCTTCGACCTCATTGCAGATGAACAAAAGGAAGATACCACATTATACAAAATAAAAGAGGACACTTCTTTACAATTGAAGGAACACCCCGTCCCATTTGGAACAAAAACACTACTCTATGACGTTGGGACTTGTTATTCAAGACCATACATTCCACCTTCATTGAGAAAAAAGATATTTCTGCATTTTCACAATCTCTCACATCCCGGACACCGAGCAACCGACAAGTTGATTAACAGTCGTTTTGTCTGGCCAAACATGCATACTGACATAAAGAGCTGGACTCAAACTTGTTTAAAGTGCCAAAAACGCAAAGTAAACAGACTAAAACCAGCGTACTTGGATTTACCTACGAAGGAAAGTACGTCGGAACATTCTACAGCCACGACAAATACCAACGTAAGTGAAACATTTTCTACACCTCCAAACACACCTAAAAACATTACCACAAGATCGGGTAGACACGTACACTGGCCTACTCATTTTAAAACATATATTAGAATTAGATATTGAGAAATATTTTCAATATTTATCAATCTGCAGGGGGGTTTATAGGATACAAATCCTATATCATTCCAACAAATGACTAAAAAAACAAAGTAGATTTGCACACCCGCAAAATCGGATCAAAACGATTAAAAACAGATTTCGTTTCGCAATAAGGTGTGAAATTAATTTTCTGACCAATGAAAGGAGGCGATTTGCTAAACCAAAAATCTAATATTCAGTGTTAGTATATTACTAATAAAGTGTATTTGTGTTTTCCTTTGTTAATTGATACATATTTTATTATCCTTGATAGAGTTTTGATAAGTGAGGAATGAAACTGGTTAAATTTTGGAAAATTTTTATTTACAGAAATTTAGAATAGAGAGTGAGAAGACATCTTTTCAATGACTTCAGTGGTAAAATATTATGATGTATTGATATTTTTACGTGTCTGATGGCAAAACAGACGATAATTTTTGTTGCCGCTCTTTTTCATGGAATTGGAAGCTGCAGACGACTCCTTTTTTAAAATTTTATCAGAGGATTTTATCCTCGGCCAGATATTTATCCTCGGTCGTTTAAGACGTTTTTATTCTGGCTCCGTGGTTAACTGATTTAGTTAGTCACGTAAAAAAGTGTTACATTTAATTCGACTTACAATATCGAATTATTTACCTTTATAGAGTTAATATTTATTTAGCTTTTAATAGTTATATTACTGGTTTTATTTATGGATTGGAAGAGGGGAGGGTGAGTTTTCGCATCGAAGGCCTTTGTGAGAAAATTTTATTAGCTTCGGTAGAATTCCGTAGCTAAGATGAGATTTTTGTTTATATTTGAAGAACTTTAAAGAAAAGATTTTGTTAGCTTCGGTGGAATTCCGAAGTTAAGAGAAGTAATTTAATTCCCTAGAAGGGGAATCATTTCTTGATTTATTTGTTTGTTGACTCGGAGAGTCAACGTTTCTTTCTGTTTGGCGGAGTCTTTCGATGCGGGGAATTCTGCCCCTATTCACAGTCTTGACTTTAAAATATTTTAAGGGATATTCTTCATGGAATAAGAAGATTTTAAGATCCTAGAGTAGACTAGGTTAGCCTTTATGTTTTATAATTTACATTTTCAGCTCCAGAGGAAGTGAAAAAGAGTTTCAAATGAAGAAAAAGAAATATATTTTGAAGAACGAAGAAAGAACATAAAAGAATCTGAAGAAATTGAATTGACTGTTAAAAAATGTTATAACAAGATTTGCTTATTGTAAAGAAAAGGTTGAAAAAGAAAAAAGAGGTTTGAGTTGTCGGTTTAAATGATACTTTTAACTGACATTATGTAAGTAAAAAACCTTTTGTTTATTTTTGTTTGTTACTCACTTAGCATATGGAACAATATGCATGTAATTTTGATTTGTTAAAATAAATATTTATCTGTGAATAGTATAGTTGTTAATTTTATTATATCTAATAATTTTAAGATCGTCTGCTTCATTGAGTAGTTTTGTTGTTACTTTCCTAAGAAGAAGCCGAGAACGAAATCGGTAGTTTAAGTCCTGTGTATTAATAATTTAAATATATTAATTTAAGATCGTAACGGGTAAAAGTTAAATTTGATTGAGAATTAAATTTTTCATTTAAATTTGGGTTTTTAACATCACTCAACACCGACACACAAGAAGAGACTGATTTTTTCTTCAAACCTCCAATATGTTTTTTTCCTGTAGTAAATGTCAGTTCCTACTTTTTCTCTTGCTTTTAACACTATATTTCACTTATGTCCATTTTCTATGTCATTAATATTTATTTATGATGACCCTGACCATACTTTACAGTGCAAATGAGATGGTTCTAACTCAGGGACAGATTCCTGATTACAAAGCCTCCTGTCTATTTGCAGTATGCCTCAGTTTTTGGTGATGTACCATCTCAACTGGTAAGGCTAAACTAGAAAACAGTGGCTAATAGGAAAACAATATGTGGTAGCAAATACTAATTGAAAAAACTTTACAACAATGCATAGTTCTCCTGAGTTCAAAAATTTAAATGCAATGTGAATCATTATCTTCTGTCTTTTTAATTCCTGTGCTTTTATTGTTCTCTCTCCTTAATAATGTTTTCTTTTTCTCATATTCTCTCACACTCAGTTTCTTGTGTCTTAGTGACTTTATTGCCTTGCTTAGGGTGAAAGGAAAAAAAGTAATTTCATAACCACTTGACATAAATAATCAAAATTTGTGCAAAAGTAAACTCCAGAATTAATGAACAAAAAATGTTTAAATTTGAATTTCAAATCTGTAAAAAGCACTTAGTAGGCAGTAGCATCATATGAGTGATTGTATTTTACAGAACTAATTAACATTCAGCTTGTCTAAATTGGAACTCATTCACAGGAGACTCCAAGTTTGCATAAAATATGAGACTATATCACCTCCAGTAGTTTCTACTCAGCTTTCATTATATAGTTATGCTTCCCTGAACAAGTTGGTAATGCTAACTACAGAGTATAAGCTTTCTTAATCTGTACCACCATGCATAAAAATATCTTCAATGAGTAAGTTTTCCTAAAATCATCTATGAACTGACTTCAGATCCTAAATATAGACTTTGAACTGTTTTCTAAACCAAGTCCTAAAAGGACATTTGACACTGAACAACCTAACTAAAGTTAACAATTGGCTCATGAATATACATACATGATACTCATACATATTGCCAAAATACAATTTCATATTTCACAATCTCAAACATAAGCCATGTTATTCCTATGCTATATTTTATCATTTATTTAATTAAATATTTATGTCTAATATTATCCTGTGAATTTTTGCATTATTCAACAGCACACAACTCTACAATACATCAGACAAAAATGACAGAAACTAATCTGGAAGATGAAAGCAGCTAATCAATGATTCACATTCTCACACACTTGGTGAAGTAGTTACTTTCACCACTATTTCAACCAATGTCAATTGTTTTAATTGTTGTCTTCTTGAAAACACCATACAGATAATACATGCAATTCCATATTTTGGTTGCCTTCCAATTTCTTCCTAGCAAAAAGAAGTTTACACTATCTGTAAATCTAATACACATAGCTTCTTTTTAGTTCCTCAACCTCCAATGATGTTCTCTATTTTATCATTGAATGGATAGTGTGATCTTTTCTCTCTCTGATTAGTCCACTTGACTAATCTAAAAACCCTCTTTAGGAGACACTCCTTAAGCCTATAAAAATGTATGTATTTTTCTCCCTGTTCTCTTTTACAGCTTTTCAACACTGACTATAAGATGTAGCAACATGTGGGGGGAAAAAGTGTTGCCCAATGGGGAACATTCATTTTCATGGTTTTCTGTCTTGACTTTTTGTATTCTCACACACACACGTTCTTATTATTATATCTAGTTTCATGTTTTTCCCTTTTCATCACATGTAATTCTTTTGTCAATACATGTATTGTCATTTGTTTTATATCATTTTGCGTTATCATTTTTACTTAGACTCACGCTGAATCCACCAATATTGTTTATGGGATAAATTTTCCAGGAGCCCATAAATATTTACTCTAACATACCAATGATCTGACAAAACTTCCTTCTCAGATTTTTCCATTTCACTTTTGGATATGGCTTTGATACTGAATTTCAGAGGTAACATGTTTTCTTCTTTCTAGTCTTTTTCACATTTGCTTAGGATATTATATAAGCAATATTTATTATGAAGGATAAACTGTCATAGGAAGTTTGCCAAAAATGCTTGTGCTATTGAAAACCACCATAATAGTTTAATGTCCACAAATTCATTAAATTCCTCTTGCATATCATAGGTTTAACTTTATTAGCTCCATAGTTGTTATCTCTGAAGTTTGTCCTCTATTTATTCCTTGCAGAATTTTGTTCTTGCAGACAACAATGATGATATGCTAGATATCTTTCAGTTTATTGATCCTGATAAGAGTTTATTTTGTATAATATAAACAGAAAAAAAATCAGCTTAAAGAAATCAGTAACAAAAAAAGAAGGAAGTGTGCAATTAAATATACCTTGTCACAGGAATTGTTTCTTAGAACCACCAGGAAAAACGTTATTCCCTAAAACTAAAACAGAATAAATTAGAAACATTGTACTTTTTAAAATGACATTTGAAATACACAAATTAATTAATTTGAAGAGAATATGATTTACCAGAGTTGAGATTAACAATTCACTAATATTTACTTTAATTTCAGAAAAAATAAAACACCATAATTCCAACTCTTAGATATTTCCCAAAAATATTTTTATCCTTTAATTTTAAAAATAAAAAAGGTAAGTGGACTATGCATTGAATTATATTGGCACTATTTCAATTTAAGCATCCGTTGTTGTTTTTTAATTACCGAGGATATTGCATTGACATTATAATTTTAGAATTATTAAAGTAAATTAAAAATATTAAAATAAAATTTTCCGTATTTTAATCATGTTATATTTAATTTTCTTTCATTTGTTTACGTATTTCTTTCAGGTCCCATTTTAACGAGATATTGAAATCACGCGTGACTTCTTATGTTGATGATAATATCATGGCGCCGTGCACGTGTTGGAATTAGAATTAGCGTGTTATTTTGTTTTTTTATTCACGCTTTTCTAATAAGTCACTTTACATAAAGACCCGAATCTTGTTGACTTCATTCTGTAATAGTTTTGAAATTCTTTTACTTCTGTTTAATTTAGCTAATAGTTTAAAATTCGTGCTGAATAATGTAAATTTAAACTAATCTTCTTAAAGTGAAAGCACTATCGAGAAATACTTCGAGTCATTTAAAAAATGTATGGTACAAAACAAAGTGTTTGGGTCTGTACAAAAATAAACTAAATGATGTTTACAAAGCAAAAGACGTCATTGTCGGAATGGAGCGAATGTATTCATTGTAAAAAAATCATCAATTGTCGACACGTTGGTAAACACGCGACAGAATGTGAATCTTTGTCAGCTCAAGACAATTTAACTTATGGTTATATTCATAGAGGAGTAATGCATGGATTGGTTGCTAGCGTGTCTGAAGGAGAATTGCAAGGTAATGTTTATTGAAGGAATAATGGTCTATGCCATTAATTATCAATTTCACGTTCATCGAAAACCATAGATTGGTTTCGATGAACGTTAAGTTGATTTTGAAGACACGTTCATTTGAGACTTACGTAGTTGACGTATTTTTTAATCAAATGAAATTTTAATTTCGGAAAAAAATACTTTTCTTATTTGAGACAATAATAGAGAGATTATTACTGAAGAAATCTATTAAAGTTCTTAATGGTCAAAAATCAAAATCTAGTTTCCATCTGGGTTTTTAAATATTTCTGAAAACCCATTTTTGTAAATTGATAAAACTTTACTAACAACATCTCTAAACTAAAATTAATTCAGAATTTTCCCCTAAGTTTTTCAGATGTCATAGTACTGAAGGTATGAAAATTTAAAAATAAAATAGCAATAATTTTAAATATTTTTCATAAGTGTAGAGCTGTTCAAGATACAAAGGGGAAATAACTATAACGATGTTTCCCTACTTTTTTTAATTATTTAGGTTGGTGCAAAAATAATGACGTAATAATGTCGTTTTTTAACGTCAAAAAACGACATTGTTACGTCATTATTTTTGCACCAACCTAATACTTTTATTATTTTTATTTCTACTGAGTACTATAGTTTATATTTTATAACGTCAGTAAGTCCTCAAAATAACAACGAAAATGTGATTTTCACCAACAAAAAGTTCGTCTATCTGCCATTCACATAGGAAACAACTAAAAAAAGGCTGATTGATTGCAAACAGAACTTCAGCACATAAATTCAAAAACAAGTTTTTTTGCTTTGTTTTTTCATATCATGATGTTTTTGTTAAAAGCTAAAAAAAATTATCACGAGAAACAAAAATTATAACCATTTCCTATATTTTTCTGGTAACTAGAAAATAAAAAACTAACAAAAATCATATTTTGTAAACAAAACATTTTTATTTTTGTAAACGATCAGTGGCCACTACGAAATCTTAACACACTAGTTAGTAGTAACACTAGCAGTAAAACACCACCGAACTGTCAAGGAGTAGAATGCATTTCAGTGGTGTTACGCCTGTGTTCATTGCCCCCTATAAAAGAGAGACTAATAAACTATCGCCAACTTATATACATGATTTTCATATGTAGTAAAGAATAGGATTTCATTTACGTTTCTTTTTTAAAAGTAAAAGTACCTTAAAAGATTTGCTAAAAAATGAGAATGATGAAAAATACCCCAAAAACTTAATTAAAAAAAGTTTTTTCTTTGTTATTAATATTATTAAGAAAGATATTTTGATCTTTTTTAGAACCAATATTTTGGTTATTTATATTTTTTTTTTTTGTGTGTGTGTCAATGGCCATAGGAAATTTTAGCGTGTTTTTGAGGTGAAAAACACATTGATTTGGAAATTCTTTCAAAAATCAAATAATAATTGTCAAATGTTAATTAAACTTTTAGGACTTATTCACAAAGAAATTAAATTATTTTAGAAAATCTTGGTAAAAATATTTTTTCTTTTACATCAGTTACACCCCCACCACTTAGCTCATTTTTCTTCAAGAAATTCATTTTTGTAGGGCTTTTTTCTTATAATTAGTTATAAGCAGAAGTCTTTGGAGAATTTTTAAATCCACAATTTTTTTGAAACAGGAAAATCTGTTCTAAATCGTAAAAATAAAAAATAAAAAACAAAGATATTAATTAAAAAAGATTTATCAGTAAGATGGACATTTATAAGAAAAATATTTTTCGATGAATAATGAATTTTTACAAGAATTGTTTTCATTTTTAACAATTTTAATTAGGATATTTTATAACGGTTATGATATTGTTAATAAGTACAAATTATATAAATGGAAAAGCTTCTTACTGCAATTCAGTTACCTCCAGATTTTTAGAAAGTATTTTGAATCTTTTTTTGTATGTGTACATGCTGATTTTTGTAAATACTGATGTCCATACATTATCAGAAAATAAGAGTGGTAACTAAAGCTAAAGTATCAAAAATTCAATAAAATATAACTTACTGGCTAGTTAAAAAAAATCATGTAAAAAAGGCACTCTTATTTTGCAGATATTTCCCCTGTAGAAAAAAAATTTCAAACATAAGTTTATTAAGATAGTTTTCATTTGTCAACACCTCATAAAAACACCCATTTTGTGTTAAAAATGATTTTCTGCAATATGTTAAACTAAAAGTAAGTGATATTTGTTTCAGATAAAATTAAACTTTAAATAAAGTTTCAGAAAGTATATTTTATTTTTGGAAGATTTTTTTAATAAAGAGAATTACGTTTTATGTTGAATGAAATATAAATATGGATAAAATCAGCCATTTTTAGCAATTTAAAACAAAATTTCAATCAATTTATATTCATTTTGAAATACAGCAGAGTATTTTGCTTATTGAAAATATTAGATTTAATTTGTTAGCTTGAAATTAAAACTAAAATAAAAGCTTCAAGAAATATTTATTTTTAAAAATTCATTTGAAACTTTAGGTATTACTTTTCTTTGGAGGTACATAATTTAAAGTGTATTTGCAAAAGTCTCCTGAATCTGACATGAGTGCAGGGGAGTAATTTCAAAAAATTCCTTAAATTTTAAAATTTCCATATTTAAAATTATAAAATAATATCAGAAAATCGGATTTCTAAAAAATGTAGATACTTGAAAATTTTGTGAAATTCTCCTTTCCATAGAAATTTAAAGCAAGTCAGCCATTATGGTACTGATTTTCTAATAAGGTTTTTTTCAATAAACACACTTCAAATCCACAATTTCTTATTGGGGGTCAAGTACTTTATTAGGCCTTCTGTAAGAACAAGCACGAGATGGATTTTCCAGCTAATTATCTGTTTATTCTATCTCAACAATGTTAATAATGCTATGTTAGATGATGTCTATCAGGCCTTTGTTTTTATGGGTATATGGATTGCCTTCATTCATTTAATCCACATGACAAATTAGGGTTAATTTTTTAATTTTTATTTGTTTTTTATCATTAAATATTTTTTTCTTTTTTTTTTCAGTTGACAAGGTTGTTGCCAGATTACCAAATTCCATTAAAAGAAATCTTTTATACATCCACCCATCTTGTCTGCCACTGTGTAATTTAAGCATAGGTCAGCCATGTGTTGTAGATGGAGAATATGTCCAAACAGTTTGGCCATCTCCGTTAACTAACCCAAGCATGGTGGGAATTTCATCTGAGATTCAAGAAAAGCTTCAAAAGAAATCCAAGGATTTTGTTTTGATCAGTTCTTTAAAGCAACCACAACTTCAAGCTGCTGTTCTTCAGATTAAATCTCAGTATGACATTTTTCTTTTTTTATTCATATTCATTTTTCAGAGCACATTCTTAATTTTCTCTCTCTATAATATTGGGTTAGAGCAAAAGTTTGTAGTATTTTAAAGTCAGTTTCAAAGCTATTTGGATATTTGTACATAGATTTATTCAGTCAAATATGTGTCATTTTGTTCCACTACTTTTTGCCATCTTTGAGACAGCTCACAGACCTTAGCATCTTTTGAGGTGATGAATTAGACTAATATATTTTACAGGTTTCTAGAGAGATGAAGTTCTTCCAGTTGAGAGGGTTTTGTAGGGGTTGAAATAAGTGGTAATCTGAAGGTGCAGGATTAAGTGTGTATGGTGTATGTAGTAAGACATCTCGGTTAAGATGTAGAAGTTTATTCCAGATCTGCAAAAGGATGTGAGGTTATCATTGTTATAATAGAAGACAACATTATCTGTCTATATTTCTGAGATGAGGTATTATGTACACTATTTACATTGTTTGGACTATAATCCTCATCTTTGTTGCCATATTTATCACAACATTTCAGCCATTGTATGCTCTGGCCTTCTTCAGGTGGTTGGAATGTCGAACTGAACCCTTTATTTTGCTTGCTGGGGTAGACTGTTCTAGTTCTATGTGCCATATCTAATGGATGTCAGTTATCAGTTATCGCCTGTTAATTCTCCTCTCCAAGTTCTCCACTGCCTTAACCAGGTATTGAACTCACACTCTTTGGGTCCTGTCACTGGATCTAGCCAATGCCTTTATCCACTTGAGGACATCTGCATATGAATTTCTGGTTATTAAAAACCCTTTGTCTTCAGCAATCATTTTTTTACCAGTGTTCATATTACAATTTTTGCTGTTATCATTTCATGTTTTTACCAGACCTTTTTGTTGTTATTAATGCTTTTCTCTGGCACTCCTTATTACTGGTTCCTATATTGTATTCATTTCTATGCTTGGTCGGCTCAGGAGATTTTTGTGGCTTAGCATATGTGCTGATTCCTTAAGTTTACAAACTTTCCAATGATGTTCTTTGTCTATGATCTCAACCTGATCCCACAGAAGGCAGTGATTTCCCTTTTCTCTCTATATGTGGTCAGCCACACCTGATTTTTCCACTTCCCCTCGTGTTACAGCTTTTTGGCGTTCTTGACGCTTTACCTTAAGGGAGCGGCCTGTCTCCCCTTTATATTTCTTTCTGCAGCTGCACAGGATGGTGTACACACAGTTTTTAGTCATGTTTTCCTCTATAAATGCAACCCAGAGATATTAGATAAAGAATTGGTCAGTATAAGCAGTACCCTACAACATAACAACTACCCTGGGTACATGGCAGCAGCCCCAATAAACTGGGATAGATGGGTAGAAGAGGAGGACAAACAACACTCAGAAAACAGTCTGTCTGCCTTATGTGAAGGGGTTATTGGAGAAAAGGATCTGTGGTCCATATAACAGCACAACCTTCAAAAGCTGGATGACACTTCGCAGATGCCTCTCCCGAGTAAGACCCTCCATAGAGGAGAACATGACTAAAGACTGCGTGTACCCCATCCCATACAGTTGCAGAAAGAAATATAAAGGGGAGACAGGCTGCCTCCTTAAAGCAAGGCTTCATGAACACCAAAAAGCTGTAA
Source organism: Acanthosepion lycidas (assembly GCA_963932145.1). NCBI lineage: Eukaryota > Metazoa > Mollusca > Cephalopoda > Sepiida > Sepiidae > Acanthosepion > Acanthosepion lycidas. Next base: position 44,303,054 of record OZ010605.1, read on the forward strand.
CATGAGGGGAAGTAGAAAAATCAAGCTATTGATTTCTTCCTCCTTGCTCTGCACTGTACATAAACGTTCAGAACTATTTTCTTTGTTTCTAACAACATTTTCTTATCTGTTAATACTTTGCTTAGTTTCTGAAAGACATTTTTCATTATTCTGATGCACCTTTGGATTTCTGTGTCACATTTTCCACTACCTGTTACTGCTCTATCTTTTTTGTACCTTTTTGAGTTTGAGGTTACCCTTTCTTTTTGCTTTTATTATCTTGTTTTAGAGTTCTTTTGATTTCTTTTCAGAGTCTGCCATCAACACTTATAATTTTATGTTGCTTAAGATTATATCTGTCAATAACATATCCTGGTATGTCTTTTAAATATTATTAGGATTGTGTCACTATATAGGTAAAATAAATCTAGTGAGAAAACATCCTTGTTTTTCTTCTTTCTTTTTTCTGTATTAATTACATTTGTTCTCTATCCACATGCAGGTTGTTTGTTCCCAATAGAAGTTATGGATTACTTGAATATCTTTCTAATATAGATTAAGCTTTCCTAGCATTTCAAGTAGGTCTTTGTGCAAATTCTTTTGTGTAATCTAGATCACAAAGATAGCATTTCTTGTTCTTTGCTTCTCTGTTGTATGGAAGTGACTTGCAATGTATTCATTCCAGCTTTGTAGTATATTATCTTTATTTCTTCAGTCACTTTTTAGATTTTTTAGGTAAAGAACACATTTTTTGTCCTATTTCTTTTTATCTTTTTATACATGCCATGCAGATGCTCTGTAATGTCTCTCTATCTGCACACGTGTTTATCACATGTTTTACCATTCATCTTTTGTTTGCTTGCTGCTAATTCTAATGTCTTTATTTAACGTCTTATATTCTCTGCCATTCCTTGGTTTTATCTGTTGTTTCATTTTCATTAGTTTGAGATATTTGAACTATCTTGTCTTCAGAGTATTTTATATGCATATTAGTCTAAATCTTGTCAGTATTTTAAAGTTGGTTGAATTGTTTTACTATGTTGTTTTGTAGTGGTGATTTACTAATTGTATTTATCTTAATGAATTTGTATTCAGTGAAAGTTTTTTTTCTTTTTCAGTCTATGTTCTCAAATATATAAGTCATTATAAAACCTGCAGACAAAATTTGCATCCAAGGACAGTATTTAAACTTAACTGAAGAACAATTTGTGCTTATACATATTCAACACCAATGTAGTTAAATACATTATTAATATTATTTCAGATTTACTGAAAATTTTAGACATGTAGAAGTTTCAAGATAAGACCCTAAGAAGCCATGCTTATGTCCTTTTTATGTGAGCTTTTCTGTCACATTTTAACTTTGTAATTGTAATTTTTCATTCTGCATGTATTTAACTCAAACCAAATGTTGACTGCAAACATTTACTTAGTTGTTATACATTTGCATAGCAAATAGATTAAATTTTTTTTATGATTAAAAAAAGGATAGATTTTACACTTTGATCAATGACAAAAAAAGATTTTTATTGCCCTTTAAATACTATTGAAACAAGCATAAAACTAATAAGTGTCAGTTTTGTTGAATTTTCTTTAATAATTTTTGTTAACATAGATTTGTTATCTAGAGAAAATCTTCAATTATTTTGTATTTATTTTTGCACATACGGAAATTTGTTTTTGTATAATTAATTTTCAGACAAACATAGCAACTATAGCAATTTTTGTTTCTTCTATTGGTATCTGAAATATATTTGCTTGTATTATTATTATTATACCTTTGAGATGCTCTTCAAATCTCTATATTTTCTTGATCTAGGATTCTTACTTTTTCAGTGATAAAAAAGATTTTTACTCAAATTTGGAATTTTACAAGTTTTTACAAAAGGAAACTGGTAAGTATATTTGAATAAAATTGTTTTTTTTTATTTATGTGTCCCAAATGAAAACTTTCATGTCATATATGTATTGAATAAAATTGTTTTTTTTTATTTATGTGTCCCAAATAAAAACTTTCATGTCATATATGTATTAGCCGATAAACTGTTTTTTATACTACTATGAATATTATTAGATTAGAGTTAATGGGAATAAATTTTGAATTTTAAATGTGGAGTGAAGTAAAATCCATATCAAATAAAGTTTAAAACAGCTGGAATCAGTTTATATTTTAATATTTTATAAAGACCTAATATATACCATTATCTTAGAATTGACATTTAATAAAGTTATACTGAAAAGTGACTTACTTCACATTTTAAAATACTTATAATTTATTTATTAGCTATAATATGGATATAAATGGATATGAGGGGAAAGCATGAGGTTTTATTTAAAATTCAATATGGTCATGAGATTTCACTACCAGCTTCTTGAGCTGCTCAGAAATCGAATCAACTAATTTCACCAGGAACTCTTGTGGTATGGAAGACATAACTTCTTGTATTCACCCTTTAAATTCTTCCAAAGTCTTGGTTTGATATAGTATAACTTGCTCCTTTAACTAATCCCCCCAAAAAGTTACAGGATGTTAAGTCAGTGTAATTTACTCAATATATAAAATGCATAAGAAATGATCACACACATTTCACAAAGTCTTGTATTTCAAGAACATAGAAATTGTCCTGGTTTTGAAAACTGTTAGTCAATCAGCCTTAAATAAATTAAAACTCAATAATTGTACAATTCATTAATAAAGAAAAGGAAACTACGGCACCTCATTTTTAATCATCAAAAACGTGTTTTCATACAAGACATGAAATTGAAAGAAATCCTTGTTGCTAGGTGACAAATTTGTCACTATGTTTATATGCATGAACTAAAAAATAACAATACAGTATTTTATTCACATTGGTTTTTAGTAGAGCAACCAGAAAAAGCTGTTTCTTAAATCAGTTTTAAAACTGAAATAATTGTGAGTAAATGAAATGACACACTGTCAGATTAGTTTTCATTTGCTTACTTTTCAAACTGAACAAGTGAAAATTGTTTAGTGTAGAACTTAATTTAAGTCAATTGCAGCCTACTATCAGTTATGATAGATTTTTAGTTATACTACAAGGATCATTCCAAGCTTTCAAGTGCATGGGGAATATCAATTTAGAAAGAAATTTATATGCAATTGTGCAATATTCACTAACAGTTAAACAGCTCCCAGTTTTCATGAAGGATGACATAGATGAAAAATAGACTCCAAAATAGCAGGGTTTTAAATGATAAATAACTCACACAGACTTCAACTATGTTTAGCTCATGGTTGACTGGGAAACATGAAAAAATTTAAGAAAATCTTCTCCAAGAGATTTGCTTCAATAATGCAACCTGGTTTCCACAAGAGGAAATAGAGCTGATAAATACATTTTTATTTTAAGAGTAAAACCTTTAACATGGCAAGTTCACTAAATTTTTATTTACATAATATTCTGGAATTGTTTTGATAATTAAGTGAAAACTGCTGTTTGAAAATAGATGTTTCTACTTATTTTTCATGTCTGTATGGTTATAATTTATTGAGGAACTTATCAGATGCACTCAAAATAAATATTATTCATTTACTTTTCACTTAGAAACAGGAGTATATCTTTAAAATGCAATGAGTTTATCAAATAAATGTTTTAACAAGAAAAAAAAATTGATTTTGTTATACATTTAAGTTAATGGTGCCAATTTTTAATGAAACAGACTGTTGCCTCTAAGTGTTGACTTCTATGTTCACTTATATATATATATATATATATATATATATATATATATATATATACACATGCACACACACATACATGTGTGTGTTTGTGTGTTTTTTTTTTTAATTTAAATATCCATGAAACAATTACATATATGATATAAAGTGTATAAAACAATAGAAAATATTCGTCCTTTGAAAATTTCTCAGACATTCAGGCCGGTAAATGTTATTTAATACTGTTTATTATAAACAGAGCATTTACTTAAATACTTGTATCTATAAAAAGAACGTTAAACATAAAAATGTCTTTAATAAATAAATTGTCAGACTTTGTCCATTTCTTAATGTATAATGTCATTTGTTTACATTTGATACGCCATAAGCAGTTATGAATGTACGAGATTCATGGAAGGTTGAAGTTTATAAGCAGTAAATTCGACCTTGCCTACCGAACGCTCCTTTGTGGCCGAGTTGGTTAAGGCACGTTAGCGTAAATGACGGTTCCGTATAGGATGCAGGTTTGTATCCTGTCAAAGGACGAATATTTTCTATGAAAATTTCTTGGACATTCAGGCCGGTAAATGTTATTTAATAATGTTTATTATAAACAGAGCATTTACTTAATTTACTTAAATACTTGTATCTATAAAAAGAATGTTGAACATAAAAATGTCTTTAATATATATATATATATATATATATATATATATATATATATATATATATATATTTGAATATATTTGAAACGGTACAGAAGCGTATTAAGGCATTAAAAACAAGAAATTTTATATTATGGACCATGATAGATTTAAAATAAAACAAACACCAGTCGACCGGTTTCGTCCCCTCTCATCAGAACTGTTAACGGGGAAATTATGAGGAAAAGAAAAGAAGTCTGTTATGCATGACATGAATGATTGGACAGGAAGAAATAAATTATTATAAAAGTTATACCAACCAAGATGCTAGAAACGCAGCACAGCAAGTCCAAGCAAACAATCTCTTTGTTTACAAAGAGTAGGTTGCCTGAACCTGATGTAAAGCGTCTCTAACACCTTAAGATGGAATAGCGAGTGCGAACTGGCCAAAACAGAAAACCAGTTCACACTGAAATTCAACGCACAAGTAGGATTCTTTATAAAGTGATCCGCAATCGAAGACCCATACGTGTTACGAATGGTATCACCCAAAGAAAATTTTTTATTCAGTATTATAGCAGGTACGTGTTGTTTAATTCTAACGTCCAACCGCTGTGTCGTTCTACCTATGTAGTCGCATCCACAACTACATTTGAAATGATAAATAACAGAGTTAATATGGTGGGGGGGTAGAACATCTTTACACATAGATGAAAGTACGGACTTAGTTTGAAAAACAACACGAACATTGGCTGCAAAATAACACTGATGTGAACTCCATGAAATACGCTTGGCGAAGGATTCACTAATGCTACCCAACCACGGCAAACGAAGATAGACCGAACATTTACCCACTGAAGCAGGTTTAATTTTGTTAAACCTGGCAGTTTCATTTCGAATAACTGAGTGAACAATGTTCAACGGATAACCATTGTTCACAAAAATCTCAGTTAAGGAACTGATTTCATGTTTCAAAGTGTCATCCGAACAAATCATTAGGGCCCTATGTGTCAGGGTCCTAATCAAATTAATCTTTTGTCGTTTAGGACAAAAGGAGTCCCATCGAGTATATAATCCAGTAAATGTAGACTTCCTGTAAACTGATGTGATAAACGAGGAAGGAGTTCTTTGAACAAGAACATCTAAGAAGGGCAATGAACCATTGAACTCCTTATCTACTGTGAATTTAAGGGCAGGATGAACACTGTTGAGTAGGGAAAAAAATTGATCCACTTCCGATTCGTGGCTGAACACACAAAAAGTGTCATCCACATACCGAAAGTAAACCTTGGGTCGGGCAGAACTTAACATAAGGCTTTCTTCATAAAAACCCACAAAGATATTAGCCAACACAGGACCCAAGGGGGAACCCATCGCTACACCATCTATCTGACGATACATGATATTGTCGAAACTAAAATCGACAAACATGGTGGCAAATTTCATGAGTTCAACGAACACTTCTTCAGGTATATTAGGAGGAGTCAAATTACTACGATATAACATATCGCTGCAAATATCAATAGTCTCCGATAAAGGCACACACGTGAAGAGGCTGCAGATGTCAAATGAACACATAAATCCATCTGTGGCATCACAATTCCGAATGAATTTGGAAAAAGAAAACGAATCTTTAATACAAAAGGAACTGTAATGCTGCAACACTGGTTGCAACAATATAGCAAGCCACTTTGCAACTTTATGCTGTGAAGACCCAATCATCGATAAAATGGGTCTCAACGGGACACCCTTCTTATGAATCTTGGGTAATCCATAAAGACGGGGACGAATAGAGCCAAGCGGTCTCAATTGCTCCGCCATTTCAGATGAAAGAACACCACTTTTTACCCACTTGACAAGACGTTTCTGAAATCGAATTTCAGAAGTCAACGTAGAATCGTGAGTATCACTGGAACCAAATTCACAGTAGATAAGGAGTTCAATGGTTCATTGCCCTTCTTAGATGTTCTTGTTCAAAGAACTCCTTCCTCGTTTATCACATCAGTTTACAGGAAGTCTACATTTACTGGATTATATACTCGATGGGACTCCTTTTGTCCTAAACGACAAAAGATTAATTTGATTAGGACCCTGACACATAGGGCCCTAATGATTTGTTCGGATGACACTTTGAAACATGAAATCAGTTCCTTAACTGAGATTTTTGTGAACAATGGTTATCCGTTGAACATTGTTCACTCAGTTATTCGAAATGAAACTGCCAGGTTTAACAAAATTAAACCTGCTTCAGTGGGTAAATGTTCGGTCTATCTTCGTTTGCCGTGGTTGGGTAGCATTAGTGAATCCTTCGCCAAGCGTATTTCATGGAGTTCACATCAGTGTTATTTTGCAGCCAATGTTCGTGTTGTTTTTCAAACTAAGTCCGTACTTTCATCTATGTGTAAAGATGTTCTACCCCCCCACCATATTAACTCTGTTATTTATCATTTCAAATGTAGTTGTGGATGCGACTACATAGGTAGAACGACACAGCGGTTGGACGTTAGAATTAAACAACACGTACCTGCTATAATACTGAATAAAAAATTTTCTTTGGGTGATACCATTCGTAACACGTATGGGTCTTCGATTGCGGATCACTTTATAAAGAATCCTACTTGTGCGTTGAATTTCAGTGTGAACTGGTTTTCTGTTTTGGCCAGTTCGCACTCGCTATTCCATCTTAAGGTGTTAGAGACGCTTTACATCAGGTTCAGGCAACCTACTCTTTGTAAACAAAGAGATTGTTTGCTTGGACTTGCTGTGCTGCGTTTCTAGCATCTTGGTTGGTATAACTTTTATAATAATTTATTTCTTCCTGTCCAATCATTCATGTCATGCATTACAGACTTCTTTTCTTTTCCTCATAATTTCCCCGTTAACAGTTCTGATGAGAGGGGACGAAACCGGTCGACTGGTGTTTGTTTTATTTTAAATCTATCATGGTCCATAATATAAAATTTCTTGTTTTTAATGCCTTAATATATATATATATATATATATATATAAACCTTTATTCACATATATAGATAGAATACCATAATATGTATACATTACATATTAAAAACAATCTCATACCCATACAAATTCTACACCTAAATACATGTGTGTGTGTATATATATATATATTCACGAACAGAATAATTTCATATATGTCTTAATTCCAGTTATAATCCAATATGACAACAGAATATGAAGTCTCTATTCTCATTATTTTAAACCTAAAGTTAAATTTTACATTTTTATTTGGTTTACAGGTCTGAGGATTTGAAGCCAAGTTGATTTAGTGTATAGGTTGACTGTTGACTCAGAAATTATGAACTAAACTTTGGATTCAACCTCTAATGATACAACATAATAGTCCTGTTTAGGAAAAAATTTGGCCTCAAAAAATCAATTTGATAATATTTAGCATTGTTTTTCTATTTTATAACATTAGTTTTATTTTCCCCATTTTTTTCAATCTAAAATGTATTCTTCTCTTTTCATGTTTTTCTTTTCTCAACTTCAGATGGAAAATATTTTGCCAAAAGTAATCATTACACCTTTCATTATTTTGGGCAACTTTGTTCTTTCACTGTTTCTGAAATACAAGGTTTCGCAGATAAAATAGAATTGACCACTCCAAGTGACTCTAATTTTGAAAATTCTTTATCAGAAATGTTTGAAGAAATAAAGATCACTGGAATATCTACAGCAATTGACAGGCAACAAAAATATTCTGCATCTGTACTTAAATCAAAGGAAGGTGATTCTTTATGTTTAGAAGCAGAGTCATTTGAAGAAAAACAAAATTTGGGTGTCAGTTTAACAAAAGATGAGGCAAATGACACATCACCTGCAACACCAAAATCAAAATGCCATGTAAATAATTCTTTTTTATCAAATAATTCTTTGTTATATCTGAATAAAAATGTTGACTCTCCTTTGGGAGCATCCACCCCAGTGAAAGTGTCCCTAGCAGATATTCAAGGATTCCAAACTTCTAACCATGATAATCACAGATCCAAATTGCCTTTTTATGAAAAAACATTTTACAAAGTTACTTCCCAAACTAAAATTTATGTGAATTCTGAAGAAAAAAAATTCAAAAACAAAAATTCGAAAGACTTTACTGTGACCTTTGAATCTGTTGGTGGTCTGAAAAAACAGATTGATGCCTTAAAAGAGATAATCCAGTTACCTTTGATGTCTCCTCAAGTTTTTGCTTCTTATGGTGAGTTTTCTTTTTCTCATTTCATTTTCATTTAACAGTTTTTATTTCAAGGTAACAATTGAAACAAATATTTTATAATGTATTCTAAAGAAGACTTTGTCTTGCGATTTATCAGTGGATCCAGAGGTGGCCCCAAAAACTATTATAATTCGGGCTGCCCAGTGTTTGGAACATTGTGGGTACTTGAAGTTGGTGGTTGTGACCAATTCCAAAGATGTATGTTGGCACTGTCCTCTTTGAATGTTAATTTTTTTAATGTCAGGCTTCTTCAAAGTTTGCAGAAATTAGTTGGCAGTACAAACTGATAGCTCCTTTTGGTTTGATCTTTGGTCAGCCTTGATGTCTCCTGCCACATAGCTGCTCTCCAAACAAATGTTTGAGAATGAAATGTTGTTCCATATAGATGATGTGGTCAGTCCATTGGACTTGTGCCTTGATAAGTTTTGATTTGATGCTGGTTGATTTTGCATGGTTCAAAACACTTATTTCAAGACATTTCATTAAGTAGGAACACTGTTGCTGAACAGATTGATGAAATTGAAATGGCAGGTTTTTTGAGTCGACAATTGAAGACTTTATCATCAAGTTTTGAATATTTTTCTATTGCACTGGATGAGACTGTTGATATAGTTGGAATAGTGCAGCTCACCATTTTCATCAAGGCTTGTGACAATGAATTTCAAATTTATGATTAACTAATTGAACTAGTCCTAAAGCATGATACTACATGCCTGGACAATTTTTGAGAAAATTGAACAGCTTCTCCATGAGTATGGCCTTGATTTGAGTAAACTTGTGTGTTTATCTATTGATGATGCTGTCAATATAGTTGGGAGACATAATTGTCTTGCTGTCAAGTTAGATACAAAAATAGAAAACATATATCCAGATTCAACATTCAAGCATTTTCACTGTATAATTCATCAATAGAACTTATGTTCCAACATTTTAATATGAGATCATGTATTGAGTTTTCTCACAAAAACAGTGAAAGATATCTCAGGTTGTGCTCTGTATCACCGTCAGTTTTAATTTTAATAAGTAAATCATTACAGTTCACTCAATCAATAACAAAAAGAAAATGTGTTAATAAAAGAATCATTTTAAAAACAATATACAAGGCATAAAAAAGAGAATTTGTGTTTTGAAGAGCATCTGTTTGCTTTTTTTTTTTTTTCAAGAATATTGAATAAACCTTTAACAGAAAAATGTTGAGTCAGTGACTAAGCTAACTTTTTTTACCATACTTTTTAAAAACTTTAGTTAGAAGACCCTGAAAAAATGACTGAGCATCAAGATTAATTTCGTTCACACTCACAGTATTTTTACAATATCAAAAATAAATATTGAATTAAATATTTAGAATTTAATTATAATTATATATCATTAAATTTATGTAAAAACGTTCTTAAATGTTTTTTCATTCATTTTATTTTTGTAATACAAAAATATTAAATTTGTTTCTAACCTATGTTAATAGTACTAAAATAAAAACTAAAATAGTTTAAAAATGTTTAAAAAAACATAAAAGAATTAAATTTTATTAATGAATAATACTTATGAATAAGAATATCAAAGAAAAATATTAAAATAACTTTGTGACCATTAAGAAATAATGGCATTTTATTTTAATCTTGTATAAATAAATTTTGCAGTGAAAACGGAAGCGTGCAACAAAAAAAAAGAGACTTTGGAAAATCTAAATCTCGTGGAAAAGTGAAGCGTTTTTTTTTTGTTTTTGTTTTTTTAGAAGAATCTTAATAAACTTTAAGTGAACATTTGTTAAACAAACTTAAAGGGGAAAATATTTAATGAACTTTAATTTTATAATTCAAAGTAACAAGAAGACCAAGCATTTTTTGCATAGTGAATTACAGATCCGCAAACATTTGTTTTTACAATCTGCATAAAAATAATACAAAATAAAATAAATAAATCTTATACTTACTTCAATTAAATAAGGTAAATGATATTCCAAATGTAAGGACAAATTTCTTTGAATTTAAACTTTAAATTCAAAGCCAACAACACTGGCATAGCTAACTCAAACTAAAATACCCAATATTAAAAACTGGCCTCCAGTTCTTTCTGCCCTGTTCATTATGAGTTGGCCTCTAATAGAGGACGTCATGGCCAAATCCCAATTGCATAAGGGATATGTTCACTCTCTGTCATTGCCATTCTCTCAACTTCTGGGCACACACATCTGTGTCAACAGTGAACACTTCCACAAAATCATTCAAGCACTGACCGAACCTTCTATTTCTTTTCCTGAATCACTGCTATTAATGGAATCAGGCCCTTGGGTGGACCGAGCTCACTTTCAGGATATGGCAGCAGCCATTCATTTTCTAGCCACATCTGCAGTTCTTTGTTGTATTTGTCCTGGACAGTGTCAGGCACAGTGTACTCTGGCACACTGTTTTTCATGCTTATGGGTGTTTGACCACAGGTCCATTTCCACGAGGCAGTCCAAACCTTCTTCTGGTGGTCAAATTGCACACTAAAGTCAGGTTCATTGATAGAAATGGCTGTACAATGGGGTATATCTTCCTGGGGAAGCGAACTTCTCCTGATTTAGTGATGCACATTTCTCCATACTCTCAGATTGCATCAATCCCCAAAAGCAACAATGTTCCATCCACAACTAGGACTTCAATGTTCACAGGTCGAGCATGGCCAACATCCATTTTGACTGTGCCAATCCCATGACACTTCAGTGATTTTCCCATCGGCTATCAGCACCTTCACCTCCCAGTGTTGCTGAAGATGGCATACTGATCTGCTCACTGGTGTCTGTGAGCAGCCAGAGTCTACAAGGGCTATGCGCTTCTGTTCATCTACAAGCACTTAGATGACTGGTAGTGCATTGTTCTTTACTTTTTTGAGGAGGTGACTGACGTTGACATTTCCTCCCCTGAACCATTTCTTTGGCACTCAGATGTGTGATGTTGCAATGAAAGCAACACACTTCATGGCATCATCTGTGCACCCAGTTCCCTTTGTTTACAGTCCTTAGCAAAGTGGTTGGGATCAGAGCACTTAAATAAAAAATAATGCCATCCTTGCGCATGCCAGGAGGTGTCTCCGCACATGTTCACTGAATGGATGTGACAACTGACTCTTCAGGTTTTTGGTTGTCATAATGGTCCTTGTCCTGGTTAGAAGTTACTCCAAGGTCATAGTCTCTATTCTGGATGATGCACTAAGAAGCCATCTAACATCCTGTGAGAAGCCAGACATGAATACACATACCATCAGTCAACTGTTTGCCAACCAGCCAAGCTAAGAGCTGTAGCTCTGCAAAAAATTTATCAACTGTTTCCCCAATATGAAATCGCCTTGTCATGAAATGATCAAATGAAGGAGTCTGTTATGTATGTGGTCATGACGGCTTGCTTTATCTGCTCTGTGTCTGACCTCTGCTCCTTACTTAGTTGCCGGTATACAAGGAGCGCCCCGCTTCTCAATCGTAACAGCAGGATGTACTTGATCCTCCTCATGTACTCATGTCATACTAACTCAACATTCTCGTGCCACTCCATGATTGGTAAATTGGCGGCAATGCCACTAAATTCATGGATCAATCTGATATCAAACACTTTTTCTGCCATCTCATAGAAAAATTCAGAATTGCCAAAATAGCTTTAAACTTACTGTAGCAATCAATTTCTTCTCTCTTGTCTGCAACACTTGTAACCAGTTCAATACATCAGTCAACTGTCTTTTTTTTTCCCTTACTCCCTTGTCGCCTCATTCTTCCTGTTTTTATGCATCATTGACTGCTAAAATTTGCATATATGCAAAGATAATCTCGTGAGAGAATATTTTACTCTGAGATCTAACTATTTTAAATATGTGACCCATGAAGCCACCATTTCTTTCTCTGTTGGACAGTTTACACCACATGGCATGTTTGAATCTTTGCTTGTGCTAGAAGTAAGTTATTTTATTCTAGCATTGCAAAAAATACATACAAATCCTGGGCCTCTTTGCTCTCTGCAGTAGTTCACTACAGAGGTATATTTCATTTAAATGTAAAAAGAATGGCTTCAAAGGTTCCATTAAGATAGTATGTATATGGATGTGTTCTACCCATTAATGCATGTAATCCAAAATTTAATCATCTATTTAAATCAACATTTTCATGATAAAAAGCAATGCTCTTGATAAAATGATAGTAATTATGAAGACCTATTGAACATAAATAGAATATTTATCCATAAAATTGGCTTTATGGTCTATTTTTAGAATTTACAAGGTGGTTATGAATTTGGGTTTTCAAAATTCAGCACAAATAGCTGCTGCCATTTCCTTACATCTGCACAGGATAGCCAGCTTTCATCTTAACTAGATATAACCAAGTAGTTTATATTGCAGGTGATGTTGTCAGGCATAAGCGTAGATCAGTGTTTTATATAAGAAATTTTATAATTTTAAAAGCCTGTGAAAAGAAAAAATGCCTTTCAGTATGTCATGTTCAGATCTACAAATCTTAAATTAAAATGTTATTTGATACTATATGTTTTAAAAATACATTTCTTTTCTAACCTTTTATGAACATTAGTTTTTCATTTATAATTATGAATTTTAGTTTTGATTTAAAGTATGAAAATGCTTGATGTTTCATGAGTTATTTTTCCCCATTGACAGGACTCACATTTCCTAAAGGCATTTTATTGTATGGTCCTTCTGGATGTGGAAAAACTTTTCTCATCAATGCTATCACCAATGAAATGAATTGTTTTGTTACAAAAGTTTCAGCTCCTAGCATTTGGAGCAAGTAAGTTGTTTTCTTGATTTTTTAATATTATTTTTATATATTTTATAAGTATTTTTTCAAAGGGCATTTGTGCATTGAAATCTTTGCCTTCTAAAACCTCTCCTAAATAATTTTCTGAAACATTATTTTCAAAGCATGATAAAATGCATTTCTAGAAATTTTATATGAATTAAGGCTATTCAATTTTAGTTTCATAAAAAATTTTGAATATTTCAATAATTTATCTACATAATTGACTGTTCATTCATTATCCACAGCAAGAAGATTTATGGGGCAGGTTTAATAGTTGTCAGGGCTGAAAACAATCAAAATGTTTAAATCTTGGCTGATTTATGAACACTTTGTACTAATACGCTTGGAAAAGGCATGGATCCACTTCTGTTGACATTCTGACCTATTGTCAGGTATCTTGACAGAATGTCTTGTCACTGTCATGCCACAATGGCTGAAGGAGAAGAGTGTTAATTGGGAAAACTATTCTCTTATAACTATGTTACTTGTCCAGGTAATAACAGTAAGATGCTGTTACATCCACAGTCAATCTTGACAGAGTCCAATAATAATTTCAGCAACACTATTCAGTCGCCTCTTACTAAGTATTTTTTTATTCAAAATATCTAAAAACTTTTCATTTAGGTATATAGAGCTTGACAAAACATAAAAGAAGTACTAAATTTATCTTGCTAGCTCAATTAGCAACTGAGTTATGACCATTCAAAGTTTGTCAGATTTTCCGTCTTGAGCGCAATTGGGCCAGAAGCCCATTTTAACAGTGTATATGTGATGATGCATGCTTCAAACAAGTGAAAAATTATTATAAATGCAATGCTATTAAGTCATAAAAGAAAGATAATACTAATGGAATTAGTATTAGATAAGACAGTCTAAACGGAGGTGGGGGGGGCATCAAATTCCATCCTAAAAACTAGGTACCTCCAATAATTCACTAAAAAATCAATATAGCATAATGATGCTAAAAGGTCCCAAACTTAATGAAATCAAAGTTTCATCATTAAAATGTTTATGTTATTATTAAGAGGAAAGAACAAAGTATTTTTAAATTATTTTTTTTAATTTTTTCCTTCTTTCTAACATGTTCTAAATTTGGGACAAAAATCTTCTTTTTTTTTTTTTTTTTTTTTAAACTTTGTAATACTTACGGCCATTTTAGTGTAGCAGTTTCAGGGGGAAAACCCATTTATTTGGAAATTCTTGCAAAAATCAAATAATCATCAGATTTTAATGAAACTTTCAGAACTTTTTTTTTTTTTTTTTTTACATCTGTTATCACCCCATAAATTAATTTTATGAAATTTTCTAGAATTTCATACAGTTCACAAATTGTTTTATATTACTTATAAGCAGGACTCCTTGTAAAATTAAATCATCAATTTTTTTTTCACAACTGTCAACTTTTTAAAAATCTGCTCCAAATCGTAAAATAAAAACTGCAATAAACTATCTAATTATCAAATTAGATAGGCTTTTATTTGCTTTTATAAATAATATACATTAAGGACATTATTATCTGAAAAAAAAAAAAAATTTTGATGAATAAAGAATTTTTAGAAGAATTATTTGCATTTTTCTTTAATTTTAAAAAATGTTTTAAAATTCTTCCAAACAGTGTGGGGTAGATTAAGTTTTTAAGTGATGACTATATTTACTAAGCAAAAATTAAAAGCAAATAATGCTACCAAAACTTTTTACCATAATTAAAAATATTTTTTTTTTTTGTGCATCAAAATGTTATATTTTTTTTTAGTATGATGTTTCATAAGTGACATTATGGTTAAAAGGTCATGTGTTTTAAGGCTTGTCTCCTCCTTGGGGAAAGCCCCTTGACATGTAAAGGTCTTATCTCATTCTCAGTTATTAAATTAAAAATTAAATTGAGATAATAAAATTCTCATCAGTTTAAACAATTAATAACTGAGTGAGATATTTTAATTATTAATATAATAATAATTTTATTAGTTATTATCTCAGTTACTAAATTAAAAATGTAATAACTTAATGTAATATTAATAATTAATAAAATTATTTATCATTATCTTAGCTATTAAATAATGAAAGAGATAGCCATAACTCAATAATGTCAGAAATTTTTATAGTATTTTAAATTATTTTAAGAAACAAAAAAAACCCATTATGTAACTTTTGATGCACCTGTCAACACATTCAGCGATCAAATTATCGACGGAGACATGAAAAAAAAACAAGACCCTGAGGTTAAGAAATGTTTGTCTAGAAAATTTTATACTATAAGTTAGTGATATTTGTTTCAGAACAGATTAATTTTACGAAAATAACATTCAGAAATGTATATCGTATTTTAGGGGGATTTTCAAAACTGAAAAATAAGTTTGTTTACATTTCTCTAAAAAAAAGTTAAAAATGGCTATTTCAATTGGTTTCTCGGAAGCATCGACTAAAAATCATTTAAATTTCTATTTGAAATACTTCACAGTATTTTTTTTTCTGGAATTAGAAAATTTAATCCTTTAGCTTTCAATTTCAACTGTTAATTAAAATTAAAAAATATGCATCAAAGTAAAACAAGCGGTTGGAAAGCTTCAAAAAGGATATTACCTTTATGAAAAATACGTCTATACCTATACGAATTTTTGATGGTACCAACTAAAAACAGTGCAAAAATAACACATGAAGGCAACTTTGACCATTCATATAAATTTCAATTCTACAATTAAGTCATTGCAACTTCTTAATATATTTCATAGTATGTTAGAGATTAAGTTAAATTTTTTTCACAAAACAACTCTTATTTCACAGGTGGAAGCAAAATTTGATAGTAGAGCAAAAAAGGGTAAAAAATATGTCTTCTTCAACTTGTAAAAAAGTATCTGGTGGGGATACAAAAGTTTGAAACTTTTAAACTTTTTGAATGAGGAATCCGTCAAAACAGTTATTTCTCATAAATATATTTGAATTTTGAAAATTTTGTAAATTTATACAATTTTTGACTTTCAAAAAAAAAAGGATAAAAACGACTGACAACATCAAAACTTTGAAATTTGTTATACAAAAGAAATCAGTGGTCAGTTTCTCAAACAAATGCTTATTGTAAACCTTTAAAACTCAATTTTTAAATTAAACAAAATTATAAAACTACATTTATTGGAACTGGTCAAAAAGTCTTTCTGTGCAATTTGAAGATTCCTACTGCCCTTCCTCTCCTAATGGTAATTTGCTGTCTGAATTTTGTTATAGGCATCTATCACCATATTTCTGGAACATTCCGGATTATCCTATCACTTGAAACTGGCATTACACCTAAGTCCCATCTTAAGACAAAAGTTGACTCGACCTGTGCAACATCACCCACCAAAGGCCATTGGAAATAATTGTTTTTATCTTTAGTTAGAGCTAGAAACTTGGTTATTATACTGGTTGAAGATGTAATGTCAATGACTTGGCCAATGTAGAAATTGGAATCATAGTATATGGCAGCCCATTGGCCTTGTCTCTCTTATCTGAAGATCACTTGATATAATTCTTTTTCATCACAGCTACCAGAGTTAGTCACAGGGTCTTCAAGTTTCTGTGATGTAATTTCAATAGCAGTTAGCTACAAAAAAGCATTATGGGAAGAATCTAAAAAGGTTCTTAAGTCATCTTCTCCTTTAGTGACTAAAATTTTCTTGGCTGTGTTAAATGTTTGTTGAACTTGCTTCATCAATCTTGACTATTTCATCCTTGTATTAGGTTGGTGCAAAAATAATGACGTAATAAAGTCGTTTTTTGATGTTAAAAAATACGTCAAAAAACGTCATTATTTTTGCACCAACCTAATATTAGGATAGTTTGCAGAGCCATGCAAAAATCTGCAAGTAAAAAAAAAAGTACAATTCTTGTATCACAAAAGAAATAAGGAAAAAAAGAAGAGTCCTCCTTAACAGATTTTGCAAAGCAAATTTTTTTTATTTTTTTTGTTAAATCGTCCTCTAAATCTGTGAGCTCTTTGCCTATTTAAGTACTTCCCTTTTGGCCCTTAAAAACATAATAGTTACAGAAATTGTGCTATAAAATAGATGAGACCTCTCCAGATTACTGGGTGTTACTACCATACCATTAAGCACATCCCCCCTCAACATCCAACACTGATTATCACAGTTTTTTTTTTCCATCACACACTGTTTTTAATTGCATCAGCAACCTTTTTGTACATTGCAAAGACTTTGGGGTCTTCTTTGGCCTGCCTCTTTTTTCACTTACAAGAAAACAATCTCTCAGGATGTTTAGTTGATCATCCACTGAACAGAAGTTGTTTAAATATTCATCACAAGTACATGTAAATTGAAAAACCTAAAATAATCTCCAGGAATGGAATGCAAGAAAAAAAATAACTGACCTGCAATAATGGGAAAAGCAGAAATAAAAAATTATTTTTTACAAAAAAATGAATGTATTAAATTTTATAAGTTTAGGCTTTTGCTTTATACAGAAAAAATACAACAATCAAAACTTTACATCAAAATAAATGAACTGAAAATTTTAAAGTTACATTCTTTTTTGCAAATGGCAACGTTTGCTCTTGCATTGTTATTGTTGAATTAAGTGTTAGAATGTACTGTTAATTAAGATTTAAAAATATGCTTCAAAGTAAAACAATTACCATAAAATAAAACCTACTTTCAAAGTTAAAAAAGTAATATTTACTAATTACCAAAACTTAATTATTCAAAATAAATTTGGTAGAAAAGTAAAAAATATTTTCCAATGCTAACATTAAAAAAATCTTCCAAGAAATATTCATTTAAAATAAAAAAAAATGTTTAATTTTAGAAATTATATATATAATTTTTATGGACCCACAATAGTGGTTAAACTGAAAAATATATCCTTTTATTTTTTTATAAAATGTATTGAGTCTAATTAAACATTACTTAAATAAATGTTCAATTTAATTAGCAGCTAATTCCAAAAATTTAGTTAATTAGTAAATATAAAATTTTAATAGATGTTTTTAAAATTACAATATTTTACATACACAAATGTGAGATTTATAAAAATAAATTATAAATATATACATTTTGAAATTACAGTACTTTATTTCATTTTTTTATGTAAACATATTTTCCTTCATTTTTCCATTGAAATTGAATTTACCACTGTAGTTTTCACCTTAGAAATTTTTTGTGAAAACTAACCTCAAATTTTATTTTAAGCCCACCAAATTAACGAGTTTCTTTTTTTTTTAAGATGAGACTATTTTGATATGTGTAGGAGAAACACAACTCGAGTGTAACAAATTTCAAAACATAAACAAAATCCTCCTATTTTAAAATGTGGAGAAAGAAGCACCCATCACTGAAACGTGACCTCATTTGACATGGAATAAAAACTAAAATTTTCTTTAAATGCTAATTTTATCAAAATACCCTAAAAATATTCAAGATATTGCCAGTTGAACTTGATGGAAATTTCGCTATTTTAAGCCATTTTCACACCGTAGACTAGGCCGGTTTGGGATATGTACTCTTACTCTCAGTA
The DNA here is from genome assembly GCA_963932145.1 of Acanthosepion lycidas. Taxonomy (NCBI): domain Eukaryota; kingdom Metazoa; phylum Mollusca; class Cephalopoda; order Sepiida; family Sepiidae; genus Acanthosepion; species Acanthosepion lycidas. The sequence continues at coordinate 44,321,869 of OZ010605.1, forward strand.
AAAGGTTTCATGAAATTTTCTAAAGTAAAATTATGAGTTTTCTTTACTGATATAAATCTGAATTATGAATTTTATTGCATGTTGTTTATGATTATTAAATTCTACTTTTCAATAGAATGGAATTTGTTTCATGTAAAACCTTAGATACAAACTGACAGTAACCATTTTTATGCTGAAGAATTCTGGAATGATTTAGTTGATTAAATAAGAAAGAAAAATGTTATTTTTTTGATGTTTGCCATTTGCTACTTTTTATTGTATAGATTTTATGGTGAGACAGAATCTCATCTCAGGGATATTTTCAAAACTGCTCAAGAAAGGTATTTTAATCTTTATTTTTATTTTTCTACATGTCATAATGATAATAAATTGTAAAGATGAATATAAATTCACTAATTTAGCAGAAAATCTCCACCATCTGATGTGTGAATAAAAGCTTTTAATTCAATGATATTTTCTCACTTTGTAATTTCTTGAAAAATGTTCAATGTTTTTAAAGAAAATAAGTTTTTGAACTTCCTCATTGAACATGTTATAATAAAAAAAACTCTTTGGATACGTTATACCATATGTCTTGTTTAAGAAATGTTTCCTGTAGAGTTGATTGCACTTGGGTTCTCTTCTTGTTTCCATCTTTGAAATAATCAAAGAGAAGTTGTTATTGTATTGAAAGGTAACCATGATCATGGTAATCATGAATTGTATAGATGGTCAAATTAAATTCATATAATCCAACAGGACATCTCATAAAATATAAAATATCCTCCATATTTTCAAGTTAAGGGTCACTCGTTTTCTATCCTGCATATCCTCATAATGTATCAATACAATTTCTCACACATCATTAATAGATAAGTAGATAGATTCCTTTCCCTTTGAGTCAACTTAAGGACCCAAAGCTTTCAGGAAATTTGTCTTCAGTCCATCTTTGAGTCAACTTAGTGTTAGTGTTTTGGGGGATTTATGTCTACTGCTGCCTTTGAATTGGCAAAAATAAAATGTTTTTAATGATTTTAGATAATCATAAAAGTAGAATCTTTTGAAGATATGACCATCCATCTGGCTTTTGGGTGGTTTCTCTTGTTCTGGAACATAAGTGGATGGATAGGGGGTGGCCATTATCCATATAGCAGAGAGAGGCAGGAAGTCGAGAAGAAATGGGTCCAGCAGTCAGTGAGTAAGTGAGGAAGAGACTTGCAGTCAGAGATGTGGAAGGGACCAGAGAGCAGTTATGGAGATAACAGTTCAGCTGAAGGAAAACAGATGGTTAACCAGAGAGTCTTGAAAAACAATTGTCATTATTTTTTGTTGAATATGATCATGGCCAAGAGTATAAATCTGTGCCCATAGCGATACAGCCGATCTTGGATATCACCACAGGTACAGTGAATATCATCACAAACTTCATAACAATAACTTGCAAACCTTGCTCCCTCTATACAACATCCCTATTCAGTAACGCTCTACCTTGAGTAGCACTTAAACCATGTATTGAGGGAACAATAGTAAAAATATGTAAGTTAGATTCTTTCCTTATGTACCTGATAAAGACTGAAGAATTGTTCAGCCAAAATGTTGTCTTAACATTAAAGAGGTGAAGGTTATTTGTGTGAACAAAATTTGGAATGTTGACAAATTTTTTTAAATTTATAGATAATGTGCTAGTTTATTTTTGTGATGTTAAATGCTCACTTGTTCTAACTTTTGTTAGGTTAACGAATGCTCATTATCACGTTGGAAATGCTCGTTATAGGCGAGACTTTCTAAATGCAGATAGTGGTAGTAGTAACACCTACTAATAATACTTGTTCAAATAGTAATTGCCAAATAGTAATTTGTATAATGATAAGTATAGAGAAATAGTATAGTGGATAGTATAGAGAATAGAGACCACGCTAATTTCCATTTATATTTTTCCTTTATGATCACATGATCTACTTATTTATTAATGGAATTGTCCATGTTGGCTCACTGCTGATCTGTGTTCAAACTACGGTGTTGGCAAAAACACTTTATTCCTATACAACACTTATATTAAAATTTAAGATACAGTGCAAGTTTCTGAGAAAATAGTAATTTCTTTCTTACATTTAATTCTTCGGAAGGAATTTGTCAAGAAGCATCATCAGAAAATCTAACAAGATAAATACATTATACAAATACATTATTTCCACCTTTGTTAGGTGGAAATAATGATGAAAAGATGAAAGTTACATAAAGAAAAAATCTCTTTTGTCACTTGATTTTATCATTTTTATAATCATGTGATTGGAAGAACTCATTTGTTATTATTTTCTATTTTTTTACTTTAAATATTACTTTGCTAAGTACTATTACTATCAAAAATTTACACAAAAGTATATTTGAAATATTCATTTTGAAAGGATGGGAATTTTTTTTAGACTATTTTAATATTATAGCTTTCTTTGTCCAAAAGTGAGCATTTCATAACTAGCAAAATGAAGAACAAATGTAGAGACCTGACGTTTTTCTCACTCTTCCGGTTTGTATTCATTGCTTTTCTTTAATGACTTTGTTCTCATTTGCTAATTGTTTTCTTTTTTCTTAAGGTCTCCTAGTCTCATAATAATGGATGATGTGGATGCCCTCTGCCCAAATCGACAGAATAGTAACAATGAATTAGAAAAACGTGTTGTTACAACTCTGCTGACTCTCATGGATGGTCTTTGTAATGTAAGGAAAATTTCAGTTTTGAATCATATTGTTTTACAGGATGATCTGGCATTGGAACAGAATCATTTTTATCATTGCATACTGAAATGAATTTAGGAAACATACTACTACTACCTTTTTCATTTCTTCTATAAGAATAGTAGGAACAATATTGTTTCTATGCTGTTGATTTTGTTATCACTTTTCAGTCAATCCATTCTAGCTTTCTTTAACTGTATAATTTGTAAGAAAGTAGGCAGAAAATATAACATTGTGATGAAGTCATTCCAGTAAGATCCGCAAATACTGTTGTAATGAAACATTATTCAAAATGTTTAACAAGCATGATCACCAATTAGTTGTGAAGTATTTATGTCCTCCCTTATCTAACACTTTCGCCCCGGCCCCTCAATCTCTGGCATCTTACTCTCAGGGTTGAGGTGTCTACTTGGTCTTAAATGAACTTATGGGAGTGGTTATAGGTCCCCTGAGCATCCATAGATTATTCGACCGGTCTGCTGGTTTAATCCTGCTTCCTGCCCACGTGATTTGTTTGATCCAGAAAGCAGAAGTGATGTCCATCCATTCACAGTCAACTGAAGATGTAGAAACGGCTGGGGACTCTGTGCTAAGAAATTTAGAATGCAGCAAAAAAAATTAATATCTGCAGAAAGCCGGACAAACATCATTTAATGGTTGAATTGGTAAATGTCTTTTATATATCAGAAAAGAATAGTAGAGAAGAGAAACGGGTTACAGAAAAGAAAGCTAAAAAAAAACAAAAAAACTCATGCACTGGATTCTAGAAACAGAGAGAGAGAGTGTATGTTATTATCTTGTTAAATCGTTTCAGAACGATATATGACTGTTGCTATGGAGGAATAAAGATTTCTGTGTGGGGCTTGGTCAGGCCAATTCTATATTCTCTCTTCAAAAATTTTCTCCCATCTGTCTTTTTCAGCATAACTACGCATTTATATAGATAAATCCGGCTGGTTATAACTGACCCTCGGCCCTATTACTTCGCACACGATTATCAAGGGGTTCTGGCTGCTTCAACCAAAATTTTGTGAATTCCAAAGTTCCTTCTAGCTCTATTTCAATTTTTAATTGATAAAAATTATTTCGACCATTTCCATTTTCTTTCAGATGACCTAGGTTCAATGGGTACAACTTCTGCCCTAGATCAGATTTCTCCATCAGTAAACAAAATGCTCTGATTTAATTTCGCTATTCAAATCTACACCAATTTCACTAAAAAAAATATACATGTGTGTGTGTCTCCCAGACTCTCTCTCTGTCACATTTCCTCCCCTACACATCTGTCATTTACTAGTAAATGACACACAAGCTTTTGTATCAACAAAATATGAGAAAACCCAGTTCAACATGCTTCTTACTAGGGCCTACTTAAACATATGTCTCTTCCAGCATGCAAAGGTAGAATCCTCAGATCTTCTTAGGGCTCATTATGCCCATTTACATTTTCATTGCCCTTACGATACATATGTACATGCAACTATCAGTTAAAGTTCACTGGTTTGGTTTTCGTGCAATAGAACCTTTTCACATAGTTCACTAGTTTGAGGGTTCTTTCCTTTTTTTTTTTTTTTTTAATTATTGGAGTTCACAACACTCCTTACCAATTATATCAGTTTCATTACAAAAAAATAAAAAAAAATTTGATTTATTTCGGAAATCTGTCCCTCCGATTTTGTCTCGCCTTCACAACAGGCTTTGTCGAATCTTTTGTTGGTTCAGGTCCTTTCCCAACAATCGTGAACTCTTCTTCAATATCAGTTAGGGGTCCCAATGCTTTCGGGTCAGATCTACCTTGGTAAAGTGCACTAACTGGAATCTTCCTTCACTCATGCACTCCCGTGCCAGTTTATTCTGCCACGACTATCATTAGTATAATTCCCACAATGGTTGGCCAGGTAATTATAGCCACAAAATTCTCTCTACAGCCCAAATTCAACTTCAACCATCTAAGATTAATCTTATCAATTGGCTTTAACAATGCCGGCATCTTTTCTAGTGACATCTTAGGCATCTCTCTTACAATGGGTTCCCACAATCCTGTCCATCCACTGGCATTTGTTCCTACCAGCTCTAACAAAACCTCATTCTCTTCAAACTTCTCTTCTGCTTGGTAGTAGGGAGGTAAAGAGATAGATGGTCATGAGCTCCACAACCAATAGGTAGCTCTACAGAAAAAACAAAGGGGGAAAAACTCTTATCGTAGTGGTGGGCTTCCCTTCACACTCCTTAGATAATTCGATCTCTTCTTGTGAGACCACCACCCAAATTCTGTTGGAGACACTGGTTGCTTTAGGTAACATTACACTAGCCAACACTTCTACCTGACAATGATCTCTAATTTCCTTGTTATTTTTCTTAAATAAATCTAGTACACACAGATTATCACATAAATTAGACTTACAGACCCACAGGTACCTACGGCATCATTCTTGCATTTTTCTGCTTCTCCCTTTGTTAATAGCATAAACTCTGTCCTGGCTGGGTTTAGAGCAACAAATCCGTCTCTACCTTGTACCTAGCCACCGCTCCCATCTTTGGCCTTAGTTTTGGATAGGGTAGGGGAAGATTCATCACCTGATAAATTTCAAAGGTACTATCTCTGTCCAGTAATAGAACCAACACTAGCACTAGCAATTTATCATCTTCCAACAAGGTAGTACATTCCAAGGCACTATAGTACCTCCATAACTGCTGGGTGGGGTCTACAGGTAATCTAAGATGATGGGATAGTTTGGCTTGTATCTCCAGTAGTACTTCCCTTAATCGTTCAGAGGTTATTATACTCAGAGACAGGTGTCCCAGCAACAGCATGTCTAATTGTGTTCTCGCATGCTCTAACAACACCATTAAAGAGTATACTGCCCTCTTTTGCCGTGTCCGTAACAACTTTATTCCCTTCAAACAGTAACTCTTATCCTTCCATTGTCTCTCAAGTATTAGGGATTCCTGAGCTAAGGGGTATAATATACGGTGGTATTCTGGAGTTTATAAATATTCTCCGGCGACTTGTGTTCTGGCTGTATATAGTTTGTCCAATTCGGTTTTCAACTGACCCAGTAACTTCTCATACGGCTGCAGGTCTATCACCAAAGTTATCAACCACTTTGATCTAGTTATAATCACTTCACTAGTCTTCTTAAATACAGTATTCTCACTGTGTATTCACAGGTATTAGCTACCACAACTAGCATCGTCAGTACCACGAGCCTCCTCTTGTCCATGTCTGCAAGGAGATGAAGAGAATAATTCCTCTTACTCAATCATTCTCTTATTGTTTTTATTAGGTGGTTATATCTTAGAGCGATACCTCAAGCACCGACCCATACCACCATCAGCACCGTGCATGTACTATGTAAAGATTACCTCTATGTGTTTCTCCATAGGGCCCGGAAATATCCATGCTTACTTTATAATTCGGAACATGCGTTTCTAATACTGGGGCAACCCTACTTCTTCGACTGTACTTGGCATGTTACACATTTTTTTTTACATGGTTCACAACACCATTAAACAACTTAGTAGTAATTTCTCATTATTAATCCATACGTCTTATCAATTCCCAAGTGTCCTAACCTCCTATGGCACTGGTCTAGAATTTCAGCTTTCAACTTCTCAGGTATCAACATTTTTAAACTTACTTCTTCACCTCTTCCTGAAAGGTAACACAGCACTCCATCGTGCACCATATATTTGGAGGTACGCTCTGCCTCTAGCCTGGACCTGATAGTTGCTATCTTGCTATCCTCTTGGTTTTGCCTAATGATATCTCTCCAGTGGGGGTTGGAAACAATCTCCGTTTCACTCATTTTCTGATCTCCCCAACCATGTCTCTCCTTCAATGCCTGTGAATTGATCACATTAATTTGGAATGCTTTATCATCCGCACCTGGCTCCAACCTGACAGATTCAGTCTTTAATTGCCTCGGAATCCTTGATAATAGGTCAGCACAAGTATTATCCTTCCCCACCAAATATTCTATTCTGCAGTTATACTCACTTCAATGCCCACTGTTGTATCTTCTTATTCGTCCACTCTGCCTCTAACAAATATTTGAGGGGTTTGAGGTCTGTTTTAATGGTAAACACAGCCCCACTCAAATAATAATCTAATTTCTGCACAGCATACAGAATGGCGAATGCCTCTTTTTCTATTACTGGCCACCTTTGCCCGAGTTTCGGAGAGACGATGAGACAGAAAATAGATCAGCACTTCCTCAGGCACACCTGGTACTGGTTCATACTTATTGGGACATGGTTGTGTAAGAACCACTCCAATGTACTTATCGCTAGCATCGGTGTACAGCACCATGGGCTTACTCAGGTCTGGGTAGACCAACAGGGGTACAGCTGTCAGCTGATCCTTCAGGGCCTTGAATGCACGTTGACAATCCTTGGTTCACTTAAACCTAGCATGCTTCTTAGAGCTATTAGAGGGCCTGCTAGCTGGCTAAATGCTGGTATGAATCTCCGATAATATCTGATGGCTCCAATAAATCCTCTATCTTACGGTATTCGGTGTGGGCATGGCTCTTATAGTCTCTACTTTGTCTAAATCCGTTTTTATTCCTTCTTTGTTTATGATAAACCCTAAGTACTTTGTCTCTTCTTTCATAAACTGACACTTTGATAATTTTAACGTCAATCTATGTTCTCTTAACTTATCGAACACCTTCTGCAAATGTTCAAAATGCTCCTCCGGTGATTTTGAAAACACCATGAAAACTCCAGGGAGATTTGGATCTTTCATTTATCCCTGATTCCATCATTTCATTCACTGCGTCCTCTACTAATTTTTTGTGGATTAGGGTCCTCTACGGTCTTAACTTAATAGGTGGGTGATTAACCGTGTCTATCTTCATTTCAACTGTCTCCGTCTGTCCCAGTTCCTTATCCGTAATGGCTATTACCTCCCGATTACCGTCCAGCAACCGCCTCAATTTCTTCTTATAATGCTCAGGAGCTGTTATATCTTTATTTCTTATTTCATCGCTGCCTGTCTTATTCCCGGGCCTATTCTCATACCATACTCTCACCTGTTTGACTTCTCTCACTGGGCACACCTGTGCCAGCTCCTCTCCCTGCTTTATTTTAATAGTTTTATTGGCAGTATTGGTTAACAGTAAGGGAACGGTCCCCAACCTCTTCACCAACAAATCACACATGGTTATTTCCCCTTCACTATTATCATACCTATCAGTAGGGACCACTTAGTACAGGTCACTGTTCAGCACTCCTGTTATAATCTTGCCCTTCCCAGATACAGTAGTCCTGGGGGAAGCTTTATATCTGTCTAGGACACCACTGGCAATTGTTCATAATTATCCTTTCCCAACACTATCCCTACCCTGTCCAATGTTAGGGTGGCGGGGTCAAAACGAATCTGTGCCTTATTCTGCCTAAACCAGTCACTCCCCAAAATTAGCTCACCATACAAGTCAGGTGCCACATAAACCTTAAGTTTACCTCTGGTTCTTTCCAACTGGAAAGGTAGCCATGAGACGTGGGAGTCAGTGACAGGAGTTCACCTTTTTCTAGAGGCTCCAATTTCTGACTAGGGGCTCTCCTGGGAGCTCGGATGACTCTCTTTTCTCAGACTAGCAACCCATTTCTCCCCTCCATTCGAGTTCGGGTTGTTCCGTTCGGTGTGGTCCATCTTTCTCCTGCGAGGACAGGTTCATCTAAGGTGACCCACTCCTCCATAGCACCAACACCTTCGCTCCTTACAACTGGCTGAAAGGTGACGGATTACACCACATGTCCAGCATCTCAGAGGTCTTACTTGCACTGGTGCCTCTTACTTTTTCATGGGCAGCCCATCGGCGTTTGCCTGGACCCTTTTCCTTCTCGGTAGGGGGCACCAGCGTATTAACTTGCTTTACCCCCAATTTACGGTCTCTCTCTTCCGTACACCAAACTTGCCACAAGTCATGCCGTCTGGCACCAAAGACCTTGGGTCACCTCCATAGTTTGTTGGACAGTCGCGGGCACAATGCCCATCATACTTGCAAGTACAACACACCAGCCCATATCGGCCCAGTGTGGGCTTGTGAAACCCATAACGCAGATCCCAGGATCTCCTATTGGGAACTGCCTCAACCTTCCAGTCCTCTTCCACCTCTTCTTTCAGGTCCCCTATCTCGATCTGCTCCTGGTCCTTCTTTTTCATCACTATCTTGGCCCCCCCCAGGGATTCCTACCTACACCCCCTCTTATTCTATCCCAAAGTCGTTCTCTATGGCTGTGGCCAGGCTGACTGGTCCCCCCTTCAGAACATCGCCCCTCAGGTCTCTGTCACTCAGCGCATCCACATACACATCAGCCTGAATAAGGCCACTGTCCCGAGTTGCCAACTGCGGAAAAGCTAACACCGCTAGCCCCGCGATTCTTTCCCCCAATTCCTCATTAGTCTCTCCTTGTTGCTGTAGCCAGAAGAATTTCCTGACTGCCTCAATATCCATACGCTCACTTGGATATTGATGCAACAGAGCAGATTTAAGATCAGTCCACATTAGGGCTGGGTTTTCTTTGTACCACCCCCCTATGAACTTGGACACCAGCCCTGCTGCAGCGTCGTAAGCTAGGAGCACCATTTCTTAGTCCGAGAGGCCATAGATCACCTGCTTCTGAATGGACAGAATCCATTCGTGCAGGTCCACAGGGTTTCCTTTATAAGTAGGTAGCTTCATGCTACCTGTCAGCCTCCTGAAATGCATTGATATTTCGGGGACTCTCACGTCATCTGTGGTGTCTGATCCTGCTATGCTTATCCTAGCGTCTTGTCAACTACCACTTTCCTACGAGAAGAGAGACTGATGACAGAACGAAAGGAAAAATATTTAACACGGTGGTGGCGCTTGAACTGCGTACAAAGTCGACAAAGTCAAAACAAGATCAACAATATTACTGGCAGATCTAAGTGCAATGAGCGAACAAAGGAAACCGAAAAGTGACCTCAGGTCTTCCGCTCCGTGTTTTGTTTCTTTTTCCTCCTTCTTTTGCTTCCTTCTCTTTTCCCCCTTATATCCCTTTTAGACCAGTATAGCCCGAAGACTAGAGTCCTTTCTGGTCTTACTTGCTCCCAAACAGATGCAAACTTCTCTCCTATTTCAGATGACAGTGGTAATTCCCATGAATCTATCTTGGTCACAGGCACCTGTGTAGCACTTTCATCCCGGCCCCTTCACCTCTAGCGTCTTAGTAGAATAGTAGAGAAGAGAAACAGGTTACAGAAAAGAAAAGTAAAAATCAAAAAAACTCATACATTGGATTCTAGACAGAGAGTGTAATCTCAGAACGATATATGACTCTTGTGATGGAGGGATAAAGATTTCTGTGCGGGGCTTAAAGTTATAGTGGTGTTCCTCCTCCCAACACTAGCTTGGGCCAATTCTCTCTTCAAGAATTTTCTCCCATCTGTCTTTTTCAACATAACTACGCGTTTATATAGATAAACCAGGCTGGTTATAATTGACCCTCGGCCCTACTACTTCGCACGCAATTATCACGGGGTTCTGGCTACTTCAACCAAAACCATGTGAATTCCAAAGTTCCTTCTAGCTTACTCAGCTCTATTTCAATTTTTAATCGATAAAAATTATTTTGACCATTTCCATTGTCTTTCAGATGACCCAGATTCAATGGGTACAACTTCTGCCCTAGATCAGATTTCCCCATCAGTAAACAAAATGCTCTGATTTCATTTCGCTATTCAAATCTACTCCAATTTCACTAAAAAAAAATATGTGTGTGTGTGTTTCCCAGACTCTCTCTGCCACACTTAATTCTTCTTTCAATATTGTGGGATCACTGCAGAAATAGGAGAATGCACCACAGAGACATTGAGTGTAGAATGGATTGATTGAAATGCTGTAGTATTCAACAGCACAAACAAGGGGTACATACAAAGCTTGGAAACATGTGTAATTATTAATTTAAGCAATTTTAGTTGTTTTTGTCACTTTATTAAAGATTAAATTTGTGAAGCAGATTGAATTTTTTTATGTTGACAAACTTATCTGGGTATAAGGGAATATTAAAAAATGAATTTTCTGTCAGCTCAATAACTAGTTTAAGAATTGAAATTGTTAAAATTGACCAAACTGGAAAATGTTTTAAAGTCCTTAAAATCGAACACTTTCGTCCTGGCCCCTCAACATCCGGTGTCTTACTCTCGGGGTTGAGGTGTCTACTCGGTCCTAACCGAACTTAAGGTAGTGACCATAGGTCCCCTGATCATCCGTAGATTATTCGACCGGTCCGCTGGTTTAATCCTGCTTCCTGCCCACATTGTGATTTATTTGATCCAGAAAGCAGAAGTGATGTCTGTCCATTCATGGTCGACTGAAGCTGTAGACATGGCTGGGGAGTCTGCGCTAAGAAATTTAGAATGCAGCAAAAAAAAAAAATGAATATCTGCAGAAAGCCAGACAAACATTGATTCAATGGTTGAATTGGTAATGTCTTTTATATAGCAGAAAAGAATAATAGAGAAGAGAAACAGGTTACAGAAAAGAAAAGTAAAAAAAAAAAACAACTCATACACTGGATTCTAGACAAAGAGAAAGTGTATGTGATTATCTTGTTGTTAAATTGTCTCAGAATGATATGACTCTTGAGATGGAGGAATAAAGATTTCTGTGTGGGGCTTAAAGTTATAGTGGCATTCCTCCAGCCAACACTCACTCGGGCCAATTCTCTCTTCAAGAATTTTCTCCTGTCTGTATTTTTCAGCATAACTACGCATTTATATAGATAAACCAGGCTGGTTATAATTGACCCTCAGCCCTACTACTTCGCACGTGATTATCACTGGGTTCTGGCTGCTTCAACCAAAATCATGTGAATTCCAAAGTTCCTTTTTAGCTTACTCAAATCTATTTCAATTTTTAATTGATAAAAATTATTTTGACCATTTCCATTGTCTTTCAGATGACCCAGATTCAATGGGTACAACTTCTGCCCTAGATCAGATTTCCCGATCAGTAAACAAAATGCTCTGATTTAATTTCGCTATTCAGATCTACTTCAATTTCACTAAAAAAAAAAAAAAAAAAAAATGTCTGTGTGTGTGTTTTCCCAGACTCTCTCTCTCTCTCACAAAAAAGATAGCATGCACAATTTTTTAGCCACAACCAAGAATTTCATAGTTGAAATGTAATGAAAGGTGATGCTGAAAAGTCCTTAGTCAAACACAATTCCTAAAATCTAACCAAATGAGCAAACATCAATTATTTTTTCTTTTTTAACTTTCTGCTTGGCCAAATATCTTTTCAACACTCCCTTGTTATATATTTCAAGCAAAGATTTGAATATCAATGTTGCTTGATCTCATAGGTTCTAATTTTTACATAAATTATGTATTTGTTATTAGTGTACAGAAATATCTTGGATATTACACAATGAGTCAATTTCAAATATACAAAGTTTAATAAAGCTTGCACATTATGAATAAAGATTTATATGAACATTTCCTTTTTAACTTTTATTTTGTATTTTCTCTGATTATTTTAACTTTTATTTAAAGGACTTGTTTGAGAAAATGATTTTAGTTGTAGCAGCTACAAATAAACCAGACATGGTTGATCCTGCACTTAGACGACCAGGACGGTTTGATCGAGAAATAGAGATTGGAGTGCCCACATCAGAGGACAGATGTGATGTAAGCCTGATTTCTTAATTATGAATATCAATTTTTATTGATTATTATGTAACCGTAGATTACCAGAAAATAAAATACATTTTTCAATTTACTCAAGATTTAACATACAGGGAAATATAGACTGATTAGAGTAAATTATCCCAGCTATTGATTGGTGTGTGCACAGGTATTAACAATAATTAATTATTAATATACTATATCTCCCATTAATACAAGCCTATACTCTTACATATATTCTAACGTTCAGATGTCAAATACCCTCTTACAATACTTATTAAATACCTCTTGACACAATACATGACCTATGACAATTTGACAGAAATTTGGTGATCACTTAGAAAATACTTTCATTCGGTTTAATAGAAAATAATAAATATTATAATGCTGATACATTCTTTGTAGGTTGCATTAAAAACATCCTCCATAAGTTTCATCTTAAAATTGTTGTGATATGTCATTAAATAATCAAAATGTATCTATGATTGAATGTAGAGTCTAACAGATGTCTTCATTGAGACATGTAGCATAGCAATAATCTTACAAGTGACTCATCTGAAATATTTATAAAAGAAAATTTAGAAAGATTTATATGAATCCTCATCATAACCATATTTTTTTTTGTTGAAGCAGGACTGGGATTAATTTTGCACAAAGCAAGACAAGTTCTGCCTAACAGTGGATCTTAGTTTATATAAACTTATCATTAGCATTAGCTTGAGGCTGATTTTAATTATATTGTCTGAAATTATTTTAATTTTAATTAAAATCTAATTACAATATTTGTCCTTATGAGTTAAATGTTTTGGTCTGCATACTGATGCTCCAGAAATATGAAACCTAATTAAAGTATGCGTTTAAAAAAGAAAGAATGATGGTTCAGATTAGGTTTCCTGCTTCTAGTATCTACTTGTTTGTCATTATGGCATTAACAAGCAGGCAAATGTATTGGTATTTTTTTCACTTATGTAAAACTTACATTGTGAAACTTTTTGCAATTTTTGTCATCTTTTGGAATCACTTATATACAATATTTTATCGCAAAAAGCAATATAATCTCTGCTTCGCATTGGAAAATATAATTAAAGGAAACATTAATGAAATCATTGATTTTTCTTTTTTTTTTTGTCTTTAGATTCTTAAGAAACTCTTACAAAACATTCCTAACACAGTTTTACCAGAGGAATTGAAAAGAATAGCTGATGCTGCCCATGGGTTTGTTGGTGCTGATCTGTTAGCTGTGTGTAAAGAAGGTAAGGAATTGGAAATTGCAAAAAAGATTGTCATTATTCTAAAATTAATTTTCTCTACAGTTAGAATATCATGATCATCATTATGAAAAAAGAAATGCTTTTAAATTGTTAGATAACCAGTATTTTATTGAAAAGAAAAAGTTGGTAACATACCATTTACTTTTGTAAATTTTTTTTTTTTTTTTTTAGGTAGGTAAATCATTCATAAATTTGCTTTATCTTTTAACAGTAGAAGTTATCAGATATATGAGGGCTAAAATAAACTTATGAACAAAAAAATTAACTGTGACATATTTCTTGCTGCTTTATTCTGGTAGGTCAATTAACAGGTTTTGTCTTGAACACAAATTTTACATGATTTATTTTTCAGAATAACTTGGAAGATGTGAAAAGAATGCATTTTTCCTATCAAATACACAGGTATTAATCTAATAACAACATAAACTTCTTCATAGTTATGAAAGAGTTATGTAGTAAAGCACTGTTTAAAAAGAAAGTTTGAAAAAAATGGACTTAATAAAATGAAAAAATGTTTTCTTGATAAATAATCAGTTTTTCATTATGAATGTATCCTATTATATTAAATATTTAGTTTTGAATTTTAATATGTAGAAAAGTAATGGGGAGGAAGTTTTAATGCAAATATTCAGGAGGAAATGTTAAAAGCTGGACCTGGTAACAGACATATCAATACCTTACAATGGCAGATATACATATTTTAACACAGGATTTTATTATTTTTTTAAACCAAGCCTGATATTGTTTTTAAAGAATATGCTAAGTGAAATCATTGTCAGCAGCATGTATCTTTTTATTCCTAATATTTTAAAAGAAGAAGGAAATTGAGCATGGATACCATTTCTGCTTTTCATGCAAAATTACTTTAACACATTTCTTCACAATCTGTTTTTGAAAATATTAAAATCAAAATAAGAAATAATAAAAATTTTATAACTCTGCTCTCTTTTAAATATTTATTTTGCTGTTTATTTATATTTTCATGTAGCAAATCTTAAGGCAATTAAAACACAAAGCAAATCCCAAATTATGGTCACTGACAACCATTTGACCTATGGCCTGAATATGGTTCAGCCAAGTGCTATGCGGCAAGTTCAGCTTGAAGTACCTCAGGTAAGAAAGCTATATTTGATTTGGAAAATTAATCAATGTACCTGTAAAACTAAAAATCTAGAAAGTACAAGAATACTGAAAAGTTTGCATGAATATGTGACACTATTTAGCTATGGTAATTGGCTAACTAATTAAGCATACAAATTAAAAGGAGAAATACTTAAGTCGAGAAAGAGCTATAATGAAAGACAGACCGAGTGACATATTTTTTTTAACAAAAAAAATGAATGGGAAAAGATTTTATTTCATTTACGAGGAAAGATATTTTTTTCGCAGAAGACAGAAAATCCGTTAGAGAAAACCAGATTTCGGATTCTGAATTCTAAAAGATAAACAAAGCCGGGCCCACGCATGCGACCGAAAAGGAATTTCAGTGAGACTACCCTAAAAGAATAGCCACTAATTATCTTTCAGAGATATCATTTGGTTTTGGTTCTTGTGTCCAGTGAGGAGACCCATCTGTTGTATGTCCGGATCTTGACATTAGAAAAAAGAGTCGAGAATAAATAAATTTTCCTATCCTGGGGACAAAGAAAATTTTTGTTGGGAATTGAGAATAGTCAAAAAACCCAAACCACGACAGGCCCCAACCCAGTTTTGGTCGGTGTCCATATAAATGAACGTCCCTGGGCATTCAGGGTGGAGTTGAGAAAAAGTTGAGTTGGGTTGGAGATGCAGACACAGATCAACAGAGAGCTGTTGGGCTCGGAGAATAGCACCTCATAGGAGCTGACCAAGATTTCCACATCCTTTTCGACTTAGTCTTCCTTCCAAAAGCAAATTTTTATTGATGAACGACTTAAGATACCATAACTCGCTTAGGAAACGCAAAAAGTTTAATGAATCCATAGAAACAGGCCAGGAGAGAAACACACTCCCGTATTCAACAGATAGATAAAGTTAATTGTTATTTTTCAACGTATTTGAACCTCGTGAGTTTGTTTTATTATTTTTCCTTTACTTACGCTTGTGCGGTATCACCTTTATCCTGGATTCAGCTTGCACTACGGCCCGACGCCTGATAGATTTCGTCTGCCTAAGATCAAAGTCACAACGTGGGTAGGTTAGACTTGAGATCAAAGCAGTTACTTCAGTGACCAAGCGTTGGAGGCAAGCTGAGAACGACAAAGCTGGTATCAAACCAGAAATGACCAGATCGACCAGGACACAGGCTGGTGGCAGTAATAAGGAGTCAACCCCAAAACGCTGGTGGAAGAAACCTTATTGCTTCGCGTCGCAACTGGGAGTTGAGCGTGGGCCGACGGTGCAGTGTCATATTGTTATATGGAACACACCTATTCTATAGTTAATAGACTCTCCCACCTATAATAAGTAGGAGTTGCTCAGTGAGTTGGTCAATCAGTCGATGTCGGATTACCGTTAGTCGGATATTAAAGTATCAGCCACTATAACTAGATTACTGCATCATTACCTATTATATCATGTTCCTAATGTTTTGTAAGTCAAACCTATTTTAGGACCGACTTAGTACAAATACAAGCCTCCACTGTGAAACCACTCTACAACACATATATTAACATCGCGACCAGTGGACGTCCCATATTGGCACTGCAACCCTGACCACCAGTGTGTGTCACAAATAAATAAAAATGACCAGCCTCCAATTTAAAAAGAAAAGGAAAAAGTGTTTCATTATAAATGTAAATAGATTTTTCTCTTTTGCCTTTTTATGAGATCTTGATTTTATTTTTAGAAACTGAAAAGCAAAATGAAATAACTTTATAGGTATAATTCATCAGTGATAACTGAGCGTGTACTTTTTACAAGTTTTATGAAGTCATAATAGTAAATGATGCTTTGGTCACTTTTTCCACTGTACTTTGATGTTTAATATTATAAAGATTATCTTATAATTTCTAGACTTACTATTGTTGAAATAAGGAATACAATATATATATATATATATATATATTATAACCTGTACATTGTACAACTTATTTATTGATACTGGAATTAATTATTACACTAAGATTAAAAGATACTCTATGAATTAATTTTCTAAGTTGATCAACTTTACTCCCAGAGTATAGATCCCTATACTATTTAAATCAATATCGTCATATGCTGTAAGGTTGTACAATAAGAACAATCCAACTAAATCAACTTTACAGTGTATGAAGATATTGATTTAAATAGTATAGGGCTTTATAGGGACAATGGTCTCATGGTTGTAAATAACTCAACTGAAAGTAAAGTTGATAAACTTAGAAAATTAATTCATAGAGTATCTTTTAATCTTAGCGTAATAATTAATTTCAATATGAAACAAGTTGATTTCATAGAAGTAACTTTAAATTTAGTTCTCAATAATTTTCAGCCTTACATGAAAAACAGTGCCAACCCGATTTATATCCACCCTAACTCCAATCATCCACCATCTACCATCATCTGTTGAACAACATATTAACCAACACTCCTCTAACAAGGGATATTCGAGAAACATAAAATGGTTTATAATAAAATTCTTAGTGATAATGGGTTCAGATCTTCTGAAATTAAGTTTGTAGAAGATTATGGTTGTTCCAGAAAGAAAAACAGGAAGATTATATGGTATACACCTCTATTCAATTCAGTTTGTACTAAATTGGGACACAAGTTTCTTAACTTAATTGATAAACATTTTCCTAAAAGTAATTCATTAAGTAAAATTTTCAATCAGAATACTCTAATGGTACTAATAATCTAGAGAAAATAATTAAATCACACAACAAGACATTGAAATTATATAGCAATAATAACTAATGCTAGTACTGATTCTAATTTGTCTCGTATAACTAACCTATGTAATTATAGGAATCCTGACCAATATCCTTTACCTAACAAGTGCTTAACAAAATCCCTTGTGTATATGGGTCTGTATTTCATCAATTGAAAATCCAAGGTTTGTTAAAATATATATTGGTAGCACAATGAATACTTTTAAAATATGTTTGTATAATCATCTCCCATCCTTTACTAATGCTGACAAACAAAATATGACTTCACTTTCTTAATATTTTTGGAAATTGAAAGAGGAAAACAAAACACCTGAAGTTAAATGGAAAATACTCAAACAAGCCAGAATCTGTAGAGCCATGACAGAACCATGTTTCCTTTGTCTATGAGTGAAAATATATATAATTAAATTCTTGAATAGTGATCAATTATTAAATCAGAGATATGAAACTACAGTAAATTGTAGAAATATTAAAGAATTAACCTTACAATCTTGCTAAACTCATCATTCCTCTTATGTCATATATATTACCTTTATGTTATTATTAGTGGTTTATTCTAGATTAAGGTATTAAATAGGTTAGTATTCATAAATTACTGGTAGTAAGGTTAGCCATGGATTGGCTTATAATTATTTTATGGATGTTGTTATTTGATAGTAGTTTGAAATAAATATAAAAGTCATATAAATATTTAAAATTTATTTTGTATTCTAATGAAGATTGGTATAATTTTGTAGTTGTTTTGTTTTTATATGGTTTTTCTTTTAATGTCTTTTATTTATGTATTATGTTAAATTTTGTTTAAATATGTGATTTCATTAAAAAAAATACCATAAAATTTGAAATGCTACATTGTATCTAAAATATGTTCTATCTTGATACGTTATATTTCTGTTTAATTTTGAATTTTGCATTTTAACATCTTCATTGGCTAAACTGGTATCAACAAATTCTCATATCGTGTTTTCTTCTCTTTGTATTTGTAAAATTTGGATATACTCTTCTCCTTTTTCCTTTCCTTCTCTCTGTAGTAGGGTTGATTTCTTATGCCTTTTCTTTCCTCTTTCTTTTTATTGATTTCTTATTCTCTTCTTTTTTACTTTAATCTGCTTTTTTCTTTCTTTTCCTTTTATTGAAAATTTTTTTTATATATATTTGTTTGACTTCTATGTAAAATTTTCAAAAATATAAAAAGAAGTGATGTTTCATAAACTGTATTTTTAAATAAAATTGTTTGTTACCACCAATGTTAACCACCTGATGAGATGTTCTGATCAGACATCAAAACAAATATGCATTTTTCTTGTTTTAACTTGCATGTTCCAATGTAACAGGTTATAATAAATATCTATTGCTCTACTCTTGAATTGAGCCCTTTTTTAAATTAATGTTATGAACGTTTGAATTTTGAATTCTTTTTGTTGTTTTACATTTGGAGATATAATGCATATTTGCAATTATCTGAAAAAGGATTAGAAACATTTAATGTTTTCTTAAAATATTTCTCAGTGAGTTTGATTAAATTTGATTTTTATCTAATTCTTGATGATTCATGCTGTGTTAAAAAAAAAAAAAAGACAAAATTAAGGTTATTAATTTTATACTACTTTGTCATTTTGTTTTTAAGTCAAATGCAACATTCATACCTATAAAAACAGTGTGCAAGAAGGACGTTTTTCTCTTGACACCATGATTACTATAAACTCCCTCAGCAATTTTTAATGTTTTAAAAGCTCTATTTAGAATTTTAATAAAACCAGATTTATATATTCTTTTTTTCTCAAGAAATGACATCAAAAGGATTAAACACTATTTTATTAGATTGTTTACAAGAATAATTTTATATTTACAAGTTTATAAAAATATATGAACCAACTACAATGTAGATTTATCATTTACCATATCAGAAAAAAATAACTATGAAAATAAATCTTTTTATTTATAAATTTATTAAAATGTCTGAACAAAAGAAGAAGAAAATTTAACATAACTATGAGAAACTGTCATTATAAATTTTTTTTAAAATGCATTTTTGGGGCATTTCATTCATTTGCTCTTGCCACAATTTATCAGTAACATATTTTTGGAGAATCTGGATTTATACTTTTTTCTCTTGAATTAACAAAAATATTAAACACTATTTATTTATTAGGCTCTTTAATTACAAGAATAGTGTTCAAAAGTTTTGTTGTCAATTCTCAAGAAAAAAAGAGAATTAAAATTATTAAAATTCTAAAAATAACTTTTCAAAACGATATCACTGAACAAGTGTACAGTAATAAGAGAAACACTGTCCTTTTAAATTATTTTTGGGGTACAAAAGTTAAACTTTGCCTACAACTAATATTTTTCATGACTTTTTTTTTCCACAAGATGTCCAGTAGTTTATTTTTCATGATTATCTTTATCACATGTAAATATATTTTTTAATAAACTAGTTTATGTAACCTATGATATAATCAGTAGGATTTATTAAATGTGCCAAATCTTTTAACAATATAGTGACAACAAATACTAAAAGCATATGTCAAATTTTCCAAAGGGCATCTAAACATGTAAAGTGAATACAATATTAATCTTAATGTAAAATGATTTTTTACATTATCTGGACTGTTGTCCTCATCTTTGTTACAATATTCACAATGTTTCGGACGTTGTACACTCCAGTCTTCTTCTGGTGATTGGAATTTCGAACTAAACCCTTTAAACAGTGTAAATAATTACAATACCTTATATCAGAAGTATAGACAAATATTAAAATTATTTTATATTTATGTTCTGCTAAAAAAAAAAAATAATAATTCAAAAATACATTCAATACATTTTTTACTCTCAAAAGGATTTGTCAACGTCTGCTTTTAGTGAATGTTGGATTTGGGGTAAGATGAATGAATATTACTAGAGTAAGATTAGGGCTTAAAATATTGAATTATGCAATTTGTTTTACAAAGATTTAAAAGTTGTGCATTGAAAATAAAGAAGAGATTTACAGTTTCCAATAATGAGTGTTACTGACAGAATTGTAAATAATTATATTCTTTTGTTGTCAGGTCCACTGGTGTGATATTGGGGGTCAAGAGGAAGTGAAACAAAAACTTAAACAAGCAATAGAATGGCCATTAAAACATCCAGAGATTTTTGTGCGAATGGGTATCCAGCCTCCTAAAGGAATTTTGCTGTATGGACCTCCTGGTTGTTCCAAAACTATGATCGCTAAAGCATTGGCTACTGAGAGTGGGCTTAATTTCATTGCTATTAAGGTTAGTTTGTTTTGTTTATACTTTAAGTTCTAAAAGATTTGTTTTTACTAAGTGATAAGTTAAAATTTCTTGTGTTGATAATGCTTTGATTTTTACCAATGTAAACTTTAAATAATACTTTATTTAAATACTAAATAATTTTGAGTAAATATGGTGAATAAATGTATTATTATATTCAATTTATGCTTCTATTTAATAGTGTTTGGACCTGATAAGATTATGTAAAGCAAGATTTAAACAATTTAAATAAATATATTTTCAGTTATAACAAAGTCTGCATGACTGAAACAACTTTTAAAATTCTTAAATATTTCTCAACTTTATTTTCATAGATTTAATAAAATACTAAACTACTGTTGTTCTTAACACTCATTAATGTTTAACAAATTTATTAAGTGTGCCTTGTTGTAGTCCCTTAAGTGACTTTATGTGAACAAATTCAATGTAAGCATCTAGTGATGGCTGTTTGTAATCCTCCATGATTTCATTACTTCCTGCTTTTCTCATATTTTTCTTTAGTTCAACAATTGCATCTTTACAGTTTTCATTCTCACTGTAGGTTGTTATTGATATGTACAAATTTTTCTTTTCAAAACATTCCATTTCCTAAATGGCTTCATTTCCACTATCGGTCATTGGGCTTCTTCCTATCATGTTTAAAATCACAGTACCAAACATTTCTGCATTGTCTTAATACATATTTTTTCATTGGTATTGAACAGATTTCTTTTTGATTTGTTCTAGAAATATTTTCTCAGTAACTGTCAAATCTTTACATGGGATTATATTTTGTGGAGTTTAGAATTTTGCATCCACTAACATATCTAAATTATACTCATACTCTAAAAAGCTGCTCACCACAGGTACGCAGCAAAAAACTGATTGAACCTAAGTTGTAGGTTAGCTGTGCCAAATTACCCCAATTAAAAGGTAAAAATTATTTAGATTAGCCAGTCCAGAGCCAACTGTAAGATTATGCATATATGCCAACAAGTACAAGGGAAATAATTTATAAGGCCATATTTTATTGCTTAATTTTTGTGTTCCACTTAGTTTTGTACTGCTACATGATGAATATTTGAAAAAAAAAAAAATAAAATAATTTGTATTAAAGTCATGATAACCCCAACAAACATTTAATGCAAGAAAAAGTATTTTTGAATATCTTTTATATTTACTTTTTCTCTCAGGGGCCAGAATTATTCAACAAGTGGGTTGGTGAAAGTGAGAAGGCTGTTCGTGAAGTGTTCCGAAAAGCAAGGGCAGCTGCCCCAGCTGTGGTTTTCTTTGATGAAATTGATGCTTTGGCTGTGGAGAGGGGCAGGTTAGTTTCACTTTGCTAAGAAATGAAGAATTCTTAAACATACAAGTTTTCTTTTTACTCTAAATCTCATACTCATTGGTGTCAATAAAAAAGGGTTTAAAAATAATTTGTAAATGTGATTTCCAAGTATTCATATTTATCAGATTTTAATATTTTCTATTTTCCCCTCTTCAGTTCTTCTGCTGGAAGCAGTAATGTGGAGGACAGAGTATTGGCTCAACTTTTAACCGAGTTGGATGGTGTAGAAAAACTTCAGTATGTTACTGTAGTTGCTGCCACCAATAGGCCAGACATGATTGACAAAGTGAGTCTTTATGTAATGTTTGCTTGACCTCATTGCAGATTTCAGATCAATATCTTTATTCAGATATGCTAATTCTCTATTTTCACTATTTTGATAGCTGATATCAATTATATTGGATTATTGTTTTTTCATTTTCTAATTGGGCACAAATTTTTACAATGAGTCCTTATATTAATTGTTTAAATTAAATCAACATCTTTGTATTTCCTTTTGTTAAAAATTCCACTTGCCTTGAAACGGCAATGAGCAGTTTGACAAAATTACTGAGTTTAAGAAAAAAAGCTTTACCCTTCTTGTTTTAAGATGAATGAGGAGACAAAGAATTAGTTTCACATTTCGTAAATGAAACCCAACTGGATTTGAGAAAAGATTTTAAGTATTTCTTTATTTATATCTAATAAGTTATCTTTTCTCTTTATTGCTGTACTTTTGCAAGTGAAGTCACATAGTTCATATTAAATATTTGTGCTTCTAAAGAGCAGTTTTTAAAAGAAATGAGGAAGAAATTATGCTTCAGTTAATTTATATAAAAATTGCTTTATTAAAATTAATGTTTCCAGTTTTTCATTCTTTTTTTCTTAAAAGAAAAAAAAATCTTCACCGATATAAGAAATGTCCATCTTTTTAAAATCAAGTCAGTTAAATATTTTAACTATCGATTCCAAGTCTGCCTTTCTGATTTTTTTTTGTTTTCAGTTAAAATTACTATAATGTAAAGTGAATTACAATTTATTAACTTTTTTGTTGAATAACACGTCTTTCCTTTGATCATTTTTCTGTATAGATACTTTAATGTATCTGATATTTCTCTTTTAGGCTCTTCTTAGACCAGGTCGGATTGACCGTATAATGTATGTTCCTCTGCCAGACAAAACTACTCGTGAAGAAATCTTTCGTATTCATTTGAAGAAGATGCCAATTGCTGATGATATTGACATTAAGAACCTGGCTGAGATGACAGAAAGTTATTCAGGAGCAGAGGTAACAACTTAAATGTATTTCTTATACAATTATTTAAAAAAGAAAATAAAAAGATTCTGGGCCAGTAATTTTCTCTTATAAATCAAATTCAATGGTTTGTAGAACTTGCAAGACTTTCTCTAAAAACTTGGATGAATCTTAAATAAAACATTAAATTGTTTTATACTTTACCTGAATTTCTTGTAGGTGGAAGGAAACAGTAGAAATCTTTGAAATATAAATTTGTCGAGGACAAAATGGTAGTAAATAACAATGATCAGCTGTTAGGTACAATTGGAGAGTTAAAGAGATTATCATTTTCTGAATTGTGATTTTGTAGAATTATATCAAGAAAGCAAAATGTGTTCAGTTCATCTCTATCAGTTTTATAATAAGTAGCAAAAGAAATTCAATTCATGTCAATGCTTCAGAAAATCATTTTTCATTAAGTTAAACTAATTTCTCCATAGGCAAAATAAACATTTATTTAAACAAGGTTTTCTTATTTTCAGGTGTCGGCCATTTGCCAGGAAGCTGCTATGTTTGCTATGCAAGAAGATATCAACATTGACCAAATCCAGCAAAGACACTTCCAGAAATCATTGGAAGTTGTTAAACCACGAATCACAGATGCTTTGCTACAATTTTATGCAAATTATGAACAGAAAAGCAGTTTGCATCCTGTATAACCAAAATTTTCTAATTAATAAAATTTTTCTCTAGTCAAAATTCTTTTAAAAGTAACCTAATTTATGAAATCTTTTTCAAAATCAAGAGTTAGC
Organism: Acanthosepion lycidas; assembly: GCA_963932145.1. Lineage (NCBI taxonomy): Eukaryota > Metazoa > Mollusca > Cephalopoda > Sepiida > Sepiidae > Acanthosepion > Acanthosepion lycidas. Next base: position 44,345,991 of record OZ010605.1, read on the forward strand.
TTTATTGGCTAGTTAACTATTAACATAGCTCTCATTTTGTTGATCTGTCATTCCCTGTTCCACTGCTAAAAAAAAAAATAATCGTATTCTTGGCATTGCCACCTGGCTGTGTTTTTGACCTTCACAGCCACTGCATGTAGACATCAGCAAGCTGGAATTTTATGGGATTTCACCCAGTGGTCATTGTGATTCTGCTGGGATTTCAAGTATGAAATCTCTGTAGCCACTAACTTCTTTGTTTCTATTAAACCATTTTCACAAAACAAGCTCTGTTGTCTAAAAACAGATTTAATGAAAAATTGAAGGATTTAAAAGTACATAAGGAGTAAAGAATTATTAATCTTTCTATGTAACCTGGTTGATGAATTTTCAACAAAAATGTTATTCAAGTAGTAAATTGTGAGACCTTGCTCCTGGCACTGTATTGTCGATCTGGGCTTGTGTCTGTGGATTCATTAATGGCAGTAGCAGTGAGAGGGAGACTGATTTATAAATGAATCTCAGCTATCTTCTCTCTGTCCCATTAATGTAAGGATTGATTTATTGCATGTTCTTTGTTAAGATATTTATAATCATCCATTGTTTAGTTAAAAAAAAAAAAAAATGGCCTTTTTTGGAATGTGGTGTGGCCAAAACTCTGGTCTTAATTTTGGCAATATGAGGCTAATAGCAATTTAAGAAATTTCAGAAGGCAATAAATCTGTCATATTGCCCCAGAGGCAACTGTAGGTTGAGGAAGATCTAGTCTTACTAAATTTTAATGCATTCTACAGTTTATTTGAAGTTCATCTTCATAGAACCTTCTTTGAACTCATTTATGGCTTTTAATTTTTAATCTCTTCTTTCTTTCCTTCTTTTCCTCTTAATTAGTTTACAGAGATTTTTTTCAATTTAATTTGAATTATTTCAAGTCTTCATTAGGCATTCTCATGCAGTAAAATGTTATCACTTTTTATTAAGCAATAATATTTTCCAGCTAAAAGAATTTTCAAGGCCTCATCACAATCTTCCTTGTGCTGTGTAGCATAAGAAAAAGGATAATTCATGAACTAAAGATAATAATCCCTCTTTACCTTCTTACTAGGCTGAAGATAATAAACTGATATGGATAAATGCAGGAGAAAATTAATTAGCATTTCAATCTTAATATAATCACAAATAGTTTATTTATGTTTTGAATATTGTGAATATAAAACCCAAATGCTCTGACTATAAGGAATACTTTTTCTTTATGTATAAATTGACAACCCACCAAAGAGTCAATATCTAGTTAAGACATATATTGTCTTCATACATATATTTTCATTATGAAAATAAGGATTCATATTGTTAACATATGTAACAGAATGCCAACTGATTTTGCAAAGTAGAGAGTAAAATAAGCAAACCGCATGAAAGCAAATTATAAAATAGTCCAACAAGTAAATTCAGCAGCACTTGCAGATATACCTTGGTGATTGAAACATTCTATTAGTAATAAAGTAATCTACAAAGTGACCAATTTATTAAAATTGGTGCTAATAGCAAGCAGATCATTAGCATATAATATAACAATTCACAGCAGGCATTTTTAGAAATGCCTTTGATTTCCCTCTCACTTAACTCAAGCAGACATTCATAGTGCAATAGAAACTGTGGTTGAGCCTAGCTTATTACTAAATTCTTTACAAATGTGAAAAATAGCAAACAACAAAAGACAGAATTTGGTAAAGAAAGATTTTGAAAAGGTATTTTTTGGGTAAATTCAACTTTCTACAAAGCATACTTCTGGCAGAACAATGTAGAAAGGAAAGAAAATTTGATGGTGTTGAAAGAAAGGAAATTAAAATGGAAGAAGAGTCCTTTTGGCTATTGTGAAGCTGCTCTTTGTAAAATTTGTTGGAAGCGGTTTGCAACCAGGAGTGAAGTGTCAATAAAACGGTCTACACAATTGGAGATGCAAGTCTCAGTTCGACTGTCCATTTTATCACGAGGCTTGTCAAAACATGTATCCCAACAAGTGTCAGTCAGTTTATGGATTTGACTCTGGAAATGTGCCTTTGCCTGTTCTTGTTGGAGTGCAGCCTGCAACTCTTTGTCACTATCCAATTTGCTGTCCTGGAAGTCAAATGAAGACATTTTGTAACAGAATATTCTGGCCTCTGGGGAAAAAAAAAAAAAAAAAAAAGAAAGAAAAAGTCATTTGCAAGACATATGCCAAGTCAGAGAAACTCTGACTTACAAGTGTAATGAATTTAGCTACAAATCAATGCAATATATTACTTTATATATTTTAAATATAATGAAACAAAACCACAATTGAGTTTATTTACATTATTGAAACAGTCACATTTGAAAAATATTTATATAAAAGAAACTTACTACACTAAGAATAATATTTTCATTAGTATTCTCTTTACAGCTATCAGATCTAAGTCAGTAGTCAAAGAAATTAAGCAAAAGAATGAGAAACTCAAAAAGTGGCAATTCTTGATGGAAATGTGTTCCTTATTTAACTTTTCAGGTACATAACATTTTACTAGAGGCACAAAAAGTTCTTAATTTATAAATTTCTTAAAACATCTAGTATCCACTGCATTAAATATAGTTTAGTAAAGACCCTATAAAAACAATAAAAATATCATGTCAATAAATAATGGTTAGAAAAAATGTTGCTGAAAATATACAATTTTTTTTTAAATCATTTTACTTCAAGCAAGGCAATAATGTCATTGACAGGAAAGTAAAAAGCCAGAAGAGAGTTCCATAGATGAGGAGTATGAGCGAAGAAACTATTAGTTATTATCCCAATCTGCCCTAGTCTACAGTGAAAACATATCAAAATAGTTAAATTTCCTTAAATTTCAATTGCTGATATCCTGGTTATTTTCAAAGCTATTTTAATAAAATTAAAATAAACAAAAGATAAAATTCTTTCTCATGTGATGATTAGTTTTTATTCCATTCCTCTTTAAATTATGTCACGATTTCAATGATGGCCATTTCTTTTTTTTTTTTTAAGCTGACTATGAATAGTGTTTTTTTTTTTTTTTTTTTTTTTGTTTCCAAATGTGTGGCCTTCTGAATTGTGTCTCCCCACACATATCAAAATAGATCAAACTTAAAGAAAAAAAGATGCCTATTAGTTTGGTGGGCTTAAGATAATGTTTCAAGTTGTCTTTCACAAAAGATTTCCAAACAGAAAACTTTAGTGGATGAAATACAATTCAACTCTTAAAAATGAAAATTGCACCTTCTTTTAGAGCAATATTCTGTGAATCAAAAAGAGTATACTACATTCATTGTGTGCAAAACAATTGGGCCTAACAAATCAAAATTTGTATTGTAAATGAACATTACCAGTTGAATCCCATTTTAAATCAGACTTGTTTCATTGATGGATATTACAGTTTAAATAATTTTATTTTTATCTTTAATGATGCAATTTCTGAAAAAAAACAAACAATTCATAAAATATATAAACTATGTTTAGCTCTTTAAATTTCACTGTTGCATTTGACAGTAAAAAATTAAAAAAAAATATCCATTTTTCCTTTTAATTGTCATTTATTTCATTTACATTCAAAGAAATGCAAGAGGACCATTCTGTCTAGATAGTCTTTTTCATTAGTTCCAATAAATGTACTTAAGACAGGAGTGAGTAGTTGTTTCATGAGCAAAGTTACTGAGTTGGGAATTGATATCTTTGGGGAAAGTCATTAATGAAGATAAGTAATAAAGTAGGTTTATGGATAGAGCCTTAGAGGCACACCCACATTAATGTGAAAGGATCTAGAAGTGTGAGCATTCAACAACTTTTAATACATGATTTGTTAAAGATTTGATCAAATAAAAATTTGGCCAGAGATCCCATCATCTTCAGCATCATGCCAAACCTTGTATTTAACAAGATTTTGAGATATCTAAAGCCACAGCCTGATCTTCACTGTTCTAATGCAATAATTTAGAATCTGTTCTCAAAATGTTATTTTTGTTGGAATTAAATGCTCTGAAAAGTTTTATCATTTTAGTAATTAAATCAGAATCAAGCTATTTTAAATGTCATTTAATAAATACATACTTTTCCATTGAAATTTAAAAAAAATTATCTTTAAATTATTTATCATTCACTGTGGAGTAAGTAATTAGTTAAAATGAAAATTAAAATATGTCTAAAGTGATAGATTTCTGCCTGAATCTTTTAATAGAATCCCAAAATATAAATAAATTTCATAAACACTTAAATCAATACAGATAATTTGATTGACATGAAATAATTAGTTTCTGTTTGCCTAGTGGATTAAAGTGTTGGTCCATGAATATTGTGACATAATAATTGTGAGATCCATCTTGTAGTGATGAAGCATGCCAGGAGTTAAATCTAAAATAAACTAGAGTCCCAATAGCCAGTTGAAGCAAAGAGTCTCTTTCAGAGTACAATCGTTCATCATGAGGAGCAAAAACTCAATCACTGCTGCTGCTGAAACATTAGCTAGATTTTGGGGGTACTGAATATTACAAGTCAATTTCCCCGCCCTTGATCAATACATTTTTGTATCATCTGTGTAGATATTTATGTGGAAGTATAGGTTTCATAGAATATATATACCTGTGACAAGGAACTCAATTCATGGTGTTATGAAAACCATAACCCCAGGTCATTAACGTCAATTTTTTTTCCTTTCTTCTTTTAAAGCTTCTGTATTTTAAAATTACCCACATATTTGCATAAGGAATCAATGTTGGGCACAAAGTCAGGGTGGTTGGTGTCATAAGTAAATCATAAACAAAGTACTACTTGAGAATGAACAGTCACAAAGAAAAAAATTCATTTTTATAAACAGCAAACTACATTGGAAAAAATTAATTCATAGAAAGAAAAAAGTCACTTTAGCTTAATTGGATTTTAAATCCTGACATAAAAGATGACAAACTTATTTAAAATTAGGATTTTTTTTTTTTTTTGTCATTTTGGCACCATTTTCCAACCTGGGATTGGAAACAGAAGGTCACACTTATTTTAAGAGACTGATAATGCAATGTATGTCAAAAAAAAGAAAAAAAATTTACTAATACAATTTTTTTCCCCATGCAACCATCCCAACATGAATGTTCACTGTAACTGATGGGTTTCAGATTTTAATCTTTAAAATTTTTAAAGAAATTTGCAGTATGTCCAAACAAATTTAAATAATCTGCTAGTAAGCAAAATATATAACCATCAATTTTTTAGTAGTATAAAATAATTAAAAATAATACTTAATTAAAAGTTTTAAATAAATATTAAATAGTCTAAGTTTGTTTTATACACTTACTTTTTGTGAGAAGTTTATTAAAAGAAAGCCATATGGTTTAAGTGTTTCATTTGCATGTAAAAGATATTTATTTTATTTAGAAATGTTTCTGAAAAGGACAGCCGGAAATAAGATTGTTGGTGATTTATTTTTTTCAAATTAAGAAAAATATATTCCCCTTGTATTTTTGTCCAATGAAAAGGGGGAATTTTGCCCTCATAAATTTAAAGTTATTAAACAGTTATTAGCAAAAGTCGGAAAGGTTTCGGCATTCTTAAAAGCTACAGACAAAAAAAAGAGAACCTTCCCAGAGACTCTTGTGGAATAAAGCAAAGTAGGTTTTTTGAAACTTTTTTCGTTTAGATGGGTGCACCTTTTTTCTGAAGAGTAATTTCTTCCTTTATTCCCACCCTCCAACATTTTTCATATCACCTTCTCAGGGATTTTTAGTTTCATGATTTGAAAAATCTGTATTGTAAAGTTTTTTTAGAGTTAGAAATATCTATAATTCTGCTGTGTTATCTTGCCTTGTTTATGAGGTACATGAATTGAAAGGAAATTTTTGCGCAAGCCTTTTTTTTTTTTTTTTTTTTTTTTTTTTTTTAAATAAAATTTATATTTTGTTATATCGTTTTAAATGTATGTACCTTTTAAATTTCACGTGGTAGTTTCGAGTCTGGTTATTGTACGCGCGCCTTGTAATATTCGGGATATTCTTTCACTTTCATTCATTCCCTCAAAAAAAAAAAAAAAAAAAAAAAAAAAAAAACTCTTTTCGAACGTCGTGACTAAAAAATTAATGATAATAAATTAAATAAACTTTATTAAAATACGAAATAATTTAAAATTGAAGTGAATCGCATATCTTTCATAGTAGTTACGTGTTGTGAAGAATTTACAAAAATCGGTCGGGCAAGAAAATCTAAAAAGAATTCAAGGTTAAAATAACTTCTGAACATTTTTTTTCTTTTTGCTTTTTTGTATAAAAATGTTACCGATTCACTTAGGAAATTATGTGAATACTCGACGTTATATAAAGCTAAAAAAAGTATTATTTTATAAATAAAAATTAATAACCCTACCTATAGTATAGTTTATTAACGAAAATGTCAAATAATTTTTTGTTTGACTAAAGATTTGACTCGGCCAAATTTTATGCATTACGAAAGCTTGTGATATTCCATAATTATCTATTTTTAAGAATCGAAATTAGAATTATTAAAATATTATAGTTATCCTGCTGTTTAAAAAATCGGAAAACATTTTTTTCTGATAAGCACATTTTTTATTACCCGCTTACTTTTTTTGTCGTAGGTTATTCAAGTTACTTACAGATACGAATAAAAAATAGATGGTACAATACGGGAGAATCATTTGAGAAGTGGACGTAGGTATTCCGGAGGAATACGAATGTGTGGATGATTGTGTTAAACAGTAAAAGTTTAGGACAAACCAATTTTTTTTTTTTAATTTGAGAATTAAATTATCAGTACTTTTTTTTTTATTACTTTGACTCTTGATTAACCCATCTTTGGTTGTTATTTATAAATTTATCAAAACTTTGAATAATCGAATCAATAAATAAAATACAGCCATAAAAAGTAATCATTAAGAAAGCGAGCAAATGATTTGAAAAAAATTTTAATTTACAAAAATCGGAAGCAAGTAGAGTTGTTAGAGGTCAAAATGTTTGGAACAAAGGTGACTGTAAAAAAAAAACGATTTTTATATATTAATACCCCCCCACACACACACACTTCACAAAAAATAAAGTTATTTTTATAAAAGATCACGAAAATTAATGTTTCAGCAAAATTAGAAATAATGAAGAAAATACTTACCGTCTCTAAAAAAGTGATATAACACGATTGGATTAGTTGTGGGTGTTTGCTTTAAAACAACACGTGCACCGATTGGAAGTTTGTACCCAGTTAATTCCCTTACATGAACTTCGGTTGATTGAATTGAATACCGGCTAAAAAGTATATTACTCCCGTAGAGTTTCTATCCTGATTGCATCTCCTGGGCTAGATGACGTACCATAAAAGCCGACCTTGAGTCAAGTTTTGCTTTTAATGTATACGAACAGATTCTTTCACATTCCACACACAAAAAAACTGGGTAATTTGCTTAAAGGCTTAACCTCGCGCTAAGTATCTAATAAAAATTTCTAGAATCCTTGTTAGGTAGGTATGTCCCAGAGGTAACGCTAAAAAAAGTGGTATACCCTGGAGAAAAAAGGTCCCCAAATTGATAAAAAAAAAAAAATTAACGTGTAAAAGGTGTTAAATTTACATACTTAATTCGAAAATAACAAATACATTTTGGTAAAATCTACTGTTTTGGAGTTATCAACAATAAAATTCGGAATTAGTCGCATTCATCGGTCCGCCATTACTAGCCTTGTTTAACTACATTCACCGGGGAACATTTTGCGCGCGGAAGCTTTATTAACGGCCTTTTTACTGCTCTTACTGACCTTACTCGTCTAAATTGCTGCGCACTTAAGTTGTGTCGAAAAGCAATGAAGTTTTTTTTTTTTTTAAATTTTTATTTCAGTAAATCCTTTTTTCTGTGCAGAAAAGCAATGACAACTGTTGTTTCTTTTTATAGTAAGGCTTTCTTTTTATATTAAAATAACTTAGATAATAAAATAAAAATTTTTATTTTTAAATTAAAAATAAAACAATGCGCAAATTTTGTAAAAAGCATTATTATTTGATTGAGGAATCAACTGAGCAGATTATTCGTAAGTATAATTCAAAGGATTTTTAGAGCGGGGTCGAGAATGTCAAATCTCTTATCACGAGTATTATGAATGGTGCAAACGAAAAAAGCACAAAAGTCTTTATAAAAATTAGACAAGAAAAAAGAAGTGTAGTATATAAAAATAAAGGGTAAATAAAAAAATAATACAATAAATTAGGTTTCTTTATTACACTTTCTTTGGGGGCGGCTGTTTTAAAAATGAAACATTATTAATAGATATAAGTTACTAACACGGTTTTTTTTAGAGAACTGCTAAAATGAAGCTAGGCGGTTAATAAAAGATGGCTTGAGTTAAATTTGATGTGTAGAACTTTGTATATGTGAGGCTCAAATTGATGTTGCAAAAGAACCGCCAAAATGAAGCTTGGCGGTTTATAAAACAGATATATAAAAGAAGCTTTGATGGTCTGAAACCCGCAAACATAAACTGGTTTAAAGAGAAATATTTTGTGATTTTTAACCACCGAGGAAAGTAAGTTGCGACTCCATGGTATCAAAATTTTGATTCAATTTTGGAGCCGATTTGTGGCTATTTAAGAAATGTTTTTGTCAAACAGACGGAAGGGATTTGGCTTTCAAAAGCGAAAGACGTCTGTTGGTTCTGACAGTTGAACTTAAATGAACAAGAAATAGAGAGCAGAAGGGTTTCGGTATTCCCACGGAAGGCGTCGACTGATTCTGGGATCTGAACAAAAGAAAGCCGACGACGACAAAAAGAAACAATATAAAAGAAAAAGAAAAGGAGCGGAAGAAAAATAAAAATAGAAAAGGAAGAAAATTCTACAAATTTAGAGATATTCAGTTATCTTTCAATAGCTGTTTGAAAAGTTTGTTGCAAAATTAGAGGTATTAACCTTGATTTTGAACTTTTTATGAAAGCACCGGATTTATCTCTCATTTACTAATCTCATTTTGTGAAACTAAACAATTGTTTAACAGAAACACAGCGACGCCTGTGAACGGCGGTCCTTCTCAACTCATTTTGACAGTCGAACGAATTGAAGTAAGTGGACATTTTGTTGATAATAATTATTATTGCTTTTATGAAGTTAACAGAATTATAATTAAAACGTGTTATCCTGACTGTTCAGCGCACAAAAGAAACCTTTGTGCAAGCTTGTTTGCAAATTGTGTACATTGTGCTATTATTATTTTCCATGGCATTTAATAAATGTAAATTTCTTTTAAATTTCAAACCGGAATAAGAATCTGGTTTATTTTCATTTGCGTCATTCATAATACTTGGCTAGGTGTCCCTTCTTTCCACGCCTAGTACATTTATCCTGTTCGAAGTCTGGGGGCAAACCCCACTTCGTCGGACATTCCACTGCTCTGTGGTCCTCAGATCCACATGTCCAGTAAACCAGCCCGTATCGACCCGGCGTGGGCTTATAAAACCCATGCCTTGTTGACCAAGCCTTTCTATTGGGATCTCCCTCCCATATCTCAGGTTCTTCCACCTCTAGCTTGACCTTCCGATTCCACGTGGGGGCTCTCCCTCCTTCCCCCTTTCTTCCGACCTCTCGACTTAGCTCTTGCATCTTCTTACCTCTTTTCACCTTCTCCCAAACATCCTGGCTCTCTTTGGCCAGCGCCACTGCTGCCGATAACCTTAGCGGTCCTTCCTTCAAAACATCGTGACGAACACGCTCGTCACTGAGCGCTTCCACATACAGATCAGCCAACTGGGCCTGTATGACCGCATTATTTCTCACTACCTCTAGGAAAGCTAATGGTGACAGCTTCTCCGCTCGGGTCCCCAATTCTCCAGAGGTTTCGCCCCTCAGCTGCATCATCTTCAGGAGAGCTCTCATGGCCTCTATCGCCGTCCCCTCGTCAACGAACTCCCGAGTTAATAATTCTTCCAGTCTTTCTCATGTCAAGTGGGGCTCAGAGTCCCTTTACGAACTCTGACGCTTTCCCTCTGGTAGCATCATACGCCAAATATAGGGTTTCTTGGTCTGAGAGTCCATATATTACGCGGCTCTTATTCCTAAAATCCCTTGAACTACCGTCAAAGGCTGGGACCCTCGGTCCACACAACAATTTTCTTAGGTCTGCTGACAATCCTTGTTCAACCCCCTCTTCCTCTATGTCTACCCTATCTGGATCGTAGTCAGACATATTTAACACAGCAAAAGAAAAACAATCAAAGCAGCAAAAATCGAATTTGGGAGATTAACCGAAAATAAAGTGTCCTACCTGACAGACGATTTCCAGCTCGTTGTCGTACTAGAGTATGTGGAACCGTATGGTCACAGCTAACCAAAGTCCCTCGGTTCCCACTCTAGTCTGTTTCAATTTGAGTACTTGTGACGCCGTGCGTTGTCCTGGTCGAAATTTTCTGTAACTCCTGTGGCACTGGCTGATCCAGTGTCTTATCCTGCTGTCACGGAACCAATTGTGACGTCACCCTGTCTGTCTCCGCGCCGTCGCCGTCCGACCAATGTGACTTGGTATTGGTCGCGACACCAAATGTAACGTTCTAACCTTTTGCTGATTCGGATGGGAATCTGGTTAGATTCGGTATCAGCCTTGTCGTTCCCAGCTCGCCTCCAACGTCTGGTTACCGAAGTAACTGTTTTGATTTCTAGTCTAACCTACCCACGCTGTGATTTGATCTTAGGTAGACGAAATCAATCAGTCGCCGGACCGTAATGCAAGTCGAGTCCGAACAAGGGCAATACCACACAAGTATATGTAAAAGAAAATAAAGTAATAACTCGAAAAGTTCAAATGTGTTCAAAAGGAATAACAATATTTTATATCTGGTTGCTGAATACAAGACTGCGTCTTTCTCCCAAACCGCTAATATGGATTCGTGACACTTTGTGTTTGTTAGGCGAGTCTTAACATCTTAAATTGTTCTTTTAAGAAACTGGTTTTCGTGTATCTTCAGGCGATATTCGTAAAACTTGTTTTGGTGGTGTGAGTCTAAGTCGTTCTTCAAAAATAAATTGTTCTTGGTTAGAAGTTGAGGTCGAGAATGCGTGGATCTTAAGTCAGCTTTCTGCGAGGCGGGTCTCAGCGCTCACAGCTCAACTGCAACTAACTTCTCTCTGACTCAACTCCTGCCTGTCTTCAACCCCAACTCAACTGCCGTCCACTCGCTGCGACTCTGCTTATATGGACGCCGACCAAAACCGGGGTGGGCTTGTCGGGGTTTGAGGTTCCTTGATAATTCTAAATCCGCATTAAGAATATTCTTTGTTTTCGGTCAGGAAAATTTATTACTTTCCATTTTTGGAAGTCCTTAATTTCTAGTTTAAGGGAATCGTCCTCCCAAATTCTTCCTTTCTCATATTGGTATCTCATACCAATCCCTTCAGAGGCGTCAACAGGTTCCCCTCTCTCTCACAGTGGCATATCACACCAATCTCTTCAGGGGGCGTCAACAGGCCTCTCCTCCTTCTTCATAGTTTACCTTCGCCTACCGCTCACGCCACCCTTCAGCCAATGAACGCTCAGCAGCGTGGGTGTTTGCAATTATTGCTCAAAGGAAAAAAAAATTATCTTCCCTTTTTTTTTTTCTTTTCTTTCTTTTCTTCTTCCCGACAACAAACCCTTACGACTCTTATCTTAACCGAACGCCGTCTGGAACTCGTCAACGAGACCTTCGCCAAACAAGCACTGAGGCTGGTCAATGATCTTCCGCACCCTGTCGCCAATTATTCGTTCCGATAAAATAATTTTTCAATCATGGCCAGCTCTGACACAAAACAGGTGCTCTTCTCAAATGATACCTCCGCAGATAGTTAATGGTTTAATCTTTCCTTCTTTGTACTTTGTGGGTGGTCCAGCGGACATTTTTCTCGGTCAGAGCGCGACCCAATTAATTTTTATCTCTTAGCATTCTGCACTTGACCAACCTGAAATTTTCATTATTGCCATGGGCAGATTGCTATCTTCTTTCGCTGTGTCGTAACATAAATCAAATTAAATCCGGTATCTTACTTTCTTCGCTAATGAAAATAAAATCTTTACCACTTTTCTTTGTTAGAAAAAATAACATCGCTCAGTGTCTTTTTGTGATGGCTTCTTATCACCTAAATTAATTCTCGCCTTTTCTTTTTTCTTTTTTACGCAACCCTAAATAGTGTCACACAAATGTATTTTGCGACAATGTCTATATTTTTATATTATGAGAAGAAATAAATTTGATAACTCATATTAGAGAAGGCGGAAGTAAGAATCGAATTTTTATATACATATAAAAGAAGTCTTGTTAAGAAGATTAGTGAAATGATCATGACTTGTTTCGGGTACTTGTTGGAGGTGGAGGGACAATTGATATGCGATACAACTGACTCAGAAATGAGAAAATGGATTTTTTTTTTTATCAGGTGAAAAGGAGTGATTTTGCTACTCGGAGTCGGGTTGTAGCTGTGATGATAGATAACCACCATGCACAACAGAAAAAGAAGATTTTTTTTATAACGAGGGGTTGAATAGATTTAATTTCATATTTATGTGACGTACGGTGATCGTTAATAAGTAAGTATAACTCAAGACTTCATTGTTAAATAAAACAGTGTTCAATTACAGCCGCAAATAAATACTTAACAAGAACATAGACGTAAAAATCAACCAAAGATAATTAACCATTTCACTGAATACCTTGTTAGTAGCGCGGTTCTGCTTAACGTCCGGTAAATCCTAAATCAAAACCCAGATCATCGACGCACAATAATTCACACTAATTCTACTGGATATTTCCACTTAATAGAAAATAATCATTCAATAATCCCTGCAGTCAGTAGTCTAGCACCGTTATTTATACACCTGGCGGAAAACATAGATTCATAAATCCAGAGTATCACGGTCGAACCTCGGTGATGGTAGTTACTCATTTTCTTCATAAGGTGGAATGGATACATGAGGTAAAAAACAAGTAATAGAAACAAAAAATCATGTGCGAAAGAAGTTTCAGAGAAGATTATTAAACAAAGTGAAATTTCAAGATAGATGTATTTTGGTCAGTTACATAATTGAAACAAAAAATGTTAACAATTCCAAAGAAAAAGAAAATAACCGAGGAAAACCGAACTTTTCAAGAAAAGTGAAAATATTTGTATTTTGTGATAGGGCTGCCAACCATCTCGCATTTCGAGAATTGATTGTTCTTTTTTTAAAAAAATTAAGCTTAAATTTTACCCTTTTAATGAGGTACTTGATAAACACAAACGGGTGGAATATATGCGAAATCTTGCCTGCCCCCACTCTCTCTGACTTTTCCCCTCCCTCACTTTCACTTTCATATTTCCTATCGCCATTTTGTGTCCTTGTGTTTAAGACCCTTACTTCAATTCTATATAACGTATGATGCCAAATTTTGGAGAACGTCAAAGATGTTCCCATTCATGTGAATGTTGTGAAGGTTCTCATCTAGGAGACTCTATCCAGGTTCGAGGGTTAGAATCACTCTCCTCTGTCTGAACACGGTTAAGGATCTCAACAGATAAATCGATAGATATGTGATAGATATTCTGTGTGCAAACAATATACTTCTAATTAGGTTCGGGCACATTTTAATTTTAATTTATTTTTAATTTTAATTAAATTTAAAAAAAAAAAATTTTTGTGATAGGGAGAAGGATTAACAATGGAATCGCCGTTATTTCCAATAATGACAAATATATACATCTATATTTCTGAGATGAGGTATTATGTATACTATTTACATTATTCGGACTATTGTCCTCATCTTTGTTGCCATATTTATCACAACGTTTCGGCCGTTGTACGCTCCGGCCTTCTTCGTGGACACATGGCATAGTGGATAAAGACGTTAGTTAGATCCAGTGACAGGACCCATAAAGTGTGATTTCAATAGCTGCTTAAGGCGGTGGAGAACTTGGAAAGGGGAATTAACAGGAGATAACTGATAACTGACATCCATTAGACATGGCACGTGGAACTAGAACAGTCTACCCCAGCGAGCGAAATAAAAGGTTCAGTTCGACATTCCAAACCACCTGAAGAAGGCCGGAGCGTACAACGGCCGAAACGTTGTGATAAATATGGCAAGAAAGATGAGGACAATAATCCGAATAATGTAAATAATGAACAAATATATACATAGAATAATACAAGAAAATTCGCTCAGAATATGGGCTCAATACAACAAACAACATTTACTGAACAATACCTGTGTATGATACTGATTCTTGCTTTCAGAAACAATAACGTAAGATTCCAGATTCTAATTCATTTTATTGTAATTAAATACTTTCTCCTTTTCCGAAATCCCTCCTTTAGAAAAACAGTCGCCATTGTACTTCTCGTATGCTAGTAAAATCCAAATTGCCTAACCTGATTTTCTAGGCTTTTTACATCAGCATCTCAAGTCAATTTCCATCCCAACCGACACCAATTATACTTGTAAAATTCACCATGTTACACTTGAAATTTTACTCCCACCATCCACACAGTGCCAAGAAAAGGTATTTTCGCTGTTTCCAGCATCGGGCCAAATTCACAAGTAGCGACCCAGGCTCATTCCAATAGTGGATGATTAACATTAAAAACACCTTTCAATATAAAAACTACACTACAAGCTTAACATCAGCTACACTTTCAAAGGAAGGATAAAAGTATCAAGGACAGAAATAAATGAAAATTCTGCCACCATCTGTGTGCCACATCTAATCTGATACATTTGAAAATATTCAGAGTATCTGTAGTCTATACAATATCCGAACGGTATTCCTAAACAGTTCAGACATACAGAGTTATCTCTATTCACGATAACCAAGAACTGGGTGTATTCCATCATAAGCACTTACAGTAAGGGATACAAAGGAGAGACAAGTCGACCCCTAAAAGTAAGAGTGGAGTAACACCGAAAAGAAAGAAGAAAAAATATTGAAATCAGTCATAACTGATCATATATGGAAGGGAAAGCATGAATATCAACTTCTATGGAAATGTGTAATGAATAAAACGTTCAATTTGAAGTTCTAAGAAAGTTATCATGTAGGAAGACAGACATCTGACGAAATCAGGAGGGTACAACAACTGAAACGTCGTGAGCTTAACAACCAAGATGAACATTTTCGAATAGCAAACTATGTAAGTAAATTCATTAGTTGAGATTAACGTACTTTATAGTTGGATAGTAGAAAATTTATGAAGTTCAATATGCGAAATGTGCTACACTTGGGGTTTAAGTGTAATGATTGAAAATAGGGAGGTATTACACTACAGTGGTGACATTTCTTTTTTCGAAAATCAAAAATAATGGCCACAATATTAAATACTATTATTTTGATTTCAATGAATTTGAGATGTACCGTATTTTGTTTTATGTTTAATAAATAATTCTTTTTACCTTGATGTTATAACAGTGATTTAGGCAATATCCGCAAACATTCTGTTGCCATTGCATGAAAAGTTTGGAACGTGTATATGTGTATAGCTGGAGTGTTGGTGAATAATGTCTTTATCTAGGTCAGCATTTCCCACCTAGGTTTCCACGTGTGGTTGCGAAGGGTTCAAAGAAATATTGATAAATAGGCTAATTATACGCAAATGCATTTTGTGATCATTTTTGTGTTCATATCGTAATTTTAATATTATACGCACATAATATTTTCTAAAGTATTCATAGATAAATATAAACATTCCCGGATGTGTTTTTGAAATTTCGTGTGTGGGGGGGATAAAGACAGACAAAGAGAGATAGATTTATTGTTTAAGTTACTGTAGTGAAATACTATCACTTATTTTGTCATTTTCATGACGAGAACCGAAATGACCAAAACAAGTCAATATGCAATCTACACCACGTATTGAATTATCTATCATTCGTAATTTAAAATTCGAACTTTTCAACAAAACGCATTCGTTCTTCCAACTGAAACAAATAAATTCAAGCTGAAACAACTGTTTCACTAGTGAAATTCCAACTGAACAAGATTGCACAGCAACAGCATCAAATGCAATCCAGCGAAACATACTTCTAAAGAACTCTGCCACAGAAGACACAGCCACAGAAGTCTTCTTTTTCTAACACATGCATCGCAGTAAATGCTTATGTCGAACGAAATGCTTTTCATTTCCAGAAATGAGAACAAAATATATCTATTATTTTGCCTGTATCAGTTTTGGTCACTTTTGCGCATAAACCCTCTTCAGCGTCATGTGACATGCAAATCAAAATCACTCTCGTCTCGTTTGTGCCTTCTATTTCAAATATATTCATCCCATGTTTCGACTTTAATAATTTCTGTCTTACATTCTCACAGATTGGTCCATTGAACGGTTGATACAAAACCAACAATACAGAGTTCTTTTCGGTTAATCAAAACTGAGATCCAGTACGAGAAAGTTAAAACAGTCTTCTTACAAATAATACAATAGTATAGAGCTTAACCTCCATATGCCAGTGGATCATAACCAATTACTGAGTGCACTACATCCTCATTGGACAAGAAATGTTAAAAACATTCCTAATTTACATTTTCATGTTAGTTATAGAATTTTGTGCACGCTAAACACAACACAATCCAGGCTCCAGACGCAAGTTTTACAATAATTGCTTCTGATTGGCCAATATATCTCAAAGTAATAACAACGCCTACGCACACGTGTTTAAACACAAAATACCGCCAAAAATCTTGAAATGTGTTCGCGAGCCATAAATACCATGCACGAACACAAGTTTACCAGTGAGCTTCGCGACAGAGAGTGTCTTTTTTGTCCTTTGGTTTGAAATTTTTGACGAACGACGAACCTTTTTTTTTTTGCTAACGATTTGTTTTCTTTCAGTGCTGTAAGAACTTTTTTGGACGAACTTCTGAGGATTTTTCTGATAAGTTATTCTTTAAGTTTTATTTTTTGATTTTATTCTTCTATTTCTTTTTGTTTGTTTTATTTTTGGGGCTTCGGCCCTCATAATTTTTTTTATTTTAGTCCGGTTTGACAAAGTCTTACCGGACGACTTCTTTTTTATTGTTTATTTCTTTCTAGTTGTTTTTGGAAAAAAAAGTCAGCACAGTATTTGAAAAAAAAGAAAAAGAAAACTTTGTTTTTTGCTTTTTATTAGCGACTTCGGTCGCATTCTCTCGTCTTTTTTGGTTTAACTAGTTTGTTTTTTTCTTTTGCTTTTTTATTTTCTTTAGCGGCTTCGGCCGCAAACCTTTATTTTTTTTCTGGTTGTAAACCAGACTTTTTCTTTTCCTTTCTTTTTCTTTTGTACATTTTCGTGATTTTTTTAAAAAAAGAGAGGAGTTTCTGTTTTTGTTTTTTGCTTTCGGCTGCCCTTGGGCGCCATTTAGATTTTTTTTTTTTTTTTTTTTTCCAGTTTATTTATTTTTTAAAAAGTTTATTGTCTTTGTTTCTCTTTTTTAATTTACTGGTACATCCAGGCTTGTTTGTTTAATTTCTTTTTTTTTCCCTCCCAAAACTCCTTTCCCCAAATCTGGTGATTATTTTAAAAAGACCCGTAGGTGGTGGTCTCCACGTTTTCAATATGGCCGACGGTGCCAGTCGGGCCAATATAAAAAAGGACCTTTTTGGGACGGCTGCTAAAGCCAACCCCCCTGATAATGATGCCAAGAAGCGGGCTGATGGTAGCCCCAAATCAGACCAGACTAGTAGCTCCAAGAAGGGAGAAGCTAGTAGCAAGAATCTTGAGGTGCCAAAGGAGGCACAAAAGACAGCCGAGGAATTGCCCTCCTGCTGGAAGTCCCCACCAAGTTGTATTCTGAACATGGCGGATTTCCTGGATAAGGCGAAAGGTTACGCCCATCTTGTAAATAAAAATGTGTTCGTCGATGTTGTCCAGGAGCTCGATGTGTTCACAAAAAGAATGGTGACCGTTTTTGTGCTGGACAAAAAAAACAAAAAGATTTGTCGCTCCACTAAAGACACAGTGATTAAATCACTTTTGTCCCTGGGGATAAAACCTCAAAGAGTAATTACGGTCATGTGGGACTTTCTGCTGACCACACCAGAAGATTGCCTAGCCATGGCAAAAAAAGAGCTGATCACTAAAGATCTAATACTAAGAACAGAGTATGAAGGCCGAAGGCGGACCAGGGTGGCCGTTTTCGAGGTTCCTCCTCAAATTTCGGGAGAGCTCCTGGCTGCATTTTTTATGAAGTACGGCCAAATTTTAGTGGCTCTCTCCGACAATTTGAACGGGGGATGGACTTTTGATGTCATGCTTAATCAAGAAACTTTCAAGTCCGTCCCCAACTGTTTGGTGTTTGGTGACCGGAAAATGCCGGTCATAGTGACCGGTAGGAGACCAACTTGCTGGAGGTGTGGAGAGACTGGTCACCTTTCCTCCTCCTGCCCAGGGAAGAAGGCCCCTGGAGTTCCGGTCACAGGTGACCAAAATACCCCCTTGGTCGAGAAAGTAAAATCCGCAGCGCCTGTAGTGGGCCTAGCTGCGGGGCGGACCGTTGGGGAAAATCCCTCGGTTGGGTCTAGACCCACATTACCCTCAAATCCGACGCCTGCCACAAGTGTGGTTAAGGAGAAGGATGAGGGGGAATGGCGCCTCGTGGTTAGGGACAAGGGGAAGACCCAAAAAGCGGTTCCTCAGTCCCAACATGACCCCGGGGAAATTGTCACCTACAGCCCCATTCCCTCTACCAGCTCTGAGGGCGACGCCTCGGCGTCTTATGCAGAAACAGCAACTGAGTCCCAAAAACTTAATGAACCAAGCTGGCAGAAAATTTTGGACCTGAAAAAATTGAAAGAAAAAGTGGAGGCCAAGCAGGCTAAAAATAAAAAATCACTGGGGGCACCGGGCCCCCTATCCTCTGGCCCGTCTTCCTCTCCATCACTTAAATATAAATTCACAAAACCACCTCCGCCAAAATCAGTAACAAACTCTCCGGTGAAATCTCTTCGTTCCTCCAAACCTTCACCCGTAAAGACACCTTCTGGCATGACTCCATCAACTACACCGAGAGACACTCCTATGCATACACCCACTCACTCTCCTCAAAAAAAAAAAAGAAACAGAAGCCCGGATACTCAATCAGTTACGGACAAGAAAAAAAAGAAAATAAAACCACCATATCTCCCGGGGGAAGACGTCTGCCGCGTATCCCGGGATCAGGCTGACAGGGTCTTCGGGCAAACTAAAAACCCGATGCCCTTAAAAGTTCTCTGGAACTTCCGGCACATCAAGGGTGTAGATGTGGAGGTGCCGGAAAATTTTAAGGCCCGGAATCAGCTAACCGTTGTAAGAACTGGCCCGGGTACGCGGGAGATATGGGGCATGATAGAGGAGGCTAAGGCCTCCTTGAAAGTGGTGCCCCCAGCAGTAGTTCTCCTTGAGGAAAACTTAGACGAAACTAAAAAGTGTAAAGGGAGGGTCCCTCTTTATGTTCACCCATCCCTTTATAGGGCTCTTAAGTTAACTTATCCCGCGGACATCGGTAGCTTGTCTCAGAGTGATACTCTCGATACTGAGATGATGTCAGGTTCGATGGGACAAGCTGTCGGTGTCCTCAACCCAGCCATGTTCTATCCTGAAGGACAACCCTAATCGGCTTCACGATGGCTCTCTGGTTAGCTAGTTTAAATGTCCGGGGCCTGAGGTCCGAGTCTCGCAGGGCAAGGCTCACTCGTGACCTTCAGCGCCTCGGGGGGAATGTATGTTGTATACAAGAGACCCGGTTTTCTTCTCATGATCGTGAGGACATACTGTCTAGGGGGTTCGCCCTTTATTCAGCCTGTTTTGATGGTCGTTCTAGCGGTGTCTCTTGGCTAGTGAGCAAGTCTTTGAAGGCTGCTTGTACCCTTGTCTTCGCGGATCCGGCGGGCAGACTTTGCGTGCTGGATGTTACCATAAATGATAAGGTTCTACGTCACATTGGGGTTTATGCGCCCAATACCCATTCCGGGCGGCCTGCTTTGTTTCGGCAGATCGCGCCTTTCTTGACTTTATCGATGGGTTTGATCTTGTCGATAAGTTCCGGAATGAGCACCCTCGGGAGGTAGCATGGACTTGGACAACTAGTGACAACTCGGCTCCTGGGACGCTTGCGAGCTACCTCGACCGAGTCTTAGTTAGGAGAGTCGATGTAGGGCTCTTAGGGTGTCCAAGTTTCCATTACATAGTTTATACGGATCATAGGCTTGTCCGGGTCCGTGTAAACTTAGATAAGCCTAAGGTTAAGTTGGCTGGTTACTGGAAATTGAACTGTTCACTTTTTGGTGATCAGGGTTTCCGGGACCAGCTGTTACTAACCATCCAAAGGGAATTGACGGGAACGGTTGTGGGAAACGCCTGGTGGGGCAATTTAAAATCTAAAATTCGAACGTTTGCTGCCGATTTTAATCGTCGACTCAATCTAGATAGATTAGCGGCGCAAACTGCTTTAGAAAATAAAGTCGATCGGGCTGTGAAATCCCGTGTTAGTGGGGACATAGCCTTAGCTAAGGCAGAATTGTCCTCCTTGCTTATCAAGAAGGATCAAGCTCTGGTAGTTAGGGCTAGGTTAAAAAGAATGTCTTCTGAGGCAACGAATATGGCCGGTGAACTGCGTGCAGAGGAAAATCGAAACGCGTCTAGGCGACATATAGCGTGCGTCACGTTGCCGGATAAGCGGACCGTGTCTACAAACGCGGGCATATGCGAGGTCTTTCCGGACTACTTTCAGGATCTTTTCACCAGGGAGCCCGGTCTGAGCTCTGCTCAGTTCGACGCCTATTTAGCTGACTTTCCCTGCCTCTCGGCAGTTGAAGCGGTTAGGTGCGAGGGTCCCATTACAGAGTCGGAGATCTGGGAAGCGCTGAAGCAGGTTGGCCTGGATAAGTCTCCGGATTAGATGGTCTTCCCTACGAAGTTTACTTGAGGTTGTCGCACGTTTTTGTTCCTTTGCTGGAGCTGATTTTCAACCACTGGATGAAGCAGGGGTCTTTACCCCAACGCTTCACCAGGGGTGTGATCAAGTTGCTTCGTAAGGACAAGAACGGTGGGGATGGGTTAGGGAACATTCGCCCTTTAACGATGTTAAATACGGACTTAAAGATTTTGGCGAAGATCTTAGCCAACCGTTTGCAGCTTGTCCTGTCTAGCCTGATTGGCCCTGAACAGACTTGTGCTGTGAAGGGTAGGACTATTCAGGATAACCTTCATATGGTACGCTTGATCTTAGAACAAGTCGACAGTGAAGCCCCACTGATCAATTTAGACCAGTCCAAGGCCTTCGATAGGGTTGACCATCGCTTTCTGGAGGCTGTCCTTTCGGCGGCCGGTTTCGGAGCCGACTTTTTGTATGCGACCCCCGGTGCGCTGGTGGAAGTGAATGGGGTAAGATCGAAGCCTTTCGTATTGTCTCGCTCCATTCGTCAAGGTTGTCCGCTCTCGCATCTGCTTTACGTTCTTGCGTTGGAACCATTCCTTCGCAAGTTAAAGGCGAATCCGGTCCTGCGCGGAATTTCCCTGCCTGGGGCTTCCTCCTCAGCCAGGTATTCTGCCTATGCTGACGACGTTTCGGTTCTTGTGTCGAGCAGAGTCGAGATTGACGAAGTCAGCAAAGAGATCAGTGGGTATGAGATGGTGACAGAGGCCAAGATCAACCGCGATAAGTCTGTGGGCTTGCGGTTGGGTGCGTGGAAGGGAGTTTCTCATCCCGGACCTTTCCTCTGGACGGATGGGCCGATCAAGATACTCGGCGTATGGTTCGGTCCTGATCTCCAGTTGGAAATGAATTAGTCGGAGGTGCAAGGGAAGGCCGAGATCGCGGTTAATCTGTGGTCTCGGAGGAGACTTTCCCTGAAGGGAAGGGCGGAGGTATGTGTTTCACACATATATCCGATCCTCCTTTACCGACTCTCTGTGCTTCCACTCCCGTATGCCAGACTAATGTCATTAGTCCGGACCTTGTTCTCTTTGTTGTGGAGAGACAAGGCCCCTTTGGTATCTCACGAGATCTGTTGACTTCATCCCTCTAAAGGGCGGCCTGGGTATGCCTACCATTGAGATTCGGTAACATATGCTTCGCATCACCTTTCTAGACCGAATGTGTCGCGGATCGGATGAGAAGGGTGCCTTTTGGAAAGAAGACGTCCGCAAACATTTCCAGTCCCTGAGAAGTGTGCACTCGTGCGTGGAAGAGGCCCGCCGTACACACCGAGCCGAGTGCTCCTTCTATCGCGAATGTCCTCGTGCTCTGAAGCTCCTCTTACGGGCTTCGGATGGCCTCTCCAACGCCCAGGCGTTGTCTCGTAAGGCATTGTATCAAGTGTTAGTTAGTGGGGCCGTTCAAGGTGATCTGATTGGCGAGCTCGGTCTTACGAAGCAGGAGGCTCGCTCGATATGGCCTTGGGCGCCTGGGTTGAAATGCCTCAATAACGATGAGGCATCACTCACCTGGCTGGTGATTCGTGAAGCCCGCTGGGTCGGCAAGAGACTTTGTTCAGCAGGCTTGGAGAAATATCCAAACTGTCGTCGCTGTGCGGGGGAAGTCGAGACCATTGGACACGCCTTCTTTCAGTGCAGGGCGGTAGTGCCGTTGTGCAGGTTTGTTGAGGGCCTCATGGTTCGCATGCTGTGGGGCAAGTTTTTTGTCCTTGAAGCCAGTTCTGTTTCTGGTGCCGCAGATGACGAATATGTTCTGTTGCTTACTAGGGGTTATGAGAGTCGTGATTTGGACGACGCGTCAGAAGGAATTCTATGAGGGCGAGAAGTTCACTTCTTCCCAACTGATCTTGTTCTTTAAGCATCAACTTAAAGTCAAGATTAGGACGGAAAGGCGGCGGCTCACCTCATTAGAATTTGGCAAAAGGTGGGTGAATCTTGCCCGTATGTACCGAGTAAAAGTGGCTGACCTTGAGTGGCATCTTGATGCCGGTTAGGCATTAGGATATTGTCTTTCCTGGGTTGAACTTGGGCAACCCACCCCTGGTTTTAGGCTAGAGCAGGTTTTTGGTTTTTTGACTTTTTAGTTTCTTTTCTTTTTCTGTAAACTTAGCTAGGGTGTGTTTGCTCATTGGTCCCTTTTTTTTTCTGCCCCCTTTTTTTTCTCTTAGTTTAACTCCCCATCCCCTCCCTCGTTTAGGTGGTCAGTGATGTCAGTTCTCTGTGGGATGCGGGGCGACTTTCGTTTCGCGTGTGTGTTTTTCGTATTTGTTGTTGTGTATGAATGAGTGTGTGCCTGTGTGAATGCTTGGGATGATTGAATGTTTTCCTTTATTTTTCATAGTCCCGCATCCATTTCGTCCGGTTAACTGATATTTCTGCCACATTTAAAGTTTGTGGGGGGGGGGGGGTTATTACTAACACCTTTTTGTTTAGTTTCTTGTAAATATTTTGTGTCATATTGTATATATTCATTGGGGTTCTTTTTAAATATTGTTGTTTTATGCCCCTCCCCCCACAGTCGATATTTGTAAATAAGGGGAGTATTTAGGATTTTCATTGAGTCAAAGAGGTTTTTTGGTGGATGTAGTAAGAAAGGTATGGATAAATGGGTTGTTTTGGTGAAAGGGTCAGTGGTTGTGGCTAGCTAAGTTTTATATTAAGACAAGTGATGACCGTCCTTTTCCCCAACCCCCATTTTTGGCCTTGTGCCGTATTTATTGTATATATACAATAATAAATATTGTGAGCTTCGTGACGGATAACCAACTGCCAAACAACTCCACGTCACTCATACTTTTGAAGTTACAAAGTTAAATTTATTTAACACGAAACAACTCCAATACTCACCAACCTCTGAAATCACTCCTGAAGTTTTATCCACTTTAGAACTCACAATTCCAAACTTTATTCTTCTGAATTACAAGTTCAATGTAAAGGTAAATTATTTCTTAAGAACTTTCTGTTTAAAAGACACTTAATATTAACAACTTTAATATCAACATTAACGAACGATTACAAGAAAGACATTCTGTAAACCTAAAACATCATACATATTTGCCAACATAACATATATCAAATATTCTGCTTGTATATTGTTTTGAATGTTTTATTAGTTTCTAATTAAATATGTCTTGTTCGTAATATGAACTCTGGTACAAATATTTCAAAATCAAAGGGACACGACTCTGTCCTACCTTTTCTTTGCATGTTGTACACCAACCTAAATAAATCTAATTGTTACGTTTTAAAACAATTCAGTTGAATTTTGTATTTTATTTTGATGTTAGTGGAAATAGTTAATTGACACGCAACTTATTCTCAACAAATATTACCACATAATTAACCCATCCACTACACTTTTGGCGACCCCGACGTTCGACGTGATACGTGATTTCAGCCACAACAATTTTGGTGACCCGACGTTCAAGGAATATAAAAGCACATTTAAAAAACAACCAAATTCAAACGCCAGAACTTATACAAGTTCTCATTTTCAATTTACGAGCATGGCTGAAACACACACAGAGGCGGCGATATCTATCAACCTCCTAACATACAACAAAACTCACGTGCAAGTGTGATTCACCCAATTGAATGCCATTTTAATGCCAAAAAAAAATAACATCACAGAATTCTCGATTCGCCCTTTTAGTCGAGAATCTTCCTACTGATGTGGCCATTGAAGTTTCCGACCTCCTCAGTGAGATACCCGCCGATAAGCCGTATGATGTACTTAAAGAGGCTATTATCCACCGCACAGGTGAATCAGAGGAGAGACGGCTGCACGACCTATTCAATAACTTGCATCTTGGACAAAATAAGGCTTCCCAACTATTAAGGAAAATGAGAGCATTGCTGGGAGGGAACACGGTGTCCGATATTATTTTACGCAAACTATGGATGGACAAATTACATGCGCAGACCACCCAAATTCTAGCGTCACTGCCAGACGACATCGAACTTAGAAATAGCTGATAAGATCGTTGATAATCAGCCATCTAATGCTATTTTTAATACTGATTCGTCACCCTCCGTAGCATCTATCAACCAGTCACACGAAGTAAAAGAGTTAAAAAAAAATGATCGGAACTCACATTACAACTACAAGGGCTACAGAAAGCCGTATTTTATAACGACCGTTCTAGATATTCGTCGCGTAAACACAGATATAGACGCAGATCGAACTCGGCACCCAGACATAGGCAACAACCACAACACTATGGTACTTGCTGGTATCACTTCAAATTTGGTAAACAGGCGCGGAAATGTATCCGACCGTGCAAGTACAGTGCAAACCTTACAAACAACTGTCCTCAACGACAGGCGGGAAACGACAATCCCGGCAGCACGTGAGGACGGCGTCCGCTGCTGGGAAAATAATGCAAAGCCGCCTATTTTACATTAGTGATAAAAATTCTGGATATCTTTTCCTGATTGACACCGGAGCCCAAGTCAGTGTCATACCACCCAAGCCAGGCATGACAGCCAAACATGCTAACTTTAACTTACAAGCCGCGAATGGATCTCGCATCGAAACTTTCGGTGAAACTTCACTAACGTTAGATCTTGGCTTACGTAGATCGTTCTCTTGGCTTTTTACTATTGCACAATTTAATACGCCTATTCTAGGGGCAGACTTCTTGTCTCATTTCAACTTAACTGTTGACATGGCATCTCGATCTCTCACAGATCGAACTACAGATTTTTCAATTAAAGGAATAACGTCAAAATTCACAACTACAGGCATTAGTACAGCCTTGCATGCCGCTAATGGCTTACAGAATCTGCTTCTGAAGTATCCAGAAATCACAACACCCTTTACATACACAGAGTCAATTAGACACAGCGCGGAACACAAAATTCAGACGACTGAACCTCCTGTATTTTCGAAGCCACGCCGACTACACCCAGAAAAATACAAACTGGCGAAAGCTGAATTTAAGCATATGTTGAATTTAGGGATTATTCGCCCTTCATCTAGCCCATATGCGTCCCCGTTACATATGGTACCTAAAAATCAAGCAGGATCTTGGAGACCGTGTGGAGATTTTAGGAGACTTAATTCTCAAACGATTCCGGATAAATATCCTGTGCCCCACCTGCAAGACTTCGCTGTTACTTTGGAAGGTGCAAAAATCTTCACCAAGTTAGACTTGAGAAAGGCCTTTTACCAGATTCCAGTGGCTAAAGAGGACATCCACAAAACGGCTATCACTACACCGTTCGGATTGTTCAAATTTGCCAGAATGCCTTTCGGATTAAGAAATGCGGCACAGTCGTTTCAACGCCTGATTGATGAAGTTTTACGTGGACTACATTTTACTTTCGCCTACATAGACGATGTTTTGATCGCTAGCAAGAACGCAGCGGAACACGAGGATCACGTAGAACATGTTTTCCAGCGTTTAAAGTAATTTGGACTGAAAATCAATCCTGAAAAGTGTGTATTTGCAGTTTCTAAACTTACATTTCTCGGTCATGAAGTCGACGAGAACGGAATAACACCAATCCCTGAAAAAATTAAAGCAATACAAAGTTTTCCACAACCAATAACTCTTCGTCAGTTACGCAGATTTCTCGGTTTGATTAACTATTACAGACAATTTATTCCAAAATGTTCTCAAATTCTAATTCCCTTGACGAACTTATTGCGGAGCCAACAAAAAAAGAATGCAAAAATTACCTTAACTGGTGATACTTTGACAGCATTTACAAACGCAAAGGAAGCTCTTGTGAATTTTACTAAATTATCATACATCTCTAGCGACGAAGAAGCTGTATTAACCCTGACTACAGACTCTTCAGCAGACTCTATAGGAGCTGTTCTACATCAAGAATATGGTGATTTTAAAAGGCCACTTTCCTTCTTTTCAATTAAATTAAATTCCGCACAACGGAAATACAGTACTTTCTCCCGAGAATTACTATTTATTTACGATCTATTTATCACTCTACGATCCATTTATCAATCCGTCATTTCCGACATCTGTTGGAAGGTCGGAATTTCGTAGTCTACACAGACCACAAGCCACTAATCTACGCTTTGCATTCTAGAACGGACAAATACAACCCACGAGATATAAGGCAGCAAGATTACATATCTCAATATACGTCTGATATCCGTCACATTCACGGAGAAGATAATACTGTTGCAGACACCTTGTCTAGATCAACTTTAAACTCTGTTCGTTCACAATCCTTGGACTTGGAGTGTTTAGCCAGGGAACAAAAGAACGATGTAACACTTGAGAAAGTAAAGCAGCACACGTCACTACGAATTGAGCAACGATCTCTTCCTTTCAGTGCAACACACTTGTATTGTGATGTCAGTACCTGTCATGCACGACCCTACGTCCCACCTTCAATGCGCTAACAGATATTTGAACATTTTCACTCTTTTTCTCACCCTGGACGCAAAGCTACTACAAAACTGATAGCGGAGCGATTCGTTTGGCCAAATATGTCCGCCAACATTAAACACTGGACATAATGTTGTACTAAATGCCAAAAAACTAAAGTCCAGCGGCACACGAAATCACCCCCGGGACATTTCGCAGCACCAGATGGTCGTTTCAAACACATACACGTCGACTTAGTCGGTCCTCTAACTGAAGTCGATGTTTGTCAGTATCTATTAACCATTATCGATCGTTTTACACGTTGGCCAGTGGTTGTCCAACTCAAATCGATCACCGCAGATGTATTTTCTCAAGCGATTCTACGCGAGTGGATTTTTGTATTTGGATGCCCTTCTGTCATCACCACTGACCGAGGCACTCAGTTTCAATCTGTTCTTTTTACAGAATTCACAAACTTGCTAGGTGCCAAACATGTGTCGACTACTGCCTATCATCCATGTGCCAACGGTTTCATAGGCAGCTTACGGTTGCACTTACAGCTACTGAAGACTTTCAAACATGGATTGAAAGATTACCACTGGTAATGCTTTCACTCCGTAACGTAGTAAAAGAAGATCTACATTGTACCACAGCGGAACTAGTTTTCGGGAGTTCGCTTACACTCTCTGGCCAATTCATTGAAAAAGATATCCCGACTCGGACAACAACGTATTTTATTCAGGACTTGAAGCAACGCATTTCCGATCTTTCGTTTACTCCTACTCGCACACAAGACAAGGAGATTTTTATTCCAAAAACTTTGGAAAATTGTGAATACATATTTGTTGGCAGAGATGCAGTAAAAAAAACCCACTTACGCCAACATATTCGGGCCCATACAGAGTAGTCTCCCGTTGCCCCAAATATTTCACAGTTCTTGTCAATAACAGAGAAACTAAAGTTAGTATTGACTGATTGAAGCCAGCATTTCTAGATGTACCGACACAACCTTTCTCCAGTTCAACTCGAAATCTTACCCCTCAACAGACACAAGCACAGCCCAGGGAAGTTACTACAAGAGCTGGGAGGCACGCTCATTGGCCTACCAAGTTAAAAAAATATTATACATATTGAAAAAAATCTTTAAAATTTGTTATAATCTGCGGGAGGGTATTATAGAGCTTAACCTCCATATGCCAGTGGATTAGAACCAATTACTGAGTGCACTACATCCTCATTGGACAAGAAATGTTAAAAACATTCCTAATTTACATTTTCATGTTAGTTATAGAATTTTGTGCAAGGTAAACACAATCCAGGCTACAGACGCAAGTTTTAGAATAATTGCTTCTGATTGGCCAATATATCTCAAAGTAATAACAACGCCTACACGTGTTTAAACACAAAATACCGCCAAAAATCTTGAAATGTGTTCGCGAGCCATAAATACCATGCACGAACACAAGTTTACCAGTGAGCTTCGCGACGGCCTTGACCTTTTTGTCGTGATTTTGACTGATGCGGACAGCTGATTTTCGCTCGACTCTTTTTTTGAAATTTACCCGTTTGCATTTTGATCTTCATTTTGGTTAAAGTTTGTTTATTTTAATTTTACATTTTTGTGACTGTATTGAAAAAGTTTTTTTTTGATTTTTCTTTCTGGATAAGTTTCCGGGACTAGATGGTCTTCCCTACGAAGTTTACTTGAGGCAGTCGCCGGTTTTTGTTCCTTTTCAACCACTGGATGAAGCTGGGGTCTATACCTCAACGCTTCACCAGGGGTGTGATCAGATTGCTGCGTAAGGACAAGAACGGTGGGGATGGGTTAGGGAACTTTTGCACTTTAACCATGTTAAACACAGATGCTTCGCATCACCTTTCTAGACCGAATGTGTCGCGGATCGGATGAGAAGGGTGCCTTTTGGAAAGAAGACGTCCGCAAACATTTTCCGTCCTTGAGAAGTGTGCACTCGTGCGAGGAAGAGGCCCGCCGTACACCCCGAACCCAGTGCTCCTATCGCGAATGTCGTCGTGCTCTGAAGCTCCTCTTACGGGCTTCGGATGGCCTCTCCAACGCCCAGGCGTTGTCTCGTAAGGCATTGTATCAAGTGTTAGTTAGTGGGGCCGTTCAAGGTGATCTGATTGGCGAGCTCGGTCTTACGAAGCAGGAGGCTCGCTCGATATGGCCTTGGGCGCCTGGGTTGAAATGCCTCAATAACGATGAGGCATCACTCACCTGGCTGGTGACTCGTGAAGCCCGCTGGGTCGGCAAGAGACTTTGTTCAGCAGGCTTGGAGAAATATCCAAACTGTCGTCGCTGTGCGGGGGAAGTCGAGACCATTGGTCACGCCTTCTTTCAGTGCAGGGCGGTAGTGCCGTTGTGCAGGTTTGTTGAAGGCCTCATGGTTCGCATGCTGTGGGGCAAGTTTTTTGTCCTTGAAGCCAGTTCTGTTTCTGGTGCCGCAGATGACGAATATGTTCTGTTGCTTACTAGGGGTTATGAGAGTCGTGATTTGGACGACGCGTCAGAAGGAATTCTATGAGGGCGAGAAGTTCACTTCTTCCCAACTGATCTTGTTCTTTAAGCATCAACTTAAAGTCAAGATTAGGACGGAAAGGCGGCGGCTCACCTCATTAGAATTTGGCAAAAGGTGGGTGAATCTTGCCCGTATGTACCGAGTAAAAGTGGCTGACCTTGAGTGGCATCTTGATGCCGGTTAGGCATTAGGATATTGTCTTTCCTGGGTTGAACTTGGGCAACCCACCCCTGGTTTTAGGCTAGAGCAGGTTTTTGGTTTTTTGACTTTTTAGTTTCTTTTCTTTTTCTGTAAACTTAGCTAGGGTGTGTTTGCTCATTGGTCCCTTTTTTTTCTGCCCCCTTTTTTTTCTCTTAGTTTAACTCCCCATCCCCTCCCTCGTTTAGGTGGTCAGTGATGTCAGTTCTCTTTGGGATGCGGGGCGACTTTCGTTTCGCGTGTGTGTTTTTCGTATTTGTTGTTGTGTATGAATGAGTGTGTGCCTGTGTGAATGCTTGGGATGATTGAATGTTTTCCTTTATTTTTCATAGTCCCGCATCCATTTCGTCCGGTTAACTGATATTTCTGCCACATTTAAAGTTTGTGGGGGGGGGGGTTATTACTAACACCTTTTTGTTTAGTTTCTTGTAAATATTTTATGTGTCATATTGTATATATTCATTGGGGTTCTTTTTAAATATTGTTGTTTTATGCCCCTCCCCCCACAGTCGATATTTGTAAATAAGGGGAGTATTTAGGATTTTCATTGAGTCAAAGAGGTTTTTTGGTGGATGTAGTAAGAAAGGTATGGATAAATGGGTTGTTTTGGTGAAAGGAATATTGTTCTGTATGATAGGGTCAGTGGTTGTGGCTAGCTAAGTTTTATATTAAGACAAGTGATGACCGTCCTTTTCCCCAACCCCCATTTTTGGCCTTGTGCCGTATTTATTGTATATATACAATAATAAATATTGTGAGCTTCGTGACGGATAACCAACTGCCAAACAACTCCACGTCACTCATACTTTTGAAGTTACAAAGTTAAATTTATTTAACACGAAACAACTCCAATACTCACCAACCTCTGAAATCACTCCACTTTAGAACTCACAATTCCAAACTTTATTCTTCTGAATTACAAGTTCAATGTTACAGTAAAGGTAAATTACTTCTTAAGAACTTTCTGTTTAAAAGACACTTAATATTAACAACTTTAATATCAACATTAACGAACGATTACAAGAAAGACATTCTGTAAACCTAAAACATCATACATATTTGCCAACATAACATATACCAAATATTCTGCTTGTATATTGTTTTGAATGTTTTATTAGTTTCTAATTAAATAAGTCTTGTTCGTAATATGAACTCTGGTACAAATATTTCAAAATCAAAGGGACACGACTATGTCCTACCTTTTCTTTGCATGTTGTACACCAACCTAAATAAATCTAATTGTTACGTTTTAAAACAATTCAGTTGAATTTTGTATTTTATTTTGATGTTAGTGGAAATAGTTAATTGACACGCAACTTATTCTCAACAAATATTACCACATAATTAACCCATCCACTACAATAGGTAGAAGTATCGATGACATTGACATATCATATGACGCTGAGGAGGGTTTATGCGAAAAACTGAAAAATATTTTTCTTTTCTGCTTGAAAAGTCAACAGGTCTTACTTATAAATGTCATGTTTTAACTTTTGTAATATTTGACAACGGAAATTCAAGGAAACATTTTCAGTTGCAAAAAACTGTCTGATACAGGTAAAATAATAGATATATTTTGTTCTCATTTCTGGAAACAAAAAGCATTTCGTTCCACTCCATATTTGAGACAAAGAAGAAAATCTGTTGGAAAAAGAGCAACACTTCATAAAATATTTTATTGAACAGTTAAATAATAAATACATAGCGCAATTTACTTTTGGCTCTTTCTGTCATCCAAAAATAGTTTACGATTTCAAATGAACAACTTCTATTAAATGATAAAAGCACCAATCATATGAGCGGTTAAACCAGGAACTAAATTCACTTTATTGTATATCTACATTTCTTTCAGCTTTATCAAATAACATGAGCTTGAGAAAATCGATTATGTAATAAGAAAATAAAAAATAACAATGCACAAACATAAACGATAAATTTTAATAAATTTTCTTCAAAACATTAAAAGCAAAAAATGATGCTTTAGCATAGAGCAAGTTAAACATTTATTCATAATGACTAATGCATCCAAAACAATATTTGTGTTTTTGGCAAACCAATATTAAAATACTTTCTAATGTTAAAAGCAATTGCTCCATATTCATTTTGTATTAGGGTGACGTTCTCATTTTTCATTCTCTTCATTTTACTGTCATATATTTAATTCATTTTATTCCTTTTTATTTTTTCCATCCATCTTACTATTTTTCTTTTACGATACGATATTTATTTACGATCATTTTTAAAGATCATTGTTAAAAAATTGATTAACTTCTGCAAAATTAGTCTTAACTTATTAATCACAAAACGTGTGCTTACGAAGATTTGGTCGTAGAGTTGATAAAAACATTTGATTTGTTTGAAAAAGAATTTTTAGAAACTGCACTTTGAAAACGAATATGTCACCCTGAATTGATAGAATAAAAATAGAATAAAAATATAAATTCAGAGAGGACAGTACAATTTTGCTTACTGCTGTTTCATAACTTTTCAAGTTGAATTTAAAAAGGAAACTTTATTAATGATCTTGGAGAAATAAAAGTTTTATTGGTTCACCACATTGATATTAAGAGATTGAGGTTCCAAAGCCTGGTCTTGAAGTGCAAGATCCAGATAATTGGAACATTTGGATAACAAATCTTCAATCATTAGTTTCAGCTGACGGAACTCAGGTCTGTCTTTTGGTTTTTCCGCCCACGTAAGTCTCATAATGTAGTACCTCAGTAGAAAAAGTAGAAAAAGAAAAATTAAACTGATGATATCATCATCAACATTATCAGTCAACAATAAAAACAAGTCTTTTTTACGTGTGAGGAGGTATTTTTCTTCTCAAATGCCAAGGAATTTTATGTATGTTTTTATTAGGGTGGTAGCAAGAGTATAATAGTGAATTACATAGAGACATAAGAGGCAGGTGAAAAATGCCGGGATACAACGGTAGTAACGCCAGCAACTGTGAAGAATGGTAAACGATACTGGATCAAATCATACTCCAGTTCAACCCATCATTCATCGAACACATATATTCTATGTTGTTTTGCCGTCGTTGATCAACAAATAATAACACTACAGCGTCGTTTAATGCGCCACACCTAGACCAGAGAACATTGTCGTTGGACTGCGGAAGACGAAAGTCATTTTGCTTGGTCAGCTGAGTTACGTTCAAGAATTGAAATTTGTCACTGAATGAAAAAATTCTTTATCATTATTTCTGAGTATTGCTTAATCAGGTGAGCAATCACCCTTGGCTCTCTCTCTCTCTCTCTCTCTCTCTCTTTGACATAGGAGATATACATAGGAGCTACTGAAGAACCTGGAACCAGAGAAACTACTTTACTAATAGTAAATACGCGAACAGTGCAACCCTTTCTAAATATTTAGAATAATTTAAAATATAAACGTTTTTAACTATCAAATAACCACTAGGATAACAATAAACCGGAAATGTCTGATATTCCTATCCATAATGACCAGCATATCTAAATAGTGAAGCTACCACGCAGCACACATAGCCTGAAGGTTGTTTTCAAGTAAGAAACAGACTGTCGCCACTAGGTTTCCACTTTTAACATGTTCTATGTTTGATTTTGAGCACTCTTATCCATAAATGTAGCATACTTTAAAACTATATTTTACCATATATATATGTGTGTGTGTGTGTGTGTGTATACATACATATATACACAGATAGATAGATAGATAGATGTATTAATTTTTCTCAATTCGAATATATATTGACATAAAAATAATTAAGCTTTATTCACTTATCAAAATTATTGGTAAAAAATGATTACGACTATATAATATCGTTTTTCATTTTCCGTGAAATTGAACATCTGCATCATCTCCGAAAGAGAAAACAAGAAAAGTCTTGAAAAACAGGAAAGTTTTTTGGAATTTATTAATTGGGCATAATTCTTTATTAGCTTTTGGACCGAACACGGTAATAAACCAAAAGTCAGTCAATCAACACATGACAAAAAGTGCTTTCTGAGTCGGAGGATTCGCGCAATCTTCCGATTAATAAATTAATCCTTCGAAAATAAATATTTAACGTTTTTCAATCAACGAATCGCGTTCCGCCGTCAATAAATAAAATAAAATAAAATAAAAACATGCTTCGTGATTCCTTTGAAGAGTAAAGTCGGACAAAAACAATTAAGGAGATAGAAGAGATATGACATGTGACATCAGTTCACGACGGTGCGATTTCAAAGAGATTCCCTTATTCATCCACTCGTCTTCATTACCAAGCTTTACATGGCATTCACCCGTTTTCCTCACCAAGCTATGGAATACTTACACTCTTCCTCACCAGACTAGTGACACTTATAGTTTCCTCTTCACTTTTTTCCTTACCTCTTTTTTCACACATACACGAAAAGAAATCACATATCTTTTCATCTTAAAAAACAACTACAAACAAGAAAATTTAACACTCATACATCCTGAAAAAATGAGTTGTAAAAAAACGAAAATAAAAATTCGACTTTTTCTTTGTTGTTGGTTGATTCATTCAAATCCATAAGGGGTTGTCCAATAAAATGTGTGCATGTGGTTATAGAAACACAGTAGCAGAAATATTTATTGTTTCTCTTTTCATCTTTTCAATTATAGTAACAAGATTTCATCAGCATAAGCAAGAATACACAACGCAAAAAAAGAATTGATTTTGTTTGCTTATTTTAGGAGAATTAATATGAAGTGATCCCAGTTGTTGTTGTTAGCCAGAATTTAAAATCGTTTTGTCAGTTGAATTTTACCATTCTTAGTCAAGAATTTTCTCGTATGATTTTATTACTTCCAATAGATTCATATAATACTTTTATTTTATTTGCTTGAAATATTTTTGCATTTTGATGTTAATTTTACTCCTTCACTGCTCTTCCTTGTTTTAGCGATGCTTTACTCGTGTTTTAAATAGAAATTTAAGTAATTGAATTCACCTATATCCGTTTAGATAATAACTTAGTTTAATATTTATCATATCCAAT
Organism: Acanthosepion lycidas; assembly: GCA_963932145.1. Taxonomy (NCBI): domain Eukaryota; kingdom Metazoa; phylum Mollusca; class Cephalopoda; order Sepiida; family Sepiidae; genus Acanthosepion; species Acanthosepion lycidas. Next base: position 44,380,926 of record OZ010605.1, read on the forward strand.
TACCTATATTAATCAAGAAAGATGAAAATACACAACAGTACTTACAATTCATCTGAACAGTTTTTTGGTTTTTCCATTCGATAACCACTTGATAAAGCGTAATACAAATCTGCGAGGGGAATTCCTGGATACGGCGAGGCACCTGAAAAACAGAAATCAGTTTTTTTCTTTATTTATAATCGCACTTGGAGATTTGTCCTTCAACATTTTTAGTGTTTTCGATTTTCATCAAATACAACGTAGTGAATGGTTTAACCGAAAGTCAGGCTGCAAAATTCATTCGCTAATGTTATATTTATAATAAACTCTATCGTAGATCTATTAATAAATTTTATCAAAAGAAATCAAATTTAAGTGAAATTAACATTGAAACCTGATGTAATTAAATTCAAATAAATAAAGAAAAGTGGTAACCAGAAAATCACAAAAAATGTTCTGTTCTTTCCAAGAAAAGCGATAAAATATCAATGTTGTCAAAAATAAAAAAAAGAAAATATATTGACGATGAGTTTTCAAAAGGCAAATCAAAAGAAATGAAAAAAAATCGACAAACCCATTGTGACAATTTCCCAAAGCAAAATGCCAAAAGACCAAACATCGCTATAGGTTGTAAAAATTCTGTCCCTGAGAGATTCAATTGCCATCCATTTGATGGGCAATTTTCCACTGGTCAGTTTTTGATAAATATTGTCTTTGTAGATGTCTCGTGACAAACCAAAGTCGCAGATTTTGACCACTTTGTTTTGATCCAAAAGTACATTCCGTGCAGCCAGATCCCGGTGAACGTATTTATTGTCAGAAAGATATAGCTGGCAAAATAATTCATTAAAACAAATTATTGATATCTCTTTACTTATATACGGATATTCTTTTGAATCAAGTTAAGTTGGAATTAGATTAAAAATTTAGATGAGAATTTAAAATCGAGTTAGATCAAAAAAATGCAGAAGACCAGTTTATAAGCAGTTTGATTCAATTTTTATCATAATCCATAATATCATTTGAAGTATAGTTCTTCATAGTCGTTTTGCAATATAAGACACATAAGCGTAAGACTAATTAGTTACAGTTATTAACAAAATACTTTAAAATACTCAATTAGTTACTCACAATAACCAACACATAACTTTTATTAGCATTTAAAATATTTTTCTTTGAATAGCATCATTACATTATCCGCTGTACAGAAAACACATTCTTCTAGAAATCTAAAGAAAAATGACAGAGTGAAGCGTGGATAAAAATTTACCATTGCCATAGAAATCTGCCTAGCAAATGATAGCATCTGATTAGGAGTTAGGGCGTCTTTGTCGACATTGTTTCTATCCATTTCAGCGTAGCCATCTTCTGTTTCATGACGACACTTTCTGCAAAGAAATATTGTAATTTAAATGAACGACGCATCACTTCTGATTGGTTAGAAATGCTGCCTCCTTTGCCAATAGCATAAAGACTGATTCAGTTTCTCTTATGTTTTTGAGTTTATATGAAGATCGCAAACTTCTTTTTATATTAGTTTTTACTTACTAAGTTTAGGTTAGTTTGACACAAGACCATAGACTGGGCCCCCAGTGAGGATCTAGCACGGTATTCAATACATCACCTCGTTTTGGCACCTCTTCTCGACATTTGTTATTGATGTCAAATTATGTCACGGCCTAAGTCTCAGACACAAATTAAATTTATATTCAAGTCGGAATGTAAGGTTTGACTCGGGATATGATCTCCTGGATTCCTATAAGCAAATGATGTCTGCAGGATAGGAACAGGGCACTCAAAATACAATAATCTGTGAAAGAACGACAGTGAACACGTGGAGTCAATTTAATATAAGCAATTTAATAACATGAAACAGAAAGAGGAAGAGATGGTGAAAAGAAACAGTCTGTGTAGGTGACATGCGGTGAATGAACCACATAATACAGAGATTTCAATCGTGTCAGTAGAATTCACGTATTACTTATCTGTGCCTTAGAGTCAACGTATCGAATGTTCTTATAAAAACTAGATCTAAGTGATGAGTTCGTAACAATAGAATGTCCGAATTCATGGATAATCTCAATGATCATTATCCTTTAAGCAAATGTTACAGTCGTCGAAGTTGGTGCTTGAGATATAACCATAATTCATGGATTTTGTAAACTTAAAACCCCCATGAGATCGCTAAAAAAAGATTATAGCGTGATGAAAAAGACGCCAAACTTAACGAAAACAAAATTTGATCCTCTAAATGTTCATGTTATTATCAAAGTATTTTGGGGATATTTTTTTACATTTTTTAATCGTTCCGAGCACGTCCGAAATTTTCGTTAAAAATCTTGTTTTTTTTGAGTCAGCAAAATTGATAGATAATCGATTATGGCATTTATTTTTTTTCCATTTTATAAAAAAGATGAGAATCTCATTTTGAAATTCTTTTAAAAATCAATTATCATTTTTTCAAAACTTATTTTAAGAAAATCAGAAATTATAATGTTTATTTAAAATATTTTGAACCAAGGTTGACTTAGCTTCTGCGCCGAAAAGATGTAATTTGAAAATAAAACAAAGCAGGTCATAAGCTTTCGCGTCACTTGACAGGTGATGAATGACGTATTGACGGATTTACGTGAACATAATTTGTTCTACGGAAGGAGAGAAGTGAAATTATTTAGATTTAAGTGAACAAATTATTTACCTCGTTATTTTTAAGGAAAACCTTCAGCGCTCTCTCACTCTATATATACTATAATTTTATGTACATTTATTACATTTTACTGTGTTATTTGTATTTCAATTCATTTTATTATTAATTTTGATATTTCATTTATGGAAAAATGTCATAACTGAGATTAAGATAAAAATAAGACCATATAAATGTCATAAGATGATAAGATACTTGTATGTACCCGTCTCAGTTGAAATTGAAAAATCAAATTAACTTCTCCACACGTGTTTCGCAAAAGTAAAGGCCTTAACAGCAGAGAACAATTCTTAACTCAAATAACACAACTTAATTTTATTCTGGTTGGTCTTCCGTACTTTATAATTACAGCCCGATTATAAACACAAAATTACATTTTTTAATTACTGCGGGTTTTCTGATTAGTCAAAATGATACAATTTACAACGCGCTAAAAAAAAAGATCTATCTCATGAGGACACTTAGGAAACCCGATGCGGCTTTTAACTAATTTTATAATATTTTAACAAATTAAATGTAAAAGTAAGTAATTAAGAAATAACAAATAATTGTATTAAAAATTCATTTTTCATCGAAAATTTTTTTGTTTTCAGAAAATATTGTCCATATTCATAAAAACAACTAAAAGCAAATAAAAGCATTTGAAATTAAATAATATCTTTGTTTTATTGAGTTTTGTATGTTACAATTCAGAGCTGATTTTCAGGTAGTGCGGATCCAATTAAAAAAAAAACATGTTTTGCATTCCTCAAAGCATTGTGCTATTGTAATCACTAAACCCGATGCGATCGAATTTCTAGCGTTTTCATAAAATTAGTTATGGGGAAGGGTAATAAATATAAAAAAATATTTCTGCTATGACTTTAATAAAAAAAAACTTATTTATAATTTCAATCATCTGTGAATAGTTTCTGAAAGTTTCATTAACATCCGACAATTATTTTTATTTTTGCAAGATTTTCCGAATTAATGTATGTCATACAAAAAAAAGCGTGCTAAAAATTGTCTGTCATTTTACTAGTTCCGGTGATACAAAGAGAAACAAGGTTTTTTTTTTAATCAAAATTTACAATGTTCTAAAAAGAAAGAAAAATTTTTTAAAAATAATTTAAAAAAAACTTTGGTCTTTCCTCTTAATAATAACATGAACATTTAGACGATAAAATTTTGTTTTCGTCAAGTTTGGCATCTTTTTCATCATGCTATGCTATTTTTATTTTTAGCGATTTCGTGGAGTTACCTAGTAAAACTGGTTAAATCCACAGTTCACTTGGTTAATGATTGCAGCGCAGGCGTTGATGTCCACCTCATTTGGGCGCTTTCTTCCAATTGCCAATTCTTGAATTTTGGCGCCTCGGCGTCTCTTAGTGGTCACGTGATCCACCACGGGGTTTACATGTATGAAATCAAGGGTCAAGCGTCCGTCCACCGACGTGTTAATGATGTAGGGAGATATATCCCTTCACTGTCATCTTCCGCCCGCATACATCTCTTCACCGTCATCTTCTGCCCGAAACAAACTGGTCAGAATGAAGAGAGAAAGAAAGAAAGAAGAAAACAATGTCCCTAACTATGAGATTAGTCCTTCTTCCTCTTCCTTAACACGTTAATAGTAGTTTTCACGTCACATTGGGTACTGTATTGATTAGTACAATTACAGTCATCACGAAATTGCTAAGTTTTACAGCACAATCGAAAATGCTAATAACCAATGCAAATTACCATCATCATAGAACTGATTGCTAAAGTATGAAAGACAGTGAAATAGTTGGCAAGTACGGACCAAGATGCCGTAAAGAGAGCAGAGAAAAATGGATCCAATAAAATATGTTTCAGTAAAATCCAGAAATTCCCTGCCTAGACCCGCAGCCCGTGATGATGTGATTAATGTGTTTGCAAAAATTCTGCAAAACCCAGATGGAACTGGGAAATGTTATTTTAAAACCATATCCGGCAATCTTGAGTAGAAAGATTGCCAAAATGCCTAGTCTTGAGTACTTTAGAAGCATGAGTCACATGTAATGCTAATAAGAAGTTCATTTGTTGGATTTTAATTTGAGAACAACAATTTCACAAGTCCACATTCTCGCTATTCTTTCTATCCTCACTCCAACCTCTTTTTAAGTTCAAAACCAGCTCCCAAGGCCTTGATTCTTATCAGAGATAACAATATATTTTCGGATTAACGAGAGAGCTGGAAAAAAAAAGGAATTCCACCATCATTATACTTTCCATGGTGCCATAAAGTCTGGGAGAAACCTCACAGCTTCTTCACTTCAACCTGTTTTCAGTACCTTCGAAACCGGCTCCCAGGGCCCTGATTCTTATCAGAGATAAGAATGTGTTTTCTGACCAATAGAGGGGCCAGGAAATTTGTACAACGATTTTGGAGGGAAAAGTCCCAGACCTATTGGAGCCTACCAAAACTCCATAAATTTGGAGAATCTTGCCTATTTCGACAGTGAGAAATCTGCCCACCATCTGTGAGGTCGACATTAGGGAGCTCCAGAACCTCTTTCAGCAAGGAACTACTACTAAAGGGCTGTCAAGAACGAACGTCGGTCCACCATTCAAGACCAATCTAAAGCTGCATCCCTTCACCACCCCTTCTGACGAGCCCACTGGACTTCTGTCGCCGACCTACGAACTCACTCAAATTGCAGGATTACTTTATCTGCGAAAAAATGTCCAACTCTACAAGAACTGTGAGTGTATCTATCTGAACCTTAACAATAATATCTTAATCGCTTAAAAACTCTTCAGGCGCTCAGAGAAATATTTTGAGCAAGCCTTTTTTAAGTTAAGAACATTTTCTCTTTTCCCTTTCTTTCTCTACTAATCATCCTTTTATCCCTTTACCTTTTTTATTCTGTATATATAAACACTTTCTTCTTTTGTTGTTACTCACCGAGCAGGAATTTTTTCTTTATTCGTACGCGCCTAAAAGAGAGAGTTTGTCCGCTCTAATCTTGCTGTTTTACTCGCGTTTTTTCGCAAATTTTTAAACCTCAACCCTATTTTTAACCCCAACCCTTTGATACAGGAAAGCCGGGACAAATTTCCTAGCACGTTGTTTAACAAAGCGGTTAATTAATCAAAATCTCCGTTCGGACTGATATTTTTATATGCACACATACACAGGACTTTGTTCACGTTAGGAAGCTGGGACCACACTGTCATCTGTTTTCGTTCGAAATTCTCTGAGCTGCGAAATTGGCAACCGCAACCACATAAGTGTGATGGTTGCAACATTTATATTTTCTCCTCATTAATAAATTGTTGATGGTTTCATCAAAATAGTTTGTTCTTTCTCTAGAGATTCCTCGCTTTTCAGGAAGATCGCCCGAATTAAGAAAGTCGCTTGGACGTAAACATCGCTGAGCCACAAATATAAAACCCATGGCCTGTAGAAGTGAATAAAATGTCCCGCTGCATAATTCAATTCCAGCAGGTAAACAACGTAAACAAAGATTTCTACTAGACGACACACAGATGTTGCGAGGGAGAAGAACGCCGGAAATAGCCACGCATCTTTTACCGAACTGTATCGGGAATCCTGATTACGGCTAAAGTTTACATTAGGCATACGGTAACCGAAGTGTGTTACATTTGGTGCAGGAACCACTGCTTCCAGTTATAAATTTATCTGCATTTTTGACGTTTTACTAGCTTTCAATAAAATTCTGAAATTCATAGCATTGCATGTACAGATGTATAACTGGGTGGCAATATTTCATGTTTTCATTATTTTATAATAACGACGCTATCAAGGAGGCGGCCTGACCCTTTTGGAATCAGGTCGGGGTTGCTGTTGGAGTCGATATGATGTAAAACCTGAAATCGGCGATGAAGACAGTGTATCACTGAAGACCACCCTTGATGCACCTGAAATGTATTATTCAACTGGTATTAACAGTGGCAACCGGGAACAGACCAGTTGGCAACCAGGGAATAGACCTGGTGACGGTTGGAGAGACAATTGGCAGCTCGGAAAGACGGGTAGTGGGGAAAGACGGGTTAGCTAACCAACTTGCATGCTCCACAAGGAGCAAGCCAGAAATGCTACGAAGTACCTAAATGCACCATACCTCCGGAGGATCCCGAGAGAGGTGGGTCGGAAGAGATCTCCAGCAAGACGGAAATTCCCAATCGATTACGAACAGATGCATATGCGGTAAAATCAGAGAGGCTTAAAGATACATCAAAGCCGGATGAAATGCTTTGAGTGGGGAAACCAGGAGCAACGTGCAGGTACAATCCCTGGTAAAACGGAGGAGGTGCAGGACCAGTGTTTTGTCTTCAAAGGATAGAGATTTTTTTTCTTTCGGTTACCGATTACCATTTTTATCCATGCGTATTTGCGTTTTTTTTATTTCAATTTCTATCCCTAATTCTTATGAATGTAAACTCAGATCGTAGTAATCATAGTTTGATAATTGTTGAGTGGTGATTCTAGTATTAATTCGCTAGATTCCTTTTGAATAATATTTAACAGATAGTAAATGTGAATATGTTACTTAATTGAGTAGTTTAGGTTTCTTTTTGTTATTTAGGAATTTTTAGTTATTAAGGTATTATTAGTTATTTAGTTTTATTTTTTTCCTTACTTAGATTAGGCCATCGTATTATTTTAATCGATACATTACAATACTGGTAAGAAATTTCAAATATACAGTAAGGATAATTTTGTCATGAACGGTTTCGTAAAATTAATGTAAATGGGAGATAGGTTTTATGTGTATGTGTCCGTGCATGTGTGTGTGATTATATTTACTACATTTATATGTAGAGGCGTGAACGTGCATAATTATAATTATTAATTATAATATTATATTATATTATTATTATATAATTAATTTATTTTTTAGAAACAATAATAAGTAGTAAGTAAGGTTTAATTATGGAATTATGGGATTAGTATTTAAAACGTAAAAACATTGGATTAAACTATGCAAGAACTAGTCTAGCTTACCTCGTTATGAATTCCGGGGAAATAGCCCGAATCAAAACCGGATGGAGCAAAAAGACAAGACTATATCGGAGGGAAGGGTGAAAAGATTTATTCCATTGGCTGACGTTGACTGGCGTATGTCAATAAGAACGGTCGGACTCCTAGCCATATCTGAATTTTTTTTTTTTTTTGCAGTGTCGAGGTACGTAGCACGACGCTATCAAGGAGACGGCCTGACCCTTTTGGAATCAGGTCGGGATTGCTGTTTGAGCCGATATGATGCATAACTCGAAATCGGCGATGAAGACAGTGCATCGCTGAAGACCACCCCTGATGCATCTGAAATGTATTATTCAACTAACCCGAAAATGCAAAAAGACACTTTCCGCTTTGACAGCTTTCCATTTACAAATATTTTGTAATCTACAGTAAACATTAACTATTGTCACCAAGTTACAAATCTATGCATGCAATATCCTTGGTGCTATGAATTTCAGAATTTTATTGAAAGCTTTATTTAGCAAAACACAAAAAAATGCTGTGAAATTTCAAGATGCTTTGATTTTAAAACTATTAGAGATAACTGTCTAATATTTGAGATTCATCAATAATTTTAATCAAAGAAATAACTTTGAATTCCACCAGATTTTTCTGAGACTGTCAAGCATTTGATAAGGTAGCAGCAAACAGATTTATTTGAACTGCTAGAAAAACTCGATTTACATGTGAAAAACATTAGAAAAATCCAAAATATCCTGGGAGCAAACCGGTTGAATGAATTGATTAAGTACACAAAAATATAAAGGAGCATAAGATGCGTCTTTTCACTGGGTGTATTTAATTTATATAGTGAGAGAACTAGAAGTCCTAGCCGGATGGGTTGTTCGTGGGCACAATCTTAACAACATAGATAACAACAACAACAACAACAACAAACGATACAAAGATGACACTGTTGATAGCAGACATGGAAAGAAACCTGCAGGGACTTCTAAGCAAGGTAGTAAAGGAAGAAAGGATTAACCACCAGTTGTAAGAAGATAGAGTGTATGGATATTATCAAGATAGACAGTCCAAGATGAGAACTACAAATTGGAGATATCAAAATCAAGCCGGGTTGGAAAAGCGATAGATGTTTTTCAAAATGCTAAACAATGTATTAAGAAACGGAAAAATTCTTTAGAAACAAAGAAAAGAGTGTTGAATTCCTATGTAACATCAATCCTTTTATATGGATCACTGAACAATCTTGAGATATCAGAGATTGGGTTCTACAGAAGGATGCTGAAAATACCATGGACGCAGGAAAATTGAAAACAAAAAAAGACTCTTATACTTACAAAAAAATGCGGGTTGAATGTTTTGGGGCATATAATTAAGAAAGTGGGCTTGGAGAATTTGACACTCACAAGATATACTGAAGACAAGAAGGAATCAAGCGCATGCAAATAGATTAGCAGAACAAGGTGTTGAAAAGATAGCAAAGGCACAAACATTACTAAGAACTACAAAATATTGGAAGCTGTGGAGAGCCACAATCACCAACGCCATAGAAGGATACGTCACATAAAAGAAGTAGAAGAGAAAATTGGTTGAAAAATAATAGATTATTTTCTGTAATGATCGCGATTGCTTATAAATTCTTAATACACTCCTGATCAAAAATTTAAGACCACTTGAAAATTTTTTTAAAAAGACTGTTTTTCATGGAAAAAATTTAAGCATTTTTTACTTAAGGTTACTAATTTTATAATCTAAAAGGTTATGAAGACAAAAAAGTTTTAATCCAAACATTTTATTGAGAAATTGACATTTTTATAAAATGAGGCGTTTTACACTTGATCAAAATTATAAGACCAGAGGGAAAAATTCTACGAAATTGTACGAAAAGTGTACAAAAACATTTAATAACCAAATTTAATAATGAGTTCTACTTCCACTGGTTTTGATGACTTCAAAAATTCTTTGGGGCATGCTAGAAATTAGTATTTCCATTAAGCTGCGAGGAATATTGTTCCAGCTTCTGAAGATAGCTTCACGAAGTTCATTTTTTGTTGAATATTGTTTGCCATTTCGATAAACATCTCTTGCCATCCATCCCCAAACATTTTCAATTTGGTTCAAGTCCGGTGAGCATGCAGGATGTCTCAAGAGATGGGCCCTGTTTTCTTGTAGAAAGGTCAAGGTCCGGCATGCAGCGTGGATTGCAACATTATCCTGTTGGAATAAACATCCATCGCCACACAAACGATGGCCCTCCGTCACCAACGATGCTTTTTGTAGCATGCTAACATAACCAGCCGCTGTCTGATGACCCTGCACCACCTGGAGCTCCATCGTCCCTCTGTAAGAAAAAGCACCCCATACTATTAGGGACCCTCCACCACTATGACGTGTGGAAGAAATTTCAGGAGGTATGTTTTTGCTATGCCAATATCGTTGGAAGCCATCAGGACCATCTAGATTGAATTTTTTCTCATCAGAAAACAGGACTTTCTTCCACTTCTCAATGTCCCATGTTTGGTATTCACGACCAAACCTTAAACGGTTCACTTTGTGATGTAGAAGCAGCCGAGGAATTTGTTTGCGCTTTTTATTTACCATGCCTTTTTGTCGTAAGTGTCGTCTGATGGTTACTGGACTGCAATCAGCATCTGTGGCTGCCTTAATTTGACTAGAAGAAAGTCCACTGGCTTTTACAACAACCCGTTTTATTCTCCTACTCAAAGCCGGAGAAATGTTTTTGGGCCTACCAGTAGACTTTGCGTTTCCATAATTCGCACTGTCCTTTAGAAAGATGCAAATCACAGTTTTACTGGGATTTACTCTAGCTGCGATCGCCCGCTGTTACAAACCTTCATTATGCAGTGATTGCTAATCTCTAACCAAACTAAAAACATTGGAATTACCCTTGATCTAACAATTTATACCCCCTGGTCTTATAATTTTGATTAAGTGTAAATCGCCTCATTATATAAAAATGTCCATTTCTGAATAAATTGATCGAATTATAACTTTTTGTCTACATAAACTTTTAGATTATAGAATTAGTAACATTAAGTAAGAAAAAGTTTATAATGTATCCATGACAAATTTTCAAGTGGTCATAAATTTTTGATCAGAAGTGTATATAAAATTTGATGAAATAGAATAAAGAAAAGCTAATTTGCATCAGTTGTTTCACAAAAGAGAAAAACAGAATAGCTTCATTCAAAAGAATGCCTGTTTTCCAACAATTTGAAGAATATGGAACAGGCACTATTTATATATTTGAAACGCAAAAGAAACCTGAATCATGATTTTTTGTTCCATTGATCTTTCCTTCCGTCAAATTTTTCTGAATAAATGAAAACTTATTTTCTTATTGTGTCTGAAACATCGCCATATGATGTGAAAGTGAACGCGGTTTTATTCTTATTAAATTCTTTTATCAAACCAGATAATTATATTTTTTCCACATTTTACTAATTAATTAATGAGAATGGAACATCAAGGACAATAAATCTACAAATAGAACATCGCATTGATCGCATACGCATATAATTCATATATAAATTTATTATTGTGGAATAAAATTGATATTTTAAGAGTATTATTCACTTGTTAAAACTTAGTATAAAAAGGCCAACACTTACATGAGATAGCTTAAAAGATTACCATTCGGAACATATTCCATTATAATGGCTATAGGCTCACTCTTAGTGCAGGCACCAATCATTGTGACAATATTTGGATGACGTCCGATTTTTTTCATTAAGTGCATCTCTGCTAACAAATCTTCCTTGTAAGATAATGGGGCCGAGTCTGTAGAAATAAGAAAGTTTAAAACGATTATACAGTGTTAACTGGCACAAGCCAGATATACAATAGATTTACTGTAGGTACCTCCACAGAAACGCGATAAATAAGTTTTAAAATGAATTCTTAAAAATGAAAAAATCTTTCTTGAAGCTTTTATTTTAGTTTTAATTACTAGCTAATAGATTACATTTGATATTTACAATAAGCAAAATACTTTGTTACATTTCAAAACTAATTTAAATTAATCAGAAGGAGTTTTCGTTTTGAAATCAATAACATCGCTGATTTTAGCACCATTTTTAGCCTTCCGTCATTGGAGATGTAAATTCTCTTTATTAAAAAATCTTTCAAAAATAAAATATACTTTTCTGAAACTTTATTTGAGGAATATTAGCTGATTTACAGTTTAGTTATTCTGATTTGAAACAAATATTACTTATTTAAAGTTTAAAATATCACAGAAATGCATTTTTTTAAACTCAGCGGTACGTGTTGACATGTTGTCAGCTTGACTGATAGACGGAAGTTTATTTAATGTTTTTGTATGTAGCTATAAAAATTACTTGAAGAATATAACGTGAGTGCATTTTTATATAATTTTTAACTACTCAGTAACCTTTAAAATTTAGGCAAATATTCTCTGTAATCTTATGTTTTGTTGAATTTGCTTCAAATTTAGTATAGCTATCGGTCTTATTTTTCTGATGTTTTGTATGGACTATTCGTATTTACAAAAATCGGCACGTTTATTGACACAAAAAAAAACTTTTCAAAATTTTTTAATATATTAGGAGACGATGAATTGTACTAAGCTTTTCAATATATGATTAGTAAATAAAGTTTTTACTTAATAACAATATCACCTAACTTCCTATAAAGTAAGACAGAATTTAAAATAATGTAAAACTTTATAAATTATTATTAAAATTTTTAAAAAATGAAAACAATTCTTGCAAAAAAAATATTATTCATCGATTTTCTTTTCTTAAGACAATAGTGTCCATTCATGTAAATAATTAAAAGCTTTTCTAATTAAATAATTCATATAATTAATTAAAATCTTTTCTAATTAAATAATGTTTTAGCTTTATAGCATCTTTTATTTTACGATTCAGCGCAGATTTTCGGTAATTAGGGGGTCCTTTATTACAGAAAGGAATTGAGGAGTTCAATTCACCAAAGAAATTGAGGATTTCAATTCTGCTTTTAACTAATTAAGCTCTGCAAAATTTAATTTCTCGAAATTTCATAAGTGCGGGGGTGGGGGTGACAGATGTAAAATAAAAAATATTTTCCCAAGATTTTCTAAAAAATACATTTCTAAAATAATTTCATTTATTTGTGAATCAGTCCTGAAAATTTTATTACAATCCGACAATTATTTCATTTTTACAAGGATTTCCAAATCAATGTTTTTTTTCACTGCATAAAAGACGGTCCTCGTAAAACAAGAATTTTAAATGAAATTTCGAACATTCTAAAAAGGATAAAAAAAAATATAATTTAATAATAAAAAATTCCTTTAGTCTTTCCTTTTAATAATAGCATAGAGATTTTGATGAAAAAACTTAGTAGTGAAGATCATCAAATCGGAAATGGAACATTTAACTTTTCAAGTGCTTGTTCAGTGTGTTAACCACTTAGCTAAACTTGCAAACAAAATGGCTGAAAATAAAATTAGAAAATGTACTACAATTGACTTGGGTTCAAATATGAATCGGAATCCGATAGAATAAGACAAATAACAAATAGGACATTTTATCAATCTAACATGTTTCACTTTTATTAAAGTTTTACTACAGAATGAGAAAAAGGCGAAATAAATTCTCGTATTTTTACTTTTGTGTTGTTTGATTGTTGTTGTTGTTGTTGTTGTTGTTGATGATGATGATGATGATGATGATGAATCTTAGTTGACAAAAAGAAATTGCAAATGGTAGTACTTAGGGAGCGTGCATGTGAAAGTCACACTTGGTAAATAATCTATGGATGAAAAGAGACACGCAAAAATTCACATATACGTTTTCCCTGCTTTCTACGGAGAATAAATATTATTTCTCGGGCTATATGGCCATGAGAAATTTAAAAAAAAGAAATATCAGAAACTTTCAAATGGAAGACTTTAAGAAACTTGATCGTTTTCTTTTTATAAAGCTTATCTTTTTTTAAACGTCATGTAAAATTCATTTATTTATTTCCTTAGGGAGAACAGTGAGCAAGAAGAGTGACATCCTATCGTAGTCTGTTACAAGGCTACAAATTATTGAGAACCTAGTGAGAATTAAACTCACTGAAGTAATAAGGATTTGCGCTAGTAGTTTGCTAACCACTGTGCTACAGTGAATACCAGGATAAAAACCTATATTTTCTTTGCTTATTAAATATTTTTTGTTCTTTCTTACTAGATTCCCATCTCTAAGAATCACAATAAAGCTAATGGTAATTCGAAATACTGCATGGATAAGCATCCAAAGATATACATATAAATAACATTAATACATATGTATTGAAATCATTCGAGTTGAAACTCAAGAATAAAATTGCATCTTTGACGGAACAGGAATTTACCTTTTACAACTTTGATTGCGACTTTCCGTTTACAGTAATATCCACAGACAACCTTTCCAAAGGCACCTTGTCCAAGCGGCGTACTGAACTCCAGTAAATTAGGATCCAGTTCCCACTCATCACTTGTTACATTAGATTCACTCGAATAATCCACCTTATCTGCGGAAACAAAACAATTAAATAAGATTTTAATGGGGCATAAAAATATTTGTTTCATTCCTATTTTAACCAACAAAATAAAACTGTGACAGTGGACGCTGGGAAAGACAATAATATTGGAGATAACAATAATCCTGTATACCTCCCCCACAAAAAAGGAATCATTAACCATAAAGGACTGTTACATTGAATAGAAATGATTCATTGATAAACAGTAACAAATACTCGATGAGATTAACTTAAGACAAAAAACCATTTACCCAAAATATTAAAACGACAACGTCCCCCAAAAAAAGAACAACAAAAACGGTTAACATTTTATCCTAAATTCAATTAAAGCAATTAATTAAATGGAACAATACACATTATAATGTGGATACTGGCCGAAATAAAAATACCAAAAAGAATCAATATTTGTTGCTATATCAATGCAAGAAAATTAAAAATGCAGGGGTTTAGCATACACACAGACGCACGCACACACACACACATATATATATATATATATATATATATATATATATATATATTGTCAACCACAGACAGACTGTTTCGCTGTATCACAGACCATCAGTGTGGCTAAACGTCCTGTTGCCTCTAGCTAGGATCGAAACCCGACTGAATTGGCGTCAGTCGGGATTCTACCCCTAAACCGTTGGCGCACGGCAGGGATGAAGCGTATTTATTTTTAGATAAACACACAATGACTGAGAGAACTCGATTCGATTTACCGAAGAGTCTTGCATTATTAGCCGTAAGGGTCATTGTTTACAAACTCACACTTCCTCCGCAGAGAGCTCAATCGAAATGCATACTACTAAATGGAAAAAGTTCGACAATTACGTATAACAATATATATATATATATATATATATATATATATGACTTGGGTTCAAATATGAATCGGAATCCGATAGAATAAGACAAAGAACAAATAGGACATTTTATCAATCTAACATGTTTCACTTTTATTAAAGTTTTACCACAGAATGAGAAAAAGGCGAAATAAATTCTCGTATTTTTACTTTTGTGTTGTTTGATTTTCATTTCATTGATTTTCACGAGCATTCGACGATCCAATTTTTGGCTTTCCGAATTCAAGGAGAGGCGAAGCTCTAAGAAATTAACGGATTCCAAGCGTAACTGAAAAACTGTAAATATTGTTTTGTGTATGTAAGTGTATAATAATACTAATTTGTCTATGTGGGAATCAGATGATAATGAATATTCGTGTGTGTGTGTGTGTGTGTGTATCTAGTAGACATTATGTTTGTTGGTTTTTCGCATGTTGTTTTGGAAACGTTTTTACGTACATGCCGGTTGTTTTAGATAAAAAATACATTAGATTGTTACATTCGTTAAGAATGAATTCAGTAAAGTTTGGAGATGTGATATAATGCTTTATAGTTGTTAATATTGTTAGACCCACGAATTACCTTCTACGTAAAGAATTATGTTCTTTTTTAATTAGGGTGGCATTTGTAAAATCAAAGTTATGGCCAGTTTTGTTCCTGTGTATTACGATAAAGCTTGAATGGTTGCCTAAATCGCTTTTATGTTCGTAGATTTCACGATGTATCTTCGACATAAATTCTTTTACATTCTAAGCATCTTATTTGACAAGTAACAGCATTTGAACTGGTGTTGGATTTATTTTTCTTCCTAATTATAACTCAGATTTTCTTGCATTTGGTGGTAAAGATCCTAGCATTAGGGATAACTAATTTATTTATAACTTTTGTAGAAAGACAGTAAAATTATGAATGTTGTATTGTTGTTAGAAGTGCTATTGGTGCTACCTAGTTTTTTTATCGAATTCAACTCATGGAAGGCAGTAAATCTACTATCACACAACTGGATGTGAGAAGATAACGATTGACATTGCATTTACATTTTTGAAGATCAAACTTGTCTCGAAAGCAAGAAGCCAGAAGAGAGTTTCACAAAGAGAAGTGCGAGAAAAGAAACTGTTAGCATATAACTTACAGTTACATCTAGCTAATTCAGCTGTAAAGCGATGGGATCTTGTTGCTAATCTAGTACTGCGCTTAAATTCATAAAATTTAGGTATCATAGCAAAGAGCTCATCCGAACAATTACCATGAACGTATTTATAGAAAAGGTACAGAGAAGCAATTTTATGATGATGAGAAAGTGACTGAATCCGAGACACCAGGTCAGGACCAATAATATTGCTGATCTCTCTTTGGATTTTATCAAGAATCTTTAAATATAAAGAAGGAGGACCGGGCGATATGTGGCAGCAACATTCGAGTCATGTTCGAATAGTGAACTTTTTCTCTCCTGAATCTATCTTCCATATCTATAAGTCTACCATTCGTTCGTGTCTCGAATATTGCTGCCGTGCTAGACACTTTCTCACTTCTGAATCTATTTGATATATCTATATTTGTCTAGCAAGGCACAATGATC
>OZ010605.1:44402520-44780020 GCA_963932145.1 Acanthosepion lycidas
ATATTTTCAACAACAAATAATGGTATTTTTTCAAATTGTCTGTAACTAGTTCTGCGCTCTTAAAATATGCACCAGCGGAAGTGATTGGAGTTTTTAGAGCAGCATGGTGGCGTCGTTGTCAGAAAAATATTATCTGCGTAGTTCTGTCACACAGTGGATTCCGGCTCGATTGGCTCAGGACACACATGAAGAAAAATGTGCTGTAAACGATTTTGTCTGGGCTTTTATGTCAGCAAATAATAAAGTCTACATGAAAAGAAAATGGAAAAAGAGGAAAAAGTAAATGAAATAAATAAATAAATGAAAACTTTCGGGGTCAAGTGCCACTGGACTGGAAGGTAGGGAATTCTAGTCGTGGGCTTATAATCCCATAGGAGGAATCACTGTTGGAGTAAGCTTAATGACGATGTAAGAGAGTTGGTAGTCAGAAACCTATCACGAAACGTCCGTCGAGATATAGAGACAGTTGCAGACCCGAAATGGGTAGAGTCGAAGAGGAGTTAAGCTGTCGCGAGAAAAGTAGTAAAGAAGATATCCCAAGTGTTACTTACCTACCCACCAGACCGTGCTAGGTGAATTCATGAATAACGAACCCAGTATATTGAAAACATTTAAAACATTTAATGTCAGATGTTATCGTGCAAAAAATTGCATTCTTCTCTTGCCCTGAATTTGGAATTTCGGTTTTTCAGTTTTGTCAGTGTCACGATGTAACGGTCAGAGTTAATGGTTTGTCTGAATTCCTATCAAAAAGACAGTGCTTATCGAGTGATGTCGCAAATCCATGGACATGTTTTGATTCCGTTTCTTAGTAATGACAACATGTCTTGTCACCAATGATGATGCGGTTCTGGAAAATGCCACCTTCAGCCTCATAGTGACTCAGTAGGTCCTTACAGACTTGCATTCGCTGGTTTTTCTCTTCTTGTGTTAGCATCTGTGTGAACCAGCCACCTTCTATATATGATAGACAGAACTCATTTTTAGGTTCCTTTTTTTTCAGCCAATATAAGAATATGGGAAGTAGCATTTCAAGCGCATAGTATGAGTCAATGCCCGTCCACATTGTAATTGTTGTCTCGGAACTGACGATTCATTTCAAACTAGCTTGAGAACGAGACTGGGGACTTGCTGGATAGCTGTTTGCTGATTTCTTTCGTCCTTATTACAACTTGTTACATTCTTGTTATAATGTTTGTAAGATAGCTATAACAACCCATTTCGAAATGTATGAATTTAGTTCAGTCTTTTCAGAGATTCAGCAATCATGTTCTGCAAGGCTTAGATTTTACGTGAACAAAAGGTGATCATCGAGAAGCATGTAAGACAGATTCGGTTTATTTTTTAATTTGGATTAGTTGTGAATCCGAAGTTATTAGTACTACTAGTATTTCTTCCGTCCGTAACACAATGGAAGCTATTTCTCCGTTTCTTGTTTCTAATATCACGGGAACAGATAATATTGGAGCAGATACTACTTTTCTAGATGATTACTTTTAGATTCTGCAACTATTTAAAAGCCATTAACAAATAATCCCTTAACCTTAAAAACTGTAACATTGTTCTTTCTAAGACGTGTCGCATCTAAGTACGTCTAAATGATTCCATCAAGCTGATTTATTTGGCCCCACATATAGTCGGATATTCGTCACTGAACAAAGTCTTTTATTCCCTGACAGAGAATATTTCGACGATATATCATGACACTACTGGTTCTTTTCCGTCTTCAAATGAGCACTTCGCTCACATTCATATTAATATTAAGGAGCCACTACCTCCATGATGCAGTTTGTTTTGCACTGAGGTATATACATGCATTTTTTTTTTGTATTGAGTCAAGGATGGTCCTATGACTTACATTACGTTAAAAAATTCATGTACAGTTGAATTTCAAGTTTTAGTAATAAATAGTTTAAATCTGATCTGTTTCTCTAACTCATGAAGTTCCTGGTCTACGAAGAAATTCGTACTACTTCTTATCCCCCACCTCCTAGGCGATCAGCATGGTGGAAAGGATTTCACTGAGGCTTGAAATCAGTTTTGAATGCCAAAACGAACTGGTTTATTTGTTAGATAACCTGTAAACATACAACCAGAGTCCCTCTTTCAGTCTTTCACAGATTGAACAAACCACCACATTGTTGTGTTTTGATTTTCGATTGAGTCAATTTGCACAAAAACTGTAAAAGTCCGATAAACGTCCATAAGGGAATGGGAAATTGAGATAAGGCTACAGTGAGAAATGAAAACATGAATCATCTTTCCAATATTTATTCGCAGATTCATATGGAGGTAGCTGACATCTTCACTGGTATTTGGTATTTTCTCATAACACCTAATGGATTCCCTTCGACCAGTCTCTCTCCGGTCACTCTACGATTGGAAATAATTTATCAAAATAATATGTGTAGTGATAATCATTTTTCGTGACATTTATAAAACTAAACGTTCCTAACGTCGTCAGTATTGTTAGAAATGGCTAGAATGGGTGTTGCTGCGTAGCGGAATGAGAAATCGGGTTCAAATTCCAGTCAGGTTCATTACATTCACTTACGAGCAAATAGCCTTGGGAAGGTTGTGAATCAAATTCTTCATCCCCCAGCTATGGGTTGAATAGCAGGACAGGCTGTGTCCTACAGCCCTTGTTCGCAACCAGTCTACCGCAGAAAGAAGCGGCAACCTACTCCGGGAAAATCGAAAGAGACATGATGGCCCATTCGTGCATCACGCGTGGCACTTAACTACTAATAAAAGGAAGTAAATTAACTTCTTGTTCTATCTCCTTACAGGAAAATTAATAACGGAATTAAATGTATCAAGGAAGTAGGCGAATGTTAATGTTATTAGAAAAATTTAAAATTTCAATATTCTGTAAAATTCAAAATGACTGTTCTTACTTTTCTTCACGTCCATAATACTTGAGCTTGCTTTATCAAGCTGAAAAGATGTATTCACGTAGAGAGATGCGCTTCGTAACGTCAAATTATCCAATTCACCGAAAAGTGCTTCCACCTATAGAAAATAATGTAAATTATTTCTTTTCGCTTATTTTTAATATTATTTTACTAAATATGAATTTGTTTTTGTGATGTGTCACTTTCATTTATGATAAAAGACAGAACCAAAAGAAAACCAAAACTGTTAACAAAGACACTTTCATCAACTTATATATATATATATATATATATATATATATATATATATATATATATATATGTGTGTTTGTGTTTGCGCGAATAAATTATTTTATTATCTTATATGTTAATATAATTAATCTGTCCTTTATTTGTTGTACTAACTTGTGACTTTAACATTATTAGCAACAATTTTTATTGCTTACCATAATTCTTCTTCGCTTGAGTACTGCTTCCTGTTCTCCTATATTGATGTATATTTTAATAGCGGGTTATAGGTTTTCTATCAGATAGACTGTGAGAGGTATTTCATTAATTTGGTATTTTGGAAATAATTTTTAGCAAGATGAGTAATAACGAGCTTTGCAAAATGTGAATTTCACGAATATACTCATTATCATAAAGCTTATTGGTTGTGACTTGCATAACTCAAAATTGTCTTATCCAAGAATTTACAACAATTTTCTGCATTTATCCTCCGCCTTGAAAGGATCTATAATTTTACTACCTACAATACTAGCCCAACACGTTACTTCACCTCTCCACTATTGTCTTCTATGGCGTGTTTATTGACTATTTCCACAAAGAATCCAACCTCTCGCCAGATCATCGAGTCCATCCAATATAGCTCGACAGCTTCACTATTGAGAAGTTTCGATGTACTTTTTACACCCAACTTTCCATTTTATGATATGGTAATTTGCCCTTAACCAATGTTTTTAATGTTGTACATCTTTTCTCTTTGTTTATACTTACAACACCAAATTCTTCCTATATTTTCTTGCTGATTAATCCACTTTTCTTGCTTATTACTTCTTTAATTTTTCTAAAAATTTCTTTTTGTGGCATTCTTAAATTGAACCTCTTCCTTGTACTAATCTTGCCAATGTTTTTAATTTCTTTTTTTTTTAAATGTTCTATGATCTCAGATCAACTGTTTCCAATTTTGTATTTCCAGCAATCAATACTTATATTTTGCTTTCTTTGTAATTTGTAGCACAAGAGGGTGTAAAACAAAGTTTACAAAGAATGTAGTAAAATGTTGTGAAAAATGTTTCATATAATATAAAATATGGTACTTTGTTATTCTAATTTATTCCATTCCACTTAAAAGCTGAAGTTGATCAAGATATAAAGCATATAAATGCTGACTAAAAGTCTGTGATTATCCTACACACTACGTCGACTATAGACAAGGATATATAGTAGTTAGATCTACTTTTTGAGAATGTACTAATATTTAAATTAATGCGTATAATTAATGATTTGTACAGCATGTCTTTTTTGTTGGAAATTGTCATAAAGGACGAGCAAGTAACTTTGCATGGGCCTGTTTTATTAGGAAATTTGTTAAGCAAATTGACTGAAACTGTTTCTGAAAAAAAAATGTACGAATGCTATACTAAACTAAATCCTACTCTTCAATTCTCTCCGCTACCAATTGATTGGTGATCTTTCAAAAATCGTGTTCAGGATTAAACTTTTGCTAAATAATTATCCTGCACTTCACTGAATTCATCGACAATAATAATTACAGTCATCCATAATGATTTATCATTTTGGTTCTGAGATGGTTACTTGCCAATTTTCGTATATTTTGCTAATTTTGATAAAAAAAGAAATGATTATGAACGTATTTGATAGATAAGTTTCATAATCAGGATCTAGAAAGCCGATTGTTTCATTTCGATGTGTGAGATGATTAAACGTAATTACTTCTTTCAAGTTACACAGGAGAATAACAACAATTTTCATTCTGAGTGTTCTATAACAACGATTTCATTTTTTAAAATACAAACTGCACAGAAAAGAAAAACAGGGATTAAAACAAATAATTTTGAATTTCGCTCAGATTTTTTTGTCAAACTATGAATACAATCTGAGCTCTTTCTTGTCAATCTACATCATCAGGAGAAAAAAGTTATGGATGATTGAAAATAATGATTGCTTGCTTATAAAAGTATGTATATAAAGCAAAAATAACAAATATATGTTCTTACCTCTAGTTTATAGATAAGCGAAGGCTCTAGAGACAAAGTTATACTGGGGTAGAGAGTTTCAGCTTTACCTGCCATAAGAATATTAGGCTGGCTTAAATCTCCTGAAGTTTGCCATGATATAATATAAAGAATATTTTCGTGATCAATGGAGGCATTCCACGAGAAATTCCCAATCATTTTATTCAAATTTTTGTTGAAAACTAATGAGTCTACACGGACTTGAAATTTTTTCGTTTTTTCTGAAAGCCAAAAAAATGAAAAAGAATATGTTGAATATCAAGTAATAATATCGAAAAACGATAATAGGTTATTATACACATCACTATGCCTACAATCATCAATATCATTATTTTCCAGATCAATGGTATTAATTTGAATGTTATAAAATTAAGCTTGTCATATTTGTTTCATTGTCTTGCTATGGATAAGACTGAATATTTTGTAATGGGAAAGGTTGTCAAGAATTTTTGCCTTCATGCCTTTCTCATGAATATTGAAACCAAAGGAAATTTGAAGCTTGTAATTAGAATTTGAAAGCATTTCCCCAATTTCCAATGTTAAATATTTATTCAGAAACAAATACCTAATTTCACACACACACACTGTGTTTTTGTCTACTTCTCTTTCCTCTTCTCTCTCTTTCTCTTCACACTCTTTCTCTCTCTCTTTCTTTCTCTTCTCACTCTTTCTCTCTCTCTCTCTCTCTCTATATATATATATATATATATATTGAAAGAGAGAGTTTGTGAAACAAGGAAGGTTTAAGGAAGATAGGAACGATTAAGTTTTTAAGGAAAATAGTTACTTCTATATATATATATATATAAATAGTTACTTCCATATATATATATATATATATATATATATATATATATATATATATATATATATATATATATATATATATATTAAAATTGTTGCTGTGCTTTTAAAAACCAGTAATTTAAAAAAATAGGTTACTCCAAAATTTCATCATTGTGTGTGTGAAATTAGGTATTTAGGTAATTAGGTTCCATTTCATCCTCAAGCGAATTTTAGAGTAACCTATTTTTTAAAATTACTAGGTTTTAAAAGCACAGCAACAATCTTAATTCACGTTTCCAAGGATACAGAGAAACCCATTCATCTAGACAAGGGGTGTTTGCGATTTCATTATCGCTGTATTTTGTTGTATCAGTTATTAGTTACGTTTTGGTAGGGGCAGGGATGTATTTTTCAATGAATTCTGACATCCGTTAAATGCATGTCGTCTGGATTTTTTTTTAAATTTATTGTTAACGGCAAAAATTCTTATGCCCTGTAAATTTACATTGAGCACTATTTTATAAAAATAAAAATATCTATAAGAACACCGGATTATATATCTTACTGTTCTTTCTTTATATATATATATATATATATATATATATATATATATATATATATATATATATATATATATATATATATATATATATATGTATATATATATATATATATACACCACTATACCAATTAACACAGATCTATAAAGTTACCAGCACTGCTACCAATACTACCATCACCCCTATGGATACGAGGGGATAAAGCCCTAACACTTCAATATCATTTTATAATGACTACCACTACTTCAGTTACCAATATTGTCGTTACTACTTGATGCACCTACCGAAAAATAACTATTTTACTATTATTATCACTTTATATCCCTCCTCAACAACATTAGTACTGCTTTGTACCATTCTCTTTGTTTTCATTATTGTCATTTTTGTTATTAATTACCACTATTATTACCATTAATTGTCATTATTTATTTATTTTCATTTCCATCATTATCATCATTTATTATTACTATTATTTTAATATATTAATTTTATGCAAAATATTTTCCATCCATTTTATTTTATTTTTCAAAAAACAAACCTGGGAATTGAACTTCAAGCAGTCTTGTGCCACCATTCCTCTTCCCGAGTAGCAAATCCTTCTGATTCGTGCGTGGACAATTTCAATGGTAACGATTATATGATGAATGACAAAAATTATTTAGTAAAACATTACTTTCTTGGTTATAGAAATATAGATAACATTGACTTACTTATTTGTGAAATAATTTCAATTCTGTTGCAGTGTGTAAAAAAAATGTCCGGTGTATAACATTTCGGCGTTTTTATTTCGAAATTCCTTGTATAATTTCCAGAACCTTCTAATCGTACAGTATATAGAGAATTGTAGAGTATATTGGTCAGTGACACCATTGCCTAAAAGTATATTTTTAATGTACCACAAATGATAAATATGCAAACATATGGTAAACACATTGCATTTATATGAACACAATATATTGATTTAACATCGCAATATTTGATGATTCTATTTGCTTGTTAACAGTCGACGCAAAGAAAATGTAGTTTCAGAATTAGTATTCAAATATCATGACATGAGGATAACGTAGAATGGCACAGCTAATATAACAAATAAAAGTACAATGATTTATGATAAAACAGGTGCAATTATTATCGGTTACTTTTTGCGAATAATTGCATAAGAAAAGGGGTGTTTGATACAAAAGATTTAACAAGATATCGTTTTACATCAAAACATCATTTAGACAGAATGTTTTATTTTATTCGTTGTTATTTATATTTCGAAATTATTTATATAAGTAAACGAAGTTCGTTTTACAAAACCAACTTCAACCTGTGAATCAATAGGTGGCCATTGTGACAAATGATACAAATACCAAAATCGAAGTGAATAATGTTGGATTTTGTTTATGCAGAAAATTTCAAATTGTAGTAAATAATTAAATAAGCAAAAAAATATAATAACGAGAATCATTTAATAGACAGAAAGATGAAGATATGAAGATGGCATAAATTTGTTGCGTAAATGTTATATATAAACTAAAAGAACTAAAATCAACCGTTTAATTGTACTTTTTGCGATACGCTTAAAATGAATATGATCGTGACTGTGCAAATAAGGAAAAATAAAGCAATTGATTCTTGAGCCTGACAAAAAGCATAATATCAAAATAATTTATTGAATTCATTAATTTGTCTGGATCTGTTTTAATCTAAAAGACTTACAAATTATAATATTGACTATTCTATTTTATTATACTGAAAATCCCATTTTATCTTAAGTAGGAAATTGTCTGTTTCCAGATGAACTTAAAGAAAGAAATACTAACAAAACGTTAAATGATTAAATCAACTATTAACGGAATTTCTATAATTAAAAAAAAAATACAGACCATGTTTTCGTTGAATGTGGCTCGAATGGGCCCATAGTGTTGTGGCGGAAGATCACACACAGGAGCATCGAAGTAAATTCCACAATCCTCCATAAACCAATGAATAGAGAGATCTCTTGGTACTAGTTGGTTGAGTTGGAGCCTGGGTGCATATTTCAGATGTAATATTGCAACCAGTATATTCTTTATCTCTGTAAAATTTTGGTAGGATATCAAGGAACTTTTTTTGTTCGTCTTTTTATTCTCTTGCAGTGTCTCTTCATCTGTAATCAAATTGTTAACAATAATACAATCAAATTTATTTTATTTTACGACCAATAAGTGAAACACAAACAAGTAAGAAAACAGATCTGCAACGACACAGTCAGTGTAGATAGCTTGGAAATATGTCTGGCCAGGATTAAAAAATTTACATTCCGGCGCAAAACTCAGATAGGATTCGTGAGCTGAGCACCGGCTATCCAATAGCGATAAAAACGGTTCGTCGTCAACAGTCAGCGACCTGATCTGTAACAACACAGTCAGTTGGCAAAAGACAGTCAGTGAATCAGACCAGACCGCGATCAACAACATAGACACACATCCTATGACAACGAGTATGTCAGTGAAGATTTTCTACATACAACGCCACGAAGAAACTAAGTCTTGTCTCTTCCGACTTTGTTCACTGTATGTTAAAATTACTGCTATCGCACGCAATCAGTCAGCAATCACACACATGTTTCATTAGCCTGTGCTTCACGCACGCACATATTGGCGTACCATACCACTTGATTTCTTCACTTGCATCAAAAACAATTCAAAACTTTACAGACTCACTTGCAACAAATCATTTCGAACAATCGAACTATTGGTCTCTTCATGACCACAACAAAGAACATTGATTTTTAATATGTAAATGCATGTATCTAACTGTATAAATGTTACTGCCATATTTAGCTTGGTCTTCTTCCTTTTCTCCGAAGATCATTTCTACGCGTTTTGATTATTATGTGTTGTATTTGTGATCATATCACTCGGATTTTATTTTTCCTCCTAAAATCCTGGTAGACTGACCCCACACCTTTGTACTAGTTAAAATGACTAGCAAAAGTCTTCTCTTTTACTGTTCTACGCAGACACAGTTATGGATGATAAAGTTTTGAAGAACGCATTCATAGACATTATTTATGATGCTTGCAATCACCAGTTAATATAACTTTCATATGTTGTTGCTTTAGTAAAAACCTTAAATCAGCTGAAAAGCTATAAAATCTTATGTTATTTAATCCCAAGCACAAAATATCAGAACAGGGTATTTTTATTTAATTCTATTTCACACGTAACAAATTGTGTGTTTTGATTGTGTTTCTTTCTGTTGAGTTATTTAAATGTAACTCAATTATTTGATTGGAATTATAAAACTAGATGAAAAGTGATTAATTTTATATAAATAAAGAATAGAAATATTTTATGCCATGCTATGACAATATTTTTAACATGCCATTTGAGAGGAAGACAGAAGAAACAGAAGAGTTTGAAATGTAGTTTTATAAAAGATTTATAAATTTTTATAAAAGATTTGATTGACTCAGTTTTTGTGCTTGTCTAAGCACTATCTAAATATAAAAATTTATTTTTCAAATTTGTAAATTTGTACTATTTTCGTTTGTTGTTTTTGTTGTTGATATAATTACTTTGTTTAATTTGAAGAGTGCTTACGAGTTACGCTGATTGACACAATACATTTTTGGCCTGTACTGATTTCTTACAATTTTTCTGTTTATATTGTTATAACCGATTATGAATGTTCTTTTGAAAGATTACCTGTTTATGTGGAGAGGAAAGAAGACTTATTGTGAAAAACTGTATCCGAAATCTGAGTTTTAGTTTGATTCGAACACTAGCTGCTAGCACCGGGAATAAACTTTTTCACAGACAATGAAATGATAGTCAAATAATATTTTTATAGCCTTACCATTTTTTCTTAGATGAATAACAAATTTCTCTTCAGCAATGATACCATTGTTATCCACAGCCAGGAGCAAAATGATGGAATTTTCATTGATGTTCGCTGCTTTAAATCTTGCAGATAAAGACGAAGTCTGTAATACAATATATATATTTCCACACTTTTTATTTTTAACTTATATACTAATATTAGGTTGGTACAAAAATAATATCGTTTTCTCATATAGTAACATATTTGAGAAAACGACATTATTTTTGCACCAACCTAATATTAATAAACGTTAGCTCTATATACAGTGAAATGTTACGCCCTTGAAACATAGAGATTATTTATAAACATACGTACAATTCACCACGCCTACTCTTCCACCCACTTCGTAATCATATTGCTTACTCTTTATCCTTTACAATTCTTAACTTTTTTAACACTATTTTACACAATACTCAACCATCGGTGTGTATGTGTGCTTTTTTCTGTTTTCTTCAATGAAAAAATATGTACCATATAAGTTTAAAGTATGCACCATTTCGTTCCGATATCTCACACAACACTCAATATCTTGAATTTATACGCCAATAGTATATTGAGATTGAACTTTGAATTTATATACAATTTAGCGCTCCTCCCGTGAGACCTAGTATTAAAAAAAAACGAGAGTATTAAAGGGTTTATTTGCTATTTGTGCCTGACGATTTGGAGAACCATGAAACCCTGAATTGCATGATAAGCGTAGGTATATGTGTATACATTATAGCTCTGCTTAACTACATTGAACACTGTTTTGTTCACACAATAAATAATTATTTGCTTAATTGCAATATATATATATATATATATGTATGTATGTGTGTGTGTGTATATATATATATATATATATATATATATATATATATATATATATATATATATATACACACTATCCGAATTAACCGCATCTTGCCGCGTGTCACACAGTTTTTTGTAAGAAAATGACGACTTCGATTTCGGATAGTCTATATATATATATATATATATATATATATATATATATATATATATATATATATATACATACATGCATACATACATATATATATATATATATATATATATATATAGAGAGAGAGAGAGAGAGAGAGAGATAGAGAGAGAGAGAGATGAGGTAACGAGAGGAGATGTTAAGTAATTCGTTTGAATCAAAATTAATATAATAAATTTACAATAATTGGTGTAAAAATTAAAATTGCAATTTATTAATATTTTTACAACAGTGTTTTAGGTATATAAATATGTGTATAAATTGATATTTGCAAATATACTTTTCAGTATAACGAATCTTATTATCTGAAAAGTTGAAATAAACACGAATAAAGAAAATGTATACTTTTAAGAAATATATGAATTTAATCTATACTCTATGAGCAAATTTATTCACAGATTATAAAAGAAAGGGAAGTACAAACATATAGCAAATCTAGTTTAGTTTCAGTATCGCTGAATATTTTTATTTCTAGCTGCTTCATTTATCTTCTTAAGAAAAAGGAATTGTTTGGTATAAAATTGGGTAATAAATGCGCTGGTATTTTTTAGTTGACTGACTGCAACCTGTTGCAAAGTTCAATAATTGTGTATTTTTAAATATTTCAATCTCCCAGGGTTTTGAATTTACTCAAACCAACAGCGATTGCTTGAAACTTCCTGAAAAGGATTTCTTAGGTGTTTTAATTCGTCCGGAAATTTTTGATCGTATTTTGGGAAGTTATTTATCTTTTTCTTTTTGTGAGTGGCTTTTTGAAAATTTTACAAGATAAAAAATTTGAACACACACACGCGCATATATATATATATATATATATATATATATATATATATATATATATATATATATATATATATATATAATTAATAGTAATAATTAGATTTTAAAACGAGATTTAAAAATTTTAAACGCGAAAATAAAAAATGACCCTGAGATTTGAAAAGATGAAGCATTTTTGTTTCTAATACACAAAACCCTATGTTTTAATGTTAAAGTTGTAAAAGCAAACATTGAATGTTCTTTTTAAAAGAACAGCACAATTTATTTTCATCTTTAATTGTAACAACTGATTATTTTGTTCAATCAAAATACACATGTTACCTGTAAAATTGAATTCCAATTTTTTGTACGGATATCTTGCTTCAAAAGAACATAAACGATTTGTCTGAGATTTCTTTCAGTCGAAAATCTCCAGCTTATATAAATAGATGACGATGATAATTTCGCTTTTGGGTGTTCTTTGAAATATTCTTTACGTTTTCTGTTGCTGACTGAAAATAAAGAGAATGTAAGTGTAAAACATATATTATTGTCTGTTAGTTAAGTGTTTATTGGTCAGTTCCTTGAACTCATATATACCATAAAATTCTAAATTGATAAAAAAAACTGAACAGATATACGAACAGAGGTTTATCTTCTAACTTATTTAAAATTATTTTTTATCAAAGTTTCTACTATTTTACTGGAAATCGTAAAAAACTGAGATAATAATTCATATAAAAATATGGCTTAGATTTTTTCTTGGCGCAGGAAAGCAATAATATTTGGCGATTTTATGCTATGTTAATCTGGTTTCTTAAAAGTAAAACCAAAGCATATTTTGTCGGCCTTCGTTTTCAGCTCAAAAGTGCTGAATAGAAAAACTGCGAATTTGTTTTCTCGCCTCTATGTCGCTGTTGTATTAAGATAAAGAGTATAGAATTCGATGATAAAATAAATAGAAAACAATATAATTACGGACTGTGTTCTAATACCATGAAATATTAATGTATTTATCTTTATAGATAACAAGTACATTTACAAGTGTTCTTTCAGAAAATATTCCTCTCTTAAAAATATCCTAAATATAATGAATCAAAGAAATTTAATATTAATTTTTACGTGGTTAAATGAAAATTTATCAACAGATTCAAAGTTTTAATCGTTAAAAAGTAAGAAAAGAATGTATTTTCAGGTACCTGACGGAATACCATGGCGGAAATCACATGCTGTCTGGCAACCATAATTCTAAAAGAAATTAAACGTGTAAAAGGACAAATTGGTTCATGAAAGTATATTTAATGGAATAAAATCAAATTTGCTACTGAAAAAAGATACAAAGTGAAAGAATAAGACGTGATACATTCTGTTAAGAGAGATAGTAAAATATGTATAAATGAACACAAGTTTATTGTTAGTGACATCGGTAACTTGTAGTTAGTAATATTTGTTAGATACAAGAATGTGTGAATGTGTTTTAATATGTCGATATCTGTATGCGCGCGTGTGCATATGAGATTGTCTGATTGAAGTGTGATTTTTTATATTTATTTCGGGCAAGATTTTGGCGGATTCTTAATAATGGAAAATCAACTTACCTAATTTGGCCTGTAGGAAAACATTTATTTAATTAGACTGTTTGTGATAAGACAACACATATTAGTTTAACAATAAAACAATATCCAAATGTAAAATATCAGTGACGATATGAAAAAAATCTTACACAAATTTCTTTCAGAAGACAGAACCGGTTCCAAAAGTTGTGTTCTTTATAGAGAAAAGCACAGGTCTGCCAGCACTAAATTGTAAAATATAATTTTTAAATAAATTTATTTCAAAACATATTTTTTAAAGTGAAGTATTTATAAAAGCGTGTATCAATGGTTATTGTTCTGATAGCTATAATTAGTGCAATAACCAGTGATACCACCATCAATCCCCACACGTATAATGCACAGATATCTAATACATGATAAAAGTGGAATGCTTGTAGATTTTACTCCCCAAAAAGAAAGTGAATTACAAAATATGGCTGTTCAAAAAAGAAAAAAAATGAAATAGTCCTTTTAAGGTTGCCATTCGTACTCTTAATTTCAATATAGTCATGTTTCTGAAACAATTACAGATTTTACTATGCAAAGTGGGGTATTAAATCTCAGCTGTAGGAATAAACGTCAACGTTAGATTGAAGTGAAAAACCCTCAGCTGCTCTCGGCTACTTAAGAATCTGTAAAAATCCAAGATACATTTTTCTTGAAACCGTATAAATTATAATCCATTGTGCTATATTTTATTGCATTATTATCGCAAAAGAATCAACAAAGAATTTAAAGAACTACATTCTTAATATTTGCCGTAGGTATTTGAGATAATAAAGATGAATGCAAAAATACATCTTCTTAAGAAAAAACTATCAGTGACATTGGATTCAGGCAAAGATCAATGCTGCTTGCGAAATAATTTACTAAATTTGAAGTACTTTTTTCATAAATCGCCGATAACCTTTTCCATACCCTAAAATTAAATTGACTTTCTATAATATTTTAATAAAAGAAAAATTGGAAATATTAAACGAGAATCTTAACTACATTTAAAAAAAAAATATTGAAAGAGAATTAATGTAACTTGAATATTTTTTATTTTAAACCCAAGTACTGATTTTACTCAAAAACTTTTATTTTGTAATTATATAAAGATTGTCCCGTTTCAACGTTTCAAGTTTTTCAATGTTCTATCATTAAATTCTTATTTTTTTTTACTTACAACATTAAAGCTTTTCGTCCCTCGTGTATTTTCTTCAGCGAAAATCTGAAAATAAAATTTAAAGCATTCTGAAAAATTACAATTTCTTGCCAATATTGCAAATTATATCTGTAAAAAATATATATATATATCTGTAAAAAGCTTTCTACATGAAATAATTCCATAAATTAAATCGTTATTTTGTCTGAATTAATTCCTTCTCGGAATTCACACATTTCCATCTTGTCATCTATTTGTTCAATATTATTCTAATGAATAAATATATTTATTTATATGCCATATATTTTACACCTTACCAGATACACGCACGAACACAAGCTATGCCTCTCAGTATATATTAAGAGAGGGAGAGAGAGAGGGAGAATGAAAGATCGTGTTATACCATTGGATAAGAACGATTTGTTTCTTTTTGAAACTGAAAATTGTAAACGCGCAAAATCAAGGCAACCGTTATATTAAAATTATTCTTAGTGCAATAGATTTTTGATTTCTCATTAAGATCAATGTATCAGTAAATAAAAAGGGATTATAATATAAACAGTCTAATACATTAAATACCAGCAAATACGTTAGGCATAAGAAGCGAATATAATCAATATCTGCGTACATCGAATAATTCTTTTTTTTTGTTTTTTTACAATGATGTTCACCCTGTAGAAGATCCAAGAGCTACTCGATGTAGAGGGTTACAGAATAAGAAACGCAGTTTTTGGGAGGATATGTGGGGAAGATAACGGTTGAAAACGGTTAAGATTCTAGTGATCGGGAAAAGCGTCCTATTAAGAGTCGGTTCCACAAAGCAGTGGTTCGTGGGAAGAACGTCTGCTCGAGTGGCACTCACATCTTACCAGTGGAATACGAAGGGAATGAAAGTGGTTCGCTACAATGCGTGTGGCATGGCGGGTCTTAGCCATGAAGGTAACAACTGGTGAAAGTAAGGAATATTTCTTCGTCAGAAAACATTCTATGGAAATAGTGATAGAGCAGCGAGAGATTTGCAACGTTTCGTCTGTGCGAAACGGATTGCAGGGCGGGAAATAATTCACCATCCTCAAGGACGCGGAGAAGCTTTTGGACTCTATCGAGACTAGCAAGTGAAAACAGGGCAGCTGTATTGAATTTTTGGCTAACATCTATATCTTGTAAAGATGTTAGCAGGAGGGAATCAGGTAGTTACTAGAGCGGTACAAAACACCGAACATTCTCTCAGCTTCTTTTGCGATGTGTACGGTATGCAAGAGTTCCACATGGGGTTTCGGTTGAGTTTAAGTCCCAATAAGTGCTCAAGGCACGAGGCCTCCTTGAGCGAACACCCGTTCATCGTGATCGGTGAAAGTTCTTGATCCGCTCGGTGATGATGGAAAGTCACTTGTTCGGTTTTTAAGGCATTGAATGTGACCAACCAGTTTTTTTCTCCACTGAGCTGTTAGAGACAGGTCAGTGGAGAGATCAGCTGCCAGTCTCTGGTCATCTAGAGTTTTGGAGGTACCCCCATATATCGTTTTGTCATCAGCATACATATTCATAAATGATCTGACGAAGATAATTTATGTAAAGTAGCTAAAATAATGACATTATCAGTGATGAATATACCAGCTAGGGACAGGAGCCCAGTACTAAATAAAGATAACAATTTTATAAAATAAAAAAAATAAAAACACCAATGAAACCTAGAATATTTCATTGGTCACAACAGAAGTTTTATTTTTACTTATTAGAAACATTGGCACAGTTGATTCACTGGTATCACAAATAGTGGTATCGATACACTTATCTACTTGCAACAAACCTATGTTTGTTATACTCTTAAGATCATTGTTAAAATCATAATGAATATTACGTCAAAGCATGATCGGTAGTGTTACCGATAATTTTATCAAGGAGTTCATAGCAGTGCATTCTCTACTCATTTTACAGATTTAAAATTGCAAGAATAAGTTTTTTTAAGATTATTTCTGAACTAATACTTTTATTAAGTTGACCATTTAATAACAAACTTCTAAGTAATGATGTAAACGGACGCGATACCAATTCACTCATTTCATAATTACAAAAAAAAAAAAACAAAAAAAAAAACAACACTTCGATATTTATTCTCATGTTTAAAATAGTTTATCGTTAATTGTAGGTTCAGTTTTAATTTTTTTTTTTTTAAATCAGTTTCAATTGTTGTGATTTAATGTATTTTCTCCAAGTTTTCTATATTTGATTTTTCTAGTGAGTTTTTGGAGAAATGAAAGACATTTAATTGTAATTAATATCTGAAATTGTGCTGGCCTGGATGTGCATATTAACAGTTTTAACTCGTATGAATGAGTTAAAAAGAGAGCGTCCACCCTTTACTCTCACTCACCGTTAGAGATGAGGAAAATTGAAGTAAATCAATAGGGCCGCAAATGGCGCAAGAGACCCAAAATACAAAATTGGAATTATTATCTATCTTTTAATCTCATTCACCATTTTTGCTTTGATTGTATATTAGCTGAAGTCAATTCGCTTGAATCCGCCTATATAAGTGAAGATAAGATCATCAAAACCCTCCTAATTTACTATATGCATATGCAAATTAAACTGCAATTTAATACTTGAAAGAAATATATTCTTTTTATATACCAGTGACTAGTATGAGGTAATCTTGCAGAAGTACAAGGTAGTCTGAAGCAGTAGCCAGCAGTCGGGTAAAAGAGTTGCGAGGCAGTCAGAGATATACGGATTAGAAGAAGGGCAAAATGTAGCAAGTGCAGTCTTGGCCGCCCACTTCACTTACCCCTTGCGAGATACTGCTCGAGAATAATTTCGTCAACTGAAAAGATTTCTCTAGCATAAGAGTTTTTCCTTTTTCAGACCAATGAAATGAGTGAAGAGTTGAAAACCACCATCATTTGCTGGTTCAAGACTGAAGTCCTCTGTTTTCACTTGGTCAATCAACTGCAAGTGACCAGTTTGGGGCATTGCTGCTCTTGTTGTGATATGTTGTGAATCAGGCTGACATCTACTAACTCACAAATCGGGCAGATAAGTAGAGCGCAACAGCGAGGAATTGGAAAGGGTTAATCTGATTAATATAACCGTCGACGAATAAATTCATAATTATTGTTTCTACAAGCAAGAGTTGTTCCTTTCTTTAATTTTTTGCAACAGGCGCTTTTCAAGAGGGCATTTCGACCAGCTTCGCCTAAGACATCCTCAGATTAAAAACGTAGACACAACATCGACTGGCGGAGTGAGACGCCCAGCTAAATCTGAAGCTTACGGATCCCAAGATGGGGTCCACGTTATATAACAATATCAATCGCGATCACTCGTGAAGTGTTTCCATTAATACAGTGCTTTTCCAATATGCTGTATGCTTGTATATTAACAGGTATTTATTTTACTCAAAATAGCCAAATTTACTTGAATAAGAAGTTTGAAAAAATCTGAATTCCTTCATGCGCTGGTGGTAAGTTTATATACCAACGAGGATAATATTTATAATGCAGTCAAGAGATAATTGAACATAGCAGGTGGATATGTGGTTGTAAATTGAGACTAAATTTAACCGATGTCGTTTCTGAGGTCATGTCTTTTATCATAAAACTCACACTTATATTCCACACTTTATACAACATTTAAAAAGTGATTGATAACAGAGTTACCTGACATACAATTCTACTGACAAGAAATTTTACACCCGAATCGGTCAAGAATTAAAAAAATAGTCTCTAATTAAAATCTACATAGCATTGAATACTCCTTCTGAAGTAATTTTGATCTGATCGAATTAATTAATCTAATTTAATTTGACACATGTCACAAACAAAAGATGTTTTCATTTTAATTCGGCTTGAGAAAATGCATAAACATGAAAACTTAATATGATGAAAACAGCAAGCTTGGTTAAACCATTTTAATGGTTTAATGTATACATCTAAAAAGAAACTAGAATATACAGAGTAAGATGCACACGTATGCGTATATCTCCCTCTCTCTTCACTTTCTGTTTTATTTTTATTTCTGTTTATTTTAATCTCTCTGGAAAGAAACAGAGTAACTTTATAACGAGAGAGAGAGAGAGAGAGAGAGAGAAAGAAAGAAAGAAAGAGATTAAATTGATCAATCAGATGTCCAGCTGGTATTGAGGCACACCCCTGTGAAGAGATAAAGGAACATCAGGTCGCATTTTGTACTGCAATAGTTTCAAGGAAAAAGAAAAAAAAAAGTAAAAAAGAAAAAAAGCAACTCCATAACGCCCGAAGAAATATAATTTCTCAGCTGTTTTAAGACTCCGTAGTTAATAATTTAAGTTCAACGGCGCAGAAATGACGATGAGGATCAAGTTAATTAGCAGCCTTGTAAAACCCTACGAGGAATGACATTTTGAAGGTAGACCTGCCGTTAGCAGATGAAAAAAAAAATAACTACATTAAAATCATTACCTGTTTTTTGTATGATAATCAATACGTGAGAATGAACCCATCTGTGTGCATTTGTGTGCATGTGCGTATATCCGTGTGCATGTGTGTGCGCGCCCGCACACACGCTCTCGTGCGAGAAAAAGCAATTACATGTTTATTTTGAGAATTCACATGTATGTCAAGGGTCTTTCCGTGATTCACTTAAGTTATAAGCACATATGGTCAATAAGAAAAATTCTTGAGATGGCCAAAAATATTTTTTTAAGCTTTAAAATAAGTAAAATCAAGACATTAGATTTTTGTTTTTAGAATAGTTCGGATTTTGGTTCAGTATAAACTAAGCTCAACACAACAAACAATACAACTAAAACCATCACAAAAAAAACCTAACACACGATTAGAAATAAAGTCTTGTAAACACATGTGCTAAACTTCGATACATTTTCTTGTTCAGTATATGTGGTGATTCTTCGCTAGGAGCATCATAATCTATTCAGCATGTCGGATTTACAATACCATTGTATTATATATATAGTGCGCTTAGCGCACTATATATATAATATAATACACAGATATTAAAGTATCTCTAAAAAAAAGATGCCAATTCACGTACCTTCACAGATATGTCGGTTCTTTTTGGATTTATTTTCAAGAAACTGCAAAATTACTGCACAGATTTAAATTTTAATACTTCACAATATAATAATACATCGTTATTTGAAGCACGTACTAATCCTTGTTGATTTCTGTGAGAATCATTTATTTTGGTTAATAATATGGCTAATTTTCAACCTAATATGATAAAATGAAATCTATGATATATGGTATTTTTAATTTCAATAAAAATAAATACGTTTACCAAGCATCGAAGGATATATTGACCTGGAAGGGATCTAGAGCCTTATTCGGCAACCTCCTGTGTTGTGAACAGATTAATAGGAGTAGATAGGTTCGCCTTATTTATTGATCAGGTGTAGAGGTTTATCACTTGATTCATGTTTAGGATATAGATTACCGGTTCTTTCTATTCTACCATGTCCTAAATTTTTGGTGATCTGACGGATCGGTGGCTGCGACTTTTCATTATAAGAGTACCGGGTCGGCAGTATTTTTTGTTTCTAAATCCCAACTGGTAGTAAGGAGCGCGAACTCTTTTGTAGCACTTCGAGAGGCTTCTCTGCACAATAGTCGCATGATATCGAGGTATTTACAAGTGTCATCTCGTGTATATATTTCTAGTGAGCAACCATCTTCTGGTCGGTTTCTACTGCCGTAGTGATAATTATTTGGACCATTTTCGACTTAAAAAAATAATTTTCTTTTGAAAGTTACGATTAAAATAAATACGATAAAAATAAATACCCGCAAACCCTTTTTCTCTAATATTCGTGATATTCGTACCAATTTCTGTAGAATCTTTTCTCATGAAACGTTTTCCAGACATCTTAGCACTTGGTGAAAGTAATATAAATTCATCTATCGCTACCAATGACTTCTCTATTCCAGCCTATTTTCCTTATTTTCGAAAAGATTTTAGGATGCATATGCATGATCTTGGTGTTGACATCTGAGAAAATCTTCCATTGGCAAGGGAATCGTTTTATTATATGCTTTCGACTTTATTATACTCTATTAGCTATATGTCTTTTTCGTTTATCATTCCCTTCTTCTTGGTACTGTAATATATTAAAAATATCTGATCGTATAGTAATGGCTTTCTCTCTACGTTCATCTGCGAACATTTTTGTATTTGGTGGTTTTAATGCTCATCATATCAAGTGGCTTAATAATTCCAATGTGACTGATATTGCCGGAATTCAAACTTTTAGTCAAACAGTGGATTTTCCTACTTGTTTCTTTAATAATTCTGGTTAGCTTTTTTACTTGATTTGTTCCATTGCCTCCTCTCCTGGCACTTGTCGAGCATCGCAACTCTGTCCTGTTGGAAATTCATATCAAGCTGTTGATATTTCTTTTGGGTCGTCTATTAAACAGGAAACTCCTATTCACAAAACATCTTTCTGTTATCAGAGTACTGATTTCGTTAATTTCTTCATGATGCCCTTTAGGTTGATATTTTAAACATTCCTATTGAGAATTGTATCAATAAGTTTTCTTTTGGGTAAAAGCCGGTATCGACGCTTTTGTACTTTCTCAGAATTACCAGATGAAACCACAATCTGCTCCTTGGTTCACACCTGGCAGTTCAGCCACTATAGTCCACATGAATCAATTAGGCTGTACCTGTGTGATGCTTTCGATAACAACATATACCTCTTTGTGTATGCTCGTCATAATTGTAAACGTGTTCTTGTCTTTGTTTGCTTTTCCTAACTACTAGCGGTTTTGTAATAGTGTTTTAAATAATAGTAAGTCTTCTATTCCTCTTCTCTTCACTCAATTTGAGGTGTTAACGTCTTCTGCTGGTAAAGCAAAATTTTTCGCTCGTAAATTCTCCTCCAATTCTACTCTTGACTCATCTGGTGTATTTTTGCCTGACTTCCCACTTACAACTGAGTATCTACTGTATGATAAGCATTTCTGCTATTATCTCTAAACTGAATCCCCACAAAGTATGTGAACTTGGTGGTATCCCCGCAATAGACATTTTCTCCTGACCTGATCCCTTTTCTTGCTAAACTCTACAATAAATGCGTTGCTGCTTCTTGCTCTCTTCCTTGTTCGAAATCCTTTTCTGTAGTTACAGTTTTTAAGAACTCAAGTGAACCGACTGATCATTCTAACTATCAGCTGATTAGCCTTCTACTTGTTTTTGGAAGAGTACTAGAGGCTCTAATCAGCTATGAATTGGTTAAGCATCTCCCTTCGCACGGTTTTCTTTCAGGCAAACAAGATGGCTTTCGCTTCTGT
Source organism: Acanthosepion lycidas (assembly GCA_963932145.1). Lineage (NCBI taxonomy): Eukaryota > Metazoa > Mollusca > Cephalopoda > Sepiida > Sepiidae > Acanthosepion > Acanthosepion lycidas. Next base: position 44,424,649 of record OZ010605.1, read on the forward strand.
AGGTCAGTTGCTGATGTGTTAACGATTATCACTGAAAGAGTCTGTCAAGCCTTTGATAAAGAATGGTGACGGTATTTGACAGGGGTTGGCATGCTGGTCTGGTATTTCTGGAAAACATTTTGATCTGATTCAATCTTTCTTATCGAATCTTCAAGTTGTCTTGAATGGACACTCTTCTAGAGCTTTTTACCTTAATGCAGGTGTCCTCCTGGGTTTTATCCTGGGACCTATTTTGTTCCTAATCTTCATTAACAATCCTTCTGATGTCATCAGTTCCCACTCGATATCTATGCTGATAACGCAGCGATTTATTCCTGTCGTAAAGTTTGATTGGTTCTATAAGGTCAAATTAGCAGCTGATCTCAAAAGTGACCCAGATTTTGTTGTTTATTGGGGCAAGAAATAGCTTGTTAATTTTAACGCCTCCAAAACAAAACTGCTGTCTTTTAATCGTCTGAGAGAATCCATTTTGCTTTCCATCAGCTTGGCTGATGTTAACCTCCAGCAGAGTGACACATTTCGCCTTCTCATGCTAATGTTTTCCGCTGACATGAAATGGAAACAATATATTTAATCAATTGTTAGTTCTGACTCTAGGAATATTGGTTCATTGTGTGGTACTAGATAATCTTGCCAGCCAGAATCTATCTTATATGTTTATATGTCTACCATTCGTCCATGCATTAAATATTATTGTCATTTCTGGTCTTTAACACATGTTAAAATACAGTCAGAGTTGCAGAGTAGATTAACTTAGCGAGTCAGACATCATCCCATCATATCTCAGATAGTGCATTAAAGACATGTTCAGCTACTGTCTTTATTGTTGACGGGCATGATAGTGTTGTGGCATAAGTGAAATTTGAGTTACAAGCATGCACGTGCCCATAAGCATATTTTAAGTAAACGATTTTTAACTGCCTGTGTTGACACGCCTTAATCTACGTTTGATTTGGTCTATGGATCCCGAGTAGTCTGCCACTAAAACCTTTATAGAGCATCGATCTTGGTGAACGTCTGTGCTAGTTAAAACATGCATTTCCGTCGCAGAAACAGCCATTGCACTGATATGAGTGCCACTAAGTCAAGATATGGTTAATGACTTTGTAAATGTTATCTAAATATTTACTACGCTCTAACATACACATACCACAGTTTCAAATTGGTATTTTCCGTCAATGTGTCGCGCTATTATTATCCGTCAGTGTATATGACATATTTATAATATATAATCCTAACCTTATTCTTAATTCTGACTCTAAATCTAAACTAAACAAACGCATTTCAAACAGATAGTGCACTGGTATGAGTGTTACTCGATCAAAATGTGGTCAATGACTTTGTAATTGTTACCCCACCTTAACATGCACATAGTGTCGCCAGTACAAAATCAACATTGTCCTTGAAGGTGCTATAATATTATGTTCCGTCAGTGAAGATGAAATATATATATATGTAACCCTAATCATAAACCCACCCTAACATTATACCTAAACTTAAATATGACCTTAACATTGCCTAGAATTATAATATATTATCATGACTATTATCCTAACCCCAGCATTGCCGATAAATATAATATTTGAATCTAAACATAACACAATCCTAAAAATAAACCTAATGAAATACTGCCGCGCAATATGCACATCTAATCCACAAAATAACCTAAGATTTACCATACCGTAACCTACCTTTATCCATAAACCTTACTCTAAACTTCACGCATAGAGAGTAAATGTTAAGCCTAAAATAAAAATTTAACCATAAAAGTAACAACATAATTAAATGTAAACCTAACTATAACTGTAAATATAACAATAGACCTAATCAAAACAAAACTCTAGCCGTAATCCTAAACCTAACTATAATTCTAACGCTAAACTCAATCTGAATCATAGCATCCAAATAATCCTGCAATAGCACTAAATATAAACCTTACATTAACCCTAAGCATAAACATAGCAATAATTCTAAAAGGAAACCTAAATTTAATCCTGACTAGCACTTATAAACATATCCTTAAAAGTAACAATAAGCCTATAATTAGCTATGACACTAAGCCTAACCTTAGAACTAAACGTAACAGAAGCACTAACCTTAAACTTAGCCTTGAACCTAACCCTAATGTAGTAAAAATAAAGCGAATTGTCACAAATTCACTGAGACGCACCTCCAAATAGCTGCACACATAACTATTACCATTACAAGAGACATAACTGTAACAACGAACTAATCCTAAACCTAATGATAATTATAATACTTACCATAACTCTAACACTATAGAAACATTGTCACTAAATATAAACCTAAGCACTAACCACAGCCATAACACAACACAAAAGATAAAACTAAACGAAACCTAAATATAATCCTAATCTGATGTAAAGTATACCTACACTTAACCCATAATCTAAATCTAATGATAAACCTAAACATAACCCTAACCATTAACGCTAATCATAACCTTAAAAGTAAACACTAAATTTGAACTTAATTCTAACCATAACCTGAACCTAACATTAACAATAATTCTAACACTTACCTAATAATAAAGGTAAAAATAAAACGTCTATAATATTAAACTTAACGCTAACCATAATTCTATCACTAGATCCTAACAGTATCTCTAATTATAGACTTAGCTCTAATCCTAATCATAACTATATCCCTAAAGTTAAGCATGATCATAACCATAGCCCAAACAAATCATTAAATCTATCCATAAACCCAACCTAACCCTAAACTAAATATAATAATTATCCCTAACCATAACCAACGCAACAAACCTAAAGTTAATCCGAACGCTAAACAATGCCATAACCCAAAACTAGACATAACCTTAACCAAAAACTAAAGCTAACCCTTAATAACCTAAGCATAACGTTACCACTAGCTGTAAACATAACCCCAAATCTAGATCTAACACTAACCCTAAAAAAATCATACTCTTAGCACTGAACATAGTCCTAACCTATGTTCAGTGCTAAGATTAAAGACCTGTTCTAAATTCTCAACCTAAGCTTTTTTCAACATAATCCTAAGGATAACCCTCTGCATAACACTAAACTGAAACCTGAAATTAAACCTAATGATAATCGCCAGCCTAACGCTAACCATAGCATAAATCTAACGCTTACCGTGACCCTAACTTTAATAATAATCCTAATTAAACCTAGCCATGATCCTGAACCTAACTTTCAAACTAAACAACGGTAAACCTTACCCTAAGTCTATCCATTACTCTAACAATAACCATGAAGTTAACCATAACCATAACTAGCAATGAAAATAATCATGAAACTGACCATAAAACCTAAAAAAAAAAACTAAACCGAATCATAAACATAAAACTAACGCTAACCCTAACCAAAATAATAACGCTAAATTCTACACGTAAACTTAAACCTAACCGTAACAGTAACTTTAACCATAGCAATAACATTAACCATAAATACAAAACTGACCCTAACCCCAAAATATCCCTTAAAGTACCCGGAATATAAATGTAACTTTAAACATTACCTAACCTAAATATACGTGTAATATAAACCCTAAAACTAAAGCTAACGCTAAAATAGCACTAATCCTAATCTTAACTAACCCTAACTCTACCCTAGCCATATTCTCTAAACCTAACTGGAGCTCTAACACTTAATCTAAATCCTAACCTCACGTTAACATTATCACTAACCATAAACCGAAACAGAACCATAAATGTAACTATAATACCAACCCCAATTCTAACTATAGTCCTAATACTAATAATAACCATCACCCTATCTTAACTGTAACCCTTGACCCTAACACTAACTCTAGCTCTAATCTAACATTTTTCTCCGGCCCCTCAACATCCGGCGTCTTACTCTCGGGGTTGGGGTGTCTACTCGATCCTAACCGAACTTAAGGGAGTGGCCATAGGTCACCTGAGCATCCGTAGATTATTCGACCGGTCCGCTGGTTTAATCCTGCTTCCTGCCCACGTTGTGATTTGTTTGAACCAGAAAACAGAAGTGATGTCCGTCCATTCACGGTCGACTGAAGATGTAGACACGGCTGGGGAGTCTGCGCTAAGAAATTTAGAATGCAGCAAAAAAAAAAAAAATGAATATCTGCAGAAAGCCAGACAAACATCGATTCAATGGTTGAATTGTTAATGTCTTTTATATAGCAGAAAAGAATAGTAGAGAAGAGAAACAGGTTACAGTAAAGTAAAAAAGAACAAAAATTCTAGACAGAGAGAGAGTGTGTGTATGTGATTATCTTGTTAAATAGTTTCAGAACGATATATGACGCGATGGAGGAATAAAGATTTCTGTGCGGGGCTTAAAGTTATAGTGGCGTTCCTCCTCCCAATGCTTGGTCAGGCCAATTCTCCATTCTCTCTCTAAGAATTTTCTCCCGTTTGCATTTTTCACTATAACTACGCGTTTATATAGATAAACCAGGCTGGTTATAATTGACCCTCGGCCCTACTACTTCGCACGTGATTATCACGTGGTCTTGGCTGCTTCAACCAAAATCATGTGAATTCCAAAGTTCCTTCTAGCTTATTCAGCTCTATTTCACTTTTTAATCGATAAAAATTATTTCGACCATTTCCATTGTCTATCTAATGACCCAGATTCAATGGGTAAAACTTCTGCCCTAGATCAGCTTTCCTCATCAGTAAACAAAATGCTCTGATTTAATTTCGCTATTTAAATCTACTCCAATTTCACTAAAAAAATATACGTGTGTGTTTTTCCCAGACTCTCTCTCTCTCTCTCTCTCTCACACACACATTTCCTCCCCTACCCATCTGTCATTTACTAGTAAATGACACACGAGCTTTCATATCAACAAAATATGAAAAAACCCAGTCGAACATGCTTCTTACTAGGAGACTAATTAAACATACGTCTCTTCCGGCATACAAAGGTAGAGTCCTCAGTTCTTCTTAGGGCTTATTATGTCCATTTACATTTTCATTGTTCTTACGATACATATGTACATGCAACTTCCGGTTAAAGTTCACTGTTTTGGTGATCTCATGCAATAGAACCTTTTCACATAGTTCACTAGTTCGAGGCTTCTTTCCTGTTTATTTATTTATTTTGAAGTTCTCTCTACACTCCTTACCAACTATTTCAGTTTCATTACTAAAGATAAAAAATTCGATTTATTTCGTAAATCTGTCCCTCCGATTTTGTCTCGCCTTCACAACAGGCTTTGTCGAATCTTTTGTTGGTTCAGGTCCTTCCACGACAATATTCAATATCAGGGGTCCCAAATCACTCGGGTCGGACCTACCTTGGTAAAGTGCACTAACTGGAATCCCTCCTTCACTCATGCACTCCCGTGCCAGTTTATTCTGCCCGGTCGACAACACCGCGCGCCTCTTCAACCACCACCAAACCAGCAAGGCCACGACTATTATTAGTATAATTCCCACAACGGTCGGCCATGTTATTATAGCAACCAAATTCTCTCTCCATCCCGAATTCGGCGTACCTGTCCTATCTAACTCCGACTTCAACCATCCAAGATCAATCTTATCGATTGGCCTTAACAACCCCGGGATCTTATATAGCGACATCTTAGGAATCTCTCTTACAATGGGTTCCCACAATTCAGTCCATCCACTGGTATTCGTTCCTACCAGCTCTAACAAAGCCTCATTCTCATCAAACTTCTCTTCTGCTTGGTAGTAGGGAAGTAAAGAGATAAATGGACCATGAGCTCCACAACCAATGGGTAGCTCTACAGAAAAACAAAGGGGAAATAACTTTTATCGTAGTGGTGGGCTTCCCTTCACACACCTTAGATAATTCGATCACTTTTTGTGTGGCCGCCGCCCAAATTCCGTCAGAGACACTGGTTGCTTTAGGTAACATTACACTAACCAACACCTCTACCTGACAATGATCTCTAATTCCCTTGTTATTTTCTTAAATAAATCTAGTACACACAGATTATGACTACCTATCACGTAAATTGGACTTACAGACCCACAAATACCTAAGGCATCATTCTTGCATTTCTCTGCTTCTCCCTTTGTTAATAGCATAAACTCTGTCCTGGCTAGGTTTAGAGCAACAAATTCCGTCTCTACCATGTACCTAGCCACCGCTCCCATCTTTGGCCTTAGTTTTGGATAGGGTAGGGGAAGATTCATCACCTGATAAATTTCAAAGGTACTATCTCTGTCCAGTAATGGAACCGACACTAGCACTAGCAATTTATCATCTTCCAACAAGGTAGTACATCCCAAGGCACTATAGTACCTCCATAACTACTGGGTGGGGTCTACAGATAATCTTAGATGATGGGGTAGTTTGGCTTCTATCTCCAGTAGTACTTCCTTTAATCGTTCTGGGGTTATTATACCCGGAGACAGGTGTCCCAGCAACAGCATGTCTAATTGTGCTCTCACATGCTCTAACAACACCGTTAAAGAGTAACTTGTTTGACGTACCTTATTCATTATAGCTAATAATTGAAAATACCTTTGCAAAACCCCCTCTAATTTCTGTAATTCGGTTGTGGTTACATTTATCACTTCTTTTCTAAAAGCCTGTAGCTGAGAAATCAACCAATTAATACTCCCTCTATTCTTAGCCAATTCCAGCCTAATGGATTGGGGTCCTATACGGTCTTAACTTAATAGGTGGGTGATTACCCGTGTCTATCTTCATTTCAACTGTCTCCGTCTGTCCCAGTTCCTTATCTGTAATGGCTATTACCTCCCGATTACCGTCCAGCAACCCCCTCAATTTCCTCCTATAATGCTCAGGAGCTGTTATATCTTCATCCCTTATGTCATTGCTACCTGTCTTATTCCCAAGCCTATTCTCATTCCATACTCGCATCTGTTCGACTTCTCTCACTGGACACGCCTGTGCCAGCTCCTCTCCCTGCTTTATTTTAATAGTTTTATTGGCAGTATTGGTTAACAGTAAGGGAACGGTCCCCGACCTCTTCACCAACAAATCACACACGGTTATATCCCCTTCACTATTATCATACCTATTAGTAGGGACCACTTGGTACAGGTCACTGTTCAGCACTCCATCTGTTATAATCTTGCACTTCCCAGATACAGTAGTCCTAGGACGAAGGTTTATATCTGTCTGGGCCACCACTGGCAATTGTTCATAATTATCCTCTCCCAACAGTATCCCTACCCTGCCCAATGTTATGATGGCGGGACCGAAACGGATCTGTGCCTTATTCTGCCTAAGCCAGTCACTCCCCAAAATTAGCACACAAAACAAGTCAGGTGCCATATAAACCTTAAGTTTACCTCTGGTTCTTACCAACTGGAAAGGTAGCCATGTCATACCCTCTATCCTCATCCTGCTACTATCAGCCTGACTTATTAGTAGAACGACGGGATTAAGTTTCGTTTTTAGTCCCAACTGTCTAAAAAATCTTGGAGCTAACCAGTGACACTGAAGCTCCAGTATCGACAAGGGCCTTCACCTTCTTGCCTCCCAGCAACACATTACGTGTGAAGTCTAGCCCTTCCTTCAGCAAACGGTATAACTGTGCCTTTCTCCTTCCCGTATGTTATCTGCCTTCCTCCCGCTTTCTCGACAACCGAGATGTGGGAGTTGGTGGCAGGAGTTCATCTTTTTCTTGAGGCTCCAATTTCTGCCTACGGGCCCTCCTGGGTGGGATAGAGCTCGGATGACCCTCTTTTCTCGGACTAGCAACCAATTTCTCCCCTCCATTCGAGTTAGGGTTGTTCCGTTCAGTGTGGTCCATCTTTCTCCTGCGAGGACAGGTTTGTCTCAGGTGACCCGCTCCTCCACAGCGCCAACACCTTCGCTCCTTACAACTGGCCGAAAAGTGCCCGACCACACCACATGTCCAGCATCTCAGAGGTCTTCCTTGCACTGGGGCCACTCTGCCTTTTACTTTTTCACGGGTGACCCATCGGCGTTTCCCGGACCCTTTTCCTTCTCAGTAGGGGGCACCAGCGTATTAACTCGCTTTATACCCAGTTTACGGTCTCCCTCTGCCGTACACCACCGAGCCTTGTGCCCGAACATGTCACAAGTCGTGCAGTCTGGCCCCAAAGACCTTGGGTCGCATCCATAATTTGTCGGACAGTCGCGGGCCCGATGCCCACCATACTTGCAAGTCCAGCACATCAGCCCATATCGGCCCGGTGTGGGCTTGTGAAACCCATAACGCAGATCCCATGATCTCCTATTGGGAACTGCCTCAGCCTTCCAGTCCTCTTCCACCTCTTCTTTGCGGTCCCGTATCTGGATCCGCTCCCGGTCCTTCTTTTTCATCACTAACTTGCCCCCCCCCCCGGAGTTCCTACCTACACCCCCTCTTATTCTATCCCAGAGTCGTTCGCTGGTCCAGGCTGACCCGTCCCCCCTTCAGAACATCGCCCCTCAGGTCCCTGTCACTCAGCGCGTCCACATACACATCGGCCAACAACGCCTGAATAGGGCCACTGTCCCGAGACGCCAACCCCGGAAAAGCTAACGCTGCTAGCCCCGCAATTCTGTCCCCCAATTCCTCATTAGTCTCTCCTTCTTGTTGCTGTATCCGGAATAATTTCATGACTACCTCAATGGCCGTACGCTCACTTGCGTATTGCCGCACCAGAGGGGATTTAAACTCGGTCCACGTCAGGGCCGGGTTTTCTTTGTACCCCTCCTATGAACTTTGACACCTGCCCCGCTGCGGCGTCGTAAGCTAGGAGCATCATTTCTCGGTCCTAGAGGCCATAGATCACCTGCTTCTTCTGAATGGACAGAATCCATTCGTGCAGGTCCACAGGGTTTCCTTTATAAGTAGTTAGCTTCATGACAGAACGAAAGGAAAATACTTAACACGGTGGTGGCACTTCAACTGCGTACAAAGTCGACAAAGTCAAAACAAGATCAACAATATTACTGGCAGATCGAAGTGCAATGAGCGAACAAAGGAAACCAAAAAGTGACTTACCTGGGGTCTTCCGCTCCGTGTTTTGTTTCTTTTTCCTCCTTCTTTTGCTGCCTTCTCTTTTCCCCCTTATGTCCCTTTTAGACCAATATAGCCCGAAGACTAGAGTTCTTTCTGGTCTTACTTGCTCCCAACTGGACAAAACAAATGCAACCCTCTCTCTTCTTTCAGACGGTCGTGGCAATTCCCACCGGTCTATTCTGATCACGGGCACCAGTCTAACACTTTCGCACCGGCTCCTCAACATCCGGCGTCTTACTCTCGGCTTTGAGGTGTCTACTCGTTCCTAACCGAACTTAAGGGAGTGGCCATAGGTCACCTGAGCATCCGTAGATTATTCGACCGGTCCGCTGGTTTAATCCTGCTTCCTGCCCACGTTGTGATTTGTTTGATCCAGAAAGCAGAAGGGATTTCCGTCCATTCACGGCCGACTGAAGATGTAGATACGGCTGGGGAGTCTGCGCTAAGAAATTTAGAATGCAGCAAAAAAAAATGAATATCTGCAGAAAGCCAGACAAACATTGATTCAGTGGTTGAATCGGTAATGTCTTTTATATAGCAGAAAAGAATAGTAGAGAAGAGAAACGGGTTACAGAAAAGAAAAGTAAAAAAAACAAAAAACCTCATGCACTGGATTTTAGACAGAGAGAGAGAGAGAGTGCGTGTATATGATCATCTTGTTATTAAATCGTCTCAGAAACGATATATGACTCTTGCGATGGAGGGATAAAGATTTCTGTGCGGGGCTTAAAGTTATAGCGTCACTCCTCCTCCCAACGCTCGCCCGGGCTAATTCTCTCTTCTCTCTTCAAGAATTTTCTCCCATCTCTCTTTTTCAGCATAACTACGCGTTTATATAGATAAACTTGGCTGATTATAACTGACCCTCGGCCCTATTACTTCGCACGCGATTATCAAGGGGTTCTGGCTGCTTCAACCAAAATCATGTGAATTCCAAAGTTCCTTACTCAGCTCTATTTAAATTTTTAACCGATAAAAATTATTTCGACCATTTCCATTGTCTATCTAATGATCCAGATTCAATGGGTACAACTTCTGCAATAGATCAGATTTCCCCATCAGTAAACAAAATGCTCTGATTTAATTTCGCTATTCAAATCTACTCCAATTTCACTAAAAAAAAGTCGTAGCTACTAACCGTAAACCTTAACACAAACGCTAACCTTAAATCTATCCCTAAACGTAACACGTCCCATAATCATAAGCCTAACCGTTAGTAACACTAAGCTTGACACTAAGCTTGGCCCTAACAATAATCCTTAACTCTTACCATAATTCTAACCATAACTCTCAATATAACCTAACTATAGTAGTAACTTTAACGTTAACCGCAACCCTAATCCTCATTACAATCTAACTATAACTATAACTATATACCTAAACACTGCAATAAACCTAACGCTAAAAGACCCTACACTAAACCTAACCCGAAACGCAACACTAGCTCCCACCCGCACAAACCCTATGCATAAAACGTTTACGTTAACTCTCATCCTTAACCTAATTCTAAAAATAATAGTAATCCTAACCCTAACCCGCGTTCTAAACCTAACCATTACCCTAAAACTAACCCTCAAATTAACCTTAATCATTACTGTAACAATCCTCCTAACACTAACATTAAAATAACCCTATACCTTCACCCTAAGCCTAACCTTAAACGCATCCCTGGCCCTAATCCTTATGCTAACCCTAAAAAACTCTACCCGGAAGCCTAAATCTAACCATAACCATAAAACTAATCCTAATCTTACGCATAACAATAAACCTGGCCCTAATTCTAAATTATTCTTAATATTTCCATAATTAATGTAACCTTTAACTTTACACTAAACACTATCCAAAATCTAACATCAACTCTGACCCTAATGCTAACCCACACCATATCCCTAATTTTAACAAAAATCCTTAACACTGTACCGATCCATAAACATAACCATAACCCTAATTCTCTCCAAAACCGTAACCCTAACTCTAAACTTGACTCTAAAAATAACATTAACCCTAACCATCAGTATAACCCTAACCCTAAAGCTAATGCTAATCCAAAACGTAACCACCCGTCTCGTACACAAACAGCTCACTGGTATATGTATTATTAGGTCAAATTATAGCGGATGGCTTTGGAAATATACGAATATGTATTTTGCGCTCATACTTACTGTACTATATATCTAAGCTTAACCATAGCTATATCCCTAATGCTAACCATAACACTCTTCTTCTCGCATGCAGGCATATAAGTGTTACTCAGTCAAAATATGGCTGAGACTTTCAAACTGTTATCAGAATATCTATTAAACCCTCATACGCACATACTGTATCCTGTTCAAAATCGTCATTGCTCTTCAAGGTGTTACAATTTTTTTAGTCTGTGTATATGAAATATATGTGTAATCTTTAACCCTAATTATACCCTAACTCGAAACCTAAACCATCCCTAGCTCTAATCTTAACCCAGACTAATTCTAACTCTTATCTGTATGTTTTTGCATTGCTCGTGCGAATCATCTTTGGGAATATGATTTTCACACACTCTTGTAGCAATGGACTTTATGCAATTTTATTTTGCAAAAATGATTATTGCCTTCGCATATTTATTTACATTCTAGAAGTGTCACTGAAGTTCTTTATTGCTCCTGCGTTGTTTACAAATCTGTATGTATAGAGTAGGTATACTGAACAGAAAGTATATATATATATATATATATATATATATATATATATATATATATATATATATATATGGGGGGTACGTGCGCGCGCGTGTGTGTGCGCGAACAGAGAGAGAGCATTTTAGTATTGCTCGCCCTGTTTCCACTGAGTTTGCACTACACGACCCAGGAATTCGACTTACAATTACTATGTCAACAAATTCAGAAACCAACTCTATTAATCCACTTGGCTATAGTCCAGTTGGACAAACCTGAGTCTAAAACTTGGAGCCTTATATTTAAGGGCAACCATAATACTAACGTTAAATTATCCCCAGCACCTAAGAGAAGGAAAATGATGGTTCCTTAAGCATAGATTCTCAGGCTAATAAGAATTTTTTTTAGACTTACAGCTTCTTGGAGTATGTTTCTAACGGATCGAGTAAAAAGACATTTCAAAACATTTCTGCTGTTTGATAATTTGTTCAGATTTTGTGGTTCGGTCAAACCGAGAACTTTTCAGCTCTCCCTTATTTCTGTAAGGATATCATTATTTTGCCCAGCTTCGTTGACATTCATTTTCATTATATATTCCACATATTTTATAAGTATTGTAATGGAATGAAAATAGTGGGCATGAAAACTAAGAACTTCGCTTTTGGCCCGTGAGTCATGCGCGAACGTTTTATCTTTTTGTATTGGGAAATGTGTTGGTTCGTGCCTGAATTTGAAAATCATTGTTTTAAGGAGTATATATCAAAACGTTTATCATGCAAAATTTGTTTAGTCAGGGATAGAATTTATATATATGTGCGAAACTGCACTGGCCACTAAAAACCAATTTAAAGTTAATCTTTCCTTTTTGTGTTACTTTCAGAGTATTAGCACACACAAACACACACACGTACATACACACACACGTACATACACACAAACACACACACACACACACACACACACACACACACACAAACAACCAAAGCTGAATTCATTAAACACATTTAATTTATTTTACATTTGAAATCATTTCAGATATTCATTTCAAATTTTATTATTTTTTGTTATTGTTGCTTGATGTTTGATTTCTATTCGAACAGGAAAATTTAAACAGATTTTTTTAATTATTTTTATCTGAAATCGGATAATATATTTTTGTTCGTTTTTCAACACGCCTCAATCATACATTATAGATAATATCAAAAGTTTTAAAGTAAGTTTAACAAGGATTTTTTAAGAATTTCTTCAGATACAACCGCCACATCAATATTTACAACGCGCATTTATAAAATAAGCACCGATAGTTAAGAGAAATCTTATGCCACTAAAAAGTTTTAAGATTATGCCCATGAAAGATGAACTTTCGTCGAGATGCGAGTTCAAATCTCAGGGGAATTTTTCTCTTTCGATTTTGTGCCGATAATAAAACATACTGTAGCTCGTAATGAAAAATGCTTATTCTGATAAATTAAAATATTCTATTTATAAATTTATTTAATATTAAATATAGTTGAATCAAGATTTAGAAAAATAATAACTTCGTAAAAGATGAAGTATATGTATGGTTAAAACCTTATAAGAAGGTATAAATCTGGGCGTCGATTCTTGGAATAACAGCGTATGCGTGTGTGTACGAACAGATGTATGGATAAGGAAGAAAAATAGAGAAAGAATTTGGAGTTAAAATGTTCAGCTTAAATGAACCAATGGCTGGTCCATATGTAAGAGATAAAAGTAAAATTAAATATGCCGTACTTACCTTTTCCATGCAGTTCACCCGACATCGAGCAATCAAGAGAATTTCTTCCGGGATTTCAGCCGCATCGTGGGAAATAATTTTGTTCCATGTGAGCACAAGGAAAACTCCACTCCAGTTAAAGGAAAACATCGATACTCAGTTTTCAGGAAGAATACTATTGATCGATGGGCCCTTACTTGTGTCCAAGAATAAAGGGGAAAGCATAAAGTGTGAGAAAAGCAATGCGTCAACAAAATAGTCCAGTCCATCTATGCATCTCTGATATTTTATTGGAAAATTTAATTCATGTTTGGTATTTTCGGATGAACTTAAACTTTCTCGTGGATACTATTTATGACATTAAGATTTACCAAATGTATTGTAAAATTATATTGAAATAACAGTTGTTTTTACTTATGTTTTTATGGTACGATATAGAATTGCTTTAATATTATTGGGACGAAAGCATTTAGATGTTCATTAATTTTATTGCTATAGATACTCATGCAATTGTGACTACACGCAATGATATATATATATATATATATATATATATATATATATAATTTCTCGTGATAAGTAATGAGTGTTCATAAATTTGTTATATTTTAGTTATATATTTGGAAGAATAACTTATGTTTTGTATACATCTTGTTCTATTTTAAATCAAATATATTAACAAAGTAAATTTGAGATATTAATCACAAAAGTATCCTTGACCCCTTTTAAGGTCACCTGAAATCATTATATTGAATGAAAATTTTGAGATGTCTTTTCTTTTCTGATAAGAACTTCTGTTGTATTTTGTAGACCTTCATATCATGACACCGAAATTATTTCAAACACCATATTTGCATTGAATTTAACAATTATAGAACTGTCAACACATAATCTAAAAGTAATTCACAAAGGTAAATTTTGAAATCTTAGAATCAACTACAACTAACTTAGACCAGTACATTTTTAATAAAAAAGAAAAACAATTTTATGCAATAATTAAAAAGTCACTTTGCAATTGTTAGTAAATTTTTAATGTAAATTATTTGACTTTATTTTGTGAATTTTTCTTCAGAAATGAAAATCTATGCTTAAATCTATACCTTCCGAAATTTTGTGTTGCTTATTTTAATTTTTGTGTTGTTATGAGTAAAAACTTTCTACAAGTTTTTCCATACTAATCAATTACTCCGATTCATTTACTGGGAATTTTATATTAAAAATTAAGTGTTAAAATAAAGCAGGTGAAGCTAATGTAAGAAAAATGTATCAATACAACAAAAATTAACTTATGAAAAAGTTGCTGTGGGAAATATTAACTTATTTTTGATAGAAACTCATATTTTTAATTATCGTATCAGGTAAGGAAAATATATAATTTACTTACAAATACTTTCAAAGTTGCAATATCCAAAGAAAATGAAGCAATTATTTAAAAAAATATATTATAAATTTAATAAGATTATTAAAAATTGTCAAGTAACTGAATTGAAGATAACAGCAAAATGAATAGAATATAAATCATGATGTCAATATATAAAAAGGAACTTACCTGTTATGTTTTTATGCTTGAAAATATTCTTCTTAGCTCATAGGTGAGAAGGCTAATCAAAGAGTAATTAAGATTTAGTGTTTTCGGAAGATTATCGCACGTTCTTACGATAAGTCAGTAATTTTATGGAAAAAATTAAGTTATATTTTGGACTGGAAATATATATTATAGTCAAATACTACAGATTTGAGCTAAATAACAAAACAGTAATTATTTTATTTTAAAATTTTAATTTTAAGTACTCACTGAAAATGTCTTTAGCATGAACATTTATACTGAGTATTTTTATCCAATTCATTACAAAGCTTGCAATTAAATTAAAAGTTGAAATACTTTTTCTTTATTTTATAGCCACTTAACTCATTACAGTGTGCAAATTTAGAGAAACATTAGAATAAACTTTGCTATGTTTTTATGATTAAAAGACCTCGGAAAATCCTGTTAGGTTTTGCAAAATTGTATTAAATGTCACAAGACACCATATAAAATGTTAAAATCTTTAAATAGTTGTAGAATGTAGTCAATAATGTACTTCTTTTTCACTCAAACAAAACACGATAAAAAGAAAATTTAAGATGATATGAAAAGAAACGGTATATTAGTTTTTATTCTTAAAAATGATAATATATTCGATTTTTGTATATATCATATTCGATTTTTGTATATATCATATTAACCTATTTGCAAATTTACTTCCAAAGTTGTTTTTTATATAATGTTAGAAAAATTGTTCTTTTCATCCAAAATTCAAATTAATAATGGGCATCCACAGTGTTGTGTCTGTGGGAAGTTTTTTTCTTTAAAGATGTCATTAATTCAATACTTTTAAAAAGTCGAAACGTTGCTAAACGAAGATTTATTGTTTTTCATGAAGAAAAGTTCTTGAAAGTTAAATGTTGAATGTTTGCAGCCTGCACTTAAACTTTACAACTTTTCAACTGAGTAATCTCAATTTTCAGTGGTCAATCGATAGCAACGGAGTGTTCACAAGTTTGTATTGAGTTGAAGACCTAGGGGCTCGACTGTAGAATCTCGTCGTCCATCAACATGTCTGTCGTCTTTTGCAAGTGAGTTAAAACTACAATTCACTGACAAGCAATGGATAGCTGCAACGACGGCAACGTTAGCAAGAGACAACAGCATCGCTGCGACTCATTTCACATAGAGACAAACTCTTCTTGTCAACACTTGGCTCCGCCTTTCAGGTTTTATATTACTTGTAGCCACACCTATTTTTCTTTTCGGCGGCAGTAGTATCAATTCGTAATTATCCTTCCTCCTCCCTACTTTCCTTTTCCCAACCTACTTCGACAATTTTATTTCAATTTTCTTTACTTTGATTTCTTATCACGACTGCTCTTTCTCCTAATTTGCTTCTTTGTGTTTATTGAAAAAAAATATTCTAAGTTAAGTTTTAATATTCTCCAACCATCACCGTCACCAGAGTTTCCCACTTCCCCTCATCATTCTCCGTAACTAATCCTAACCCCCTTTCAATGTCCTTTACAATATTCCTAATATTTCCTTTTCTTTATTTTATTTTCTATGCTTTTTCATTTTTGAATCTTTAATTTCCTTCTTCTTCCTTTTCTCTTGAAGATTTATTTCCCTTTATTTTGAAAGCTTTTGGGCGCGCGCACAGGCACTCAAACACAAACACACATACACACACAAACACACATACAACTACACACACACTCATACACACACAAACACATACATACAATTCTATCTTTCTCGTTCAACTTTTACTTCCTATACATGCAGGTGCCGCATGTAAGATCGTGCAATCGATATTTTTGCATGACATGAACGTGTGGAATTTTTATTCATCTTGTAAATAAGTTCGTAAAGATAAATGCGAAGTTGCTCATGAGGCAAATCCTTGAATGAACTGTTAACGTTTACGATCAACATGAAGTCAATTTGAGACACGAGTTTATTTTTTGGTTAGATTAATTGTGGTTAACGGACAAGTGTTTTGGTATGAAGATTTGAACACATGAACATGAACATGAACATCTTGCTTTGAATGTGGAAGAAGCATAAGGTATATGCATATTAATCCTATTCTTGTACATTCTTCAATAATAACTTATATTTTAATTTGGATCTAAACAAAACATTTCTTCAAGATTTCACATTCTTCTAACCAATCTAACATACATATACACACACATACATATATATATATGTGTGTGTTATATTAATTATATTAATTTGTATGTGCATATATATATATATATATATATATATATATATATATATATCATCATCATCATCATCCACATCATCACACATCCCCGTGGATTGTGAATTGTGCTTTTTCTTGAGTTCTCATGCAGGTTGATGCGATTTGCTTTAATAGTACATAGAGTGAATAAATTGCTATATTGTTTCTTTCTACCAGTGATTAATGTGGAAAATTATGAATTTCCTGCATAAGTTTTTTTTTTTTTTTTTTTTTTTTTTTTTTATAAAAAAAAAAACAATTTTGAATTTCTCCCAGATTTTGATATCTTTCAAAGCG
The DNA here is from genome assembly GCA_963932145.1 of Acanthosepion lycidas. Taxonomy (NCBI): domain Eukaryota; kingdom Metazoa; phylum Mollusca; class Cephalopoda; order Sepiida; family Sepiidae; genus Acanthosepion; species Acanthosepion lycidas. The sequence continues at coordinate 44,442,084 of OZ010605.1, forward strand.
GTGAAAATGCAAAAAAAAATATATATATATATATTTGCTATATTTGCTATTACACTTGTAATCACATAAATCTTCGACATTCCAGCATTACCTTTATTTCATTTTATTTCAATATTTTATTTGTGCCAAATTAATCCTTAATAATTCCAATTAGCATACATGAGAATGCTGATTTTTGGGAAATCAATAGAAGTGATTACTTTTCAGCACCCCCTCTTTGTCTCGCATACAATTGTACACACATACACACACACACACACACACACACATATTCAGTGTATAAACAGTTTTTTTACGAAAAAAACACTCAATGTGAATATGTTAATACAGCACAGGTAAATCCAGGAAAAAAAAACAGAAATAACCTCAGTTTGCAACTAAGTCGTCATCGTCTGTCATTTGAATTAATTAGCGAGGTTCGTGGTTCATATCTAAGCCTGAGCATACCATGTATTAATTAAGAGTTAGATGGCACAGTAGAAATTTATTTTCATGCTTATATTTAGAGGCCATTTCCGAAATTTATTCTATAATTTATTTTGATCAGTGTACAGAATTACATTCAATTTCTTTCACGAGTACAAATTTCATCATTTTAACTCTTCCATAAAATCAACCACCCTTTTCCCAAATTTCAACCTCATCTCAAGCGTCTGTTCCGAATTATCCTTCTGTTAACATTTATAATTCGGCAGTATACGAAAACAGTACATGTTTTCGTGTAGCTTCCTCTTAAAAGAGGTCGCATGACGTGAAAAGTATTGCTTCCAAGGTATCTTGGTGGCTGCAATAATATATCAGTCAATATCAGTTCTTTCATTCGCTTTCACATTAGTTTGGTGCAAATCATTCCGTGTCAAACAATCACCCTTCAAATTCATAATCTCTTATTATGCCTTCCACAGGAATTAGTTTTAAATCCCTACTATAAGGCAGATTTTTAGTTATGTTTTTAATTTTTCCTCGCTGACAGAAAATTGATTTTGAAATGCATAAAGGAAAACCTCATGCCTAGAGGAAAAGTTGTTTTTTGCAAAAAAGAAATAAAGAATGATATAAATCAATTTTATAATGTTAAGTGTGAAGGAAATATAATCAAATTATAACAGAAGAGAAATTATTCGATTCGAATGTTAGTCTATACAAAGTATCGGACAGTTTAAATAAATGTAAATTTAAGTTCTTTTTTCTTAAAATCTTCCTTGTTCAAAAACATCCTTAATGTATATCCCATGAAACATAAAAATAAATAGACACCGACGATTACTGGTAAAAGAAATATAATTGAAAATTGTTAACACCGTCCCATATGTTCTGATACAACTAGAGGATTTTGCACCCAAAACGGGTCTCTAATAAACTCTGTTAATATTGTCATTTTGACTTCATTTAAAATTCCGTGAATATACAAAAAAGCAAAATCCAATTGACTTGAAAGAAAATGTCTTATTTTTTTACTATTTACATTCCTTAAATTATTTTATTGATTCATCGCTTTCTTCAATGTAACATCAGTTACTCATCTGCATTCAAAAAGTCTTACATATCATCAATAAACTGCTGGCCACGGCCCGAATGGTGATTTGGACGACGCGACAGGAGGAAGTCTTGCGAGGCAACCGTCTTTCTCATCAGGATCTAATCCGATTCTTTGAGCATCAGCTCAAGATGAAGATTAGAACTGATAGAAAGCGATTGCATTCGACAGTCTTCAGCGAAAGGTGGGTGAAAGAGGCGAGCTTGGTTCGTTTGAACGGGGCTAACCTTTCTCTTCTAGGTCAACCTACATCACATAGGAGTGATTTCCTGCGAATACCTTGGTTTGGTTAGACAAGCTTTTGTGTGCCTAGTTAATGTGAGTAAGTGTTGTTCCTGGCCTGTTCCCGGCTGTCTCTTTGGTTATGATCCAAGTTGAGACTCCCAACCTCCCCAGTTTGTTTTCGCCCATTTTTATCTTGACTGGGTCAGCTTTTTATTTCTGATGTCCGTATATTTTTCTCCTTTCCCCCTCCCTTAGTGAGTGAGCTTCTTGATTTTGTCCAATTGGCGGAATACAGCGGCCTCTCTATTTGATGGTTGGACGGGCCCTACTAACATCAGTTTAGTTTACTTTGTGTTCATGTTTAGTTTGTTTTGGTGTTCAAATTTTACATCATAGATTTTTATATATAATTATTTATTATCATTCAATTTTTATGTCACGGGGCGCGTTTTGTATAATCACCTTGAGAGATGCTATGGTGCATGAAGGATTGATTGGTGACGGACGAGTCTTTATGGTGAATGGTCAAATTGTAATGCGTGAATGGGTCGTGAATCGGATTAGCTAGATATAAGATAGTTAGTGATGACCAGCCTCAACCCCTCCCCATTTTGACCTGGTGTCGTAATTGTGTAATTTCACACTATAAATATTAATAAGCTGTCTAACTACCCTGACCCTTTACCGACCGGTTTTTGCCACGTCATATTTGAGATACTATTACCTGGATTATTTTGTGAACTCCATTTCGTTTCTGCTAAGTCTTTTTTGTATTTTGCCTTTTTCTTACGTTTCAGTTTTTAACTGACTGATTTTTGAAAAGATTTTTGATTTTTTTCTTTTTCAATTTGATACCCTCCCCAATTTTTCTTTTTTCCTTTTTCTCCTCTCATTCTTCTTATTATTAGCTTTTTGATTTTCTTTTATTTTAAAATTAATATTTTATATTTTCCGTTTCCTTTTTAATTTTCTGTAATCCCCTGCTAGAGTTTATCGTTTTTTATTTACGTCAGACTTTATTTTTTTCTTTGTTTACGTTATTACGTGTTATATCGTTCTTTGTTTTCCCTTTTTAAATATCCGTTAAGTCTTCTGTATTGAACTTGTTAAATCTTTTCTGTACATATTTGTTTTAATTTTCTTGTATTTGTAATTTTTGTCTAATCTGTTCTTTTTTCTTTGTTTTGATTTTCTTCGTTAACGGGCTGACTTGGTATTTACATCGGCCATATTTGTTTTTGTGATTTGTTAGTTTCGTATTAGTTCCGTATTTTCTTTAGTTTTCTAGTCCTATTACTATTTTATTTATTGTTGTTTGAATTTCTTCGTGTATTTTTATTCCTTTTCATACGTTTAACTTCTTTTTTGTATAATCATTTTTAAAGGAAATTTGTGATTGTTTTGTATATTTATTTTTGTCCGTCTTTTTAAAGTTCAACGTTTTATTCTTGTATGTATTTTGCGTAAGGTTTTGTCTTTTGCACGTCTGTCTTATTGTATTTGTTTTAGTGATTTGTTTATCCTTTTATTTTTTAGTACTTTATTTTTGTAAAAGAAAAATATATAAAAAAAGGCTTTAAGTGTATTAAAAATGGCTCCCAACAAGAACGTAAAAAAAACTTATTTGGGACTAAGAAAAGAAAAAAAAAAGACTGAGCCACACGATCAATCGGAAGAAAATAAAACTTCGGATATTTCTAATGAATCGTCAACAAGTATGGTGACCGATAAGGATCAAAAACTTCAAGAAAAGTGTTTAGCAGGAAAGAGACAAAATTCTCCCACTCCTGCTGAAACTATGGAGGCCGAAGCAGGCCAAATTACCCAAAATAAATCAAATATTATAGAAACCGAAACAGGACAAGACGCTGATACAAGAAAAGACCTGACAACAGACAATTCCAACAAAGATGACAAAGTAGCGGTCGGGGAGACGCCATCTTGCTGGTCGTCCCCACCTAAATGTAATATCAACATCACGGAGTTCCCTGAGAACCCAAAAAGCTACGCTCATCTTGTTACAAAAGATGAGCTCTTGACAAATCTTGAGGAACTACAGGTTGAGGAAAGAATTGTGTTGGTCTTTGTGGTGGACAAGTGGTTCGCGCAAAATTTGTCGCTCCACAAAAGACACCGTCATTAAATCACTGACGTCGCTGGAGATTACACCACAGAGAGTCATTAAAGGCAATGTTGGACATACTGTTACCCACGCCTGCCGACTGTGAAGCAGTGGCCTTATTACAAAAGATCTGATACTGAGGACTGAATATCAAGGCAGGCGTAGGACCAACGTTTCAATTTATGAGGTCCCTCCTCATATTGTCGGGGAGCATTTGGCCGCCTATCTGTACCAATTTGGCCAGATACTCAGTGCGTCCGCTGACGATCTGACAGGAGATGGAGTTTTGAACTGCCTGGATTTGAGGGTCAGAAGATGCCGATCATAGTAACAGGTCGAAGACCTGCTTGCTGAAAGTGTGGACAGACTGGTCACCTGTCCTCTTCCTGCCCAGAGATGAAGGCCTCTCGAGTTCTGGCGCCCACCGACCCAAATCCACCTCCGGCTGAGTCTTGTTTCCGTCTCTTCTGTAATAATCATGCCAACAGCCGGGACCGGTGTGGTAAAATTCCCGATTGGGTCTGTCTCATGGCCCCCATTCACCGAAAAGCCTTTGTCCGCCGCTAGTGCGGTTGTGGAGGAGGAAAAGGTGAAATGGCAAGTTGTTGGTAAAACTAGAGCGAAGCTCCGGGCAGCGGTTTCTCGTCCCAATGAAGCCCCAACGGGAAAAGACACAAACAGTCCCACTCCCTCAAGCAGTTCTAAGGGTGTCTCCCCGACCAGATATTCAGAAAAATTACAACAAAAACAAAAATATGAACCATCTTATGAGAAAGCAGAAAAATTGCGGCAACTCAAAGATTCGCTCAAACATGGAAAAAAAATCTGACATTAACTCCTCGGCACCGTCTTCTCCGTCAACCAAACAACACATCATGACCCCTCTTCCAGTCCTAAGATCCTCATCTCTATCTCCCACAAAAATGACAAAATTAAAAAAGGCCCCATCAGAGTTTCACCTGCCAAAGACCAAACTTCGACTACTGCTATTAGCCCCAAACCATCCCCTGGTTAGCTAGTCTGAATGTCCGAGGCCTGAGGGCGGAGTCTCGCAGGGTGAGGCTCCTTCGTGACCTTAAGCGTCTCGGAGTGAATGTTTGTTGTGTACAAGAGACCCGTTTTTCTACTCATGACTATGAGGACATTGTGTCTAGAGGTTTCTCCCTCTATTCAACATGTTTTGATGGTCGTTCGAGAGGTGTCTTGGCTGGTGAGCAAGTCTTTGAAGGCTGCGTGTACTCTTGTCTTCGCAGATCCGGCGGGGAGGTTTTGCGTGCTGGATGTTACCATAAAGGATAAGGCTCTGCGTCTAATTAGGGTTTATGCGCCCAATGTCCATTCTGAGCGGCCTGCTTTGTTTCGGCAGATCGAGCCGTTTTTTATGACATCTCGTCGGGTAGTTTTAGCGGGGGATTGGAATTCTGTCCTTGATCCCGATATAGATCGTATAGGGCCAAATTCGGGTACTTACAACCGAGGCGTGAAACCATTTCGGGACTTTATCGACAAGTTTGATAAGAACCGGAATGAGCACCCTCTGGAGGTAGTTTGGACAAATAGTAGCGGCTCGGATTCTGGGGCTATTTCTAGCTACCTCGACGGAATCTTAAGAGAGTCGATGTAGGGCTCTTAGGGTGTTCAAGTTTTCATTATATAGTTTATTCGGACCATAGGCATTTCCGGGTCCGTGTAAACCTAAGGTGTAAGGTTAGGTTGGCTGGATACTGGAAATTAAACTGCTCACTATTTGGTGAACAAGATTTCCGAGACCAACTGCTATGATACGGGCAATGCCTGGTGGGACAATTTAAAATCCAAAATTAGAACGTTTGCTGCTGATTTTAGCCGTCAACTCAATCCAGGTAGATTAGCGGCGCAAACGGCTTTAGAGCAAATAGCAGATGATTTGTGGCACCCTCTGGGTTGACAAAAGACTTTGTTCAGCGGGCTTGGAGAAATCTCCAAACTGCCGTCGCTGTAGTGGAGAAGTCGAGACCATTGGTCACGCCATTTTTCATTGCAGGGTGGTAGCGCCATTGTGCAGGTTTGTTGAAGGTCTCATGGTCCGCATGCTGCAAGAAAAGTTCTTCGTCCTTGAAGCCAGTTCTCGTTACGTGGTCAGTGATGTCAGTTCTCTGGTGGATGCGGGGCGATTTTCGTTTTTTCGCCTCTGTGTGTTTTTCGTTTTTTGTTGACGTGTCTGGATGAGTGCATGTCTGTGTGAGTGCTAGGGATGAATGCATTTTTTATATTCTTATAGGCCCGCATTGATTTCGTCCAGTGAACTGATGTTTCTGCCACATTATGTATTGTGTTTTTTTTATTACTAACAATGATTTTGTTTAGTTTCTTGTAAATAGATTAATGTATATTGTATATACTCATTTGGGATCTTTTTAATTTGTTGTTTTTATCCCCCCCCCCACATACGACGATTTATACATATGGGGACTATTTAGTTTTTCTTTTTGTTTCATTGAGACAGTGATGTATTATGGTGGATTTAGTAAGCGAGTTTAGTAAGAATGTGTTGTTTTGGCGTTAGGAATATTGTTTGTATATTTGGGTCAGTGCTTGTGGTTAGCTAAGTTTAAAATTAAGACAGATGAAGTCAGTCATCCCCTTTTTTAGGCCTTGTGTCACATTTTCTGTATATTTCACAGAAATAAATATCTGTAATGTGCTGTCTAAATAGACCACCACAAGCAGTGGTTTACCTACTTCACGCCGCAGGCGAGTATTGTATTTTGTTGATGTTATACAGATTACCATTTCATTTCCAACCCCCGTTTTGGTTATTCCGCATTCAGTAACCCTTTTTACAAAGAAAATCTTTTCTTTCATTGAGAATATGCTGTTCTACTAACCTCTTTGTCAAAGCAATGTGAAATTTCAGGTGAAAAACTCATTTAGCCTTATATAACAGGAAAGATTTGTGACAAATCGTGAATAAACATATTTTGATTTTTGTTCGGAAATCAAGGCTTTGAGTTCAAATCAATGCTAAATCGTTAAAAACCCAGCATAAGTTTTAGATCATAGAAAATCAAAAGGTTGTATGTTTGGAGCGAGTAAGAGCTGAAGCAAACAATGCATTAGAACGGAGTTACACTCATGAATAAAATAAAGAGTTTTCTTGGATATTTCATTCAAAATTATGTATTAAGAAACCAAGTGAGACTTTGTATTAAAAATAACAAAAATGTGGATATTACACTGAATGAATCATCGATCATGCCGCTGTCTTACCTCTCTCTCCCCATATCTATCTATCTATCTATTTCTGTTGACTTCCCAAAATATCGGAAATTTTGTTGGTTTCTTGTCTTCTTTATATCTTTTTATTTACTGTTTTTAAAAATCCCTTGATGTTTTGAATAGTTTTAAAAGATAACGATTTTGTAAACACAATAAGCATTTTTATTCATCTTTTTTTCATATTTATTTATTTTTAAAAGTATATTTTGATTGACCAAAAATTAAAAATATCATCAAGTTATCGTAAGAGAGAAAATATAGAAGTCCACAAAGTAGACATATATTTGATAAAAAGACACTTGCAATTTACAGGGTTGACCACCTCTATACATCGGAGCATTAGAGAAGTCGAAAACTGTACCGTTTATAATACTACACTCTAAGATGGAACGATTTATTCAATGGTGAATGCCAACGCACTTTGAGCTTTAGGGGTTGTCAGCATTCTACATTGCTTTTAAATCAACTTTCGTCTGCAAAAGCCTCGAAACTTAAGGCCAGCTTTGTGTCTAAACAATCTAGTTAGTTGTCAGTCACGTCGTTCCGGAGGAAAGCGAAGAATATGAAAGAAAGAGACAAAGATGGAAAGCATTTATTTGTGGGGGGGGGGGAGTAGTAAGCAGTAAACGGGGCAAGGTGAGGTGAACAACAAAGAGAAATAATAACCTTATTTTGATTTTTGAACAGAGCATTAACCATCTAGATGTAACTTTGGAATCGAGTGATTTCGACTGATAAAATTCTACACGATTAAAAGATTTTGCTTCCAGAAAAATTCGGTATTTTATCCTGTTTTAATCTTTATCGTGAATGCTTTCGTGAGTCTAATTTGGAAGTAGAGATATAAAAAGAAAGAAAAGGCGAACGTTTATTTACTGACAAACTCTTAATTACACATACGACTATTCAATTCATTGTTTATAATTTAAATTGAACTTTTGGGGACATCTCTTCAGCCCTAAATAAAACCATTAGCTATTGTTTGATTGTCATCTTATATTTATTTATTGCAACTTTCAAGTAAAAAGAAGATTTTATGAACAAAAATTATTTCTTCAATAAAAAATATAAGAAATTATGTTTTAGATTTATTCATAATACATCTTTTATTTTTATTAGTGAAAGAAATTAGCATAGATTGCTAATATATTTCAGTATGCCAACACAGAAAATTTGAAAAATCACCAAACATGAAAGTATGAACATAAAAAGGAGGTAGATGCAGACAAAAAAAAAAAATCCGGAAGACGATGGAAAATACTTTTTACAAATTACATATGATAATATTCGTGTATTTGCTTTGTTTCTCATAAAATATAATGTACGTTAAAGAATTTGGAGTTAACGTATGGCAATTTGTCATCGATAACATTCAGGTTTTTCCCTTAGGATTAGGGAAACAATCAGGTCTTTCACTTTGGCATAGAAACAATCAAGTCTCTCCTTTCGTTTAGAGAAATATTCAGGTATCTCCATTTGGCATGGAAACAGGTAGATCTCTCACTTATTAGAGAAACAGTCTTTGATTAGAGAAAGCCAGGTCTTTGATTAGGGAAAATCGGATCTCTCCCTTTGATTAGGAAATTAATCATGCCTCTCTCTTTGGTAGGGAAACAAACAGGTCTCTCTCTTTAATTAGCAAAACACTCTAGTATAGAAACAATCAGGTCTCTAACTGATTAGAAAATTAATCAGGTCTCTCCTTTTGATAAGGGAAACAATCGGGAATTTTCCTTTGATTAGGGAAAACATCAGGGTATCTCACTCTGGTATAGAAACAATCATATAGAAACTGTCACTGAGTCGAGAAATAATCAGGTCTCTCCCTAATAAGGGAAATAATCAGTCTTTGGAATGAAAACAATCAACTCTCTCACTCTTTGGTATGAAAATAATCAGGTCTCTACTTTTGATGAAGGAAACAGTCAGGTCTCCCTTGCGTAGGAAAACAATTATGACTCCCCCTTTGATATGGAAACAATAAGGTCTCCCCCGTTGATTAAGGAAACCATCAGCTTTCCCAATCTTGTATAGAAATGATCAGGGCTCTCACTAATTAGAGAAAAAATCAGGTCTCTCCATTTGATGGGGGAAAAGCCAGGTCTCTGTCTTTAATTAAGGAAACAATCAGGTCTATCCCTTTGATTACGGAAACAATCGTGCATCTCTTTTTGCATGGAATCAATCGTATTTTCCTCTTTGGTCTGGAAACAATCAGATTGATTAGGGAAACAAAATATTGATATTCGTTTTACAAATTTTAAAAATAAACAGTTAGGTATTTTATGCACTAAAAAGTTGTTAAATAATAAGCATATATTGTAAAAATTGCTTCGGTCCGTAGAAGTTTTTATTATAAAATCAAGAAACCATAAATTAAATATTTATTTCAATTTATGAACTGGGATTTTGAATATAATTAGTATCTGATATATTCCCTAATGGAATCAACTGTCACATTTCAGTGATCAAGTCGAGCCTTCAAGTTGAGGGCCATCTGCAATGTTTTCCTTTGCAAGACACAGTACGGTAATGAATACTTATTTGCCTTTCAACCCAGATATTTTTAGGGAACTGGTTAGGTGGTCAGCCGCGGAGCGACTATACGACCACGCACAATCATAGGGCTGAGATGGTGATGATGAAGGTATCCGTTTGAATATCGCCTCGTCATAAATCACATTTAATTAACCTCATCATAACACACAAATTTTATAATACTGACAAAATCAACAAAAGCAACAGAAAACAAAACAGTACGAAAATTAGTAAAACGGTTGAGATGTATCTTTTTGTTTTCCTGCTGATGAGTAGATGTGTAGTCAAATGTTTGCCCAATATTTACATTCACTGAATTTCTTGTACGTAACTTGACTAAAAACAAAACAAAATAAAATAAATTCATGTATACGATTTTTTATCAAATTTGTATTAATGAAGGATTGCTACTTTCTATGGACATCTTGTCTGGGTAAGCAAGGTAAGTAGTGCCTCACCTGACGAAAGAGATACAGTCGTGACTGCGCGTATATGTGTGTGTGCTTCAGTCTCTTTAAGTTATATATGAATACGTATTTATCTATAACACGAGAGTCACAGCATAAGTAATATCACCTATTATGTTAGTCCATGAAATCAAATGTGAATGTTGGTAATATGCCAATAGGAGTTGAACTTTCTCAACAGTTACCCATACTTACATTTTGACTTGATAACACCTGAGCAATCTGGCAAAATGGTATTTGATATGAAAATGCGTACAAAAGCAAAGGGTGTCACTGAATTACTTCATGTAAAAGAGATTTATGGAAACCAAACATTGGATATGAGCACAGAAACACATTTTAGCATTGGCGACAAACCACGTTCCGAAGCGCCATGCACAACTGTTAAGACACAAAGTGAAAAGCCCCTGTTAATCATCAGCGAAAATCCATGACCAGTAGTGAGGACTATGTGAAAGAATAATCTATTTGAAAATTTGTACTTGAAAACTTGATCTATCTAATAAGTATACCTTGTATCTGTTGTAATTTCCGTGGAAATTAATAGGAGGCATTACTATCGGAGAAACTATAATCGAATGCGTTAACTAAAGTTCCATTTAAGAGTGAGAGAAAAGAGAAAATGATTGACAATCAGGGGACGATTACCCACTCCCTTGTTTTATTATCAGCGTTTCATTCTGAGGCATGAGGATAAAACAAAGTGCGAACGTTTTAGTTATTTTTATTTTATGATATTTTGAATTACATGCATCTTCAGTTTTAGAAAGAAAATGTCTTAAGATAGATTTATTTATAACTGCAAAATGTTTAAGTAAATTTCTGGATTTATATTTGTAATTAAATCTAGTTCTTTTAAAATATTTTTCAATAGATAAAGTGAAATATAGGCACATTTGATATCTTCTTTAAAATGAAAAATGATTTTGTTCATTCGTTGAAACAAAAGGGAGGTGAGAGAGAAGAGAGAGAGAGAGAGAAAAAATATGATACCCACGATTACATCCAAGGTTGAAGAAATCTTAAATGCCTGTTGCTATGTCGCTCTAATCATGAAATCATACTTTTGTGAAGATGTCGATAAAACGAGTTAAGACATTTTTCCGAATACATTCGCTTTCATAAAGCTTTCGTTTTGATTCACAAGACATGCCTGACATTCTAATTGCCTCAGTCACCCAACTTTAGGGTGACGTTGGTTGGTTGGCTCTGACCAGCAAGATAAAGAAGAAGGAGTTCCGAATTTTTGTGACGTCAAGTTCAGTGGAACATTTATTTCAATGAAAGTTGGTATATAAAACTTCCTCAACATTATATTGCTTATAACACATTTCTCAGTAATTAAACACCATATTTTCGTGTTGTTACATCCCGAAACACATTTAAAGCGGTTCTCACTCGGTTCTCGCGCAATAGTTTCCTGTTACTTGCGGCTGACCAGCGTTAAATAACCAATAACCGCCTTAACCCTTTATTTATACTTCACGTCGGTATATTTCATTGAATGGACAAGAGGATTATTTGATAAACACAGAGATGGGCAGATTTAAAAATGTACCAATATGAACAGAAGCGTGTATGTGCGCTTGTGGAAACGAACGATGAATTTTGTTAAGTGTAAGCTCTGTTATTTGATTTTAGTACTGCAGAGGTTTGCAAGGCAAAAAGGAACAGCCAAGAGAGTGAGGAATACGTTCAAGATTTCATAGGCACTTATTAGATTAAACATAAAAAGAACTATATTTATCACATTTAAAGAACGAAAATTTTGAGGAAAATAACTTTGAAGAGAAATATTTAATTCCTATTTGTATACGGGTATTTAAAAGTGTTTGAAGAGGAAATTATAATTCATACTTGTATGCAAGTATTTGCAAATAATTGAAGAGAATGATTTAATTTATATTTGTATGCGGGTATTTGCACGTGTTTGAAGAGAAAGATTCAATTCATATTTGTATGAGGATATTTGGATGAATTAAATCTTTCTCTTCAGAGAAACATTTAATTCATTATTGTTTGAGGGTGCTTAAAAGTGTTTGAAGAGAGTGATTTTATTCTTATTTGTATACGGAAATCTGTGAAAAAAAAGGTTTAATTCATTACTTATGTTGGTATATGCAAATGTTTGAATAGAACATTTTCATTTATATATTGGGATTTACAAGTGTTTGTAGAGAAAGATTTAATTCATATTTATATGAAGGTATATTGACGTGTTCGAAAAAACAGATTTTTAAGTGTATAAAGAGGAAATTTTACTTTTTTCTATGCAAGAGAATGAAGAGAAAGATTTTATTCATATTCGTAAGCGGGTATTTGCAAGTAATTGGGGAGAACGATTGACTTCATAATTTATGCTGGTACATACAAATGTTTCAAGAGGAATATTGAATTTCGTATTTGTATGTTGGTATATACAAGTCTTTGAAGAGACAGATTTAATTTCATGATTATACGATGGTATATAAAAATGTTTGAAGAAAAAGATTTTATTTTATATTTTTATACTGGTATATACAAGTGTTTCAAGAGAAACATTTAATTTCATATTTGTATGCTGGTATATACAAGTGTTTGAAGAGAATAATTTAATTTCATAATTATATGCTATTATATACAAGTGTTTCAAGAGAAACATTTAATTTCATATTTGTATGCTGTTATATACAAGTGTTTGAAGGACAGATTTAATTTCATATTTGTATGCTGGTATATACAAGTGTTTGAAGAGAAAGATATAATTTCATAATTGTATGCTGTTATATACAAATGTTTCAAGAGAAACATTTAATTTCATATTTGAATGCAGGTATATTCAATTGTTTGAGGGAAATATTTAATTTTATATTTGTATGTTGGTATATACAACTGTTTGAAGAGAAAGATTTCTTTTCATATTTGTATGGTCGCATTTACAAGTGTTTTATGAGAATGAATTAATTCATAACGTTTGCTGGTATATACAAATGTTTAAAAACAATGATTTCATTTCATAATTATATACTGGTATATACAAGTGTTTTGAAGAGAAAGATTTAATTTCATACTTGTATCTTGTTATATACACGGGTTTGAACAGAATAATTTAATTTCATATTTGTATGCTGTTATATACAAGTGTTTGAAAAAAAGATTTAATTTCATATTTGTATGCAGTTATATACAAGTGTTTGAATAGAAAGATTTAATTTCATAATTGTATGCTGATATATACAAATGTTTGAAGGAAAGATTTAATTTCATAATTGTATGATGTTATATACAAGATTTTCAAGGGAAAGATTTAATTTCATAATTGTATGCTGTTATATACAAGTGTTTCAAGAAAAACATTTAATTTCATATTTGTATGCTGGTATATACAAGTGTTTCAAGAGACACATTTAATTTCAAATTTTTATGCTGTTATACACAAGTGTTTTAAGAGAAACATTTAATTTCATAATTGTATGCTGTTATATACAAGAGTTTGAAGGAAAGATTTAATTTCAAAATTGTATGCTGTTATATACAAGTGTTTCAAGAGAAACGTTTAATTTCATATTTGTATGCTCTTATGTAAAAGTGTTTGAAGGAAAGATTTAATTTCATATTTGGATGCAGATATATAGAAGTGTTTAAAACGAAATATATAATTTCAAAATTGTATGCTGTTATATACAAGTGTTTCAAGAGAAACATTTAATTTCATATTTGTATGCGGTTATATACAAGTGTTTCAGGAGAAACATTTAATTTCATATTCTTATGCTGGTATATACAAGTGTTTGAAGCGAAAGATTTAATTTCATAATTATATGCTGTTATATACAATTGTTCCATGAGAAAAATTTAATTTCATATTTGTATGCTGTTATATTCAAGTGTTTGAAGAGAAACTTTTAATTTCATATTTGAATGCTGTTTTATACAAGTGTTTGAAGGAAAGATTTAATTTCATATTCGTATGCTGTCATATACAAGTGTTTGAAGGTAGATTTAATTTCATAATTGAATGCTGTGATATACAAGAGTTTCAAGAGAAACATTTAATTTCATATTTTTATGTTGTTATATACAGGTGTTTCAAGAGAAACAATTAATTTCATATTTATATATTGTTATATACAAGTGTTTCAAGAGAAACATTTAATTTCATATTTGTATGATGTTATATACAAGGGTTTGAAGGAAAGATTTAATTTCATATTTGTATGCTGGTATGTACAAGTGTTTGAAGGAAAGATTTAATTTCATACTTTTATGCTGGTATATAAAAGTGTTTGAAGGAAGATTTAATTTCATAATTGTATCCTGGTATATGCAAGTGTTTCAAGAGAAACATTTAATTTCATGTTTGCATGCTGTTATATACAAGTGTTTGAAGCGAAAGATTTAATTTCATAATTGTATGCTGTTATATACAAGTGTTTCAAGAGAAAAACTTAATTTCATATTTTTATGCTGTTATATACAAGTGTTTCAAGGAAAACATTTAATTTCATATTTGTATGCTGTTATATACAAGTGTTTGAAGGAAAGATTTAATTTCATATTTGCATGCTGGTATATAAAAGTGTTTGAAGGAAGATTTAATTTCATAATTGTATGCAGTGATATACAAGTGTTTGAAGCGAAAATTTGAATTTCATAATTGTATGTTGTTATATACAATAGATTCATGAGAAAAATTTAATTTCATATTTGTATGCTGTTATATTCAAGTGTTTCAAGATAAAATTTAATTTCATATTTAAATGCTGTTATATAAAAGTGTTTGAAGGAAAGATTTAACTTCATATTTGTATGTTGTCGTATACAAGTGTTTCAAGGAAGATTTAATTTCATAATTGTATGCTGTTATATACAAGAGTTTCAAGAGAAACATTTAATTTTGTATTTGTATGCTGTTATATACAAGTGTTTCAAGAGAAACATTTAATTTCATATTTGTATGCTGTTATATACAAGTGTTTGAAAAGAAAGTTTTAATTTCATAATGAATGATGTTATATACAAGTGTTTCAAGAGAAATATTTAATTTCATATTTGTATGATGTTATATACAAGTGTTTCAAGAGAAATATTTAATTTCATATTTGTATGATGTTATATACAAGTGTTTGAAGCGAAAGATTTAATTTCATAATTGTATGCTGTTATATACAAGGGTTTTAACAGAAACATTTAATTTCATATTTGTATGCTGTTATATCCAAGTGTTTGAAGGAAAGATTTAATTTCATATTTGTATGCTGGTATATACAAGTGTTTGAAGCGAAAGATTTAATTTCATAATTTTATGCTGTTATATACAATAGTTTCATGAGAAACATTTAATTTCATATTTGTATACTGTTATATTCAAGTGTTTCAAGAGAAACATTTAATTTCATATTTGTATACTGTTATATACAAGTGTTTGAAAAGAATGGTTTAATTTCATAATGAATGATGTTATATAGAAGTGTTTCAAGAGAAATATTTAATTTCATATTTGTATGATGTTATATACTAGTGTTTGAAGGAAAGATTTAATTTCATATTTGTATGTTGTTATATACAAGTGTTTCAAGAGAAACATTTAATTTCATATTTGTATGCTGTTATATTCACGTGTTTCAAGAGAAACATTTAATTTCATATTTGTATGCTGTTATATACAAGTGTTTGAAGGAAAGATTTAATTTCATAATTGTATGCTGTTATATACAAGTGTTTCAAGAGAAACATTTAATTTCATATTTGCATGCTGTTATATACAAGTGTTTTAACAGAAATATTTAATTTCATATTTGTATGCTGGTATATGCAAGTGTTTCACGGGAAACATTTCATTTCATATTTGTATGCTATTATATACAAGTGTTTGAAAAGAAAGGTTTAATTTCATAATGAATGATGTTACTTAAAAGTGTTTCAAGAGAAATATTTAATTTCATATTTGTATGATGTTATATACAAGTGTTTGAAGCGAAAGATTTAATTTCATAATTGTATGCTGTTATATACAAGTGTTTTAACAGAAATATTTAATTTCATATTTGTATGCTGTTATATACAAGTGTTTGAAGGAAAGATTTAATTTCATATTTGTATGCTGGTATATACAAGTGTTTGAAGCGAAAGATTTAATTTCATAATTTTATGCTATTATATACAATAGTTTCATGAGAAACATTTAATTTCATATTTGTATACTGTTATATTCAAGTGTTTCAAGAGAAACATTTAATTTCATATTTGTATACTGTTATATACAAGTGTTTGAAAAGAAAGGTTTAATTTCATAATGAATGATGTTATATACAAGTGTTTCAAGAGAAATATTTAATTTCATATTTGTATGATGTTATATACTAGTGTTTGAAGGAAAGATTTAATTTCATATTTGTATGTTGTTATATACAAGTGTTTCAAGAGAAACATTTAATTTCATATTTGTATGCTGTTATATACAAGTGTTTGAAGGAAAGATTTAATTTCATAATTGTATGCTGTTATATACAAGTGTTTCAAGAGAAACATTTAATTTCATATTTGCATGCTGTTATATACAAGTGTTTTAACAGGAACATTTAATTTCATATTTGTATGATGTTATATACTAGTGTTTGAAGGAAAGATTTAATTTCATATTTGTATGTTGTTATATACAAGTGTTTCAAGAGAAACATTTAATTTCATATTTGTATGCTGTTATATACAAGTGTTTGAAGGAAAGATTTAATTTCATAATTGTATGCTGTTATATACAAGTGTTTCAAGAGAAACATTTAATTTCATATTTGCATGCTGTTATATACAAGTGTTTTAACAGAAACATTTAATTTCATATTTGTATGCTGGTATATGCAAGTGTTTCACGGGAAACATTTAATTTCATATTTTTATGCTGTTATATACAAGTGTTTGAAAAGAAAGGTTTAATTTCATAATGAATGATGTTACTTACAAGTGTTTCAAGAGAAATATTTAATTTCATATTTGTATGATGTTATATACAAGTGTTTCAAGAGAAATATTTAATTTCATATTTGTATGATGTTATATACAAGTGTTTGAAGCGAAAGATTTAATTTCATAATTGTATGCTGTTATATACAAGTGTTTTAACAGAAACATTTAATTTCATATTTGTATGCTGTTATATACAAGTGTTTGAAGGAAAGATTTAATTTCATATTTGTATGCTGGTATATACAAGTGTTTGAAGCGAAAGATTTAATTTCATAATTTTATGCTGTTATATACAATAGTTTCATGAGAAACATTTAATTTCATATTTGTATACTGTTATATTCAAGTGTTTCAAGAGAAACATTTAATTTCATATTTGTATACTGTTATATACAAGTGTTTGAAAAGAAAGGTTTAATTTCATAATGAATGATGGTATATACAAGTGTTTCAAGAGAAATATTTAATTTCATATTTGTATGATGTTATATACTAGTGTTTGAAGGAAAGATTTAATTTCCTATTTGTATGTTGTTATATACAAGTGTTTCAAGAGAAACATTTAATTTCATATTTGTATGCTGTTATATTCAAGTGTTTCAAGAGAAACATTTAATTTCATATTTGTATGCTGTTATATACAAGTGTTTGAAGGAAAGATTTAATTTCATAATTGTATGCTGTTATATACAAGTGTTTCAAGAGAAACATTTAATTTCATATTTGTATGCTGGTATATACAAGTGTTTCAAGAGAAACATTTAATTTCATATTTGTATGCTGTTATATACAATTCTTTGAAGCGAAGGGTTTAATTTCATAATTGTATGCTGTTATATACAAGTGTTTCAAGAGAAACATTTAATTTCATATTTGCATGCTGTTATATACAAGTGCTTTAACAGAAACATTTAATTTCATATTTGTATGCTGGTATATGCAAGTGTTTCACGGGAAACATTTAATTTCATATTTGTATGCTGTTATATACAAGTGTTTGAAAAGAAAGGTTTAATTTCATAATGAATGATGTTACTTACAAGTGTTTCAAGAGAAATATTTAATTTCATATTTGTATTATGTTATATACAAGTGTTTCAAGAGAAATATTTAATTTCATATTTGTATGATGTTATATACAAGTGTTTGAAGCGAAAGATTTAATTTCATAATTGTATGGTGTTATATACAAGTGTTTTAACAGAAATATTTAATTTCATATTTGTATGCTGTTATATACAAGTGTTTGAAGGAAAGATTTAATTTCATATTTGTATGCTGGTATATACAAGTGTTTGAAGCGAAAGATTTAATTTCATAATTTTATGCTGTTATATACAATAGTTTCATGAGAAACATTTAATTTCATATTTGTATACTGTTATATTCAAGTGTTTCAAGAGAAACATTTAATTTCATATTTGTATACTGTTATATACAAGTGTTTGAAAAGAAAGGTTTAATTTCATAATGAATGATGTTATATACAAGTGTTTCAAGAGAAATATTTAATTTCATATTTGTATGATGTTATATACTAGTGTTTGAAGGAAAGATTTAATTTCATATTTGTATGTTGTTATATACAAGTGTTTCAAGAGAAACATTTAATTTCATATTTGTATGTTGTTATATACAAGTGTTTCAAGAGAAACATTTAATTTCATATTTGTATGCTGTTATATACAAGTGTTTGAAGGAAAGATTTAATTTCATAATTGTATGCTGTTATATACAAGTGTTTCAAGAGAAACATTTAATTTCATAATTTTATGCTGTTATATACAATAGTTTCATGAGAAACATTTAATTTCATATTTGTATACTGTTATATACAAGTGTTTCAAGAGAAACATTTAATTTCATATTTGTATACGGTTATATACAAGTGTTTGAAAAGAAAGGTTTAATTTCATAATGAATGATGTTATATACAAGTGTTTCAAGAGAAATATTTAATTTCATATTTGTATGATGTTATATACTAGTGTTTGAAGGAAAGATTTAATTTCCTATTTGTATGTTGTTATATACAAGTGTTTCAAGAGAAACATTTAATTTCATATTTGTATGCTGTTATATTCAAGTGTTTCAAGAGAAACATTTAATTTCATATTTGTATGCTGTTATATACAAGTGTTTGAAGGAAAGATTTAATTTCATAATTGTATGCTGTTATATACAAGTGTTTCAAGAGAAACATTTAATTTCATATTTGTATGCTGGTATATACAAGTGTTTCAAGAGAAACATTTAATTTCATATTTGTATGCTGTTATATACAATTCTTTGAAGCGAAGGGTTTAATTTCATAATTGTATGCTGTTATATACAAGTGTTTCAAGAGAAACATTTAATTTCATATTTGCATGCTGTTATATACAAGTGTTTTAACAGAAACATTTAATTTCATATTTTATGCTGGTATATGCAAGTGTTTCACGGGAAACATTTAATTTCATATTTGTATGCTGTTATATACAAGTGTTTCAAGACAAACACTTAATTTCATATTTTTATGATGTTATATACAAGTGTTTGAATAGAAAGATTTAATGTCATAATTGTATGCAGTTATATACAAGTATTTGAAGGAAAGGTTTAATTTGATATTTGTATGCTGTTATATACAATTTTTGAAGCGAAAGGTATAATTTCATAATTGTATGCTGTCATATACAAGTGTTTCAAGAGAAACATTTAATTTCATATTTGCATGCTGTTATATACAAGTGTTTGAAACGAAAGATTTAATTTCATAATTGTATCCTGTTATATACAAGTGTTTGAAGGTAAACATTTAATTTCATATTTGTATGATGTTATATACAAGGGTTTGAAGGAAAGATTTAATTTCATATTTGCATGCTGTTATATACAAGTGTTTGAAACGAAAGATTTAATTTCATAATTGTATCCTGTTATATACAAGTTTTTCAAGGGAAACATTTAATTTCATATTTGTATACTGTTATATACAAGTCTCTGAAGGAAAGATTTAATTTCATATTTGTATGCTGGTATATAAAAGTGTTTGAATGAAGATTTAATTTCATAATTGTATGCAGTTATATACAAGTGTTTTAACAGAAACATTTGATTTCATATTTGTATGCTGGTATATACAAGTGTTTCAAGAGAAACATTTAATTTCATATTTGTATGCTGTTGTTTACAAGTGCTTGAGAGGGAAGATATAATTTCATAATTGTATCCTGCTATATACAATTGTTTCAAGAGAAACATTTAATTTCATATTTGAATGATGTTATATACAAGTGTTTGAATAGAAAGATTTAATGTCATAATTGTATGCAGTTATATACAAGTATTTGAAGGAAAGATTTAATTTCATATTTGTATGCAGTTATATACAAGTGTTTCAAGAGAAACATTTAATTTCATATTTGTATGCTGTTATATACAAGTGTTTGAAGCGAAAGATTTAATTTCATAATTGTATGCTGTTATATACAAGCGTTTCAAGAGAAACATTTAATTTCATATTTGAATGCTGTTATATACAATTGTTTGAAGAAAAGTTTTAATTTCATATTTGTATGCTGTTATATGCAATTCTTTGAAGCGAAAGTTTTAATTTCATAATTGTATGCTGTTATATACAAGTGTTTCAAGAGAAACATTTAATTTCATACTTGTATGCTGTTATATACAAGTGTTTCAAGAGAAACATTTAATTTCATATTTGTATGCTGTTATATACAAGTGTTTGAAGAGAATGATTTAATTACATAATTGTATTCTCTTATATACAAGTCTTTCAAGAGAAACAATTAATTTCATATTTGTATGCTGTTGTATACACGTGTTTGAAGAAAAATTTCCTTTCATATTTTTATGCTGGTATATACAATTGTTTGTATAGAAAGATTTATTTTCATAATTGTATGCTGGTATATACAATTGTTTGAATAGAAAGATTTAATTTCATAATTGTATGCAGTTATATACAAGTGTTTCAAGAGAAACATTTAATTTCATATTTGTATCCTGTTATATACAAGTATTTGAAGGAATGATTTAATTTCATATTTGTTTGCTGGTATATACAAGTGTTTGAAGCGAAAGATGTAATTTCATAATTGTATCCTGTTATATACAAGTGTTTCAAGAGAAACATTTGATTTCATATTTGTATGCTATTATATACAAGTGTTTGAAGGAAGGATTTAATTACATAATTGTATGCTGTTATATACAAGTGTTTCAAGAGAATCATTTAATTTCATATTTGTATGCTGTTATATACAAGTGTTTGAAGCGAAAGATGTCATTTCATAATTGTATGCTGTTATATACAAGTGTTTCAAGACAAACATTTAATTTCATATGTGTATGCTGTTATATACAAGTGTTTTAACAGAAACATTTAATTTCATATTTGTATGCTGTTATATACAAGTGTTTGAAGGAAAGATTTAATTTCATATTTGTATGCTGGTATATACAAGTGTTTGAAGCGAAAGTTTTAATTTCATAATTGTATGCTGTTGTATACAAGTGTTTCAAGAGAAACATTTAATTTCATATTTGTATTCTGTTATATACAAGTGTTTGAAGGAAAGATTTAATTTCATAATTGTTGTGGTAGGATCCACCTAATTTGCATAGTGGAGTACCGACCATATAAATATGGTTGGTACCGGGAAGGAATGTAGAGATCCAACCAGAGAGACCGTTTGTTTGATATTTTTTTGACTTCGGACGGACCTTTTTCTCTCCTAACAATTTGTTTCTTTTCAGTGCTTGAGGAACATTCTTAACGAACTTTTGAAGATTTTCTGATAAGTTTTACTTTAAGTTTTATTTTTTTGATTTTATTCTTCTATTTTTTTTTTTTTTGTTTGTTTTATTTTTTGGGCTTCGGCCCTAATAATTTTTTTATTTTAGTCCGGTTTGACAAAGTCTTACCGGACGATTTCATTTTTATTGTTTATTTCTTTTTAGTAGTTTTTGCAAAAAAAAAAAGAAGTCAGCTCAAGTTTTTTTTGAAAAAAGAAAAAGAAAACTTTGTTTTTTCCTTTTTATTTAGCGACTTCGGTCGCATTCTCTCGTCTTTTTTTTGGTTTAACTAGTTTGTTTTTTCTTTTGCTTTTTTATTTTCTTTCTCCACTTTTTCGCGGGAAAACAGCATAGCGTAATAAACAAATGCCACAAACTTACCGAAAATAAATTTTTATCGTCAAAACGCTTATGTTATTATTAGAATGAAAGACCAAAGTGTATTTTAATTATTTTTTGATATTTTTTAGTTTTTTAACACGTTCGAAATTTTGGTTAAAGTTTTCTTTTTTTTACGTCATCGCGGTGCTGTAAAAATAACATTGTTTTTTTTTGCGCTTTTTTCCCGTTGAAAACCCATTGATTTGGAAATTCTTGTAAAATTAAAGTAATTGTCCGATTTTAATGAAATTTTCAGGACTTATTCACCAATGAATGAAATTATTTTTGAAATATTTCTTTTTAGTAAATTTTAGTAAAAAATATTTTTTTTTTAATATGTTACACCCCACTTACTTATTTTCCCGAAATTTTTTTCAATTCTTTTTATTTCCTTACAATTTTTTTTTGTTTAAAGTAAGAGTCATTGGAGATGGTAAATCACCTACTTTTTTTTTTCTAATTTGTTCCAACTTTTGTAAAATGAGCTTTGAATAGAAAAATAATGAATCCAATAAAACTATGATATTACTTAATTAGAAAAGCTTTTAATTGCTTTTGTAAATAAGTAATATTAAGGTCATTATTGCCTGAAGAAATAAATTTTTTCTGATCAATAATTAAATTTTACAAGAATTTTTTATTTGTTTTACATTTTGATTATAATAATTTATAATAGTTTAAAAATCGTGCAAAACTCTGTATTAGCTTATTTCCTTTTGATAATTAGTAATTAAGTAGAAACAAAATTTACGAGGTCAAAATTGCCAAGTTTAATAAATTTAGTGATTCCACTTTTTTTTCAAATAATTTTTTATGTTGTATTTTTCTACTTAATACATTCCTTATTTCCATGTACGGTAGACTGAAATTGCCATTATTATAAAAAGAGTTTTGTCCCTTTATTCTAATAAATAGACATAACAGTAAAACTAAAAATAAAAGGGTTCACTCAGATTTCTAGTAATTTTCATTTATGGTCATCCGTCGTAGCTGTCATCACTTGTCAATCAACACATGGATCAAGTATCGGATCAAAATTACGGTACCAATCGTTAATAATTCGTTGTATATTTCTTTTTTATGCTATAATTAAGTAATATTTTTTTTAAATCAGATTAATTTAACATTAAATTTTCTAATTTTACTAAAATGACGTGTCAGAAATTTTTTTAAATATTTTTAAAATCGATAAATTTGTGTTTGTTTACAAATTTCTTAAAATTAAGAAAATGGCGGGTTTTTTGAAAATTTAAAAATTTAAAATTAAATTTGACATTCCAATGTATATAGTTTCTATCTGAAATATACCAGAATTGTTTACTTAATGGAAATAATAAATTTAATGATTCAACTTTCAAGTAAAACTAAAATGAAATATTCAAGCATATTTTTTCATTTTAAAAAATGCATTTTAAACTTAGGTATCGATAATTTATGCCGAAAAAGTGGAGGTACCTACGCGGCTTCGGCCGCAAACCTTTATTTTATTTTTTTTTTTTTTTGGTTGTAAACCAGACTTTTTCTTTTTCTTTCTTTTTCTTTTCGTACATTTTCTGGACTTTTTAAAAAAAGAAAGGAGTTTTTGTTTTTATTTTTTGCTTTTGGCTGCCTTTGGGCGCCATTTAAATTTTTTTTTTTTTTTTTTTTTTCCCAATTTATTTATTTTTTGAAAAAAAGTTTATTGTCTTTGTTTCTTTTTTTTAATTTACTGGTAAATCCAGGCTTGTTTTTATTTGTTTAATTTCTTCCCCCCCCCCCAACCAAACTCCTTTTCTGGCGATAAATTTAAAAACCCCGCAGGTGGTAGTCTCCACGTATTCAATATGGCCGATGGTGCCAGTCGGGCCAATATAAAAAAGGACCTTTTTGGGACGGCTGCTAAAGCCAACCCCCCCTGATAATGCTGCAAAGAAGCGGGCTGATGGTAGCCCTAAAAATGACCGATCTAATAGCTCCAAGAAGGGAGAAGCTAGTAGCAAGACTACTGAGGTGCCAAGGGAGGCACAAAGTAAGACAGCCGAGGAATTGCCCTCATGCTGGAAGTCCCCACCAAGTTGTATTCTGAACATGGCGGATTTCCTGGATAAGGCGAAAGGTTACGCCCATCTTGTAAATAAAGATGGGTTCGTCGATGTTGTCCAGGAACTCGATGTGTTCAAAAAAAGAATGGTGACCGTTTTTGTGGTGGACAAAAAAAACAAAAAAAATTGTCGCTCCACTAAAGACACAGTGATTAAATCACTTTTGTCCCTGGGGATAAAACCCCAAAGAGTAATTAAGGGTACAGGGTTCTTCATGTGGGACATTCTGCTGCCCACACCAGAAGATTGCCTGGCCATGGCAAAGAAAGAATTGATCACGAAAGATCTAATACTAAGAACA
Source organism: Acanthosepion lycidas (assembly GCA_963932145.1). NCBI lineage: Eukaryota > Metazoa > Mollusca > Cephalopoda > Sepiida > Sepiidae > Acanthosepion > Acanthosepion lycidas. Next base: position 44,466,739 of record OZ010605.1, read on the forward strand.
GAGTACGAAGGCCGAAGACGGACCAGGGTGGCCGTGTTCGAGGTTCCTCCTCAAATTTCGGGAGAGCTCTTGGCTGCATTTTTTATGCAGTACGGCCAAATTTTAGGGGCTCTCTCCGACAATTTGAACGGGGGATGGACTTTTGATATCATGCTGGATCAAGAGGCCTTCAAGTCCGTCCCCAACTGTTTGGTGTTTGGTGACCGGAAAATGCCGGTCATAGTGACCGGTAGGAGACCAACTTGCTGGAGGTGTGGAGAGACTGGTCACCTTTCCTCCTCCTGCCCAGGGAAGAAGGCCCCTGGAGTTCCGGTCACAGGCGACCAAAATACCCCCTTGGCCGACAAAGTAAAATCCGCGGCGCCTGTAGTGGGCCTAGCTGCGGGGCGGACCGTTGGGGAAAATCCCTCGGTTGGGTCCAGACCCACATTACCCCCGAAACCAACGCCTGCCACAGGTGAAGTTAAGGAGAAGGATGAGGGGGAATGGCGCCTCGTGGTTAGGGGCAAGGGGAAGACCCAAACAGCGCTTCCTCAGTCCCAACATGACCCCGGGGACATTGTCACCTACAGCCCCATTCCCTCTACCAGCTCTGAGGGCGACGCCTCGGCGTCTTATGCAGTTACAGCTACTGAGTCACAAAAACTTAACGAACCAAGCTGGCAGAAAATCCTGGACCTCAAAAAATTGCGAGAAAAATTGGAGGCTAAGCGGGCTAAAAATAAAAAATCGCTGGGGGCACCGGGCTCCCTATCCTCTGCCCCGTCTTCCCCTCCATCAAATTTCCTAAAACCACCTCCGCCTAAATCTCTGACAAACTCTCCTGCCAAATCTCTTCGTTCCTCCAAACCTTCACCCGTAAAAACACCTTCCGGCATGACACCTTCTACAACACCGAAAGACACACCCATGCAAACTCCGGCTCAGTCTCCTCAAAAGAAACGAAATAGAAGCCCCGATACTCTTCCAGTCTCTGATAAGAAAAAAAAGAAAATAAAACCACCATATCTCCCGGGGGAAGACGTCTGCCGAGTATCCCGGGATCAGGCTGACAGGGTCTTCGGGCAGACAAAAAACCCGATGCCCTTAAAAGTTCTATGGAACTTCCGGCACATAAAGGGCGTAGATGTGGAGGTGCCGGAAAATTTTAAGGCCCGGAATCAGCTAACCGTGGTGAGAACTGGCCCGGGTACGCGGGAGATATGGGGCATGATAGAGGAGGCTAAGGCCTCCTTGAAAGTGGTGCCCCCAGCAGTAGTTCTCATAGAGGAAAACTTAGATGAGACAAAAAAGTGCAAAGGGAGGGTCCCTATTTTCGTTCACCCATCCCTTTATAGAGCTCTGAAGTTAACCTATCCCGCGGACATCGGTGGCTTGTCTCAGAGTGATACGCTCGATACTGAGATGATGTCAGGTTCGATGGGACAAGCTGTCGGTGTCCTCACCCCAGCCATGTTCTATCCTGAAGGACAACACTAATCGGCTTCACAATGGCTCTCTGATTAGCTAGTTTAAATGTCCGGGGCCTGAGGTCCGAGTCTCGCAGGGCGAGGCTCACTCGTGACCTTCAGCGCCTCGGGGTGAATGTATGTTGTATACAAGAGACCCGGTTTTCTTCTCATGATCGTGAGGACATACTGTCTAAGGGGTTCGCCCTTTATTCAGCCTGTTTTGATGGTCGTTCGAGGGGTGTCTCTTGGCTAGTGAGCAGGTCTTTGAAGGCTGCTTGTACCCTTGTCTTCGCGGATCCGGCGGGCAGACTTTGCGTGCTGGATGTTACCATAAAGGATAAGGTTCTACGTCCCATTGGGGTTTATGCGCCCAATATCCATTCCGAGCGGCCTGCTTTGTTTCGGCAGATCGCGCCGTTCTTGTCGACGTCTCGTCGGGTAGTTTTAGCGGGGGATTGGAACGCCGTCCTTGACCCCGATATAGATCGTATAGGGCATAAACAAGGTACTAACAACCCGGATGTGAAACCATTTCGGGACTTTATCGATCGGTTTGATCTGGTCGATAAGTTCCGGAAAGAACACCCTCGGGAGGTAGCATGGACTTGGACAACTAGTGGCAACTCGGCTCCTGGGACGCTTGCGTGCTACCTGGACAGAGTCTTAGTTAGGAGAGTCGATGTAGGGCTCTTAGGGTGTCCAAGTTTCCATTATATAGTTTATACGGATCATAGGCTTGTCCGGGTCCGTGTAAACTTAGATAAGCCTAAGGTTAGATTGGCTGGTTACTGGAAATTGAACTGTTCACTTTTTGGTGATCAGGGTTTCCGGGACCAGCTGTTACTAACCATCCAAAGGGAATTGACGGGAGCGGTTGTGGGAAATGCCTGGTGGGGAAATCTTAAATCTAAAATTCGAACGTTTGCTGCCGATTTTAGTCGTCGACTCAATCTAGATAGATTAGCGGCGCAAACTGCTTTAGAAGATAAAGTCGATCGGGCTGTGAAATCCCGTGTTAGTGGGGGCATAGCTTTAGCTAAGGCAGAGTTGTCCTCCTTGCTTATCAAGAAGGATCAAGCTCTGGTAGTTAGGGCTAGGTTAAAAAGAATGTCTTCTGAGGCAACGAATATGGCCGCTGAACTGCGTGCAGAGGAGAATCGAAGCGCGTCTAGGCTACATATTGCATGCGTCACGTTGCCGGATAAGCGGACCGTGACTACAAACGCGGGCATATGTGAGGTCTTTCGGGACTACTTTCAGGATCTTTTCACCAGGGATCCCGGTCTGAGCTCTGCTCAGTTCGACGCCTATTTAGCTGACTTTCCCTGCCTCTCGGCAGCTGAAGCGGCTAGGTGCGAGGGTCCCATAACAGAGTCGGAGATCTGGGAAGCGCTGAAGCAGGTTGGCCTGGATAAGTCTCCGGGACTAGATGGTTTTCCCTACGAAGTTCACTTGAGGTTGTCGCACGTTTTTGTTCCTTTGCTGGAACTGATTTACAACCACTGGATGAAGCAGGGGTCTTTACCCCAACGCTTCACCAGGGGTGTGATCAAGTTGCTGCGTAAGGACAAGAACGGTGGGGATGGGTTAGGGAACTTTCGCCCTTTAACGATGTTAAATACGGACTTAAAGATTTTGGCGAAGATCTTAGCCAACCGTTTGCAGCTTGTCCTGTCTAGTCTGATTGGCCCTGAACAGACTTGTGCTGTGAAGGGTAGGACTATTCAGGATAGCCTTCATATGGTACGCTTGATCTTAGAACAAGTCGACAGTGAAGCCGCGCTGATCAATTTAGATCAGTCCAAGGCCTTCGATAGGGTTGACCATCGATTTTTGGAGGCTGTCCTTTCGGCGGCCGGTTTCAGAGCCGACTTTCGCTCCTGGATCCGACTTTTGTATGCGACCCCCGCACCGGTGGAAGTGAATGGGGTAAGATCGAAGCCTTTCGTATTGTCTCGCTCCATTCGTCAAGGTTGTTCGCTCTCGCCTCTGCTTTACGTTCTTGCGTTGGAACCTTTCCTTCGCAAGTTAAAGGTGAATCCAGTCCTGCGCGGAATTTCCCTGCCTGGGGCTTCCACCTCAGCCAGGTATTCTGCCTATGCTGACGTGGTTTCGGTTCTTGTGTCGAACAGAGCCGAGATTGACGTAATCAGCAAAGCGATCAGTGGGTATGAGATGGTGACAGGGGCCAAGATCAACCGCGATAAGTCTGTGGGCTTGCGGTTGGGTGCGTGGAAGGGAGTTTCTCTTCCCGGACCTTTCCTCTGGACGGATGGGCCGATCAAGATACTCGGCATCTGGTTCGGTCCTGATCTCCAGTTGGAAATGAATTGGTCGGAGGTGCAAGGGAAGGCCGAGATCGCGGGTAAACTGTGGTCTCGGAGGAGACTTTCCCTGAAGGGAAGGGCGGAGGTATGTGTTTCACACATATATCCGATCCTCCTTTACCGACTGTCTGTGCTTCCACTCCCGTATGCCAGACTAATGTCATTAGTCCGGACCTTGTTCTCTTTCTTGTGGAGAGACAAGGCCCCTATGGTATGTCGCGAGATCTGTTGCCTTCATCCCTCTGAGGGCGGTCTGGATATGCCTAGCATTGAGATTCGTCAATATATGCTTCGCATTACCTTTCTAGACCGAATGTGTCGCGGATTGGATGAGGTTTGGCACCTTTTGGAAAGAAGATGTCTGAAAACATTTCCCATCCCTGAGAAGTGTGCACTCGTGCGAGGAGGAGGCCGGCCGTAGACCTCGTGCCGAGTGCTCCTTCTACCGCGAATGTCGTAGTGCTTTGAAGCTCCTCTTACGGACGACGGATGGCCTCTCCGACGTCCAGGCGTTGTCTCGTAAGGCATTGTATCAATTGTTAGTTAGGGGGTCCGTTCAAGATGATCTGATCGACGAGCTCGGTCTTACGAAGCAGGAGGCTCGCTCGATATGGCCTTGGGCGCCTGGGTTGAAATGTCTCAATAATGATGAGGCATCACTCACCTGGCTGATGATTCGTGGGGCCCTCTGGGTCGGCAAGAGACTTTGTTCAGCTGGCTTGGAGAAATATCCAAACTGTCGTCGCTGTACTGGGGAAGTCGAGACCATTGGTCACGCCTTTTTTCAGTGCCAGACGGTAGTGCCGTTGTGCAAGTTTGTTGAAGGCCTCATGGTTCGCATGCTGCAGGGAAAGTTTTTTGTCCTGGAAGCCAGTTCTGTTTGTAACAATGTGGTGCCGCAATTGACGAAGGCTGAACACTATGTGTTCTGCTGCTTACTAGGGATTATGAGAGTCGGGATTTGGACGACGCGTCAGAAGGGATTCCATGAGGGCGAGAAGTTCACCTCTTCCCAACTGATCTTGTTCTTTAAGCATCAGCTTAAAGTCAAGATTAGGACGGAAAGGCGGCGGCTCACTTCATCGGAATTTGGCAAAAGGTGGGTGAATCTTGCGCGAATGTGTAGAGTGAAAGGGGCTGACCTAGAGTGGCATTTAGATGTCGGTTAGGTACAGAATTTTGTCCTAACAGGGTTGAACATAGGCAACCCACCCAGATTTTAGGTTAGACTAGGTTTTGTATTTTGAATTTTTAGTTTTCCCCTTCTTTTCTAGTAAATTTGGCTAGGGTATGCATGCGCATTGGTCCCTTTTATTTCTGTACCTATTTTTTTTCTTTTGTTTAATTCCCCATCCCCTCCCTCGTTAGGTGGTCAGTGATGTCAGTTCTCTGGTGGATGCGGGACGACTTTCGTTTCGTGTGTGTGATTTTTCGTATTTGTTGTTGTGTATGAATGTGTGTGTGCCTGCGTGAATGCTTGGAGAAATGAATGTTTTTAATTAGTTTCTGAGTCCCGCATTGATTTCGTCTAGTTAACTTATGTTTCTGCCACATTTATGGTTTGTGGTGGGGGGGGGTTTATTACAAACAATAATTGTATATAAGGGGACTAATTAGGACATCATCGAGAATTTGAGGTATTATGGTGGACGTAGTAAGAAAGGTAGGAGTGAATGTGTTGTTTTGGTGATTGGAATATTGTTGGCGTGTTTGGGTCAGTATCTGCGACTAGCTAAGTTTAGAATTAAGACAGATGAAGACCGTCCTTCCCCATCCCCCTTTTAGGCCTTGTGCCGCATTTTGTATATATCATACAAATAAATATAGAGATTCAGCCAGAGACTCTGCCCGACTGCGACTCAGGCAACACCTTCTCCATGAACGGTCTTTCCAGGTATAGACAAAAGACAATATGTAAATATTGTGTACACTTTCTTGTTTCAATACATTTTGTTCCAAGTACATTTTGTGTTGCATTATTATTCCATGCATTAGTCAAGTTTCAACAATGGCGACGAGGTAGAAAGAACCATACGAAAAAAAAAAAGAATTAATAATTGATAGCTTTCAACAATTTGGACAAGTCATTGAAGAACCCAGGCTGAAGGAAAAAATTTTTAATTAAAAGTCCAACATCTAACGGAACGGTGAAGGATTTTGAATTTCTGGATATTTAGAAATCGTTAAAGGACGACTAAGCATAAGGAACGTTCACTCAGAAAAATTTGAAAGGTGTCGTAAACGAATAACGGTGATTTTAAATTGAAAAAGTTATCTACAACGAGACACCCGTTAAAAAAACTGGCCGACTACAAAAACATGCATGGAATTAAAAGGCGCACAAATACACCGTGTCGATTTTGAAAGGTAACGAACTTTAAAAATTTTTTTTTTTTTTTTTTGTTTGCTCAACAATATTTTATTGTGACGAATTTACCTCTGATAATAAAAAGCAGAGGTTTGTCATTGAAATACGGGAAAAGAAGTAATAAAAAAAACTACCAAAGTTGATTATCACGGGCTTGAATGTAAAAGCAAGACATAAAATAAAAAAGTCGTAAGTTGTTTCGATTTTTCTGGTCAGCTTATATTATATCCGTGGATACACAAATTAAAGGTATATTCTTTGTTGCATGAACGCTATCAGCTAAAGATGGATGAATTATCCAAAGTCATATCTGAATTATTCAAATCCCAGCAGTTGAGTCAGCAACGTCAAAATGAACAGTTTGCTTTATTAATAAGGGAACAACAGATAGCACAGCAAAAATATCAATAAAAGCAAGATGAAAGACAGCAAAAATATCAAGAAAAGCAAGACTGGGAAAACAGGAAGAAATGCAGATCAAGGTTTTAGAAATTCAAAAGTTAACACTGGAGGAATTAAACAACAATCAGGCAAATGAGGGAAATTCTTCATATTCTAATAACACCATATTTAATTCGCTGGAAACTTTCAACTATGTGCTAGACGAAGAAAAAAACGTTTGAAGCGTACTTTAAACGATATGAAGATATTTTCTACACAGACTGTGAAAACTGGTCGAATTCAAGAAAAGTCAGTCTATTACTAAGAAAGCTAGGTACAGCAGAACATAGCAAATTTGTAGATTTTATTCTACCGAGAAGAACGAATGAATTGGAATTCTCGGAAACAGTGAAATTGCTAAAGGAGCTGTTTGGAGCAAATATGTCGCTTTGGTATAAGGGATGGTTATGAATGAATGTCGCTAAATCCGACGATCAGGATTACTTAACATATGCATCTATAGTGAATAGACATTGTGACAATTTCAGATTGGCAGAGATTACGGTGGAAGAATTCAAGTGTTTAATTTTTGCTCAAGGACTGGTATCCAGTAAGAGTGCCGAAATAAGACGTAGAGTTGTCTAAACTCGAATCTGAACAAAACCTTACCCAGAAAAAGTTAGCAGAGGAGTGTCAGCGGGCCGTAAGTTTAAAGAAAGAGTCTCAAAAAATCGAAGAAGCTGGCATTGCTTATATTAAAAAAAACAGTCAAATTACCCATCAGAAAAAAATTGGAGTAAAAATTCGGCGTATTTTAAAAATAGACAAGAAAAATTAAATAAGAAGAACGAGGAGGAAAAAAGGTTCCACCATATAATTGCAGACGTTGCAACGAAAGACACTGGGAGGTAAATTGCCCATATAGAAATAAGAAATGTTTCGTGTGCCACAAGAATGGACACAAAGGATCGTGTTGTAAAACGAAAAAATTCAATAGCCGAATTAGACAAACAAATTCGAATATCAAATCAGATAGAGATTTGAGGAAATATGTGACGACTGAAATATTTAAAAAGAATATTAAATTTCAACTCGATTCGGGTTCAGATTTAACAATAATGAACTGTAAAACATGGAAAATTTTAAAAAGGCCTACAATAATTAAGTCAACGAAACGCGCTCGAACGGTAACTGGAAAGGAAATTAACTTCGAAGGCGAGGTTGTACTTCCCATGAAATTGAACGGGATCGTTAAAAAAATAAAGGTTTTCATTCTGAAAAATGGAGAAAACTTGATGGGTACAGATTTTATTGAAACATACGAATTGTGGGATAAACCGTTAAACTCATTCTGCAGAAAAGTAGAAAGTAATACGCAAACAAGTCAGGAGATTAAAGATGAATTAAAGAAAAAGATTCTGGAAACCTTCACACCTGGTCTTGGGAGATGTAACAAGTTTGAAGCTAAATTTGAATTAAGGGAAAATACTATGCCAATTTTTAAAAAGAAACGTAACGTGCCTTTCGCAAGTGTAGAGAAAAGTAACGAAGAACTTGATAGGTTGGAAAAAATGGGAATTATTTCGAAAGTAGAATCTAATTCATGGGCTGCGGCGATTGTGTGCATAAAACAGAAATCAAACCAAATCAGTCTGTGTTGATTTTTCGACAGGGTTGAACTCGGTAATCAAGGACTACCACTACCCGTTACCGAGTCCGGAGGAGATTTTTAACAAGTTAAATGGTGGAGTTATATTTTCAAAAATCGACTTATCAGATGCCTATCTCCAAATTCCCGTCGAAGAGGAATGTTCGAAGTTGCTAGGGATAAATACGCATAGAGGGTTGTTCAAGTACAACAGGCTTCCTTTTGGTATTAAAGTGGCACCAGCCATTTTTCAACAAGCTATGGACGTCATGTTGAATGATTTAGACTTTGCGTGCGCCTACTTAGACGACATCATAGTAAGGAGCGCAACCGTCGACCAACATCGAGAGCATCTCAATCAAGTATTTAAAAAGATTCAGGACTTTGGATTTAAAGTCAAAGAGTCAAAGTGCGAATTTGGTTTGGAGGAAATTAAGTATTTAGGTCACATAATCAACAAAAATGGCAGATTTCCAGATCCGGAAAGGTCCATTGCGATTAGAAACATGCCGACGCCCACTAATGTGGCGATGCTACAGAGTTTTCTGGGGCTCGCAAATTATTATCAAGCGTTCATTAAAGGAATGTACAATCTAAGAGCTCCGTTGAATGAACTACTAAAAAAAGACAAGGCATGGGAATGGACGGTAGAATGTCAGAAAGCCTTTGATGAAATAAAGAAAATGCTTACATCCGACCTCTTTTTAACCCATTACAATCCAAAACTTGATATTGTAGTGGCAAGTGACGCCAGTTCATACGGGATAGGAGCGTGTATTCAACACATAATGCCAGATGGTTCAAGAAAACCAATTGCGCATGCTTCGAGAACTTTAATCCCAGGAGAAAGAAGTTACTCACAGATCGAAAAAGAGGCGCTGATTATCATTTTTGCCATAACAAAATTTCACAGATACATCCACGGCAGACATTTTATGCTAGAAACGGATCATAAACCTCTGATCACTATTTTTGGTTCAAAGAAAGGGTTACCTGTTTATACGGCAAATCGTCTGTTGAGATGGGGAACCATTCTTCTCAATTATGATTTTCACATAAAGCACCTATCATCCAAAAATATAATTCATGCGGATAGCTTATCAAGACTCGTACCGAGTCAAGAAGAAATATTCGAAGAATCAATTATTGCAAATATCAGAGCAGATTATGAGGTGAAAAGCATGGTAAACAACATTTTAAGAGAGCTACCGGTTACATCAAAGGAAATCAAAAAAGAAGCTGAAAGTGATGATTTCATTTTAGAAATAAAAAGCAAAATGGTAGCAAATGACCAAAAAGTGCAGGAGATTTATTCAATTTGTGACGGATTTTTATTATATGGTGAGAGAGTAGTAGTACCAAAAAAGTTGCAGAAAAGAATACTACGGGACTTTCATATGGGTCACCCGTGGGTTAATAGAACAAAAAGCTTAATGCGAAGCTTTGTATATTGGAAAGGAATGGATGTGGATATCGCAAACATGGTTCATCGATGTAAAGGGTGTGCGTTAGCAGCTAAGGCACCACCTATAGTACACAAACCATGGCCCAAGACGGATCATCCGTGGACAAGGTTACACATTGATTTCGCTGGTCCAGTAGAAGATTATTACTACTTAATAGTGGTAGATAGTTTTCCAAAATGGCCGGAAGTACTACGCTGCAAAAAGCCTACGTCCAATACCACAACAACTTTCTTGCATGAACTATTTGCACGGTTCGGTGTGCCAGAGTGTATTGTGAGTGACAATGGTACACAATTCACTTCTGAAGAATTTAAGGAATTTTGTGAGTTATATCAAATTAACCACATAACGACGCCGCCGTATCATCCGAGGTCCAATGGACTCGCAGAAAGATTTGTCGATACTTTAAAGCGCGCGCTGAAGAAAGCCTCAAGAGTTCCAACGGAAAAGGCGCTTCAGCAATTCCTACAAGTATACAGAATCACGCCAAACCAGAGAACACACTCAAACATGGCACCAGCTGAACTAATGTTCGCTAGGAAAGTTAAGTCAGTGTTTGACAAGCTTTTGCCAGGAAAAAATAGAGTAAAGAATACTATGTATACAGCGAGAAAAAGATACACCTCCGGAGAGAAGGTGTTTTTCAAGTGCTACAAAAACAACGTTGAGTTCTGGGAGCGAGGCATAGTGGACAAGAGAATCGGTGACCTGATTTACATAATTAAAGGGCCGAAGAATACTCATAAAAGGCACCAGAACCAACTTAAAAAAATGTTACGTTCTAGAGTATGAAGAGAGTATACCGGATGAGGAGGAAGATCCCATTGATGTAATGTATGATATGTTTCAAGTAGAACCTCCGCAGAATACTCCTAAACCGAGAAGATCCGGTAGGAAACGAAAGTTCACGGACCCATTAATATTAAAATGGACATATGCAAATGCAAATGGATCTACAAAGAAATAGCCATAATCATCAACCCATATAGGAAGCCAGTTTGAAATCCAAAAGGGATTCCAAGGCTTGGGAGGGGGGGTGTTGTGGTAGGATCCACCTAATTTGCATAGTGGAGTACCGACCATATAAATATGGTTGGTACCGGGGAGGAATGAAGAGATTCAACCAGAGACTCTGCCCGACTGCGACTCAGGCAACACATTCTCCAGGAACGGTCTTTCCAGGATTTGACAAAAGACTATATGTAAATATTGTGTACACTTTCTTGTTTCAATACATTTTGTTCTAAGTACATTTTGTGTTGCATTATTATTCCATGCATTAGTCAAGTTTCAACAATAATTGTATGCTGTTATATACAAGTGTTTCAAGACAAACATTTAATTTCATAATTATATGCTGGTATATACAAGTGTTTGAAGGACAGATTTAATTTCATATTTGTATTCTGGTATATACAAGTGTTTGAAGCGAAAGATTTAATTCCATAATTGTATGCTGGTATATTCAAGTGTTTGAAGAGAAACATTTAATTTCACATTTTTATGCTGGTATCCGCCATTGTTTGAACAGGAAGATTTAATTTCATATTTGTATACTGATGTTTGCACATGTTCGAAGAAAGATTTTACTTCATTTTTCCATGCGTGTATTTGCTAGTGACTGAAGAGAAATATTTGCGTGCGGATATTTACACGAGTTTGAAAGAAAGTTTTAAACCCTATTTGTTTGGTGGGTTTGAAGGGGATGATTTTATTCCTATATGTATGCGGGTATTTCCATGACATTTAAGATTTAATTCATCTTACTATGCGAGTATTCGCAAGTTACTGAAGTGACAGATTTTATTCATAGCTGATATTTGCAGGTGTTTGAAGAGAAAATTTACTTCATATTTGTATGCATGTGTTCGACAGTGTTTAATGAGGAATATTCTATTTAGATCCTGCTCTGTGTAAGTGTTTGAAGAGAATATTTTATTTATATTTGTATGCAAATATTTGAAAGTGATTTAAAAGAAAGATTTACTTCATATTTGTATGCGGGTGCTTACAAGTGTTTGAAGAGAATGCGGTTGTTTGTAAGTGTTTGTAGAGAAATATTTGTTACATATTTGTATTGCGGGTATTTGCATACCCGCAATACAAATATGTAACAAATATTTCTGTTGTTTGAAGAGAAAGTTTTATTTCTTGTTTTGCATGCGGTTATTTGCCCGTGTCTCAATAAAATGATTTAATTCTCATTTGTATGAGATTATATGAAAGTGTTTGAAGAAAAACATTTAATTCATATTTGTATGCGAGTATTTGCCTGTGTTTGAAAAGAAAGATTTAATTCAAATGTGTATGCGAGTATTGACAACTGTTTGAAAAAGATGTTTTAATTCATATTTGCATGCGAAAATTAGCTACAGATTAAAGAGAAAGATTTCCTTCATATTTGCTGTCATTTGCAATTATTTGAAGAAAGTGATCTAATTCATATTTTTATGCGGTTGTTGCAACTCTATGAAGAGAAAGATTTAATTCATATTTGTTCTCTCGCTTTAACATAACGAAAGCTCTCGTTCGAATTCTATTGACTCGAAATGTGCAATTGCCGAGACGAATGCAAGTTTTTATCAAATCTGTTTCGTTCAGTTCTTGCCTACATTTCTCCTATCATGGGTTAAATAACAGTGTAGAATAAACTATCTTTCCCTGAATGGTAACCAATCTTAGAGAAGGAAACTTTTAATTAAATCCTGACTTTCCGAAGAGTCTTATGTTTAAGCACGGTCATCATTCCGGGTATGTTAAAATTCGTGTAAGAGAGCTATTCGGAGATGCTTTGGCGCAGTGTGTACTATTTATCTTTTATTAGTTCTTCCGAATAGTGTGTTTCTACCTAATATATATTTGTAAATCTTTGAAGGCTTTTTTAAAATTTTGATTAATGTAACAGAGAGCCCCCCCCCCCCGCCCCAGGTGGGTTTATTAACCAACGTTTCTAAAGGATTGGGAAGAAGGTACTAATTAGTTGGGTAGAAGGGATTCCGGAGTAATTCCAGAAATAAGTCTTTCTTAGTTGTTTCTGGAATTGAATTATTAATTAACTAGGTGAATTAATTCCAGAGTAATTAATGGACGGGTTCGTTAGGTGAAGCTTGTGATAAATGGTGAATTGGAATTTGGGTGGCCTGCCTGGCGAAATCCAGCCAGAGCCCACAGACGAGATAAGTGCTTTTCGCCGGGCTTAAGTGGGCGTTGTCTGCGGAAAACCCAGCAGGGAGTCCGAATCTGATTTTAGTACCTCTTGAAAACTAGGTTCCCGCGGAGCTTCGGAGATCCGGCGGAAAGCACATGGTGGTCCAGGCGGTTTGCATATTAAAATTAGTGGGCGGTGCCTAAAAACTGTTTAGCTCCGCCTCTCTATATATAAGCGGCCTGCACCCCTGAGTTGAGCAGATGAGATCGGAGATCAGATCGGATAGGATCGGAGAACGCGTCGGAACGCGAGAGAAGCAGCAGACGCGGCAGAGAGAGAGAGAGAGCGAGAGAGATCACAGATCAGGGACCGCAGGTCAGAGAACGCGAAGGAAAACGCGGCGGAAACGGCTTAGTGGGTCTTGCTGATCTGGCCAGTTGGTTACATGCATCAAAAAATCCGAATCGTACCCAGAGATAGAAATCGAACCCGTGCGAATCCTGATAACTTCGTCAACAAAGCTGAGAAAAGCCGACTGCTATATCGGAGGGGGCGGACGAAGAACCACGACTTTTCTCCCTTAGTACAGCCGAATTTCGACCGGCATAATTGTGTCTTTCTCTCTCTGTGACGTTCCGACCCAAACGAGTGAATCTCGTTAAGACAGTTGTATCCGTGCAATTTATTAAAATATAATATAATATAAAAACAGTAGCCTTAAAGGGCTCTTTGTACGGGAACCGAAAGTGTTGCTTTTTTTTCTTTGTGCTCTTGCGGTTACGACAAGAGCCTCTCTGCACAAATAATGATTTCTTTCAGCGTGGAACTCAGCCATTTGATTCATCCCACCTCCGGACCGTTCTGAGGGATCGAAATACTACTGTTTGGATCAAAAATTCAGAACGTGGCGGATAGTGGTGGTTCCTTCAGTTCACCAGAGGAGGACCGGGTGGTTTACTTCTCGGCCAGAACCACCGGTGAGACAGGACAGAGCTGTAGCCAGCAGGGCTTCTACGTCAGATTAATTCACTGTTAGTATATCAACTTTTTCATATAGAGCTTAACCCTTAAACGGTGTGCGTTATCAATTGATACCAGCAGATATCATCAATTAATAATTTAAAGTTTTTTTCCATCGATGCGAACATCATTCATTCATGATACGAGTCGAAATGATTAATTACCAACTCTTGGATTCATAAAGTCATTTTCTGGAATATTTGTTCGGACTGTGGATATGTAATTTTGTGGCGAATGAATGAACATTTAAATACATAGGAGTGATCAGGACGATTTCTTCTCTCAGATACCCACATGTATCCATAAACAGTATATGGATGTGTAAAGTAGATTCTTATACAAAAATAAGAGGAAATGTCATTGACATACAGATAAGCATTTTGACTTTCTCACGCACAAATATAAGCTTATAAGCCTTGGCTATCATCAGGATCTTGTTCTAGTACACAATTCCTTTATTTCAATGGCTGCTGTATGTGACTATACTTTCAACTGGTTGATCACTCTCCCTATTCTCCTGATTTGATTATCATCTGTTCCCCAACATGAAAAAAACACTTGGATGTGAACCAGTATCGCAATGATGATGACGTCATCTTTGCTGCTGATGACTTTTACCAACAGGATGAACAGTCTTCTGTAAACAGAAAGAAGTCAGTTTATCTGGAAAAAAATGTATTTATTAATATGAAGAGTTGAAATTAATGCATGCAAGATTTCACAACTCTTGCATCACTTCGTCAGCCTATGAAGTTTTCAGTCCACCCTTGTATATGTATCGCAAATATATATTTTTATAAAAATACACCCACACCGATAAAATGTAATATATTCAAGCCCATATCTTGACCTCAACCGATTAGGTCATATTTGGATACGTCGTCAAATGGGAGCGTATAATCAGATTATATGATTATGCATACACATGATTGTGGTTTTATCTAAGAAAACATGGACAATACGTCTGCCTTCAGTGGAATCAAAAGCAGCAGAAATAAGGTGTTGAAAATATTCACCCCCTTTTTTGCAGTTGGAAGTAGACGAAATGGGTCCGCTGTTTAACTGAAGAAGAAATCGCAGCTTGTTTACTGGCATATTCTCTCATCAATGAACTTCAATAAAGTAAGAACTCAGAATCGAAAATTGAAACTATCCGAGTTGTATTTAGACTGTTTTGCTACTAGAAGAACAAGATCAAATTAGACATGGCTGTTGAAACACTGAATTATGTTCATCATTTAATAGCGTTCATATAATTCAGGGTAACTGTCTGCTGAACGTATTATTTATTTGTTGTCCAGTATATTCAAGGCTTCATCCGTTTATAGACAACCGAGGATCTGTTATGATTGGGTGTTCTCATCAGTCGAATGTGCATGCTTACATTACAGTGATATTTCTGACAGAACTTTGGAGTTGGTGAGTGGAACGAGTGGTTTGTGGTTCACTGTAGAAAGGAAAGCGCTCTCTAGTCCCCATAGATAATCTGTTCAGACGTTTGCAAACACACACTGCTACAAGTCAATCTTTTTCTGTTAGCTTTGCCAATTGTTTACCTAGTAAGTTCGAAGTAAGCAAGAATTGGTGTTGTTGTAAACGTTTCCTTCACTTTCCGGAACTCTGTGGATTGCTGCGGAGCCCATTTCCATACTGTCTCATTTAGCGGCTTCAGAACAGTAGACAGATGAGGAAAGTTCGTGCCCAGGTATTTAACCTTAACTCTAGTTTGGAGTTTTTTCTTACCTTCTCTTGGAGAATAGTCCCCTCCTATAGTTTACTGGCTTGCACTTGACGCGGAAGGCGTCGCTGTTCGCTCTTTTAACCAGCCCTAGAGCAGTCAACGTAGTTCGGCTAAGTAGATGATCAACCTCGCGATTGATGTTATAGATGGTGACGTATATCTTCCCATCCAGTTTAGTCTTAAATTTTCATAGGGCATCTAAGTGTCCTTTCGTGATGAACAGGGTTATATTTTCAGCTTGAGAAAGCTTTAGCTTCCCAAGGGACGTCTAGGCTTATTTTTTGATTATGTTGTCATCAACTGCTGTGTCAATTTTGAAATTGGCTTTAAGATTAAGGTCTACCGGCCATGTTGGATGTCGCTGCAACAACGAAGAAATCTGTTCCCATTTCTTTTGCTTTTGCTTTTACTTGGAGAATGACTCGGTCTGTACGTCAGCTTCCTGCACGTCGGCTATATTCGTTCTGGGTTTTTTCTTTTGGGGTGGGATGCTCCACACCAGCCACAGGCATTCTGCTGGTATTTCTAGTTGCTAAATGATGCTGACTCCCACTCTTGCTTGAACGTAGAGTACTAGTATTCTGGTGTACCCTGTCAACCCTGCTATGGCGTCTGCCCCTATGCTGTTCAAGGTATAGCTTCACTACTTTGCGCTGGCGAGCAATAGCCGTCTTATATGTGAGATGAAACTGGAGTTGGAACATTTCAGAGAGTTCTTTGTCTAATGTGCATCGCCTGACAATTCATAGAGAGCTTTAATATATACTCTTCTACAGTTTCTTCCCCTCTTTGTTTCCTCTTATGAAGTTGTGCACGAACATGAATTACATTACGTTAGGGTATGAAATGTTCGTTGAACTTTCGTAGCCCTGTCCTTTCTTTCTTTCTTTATTTATTTATAGTTTTCACTTAATTACAATATCACCTAAAAATAATGCAGAATTTTAAACGATTTTTAAATTATTATAAATTATTATAATTAAAAATTAAAAAATTCTTGTAAAAATTCATTATTCATTGATTTTTTTTTTCTCTTAAGCCAGTAATGTCCTTAATATAACCTATTTACAAAAGTAATTAAAAGGTTTTCTAACTAAATAATGTTATAGTTTTATTACATTTTTTAATTTAGCATTGGGAGTAGATTTTCAGTAAAAATAGTAAAAGTTTGAAAAAAAATTGGATGATTTACATCCTACTTTTTACTAATAAAACAATTTTTGAAAGAAAATTTAATTTCGCGAAATTTCATGAAAGTGGGAGGGGGTAACATATGAAAAAAAATTACCAAGATTTTCTAAAGCAAAATATTTCAAAAATAATTTCATTCATTTATGAATAAGTCCTGAAAGTTTAATTAAAATCCGACAATTATTTGATTTTTGCAAGAATTTCCAAATCAATGTTTTTCACCGGAAAAAAAGCGCAAAACACTTAAATTGCAAAATTACTTCTGTCGCTGACGTAAAAAAACAAAATAAAACAAAAAAAACAAAATAAAACAAAAAAAACAGGATTTTTAAACGAAATTTCGAACATGTTAGAAAGGTTAAAAAAAATTTTTAAATAATTAAACAATATTTTGGTCATTCCTCTTAATAATAATACAAATGATGATAAAACTTTGCTTTTATTAAGTTGTTTTACAGCGAAAAGTGGAGGTGCCTAATTCTGTTCCTTGGATTAGTGCCACTAAATACAACAGACATGAAAGTGAAGAAAACTGGTGATTATTAACAGATGAGAAATTATGCATTATATTTTTTGCCTTAGAAGAATTTGTTTCATGAAGATCGAGCCACTCAGCAGCCATAGGTTAAAGACACTAATTTGCTTCCTGATAGTTTGTTTTCGTTGTTATTTTTCTGTTACAGCAACTTTGTAAAAAATACACGGTTCAATTTTGAATGAAATTGCGATTTTTCTAAAAAGAAATTATTTTCACCTATAAAAGAAAATACATAAACCGATTTTCCTATACAACATGTCGACACGTCATTTTAAAGGGACACGACTTATACATTTTAATCTGAGTTATTTCCCTTAGGACAGAAATGTCGATTACCCTTTCCCGCTCGCAAATAATAGAATATACATGATGTCCGTTCATTTACATTTAAGAAGCATTTTTTGTGATGAAACTGTCTCTTTTTTCGTTATGATTCTTACTTTATTTTGTTCGGCTGATTTGCTGTATTAATTTTGAACGTTTACTGGAGCATTGGGTCATTCGATGATTCCAGTTAAAAACGAAACAAAAATAGTGAATTTAAACGTTATATATCCTGTAGCGATCATCATCGTCATCACACATACATACATACAGATTATACGGCAAGCATTCATTGGCTAATCTCCTCAAAACTAGCTTGCTGATTGGTCAATTCCGACCAATCGAATCGTCGGTACGCGAGGAATAATTTTCCCGCGAACAAGGTCCGGATACACAGCCTTATATAAACAAAACACGAATAAGCTCTCTCGTGTTCCTCTTCATTCATCTTTTTCCTTGCTCCCAAGATGTAATCTTCAAGAGCTCCCGTCTTAACCGTGCGGTCAGACGTTAAAGATCATTGCCAACAACTCTGAACGACTTTCTCGCAAGTCGTCAGTAGAGTCCAGCTATTACGCCTGTCTACTCAAATCCACGACTTTACTCACAACGCACACGCAGACACAGATTTTTGTATCACATTACGCATATTCTTCCTCTCCGTGACTATGTCAAGTTCATGAACCAGAACTCTCTGTTACTTAATCAAAACAACACACTTCTTAATTAACTGTATTCTATTCTAACACCAGACTCTATTCAACATAGGATCATGAACATTCTTATTCAAGAGAAATTCTTTTGAACATTCAATCTTAATCAGAATACAGTTGAAAGGAAGCAACTTTTTCTCCCTTAATTACGACACACCATTGCATGATTGTTTGTATGTTATTGTTTCAATACATATTTTATTTTTGATGCACCATTGGAGTCTCATTTTTTTTTCTTGAATCCTTAAAAATATAATAGATAAAAGCTCTTAGAACACGCAATTACATTTGATAACCTCAACGCATAAACCCAAGCAGCATTCACAATCCAATAATATATTATGTCAAGTTTTTCTTTATAACTCAAAGAAATTAAACTTTGTATGAGATATAAAAATCAAATATATAAAAAAATGAATTCAAATTTACACACACACATATATAAACAAACAAACAAACAAACAACCAAAAAAGACGCAAATACTGTATTTATTTTCTGCTATAGTTATTGATTTTTGTACATTTTTAAAATGAAATATTTCAAGTCATTGCTGATCCATCGAAGAATTTGGAAGATTAATATTTTTTAATTGTACTTAGGGTGATTGATTATCTAACATTTTCTCATTTTTCTATGCACCAAATGCTTTTATCTCGTCTAAATTTACTTGCTATTTTTGATTTTTATTTCTTTATATTTTCTCATAACTTTTTTTTTTACTCGTAACCACATGAAACAAGAAATGAAATCCTAAATAAAAAGAAGCAATACTAAGAATAATTTGTTTTTGTCCTGTTATAAATAAAACTTTTCTCAACCTAATCAATAATTATTTATATATATATATATATATATATATATATATATATATATATATACCCACAGTGGGGGGAAAACACACACAAATTTTTAATTTACTGTATTTCCAACTAATGAATAAACATACTTTTCATATAATTAACTGTATCAGTTATTTGCCATGCGTGATACACGCTTTGGCGATCATGTATCTTTTCGATACATGATTGACGAGGCAGATTTTTTCCCGCAGTAGGTTGCCATTTCTTTCTGCGGCAAACCAGCTGCCAGCCAAGGCTACAGAACCCGGTTTGTCCTGCTATTTACCGATAGCTTTTTTTTTTGGGGGGGGGGAAAGAAGAGGATTCATACCTTTCCCAAGGGTATTAGCACATCAATGTAATGGATTCGACTGGAATTCAAACTGAACTCTCCGATTCCTCAACCCGAGCCGCTATCCACCTCGCTTCTTCGAACTAATTCTATTAAGTATTCGTACAATTCAAATTTCAGATTTTAATATCTTTAAATTGCTCTAGATTATTCAAGTGGAATATTCTAGAATGTTCCAATAATGTCATCAGCAGATATTTTTAGCCTAGAAAATACAAACCGTACATTCTATAAATGATATTCATGCAAGGTTTTAGTGTTTTACTTCCAATGTAATATTTTATTTGTGATCTAAATCCATGTCCTATGTAACAGCACTGCGATCGACAAAATCTGTAAAAAAAGTGAATCACAGAGACTTGATATTTCTCTGACTCCTGAATGGTCAATTAATGACAATATCATACTTTCGCCTACGTCCGCACAGTTAAAATTATTTTACCGTCAATAATTTGTGTTTCGAACTGTCACGTGACATACAAGAACAAGTACAACATTATAAATACTAAGCGACATTTTCAACTCTCATTCTTTTGCTTTCTCCCACATATATGCGATGTAATCTCTGTGGAGCAATTCACTTTAAGGGAAAACGCTATGACATACGTACACACACATACACACATACGCACGTACGTACGAACATTGAACATCTCTTTAACTCATCAACTACAAGCAACAGAAACTTATTTAATTCAAAATCTTCTGGAGCTACGTTGTTACGAATCAACATCTTCGCAGCTTTCTAGAATTCTCTCAATCATATTCAACTCTCTTCAGTGAACAATCTAAACAGCAAGTTAATTCAACTTTTCGATATTCAAGTGAAGATTACAATCATTACATTTTCTCTCAATCAACAAGTTTCTTTGAACTCATCATACACCGAATTTCAGCCTACAGCACCTTCTTATTGAAGAACATTCTTTTCATTAAAACTTACCATTATTTCTTGAACTGGAATCTTTTCTGTGAGTCCAGTTAAAAATATTTTCTCTTAAAAAGGCTTTAAGAACTTAAAAAGTTTAGAAAGTCCAAGGTGAATAACTTCTGCTATATTATTAATTATAAATATAACATATTGCCTGAGTAAATTCATTCTTCAGTTTTGTATATTGTTGACATAAAAAATGTTTTGTTATTTCTAGAAAACATATCGTTGTTTTATATTTTGGATTTGATAGCCTTGTGCCATACCCAAAATAAAATGTTTATGGAGATGATATTTTATTCACGCAGCCAAGCAAATAATACCTTATATATATATATATATATATATATATATATATATATATATATATATGTATATATAATTTTCTTAATAACCTACACCTCCTCAACAAGGTTATCAGCATGGTTAGAGGCTAGGTAAAGAATTGACAAATTCGCAAAAAGATTGTTAAGCTCTGGAAAGAAGGTAAAATTACAGGAAAATCTCAGAAAACCTGAATATTCCATTTACTACCATTCATTGCGAGGGTATATAAAATCTCAAAACTGTTGAAAACCAAAGAACACGGGAGATTTCTTCAAGATCTTCGACGAGATTAAATGAAGATTATATTTTGTATTGTACGAATACTTTTTTCACCTATTAAAATAGATAAATGGGATCTATTAAATCAATTTTTGTCTGTTTTCTGTGCATATTTAGTTATTTTTGCATCTGTATACAGTTAATTATATGAAAAGTGTGGTTATTAATTGGAAATACAATAAATTAAAAATTTGTATGTGTACACTGTACGAAAATTTGATAAATTCACTAGACACACTCACTGTAGAAGGCAAAATAAGGAAAGAAAAAAATCAGTCACCGTGTTGGCCGGTGAGAATTTGAAGACTTATAGAGATTTTATTTATCATTCGAATTTTTATACGATGTGTTGTCAATGATTATTCTTTTTTTACCAATATTTTTTCATCTTATTTATGTTGCTTTTAGCCTAACTCGCCATTAATAGGCAACATAAACTAGAAATAAAAATAAGTTTCCGGTAAGATTCTAACGTGTATTTCTATGGTCCTTAAAACTTGTTTTGCTCTAAAATAAATTAAATACCTGATGCGATGCAATAAGCTGATATAAGAAAACAAAAAAAACAAATAAATAAAATAAAATAACCGACATAAGAGTGAACAGAAAAAACAATAATAACATTTTTAAATTTTAAATTAAAATAAATGTCATTGTAATTTTTCAACCCGACCTTTGATTGAAGACTCCCGGAACGTCATCTTACACGCACACCGGTGAAATATTAACTTAGAATATAAACTTATGGATTCAATGCTATGCCGAATTGTTGCTTTTCGTCAGGCTAGTGTGTGTCTTACGCTATACTCGGCACCTAACCCATGACTTTTGGTATCTCAGTGTAAATATCATTCGATTTTTTGTTCAGTTCCATCATAAATTACTCGGTCATGTTTAGTTTATCTAATCCTTTCCTTCTTGTTATTGTTTAACTTTAAGAGTCAAATTCAGAAACAACTAAATAAGGAAGCTGTAAACAAAATTAGTAAATCTTGTTCTTCATTATATTCTATTCTTTTTCGTTTAAAACAAACACATACGCATTGATGGAGAGAGAGAATGAAGGATAAAAGTATAGAAATGGGAGAAAGTTCGAGAGAGAAAACATTTTGGCGGTTTAATTTATTTATATATTTGTGCTCATCTGTTGAAAGATTTCCCGAATTTGGCAAAAGAAATATTGGTCTCGTAATATCAAAATCATAAAAAATTATGCCGGCAGATTCATAGTTTTCAGAGGCATTTATGGGTGTTGTTATCATATATAGCGTGATCTGTAATCTTATGTAATGGAATAAGATTTTAACAATAGAAGAAACACTTGTCAATAATTCAAGTTGTATTCTATTTGAATACTGGATTTCATGCAAGGATTTTATTTCAATCGAAAAAAAATCAAAAATTAATGAAGCAAAAAGTAAAAATAAAAAATGTATATTTTATCGTAAGAACTTGGCAGATTCTGTGTACTCATATGAATTAATATATTTTGAAAAATTAACTAGTGAATATATTAACATTTTCTCATATTCACTTGCTTAGTTGAAAATGAATGAAACTCAACGGAAACACGTGTCAACTTACTGATCAACTTATTCTCTGATTGTTTATAGACTTGTCAATAGCTACTCACGGTCATTAGAGATCGTCAATCAGATGCTTTGAATTGAAAACACAAGCAGAGTTTATCAACTGTGCCTTACCTCAATTTACTCCGCATTAAACATATTTTCACCACTTTCTATAAACTTCATTTCAGCTTCTTTTTTCTATATTTTCCATTACAATTTTGTTTCGCAAACATTCCATTCCATCACTAAATAGCCAATTACCATTCGTTTCAAAACATTATCAAATCTTGCAGTAGTAGGAACCTCACCATTCAAATTATTCTTTATCAGTCTTATGTTTCTTATTACTGATAAATCTATTCAATTAATTTTTCTAAATGTTTCAAACTATCGTTCATTTCAAAGTCTTTTAATTATAACCGACACCACTTTTATCTGTATAACTTGAGATGACTTTCATTTATTCGCTATACTGTTCTGTACATTTGTTCATAAGTTCATGTTCATACTATTCTGTACGTTGTTTCATAACTTTTCTTCAATCACTTCGCTTACGTTGTTCATTCTATACATCTATCCATCCATCCATCAATCCATTCATTCAATAATTTTAGTCCAGCTATTCTTTCGTGGCTATCTCAGATCAACATTGGCAGTGGTGGACGCTGACTGGATCTCAAAAATGCGCCATGTTGCTTTCTAAGACACTTTGGTGTCGTTGTTATTATCGTTGCTTCTTTTGCTGTCGTTACTGTTGTTATTAATTTTGTTGTTGTTTACATTTGTTCCCGCACCACCATCAGTACCACGGTCATCTGCTGCGTTGCTGTGGCCACTTGTAATTTCATCTGATTTTTGTTTTGCTTTATTGACATTATTATCTTCGTCAAAATTGTCATTTTGTTGGTTATTAGCTCCTTTTACCAAAGCCCTCACCGTAAGAATGCCTTCTGAAGACAGGGTGGATGACAGAGTATCGAGGTTAATGTCCTGCAAAACAGAAATTAATATACGATAGAAATGTCATTTTTAAAGTGGAAGAGGAGACATGTTTTTTGTTTTTTTTTTGTATGACGGTTGATGAAACACAGACATATTATTTTGGTGCTGTTTACTTTAGTTTAATGCTTCAGAATCAGAAAGAATATTTGACAAAAACAAAATATTTTTTAGAAATGTCCACTCTATAAGAAAAATGTTACGTAAGTGAGTTGTCGCCCTTGGTAAACTGCACTGCACAAGATCACGTATATCGTCAAACCAACCAATTACTAGCCAGAATTTGTTGGTGTCAATTAGAAAGAACATTATTCTGTTCTTTTACCCTTCCTCTTTTCTGCCAGGACGTCAAAATCGTCTTGATTCTACACGCACTTTGACATGAGAGCCGTACTATATTAGTACGTAAACGAAACCATTCTACAATACCAAGGACTTCAGTTAAGTGGACTTATATTGTTTCATTATAATATAGCCGTAAACAGAACAATTTGTTTGCAACAAGAACTATTATTTTTATAGTATTTGTATATATGAACTTCAATAATATTCCTTTTAACTTTCAATTTGTGTTCCGTGTTCTTCCTGTATTGATATTATTTGCCATACCTTTGTTTCCGAAAGTGTCTTTCTTTTGTTTGTCAATTATATTATAGTTCATTATGTTTGTTGCAGTGTGGCCGAGAGGTGTGAATGCCAGTCGACGGTACAACTAAAAAGGTGGACACAAAGGCACGGAGACGGCAATAGCAAAGAAAGATGACAAACGCAGATGGTCAGTTGTAGACGATGGAATTCGTGTCTTTATTTTGCGAACCGTGGATGGTAAGGCGACAGAGGCCGTTTGTTCAGGAACGGTATCCAGACGTTAACGGGCGCTGGAACTGGTCGCTGGACGTCAGTGGGCACTGGGTCAGATCGTCAGCGGGTACTGGAATAGTTAGCGGGACATCAGTAAATCGCCGCAGGAGTGAGCCGGAGCCTGTAGGAGTGAGCTCGAGGGCTGGAAGCTACAGGAGTGAGCTGGCGTCTCAGAGGGCAAGCAGTAGCAGAGAGTGAAGTGAGTGGAGGCTCGAAGAGTGGTGATCGAATGACTTTCGGAAGTTAACCCTGAAAAGGACTGTTTGAACAACTGCTGGGTCCCGTCGGCTGCTGGGCTCGGTCGACTTGACTGGGCACGTCAAAGTCGAGATTCAGGAAGGCCCTTTGCTCCTTGGCCAGCGGTATTTATTTGACTCCCACGAGGTCAAGATGTGACAAAGGTCGTTTTTCGTGCAAAACCCGAGCGTTTCCGCATAGGGTCACTGGTCAAAGATTGGTCATAACATGTCCAAGCTGGTCAAAGCTTAGTCAAGTTTTAGTCCAAGTTGGTCTTGGCTTGTCTTAGCAGGTCCTGATATGGTCCAAACTAGACGTAGCCATGATCGCAACCCAGCCCGACGATATTTATTACCGTATTTACAGTAAATGTGGCACAAGGCCAAAAGAGGGGTTGGGGAAAAAGGACGGTCATCATTTGTCTTAATTTAAACTTAGCTAGCCACAACCACTGACCCAAACATACGAAACAATAATCCTTCCACCAAAACGCCACATTCACCTTTCTTACTACAACCACCAAAATACCTCATTGTCTCAATGAGAATCCTAATTAACCCCATATGTACAAATAATGTCTGGGAATAAAAATATAACAAGTAAAAACGAATATATACAATATGATTTTTATTTACATGAAACTAAACAAAATCGTGTTAGTAATGAAATCCCCCACAAACCCTAAATGTGACAGTAAAATCAATTAACTGGACGAAATCGACCCGAGACGTTAGAAATATAGAAAAAACAATTATCCCTCCCAACCACACACACAGGTACGCACCGATTCAGACACAACAACAAATACGAAAAAACACACCCTCGAAACGAAAGGCGTCCCGCATCCACCAGAGAACTGAAAATACTGACCACCTAACTAGGGATGGGATGGGGAGTTAAACTAAAACAAAAAAGGAAAAGGAGGCAGAAAAAAAGCGGGGGGGGGGCAATGAGCAAACACACCGTAGCTAAGTTTACAGAAAAAGAAGAGAAAGTAAAATATCAAAATCAAAAACCTACTCTAACCTAAAACCAGGGATGGGTTGCCCAAGTTCGACCCAGGAAAACAATATCCTGATGCCTAACCGGCATCAAAATGCCACTCAAGGTCAGCCCCTTTTACTCGGCACATACGCGCAAGATTCACCCACCTTTTGCAAAATTCTGATGAGGTGAGCCGCCGCCTTTCCGTCCTAATCTTGACTTTAAGCTGATGCTTAAAGAACAAGATCAGTTGGGAAGAAGTGAACTTCTCGCCCTCATAGAATTCCTTCTGAAGCGTCGTCCAAATCACGACTCTCATAAACCCTAGTAAGCAACAGAACACAGTGTTCAGCCTTCGTCATCTGCGGCACCACATTGCTACAAACAGAACTGGCTTCAAGGACAAAAAACTTTCCCCGTAGCATGCGAACCATGAGACCTTCAACAAACCTGCACAACGGCACTACCGCCCTGCACTGAAAGAAGGCGTGACTAATGGTCTCGACTTCCCCCGTACAGCGACGACAGTTTGGATATTTCTCCAAGCCTGCTGAATAAAGTCTCTTGCCGACCCAGAGGGCTTCACGAATCACCATCCAGGTGAGTGATGCCTCATCATTATTGAGGCATTTCAACCCAGGCGCCCAAGGCCATATCGAGCGAGCCTCCTGCTTCGTAAGACCGAGCTCGCCAATCAGATCCCCTTGAACGGCCCCCCTAACTAACACTTGATACAATGCCTTACGAGACAACGCCTGGGCGTTGGAGAGGCCATCCGAAGCCCGTAAGAGGAGCTTCAGAGCACAACGACATTCGCGATAGAAAGAGCACTCGGCTCGGGGTGTACGGCAGGCCTCTTCCTCAAACGAATGCACACTTCTCAGGGACGGGAAATGTTTACGGACGTCTTCTTTCAAAAAGGCACCCTCCTCATCCGATCCGCGACACATTCGGTCTAGAAAGGTGATGTGAAGCATATGTTGACAAATCTCAATGCTAGGCATACACAGGCCGCCCTCAGAGGGATGAAGGCAACAGATCTCGCGAGATACCATAGGGGCCTTGTCTCTCCACAAGAAAGAGAACAATTTCCGTACTAATAAAATTAGTCTGGCATACGGGAGTGGAAGTACAGAGAGTCGGTACAGGAGTATCGGATAGATGTGTGAAACACATACTTCCGCCCTTCCCTTCAGGGAAAGTCTCCTCCGAGCCCACAGATTAACCGCGATCTCGGCCTTCCCTTGCACCTCTGACCAATTCATTTCCAACTGGAGATCAGGGCCGAACCAGACGCCGACTATCTTGATCGGCCCAACCGTCCAGAGGAAAGGTCCGTGAAGAGAAACTCCCGTCCACGTACCCAACCGCAAGCCCACAGACTTATCGTGGTTGATCTTGGCACCTGTCACCATCTCATACCCACTGATCTCTTTGCTGACTTCGTCAATCTCGGCTCTGCTCGACACAAGAACCGAAACGTCGTCAGCATAGGCAGAATATCTGGCTGAGGTGGTAGCCCCAGGCAGGGAAATTCCGCGCAGGACCGGATTCGCCTTTAACTTGCGAAGGAATGGTTTCAACGCAAGAACGTAAAGCAAAGGGGGACAACCTTGACGAATGGAGCGAGACAATAGTCCTGCCCTTCACAGCACAAGTCTGCCCTGAATAGTCCTGCCCTTCACAGCACAAGTCTGTTCGGGGCCAATCAAACGAGACAGGACAAGCTGCAAACGGTTGGCTAAGATCTTCGCCCAAATCTTTAACTCAGTGTTTAACATGGTTAAAGGGCGAAAGTTCCCTAACCCATCCCCACCGTTCTTGTCCTTACGCAGCAACTTGATCCCACCCCTGGTGAAGCGTTGAGGTATAGACCCCTGCTTCATCCAGTGGTTGAAAATCAGTTCCAGCAAAGGAACAAAAACGGGCGACAACCTCAAGTAAACTTCGTAGGGAAGACCATCTAGTCCCGGAGACTTATCCAGGCTAACCTGCTTCAGCGCTTCCCAGATTTCCAACTCTGTAATGGGACCCTCGCACCTAGCCGCTTCAGCTGCCTCGAGGCAGGAAAAGTCAGCTAAATAGGCGTCGAACTGAGCAGAGCTCAGACCGGGCTCCCTGGTGAAAAGATCCTGAAAGTAATCTCGAAAGGCCTCGCATATGCCCGCGTTTGTAGTCACGGTCCGCTTATCCGGCAATGTGACGCACGCTATATGTCGCCTGGACGCGTTCAGATTCTCCTCTGCACGCAGTTCAGCGGCCATGTTCGTCGCCTCAGAAGACATTCTTTTTTAGCCTAGCCCTAACTACCAGAGCTTGATCTTTCTTGATAAGCAAGGAGACCAACTCTGCCTTAGCTATGGCTATTTCCCCACTAACACGGGATTTCACGGCTCGATCAACTTTTTCTTCTAAAGCCGTTTGCGCCGCTAAATTGAGCCGACGACGAAAATCGGCAGCAAACGTTCTAATTTGGGATTTTAATTTATCCCACCAGGCGTTTCCCACAACCGCCCCCGTCAATTCCCTCTGAATCATTAGTAGCAGCTGGTCCCGGAAACCCTGCTCACCAAATAATGAACAGTTAAATTTCCAGTAACCAGCCATTCTAACCTTAGGCTTATCTTAGTTTACACGGACCCGGACAAGACTATGATCCGTATAAACTATATAGTGGAAACTTGCACACCCTAAGAGCCCTACATCGACTCTCTTAACTAAGACTCGGTCCAGGTAGCTCGCAAACGTCCCAGGAGCCAAGTTGCCACTATTTGTCCAAGTCCATGCTACCTCCCGAGGGTGCTCATTCCGGAACTTATCGACAAGATCAAACCCGCCGATAAAGTCCCGAAATGCCTTCACATCAGGATTGTTAGTACCCGGATTTTTCCCTATACGATCTATATCGGGGTCAAGGACGGCATTCCAATCCCCCGCTAAAACTACCCGACGAGAAGTCATCAAAAACGGCTCGATCTGCCGAAACAAAGCAGGCCGCTCAGCATGGTTATTGGGCGCATAAACCTCAATGAGACGCAAAGCCTTATCCTTTATGGTAGCATCCAGCACACAAAGCCTGCCCGCCGGATCTGCGAAGACAAGGGTACATGCAGCCTTCAAAGACCTGCTCACTAGCCAAGAGACACCACTCGAACGACCATCAAAACAGGAACCCCTTAGACAGTATATCCTCACGGCCATGAGAAGAAAACCGGGTCTCTTGCACACAACAAACATTCACCTCGAGGCGCTGAAGGTCACAAGAGAGCCTCGCCCTGCGAGACTCGGACCTCAGGCCCCGCACATTTAAAGTTGCTAACCAGAACGCCATCGAGAAGTCCGATTAGTGTTGTTTACCTGAATTGAACATGGCCGGGGTAAGGATACCGACAGCCTCATGGCCTATTTCAGTTTTGATGGTACCGTCTTGGGAGATTCCGCCAATATCCCAGGGGAAAGCCAACTTTAGTGCTCAATAAAGGGAGGGGTGAACGAAAACCGGGACCCGCCCTGCACAAAATTGCTTAATTTTTCTCAATTTTTCGTTATCAGTGATAGCAATCGGCGGGGTCATGCTGAACGAAGTTATTGCCTCGTCCAACATGGCCCAAATCTGTTTCGCCCCAGTCTCGGATCTTATGACAGTTAAGACCCTCTGCGCATTTGGAAAGTTATTTAGGTCATCTATTTCCTTATCACCAAATTGCTTTATTGATAGGAGGTATTTTAAGTTCGTAAACCTGTTCCCATAATCTTTCACCTTCTCTGCTTGTGAAGGAGAAATTTTACATACCTCCGTACCGGAATTATAAATGCGGCTAGGTTTTTTCTTTTTTCGGAGGAGTCCTGAGTAGGGCTTCTGTGTCTTAACCGGAGGAGGCATTACAGGCGATTTAGTTGGGGAAGGACTGGGGGTATTACGAGGCGTAAAAGGTTGTCTAAATGGGCTGGGGTCTCTACTGAGAGGAATTCGGGACTGGGCAGACGAGGAAGGAGAAGCAATTGAAGGCTTTCCTCGACAAAGAGAGGTTGAGGGACGGGGAGTAGGTGATGGGTCGGAAGATGTGGAGGGAGTGGATTTCTTTGTAGAGGGGGACTTTGGTGGACAGGATGTAGAGGGCTGTGAAGACTGCGAGGTGGGAGAGATCTTAGATGAAGACGCTTTTCCTTTCCTTTGATGATCGAGTTTATTTTTTAAATCTTTAATTTTTTCAGTTTTGCTATTTCCAGGTTCATATTTCTTTTTAAGATCTTCAATAGAGGCCGGGTCATCGCCCTTACTTTTGCCAGAGGGAGTGGGTCTGTATGTGTCTTTATTCCTCGAGGCTTCAGGGGACTGAGGCACCGCTGTCTGACGCTTCCCTCTGGCCCTGCCGACTACCTGCCATTCCCCCTTTTCCTTCTCAACCACACTTGCAGTGGAAGAAGGCTCTTCGGGGAATGGGGGCTTTGATGAGAACCCAACCGGGGGTACAACCGCTCCGGTCCCGGTAGCCGGCGTGCCCATTACGGGGGTGGCGGGTTTAGAAGACTCGGTCAAAGGGGGAGTTTGGTCGATTGGGACCTGAGATCCAGAGGCCTTCTTCTCTGGGCAGGAAGAGGAGAGGTGACCAGTCACTCCACACTTCCAGTAAACTGGTTTACCGCCGGTCACGATGACCGTCAGCTTCAGGTCACCAACGTCAAGACAGTTGGGGATAGAGCCGAAGGCTTTTTGATCGAGCATCATCTCAAAGCTCCATCCCCCGGTCAGGCTATCACAAGAAGCACCCAGAATCTCGCCGTACTGGGACAAGAATGCCGCCAGGTGCTCTCCGATAACTCCGAGGAGGGATCTCGTATACCGCTACAATGGTCCTTCGCCGGCCCTCGTACTCTGTACGAAGGATTAGATCTTTCGTAAACAGATCACGAGTTGTTGCTCTTATACAGTCATCGGCGGTGGGTAGCAGCACGTCCCACATGAAAAATCCCTTGCCTATAACAATTCGGAGGGGCTTAAATCCCAGGGACTCTAGTGATTTGAACACTGTGTCTTTAGTCGAACGAAAAATTTTGCGAGATCGCTTGTCGACGATAAAAACTGACACTATTCTTTTTTCGACTTTCGTCAGTTCTATTGGATCCTGCAAGAGCCCACCTTCCACCACAAGGTGTGCGTAACCCTTGGCACGATCCAAGAACTCCGCAATGTCGATTATGTATTTAGGAGGGGACATCCAACAAGAGGGCGATTCGCCGGCCTCTGCATTAGCAGTTGAGTTGTCATTTGCTTGGTCAACTTCCTTGCTCTTTTCTGCCTCCGTACTTTTTTAAGTACATCCACAATTTCTTCATTTGTTGGAACTGTGGGTAGAGCGGGATATTCATCAACATTATCCTTGTCAGGAGGATCTTTCTTCG
The DNA here is from genome assembly GCA_963932145.1 of Acanthosepion lycidas. NCBI lineage: Eukaryota > Metazoa > Mollusca > Cephalopoda > Sepiida > Sepiidae > Acanthosepion > Acanthosepion lycidas. The sequence continues at coordinate 44,497,839 of OZ010605.1, forward strand.
GGTTAAAAAGGTGCTTTCTCACAGTATGTCGGAAAGAAGCGATTTTTGCCTTTTTTTTAATATTAAAAAAGAAGGAACTTTTTTTTCCTTCTTATCCATTTTTTTTTCAAAGAGAAGGGGAGGGGTGAAAAAGGGAGTGGGAAATAGTTAAACAATTTTCGCCTTATAGGCGAAAGTAAAAAAAAAAAAAAAAATTTAAATAAATAAATTAAATCAGAAAATAAACACGCTCACCCGAAAGCGAGACAACAATGAAAAAATAAAGTAAATATGCACACACAAAAAAATTACATGACGAGAAAAACCACGGTTCACTTATACGTATAACAAAATTAGAAAAAACAATAAAGGACAAATATCGCCTAAATGCGAAACAATAAAAGAAAACGCGTGAAAGAAAAAATACAATAAAATAAAAACGTTAGACAATAAAAAAAGGAAAACAAAGAATAAACGAAACTTCGACAAAAGCCGAAGCTAGTTAAAAAAAATCAAAATGGCCGACCCTAAAAAAAAAAAGGCGAGTCGGACCAATTAACAAAAGAAAATAAACAAATAAATTGGACAATACAACGATTACAAATACGTAAAAATTAAAGGATGGAAAGAAACAATTAAATAAATAAATTAATCAAAAAATAAAACGAAACACAGAATAAAGAACACGAAGATAGATTTAAAAAAGGAAATTAAAGAAAATGAAAAACTAGAATAAAAGAAAAAAGAGCAAAAATTAAAGGGGGTAGAAATAAGAATTTAAAAAAAAGAAAAAACTGCGAAAATTAAAGGGGTAAAAAGGAAAACTGGAATAAAAAGAGTAAAAATTAAAGGGGGTAACAATGAAAATCAAATAGGAAAACTAGAATAAAAAGAAAAAGAGCAAAAATTAAGTGTGGGGGGTAAAAAATGGAGAGAAGAAAGAAAAAATCAAAAACTTTTTCAATGCAGTCGCAAAAATGTAAAAATAAAATAAACAAACTTAACCGAAATGAAGTTCAAAAAGCAAAAGGTTAATTCCAACAAAAAGTCGAGCGATAGAGCTGTCAGCAACTGTCCAAAATAACAACAAAAAGTCAAAGTTGCTCGCTGGCCGGCCAAAAACCGCTGTGAAGTCTCTGGCATCTAAGACTTTTCATACAAGAGAAGCGGTGACGCTAAACAAGTAAAATAAATGAATATAATTAATTTCAAGCCGTATTAATTACAGTCAAAGTGTGTTCGGTGTTGTTGACTGTATTTAAATTATTTTCGGTTGGAAATTAAAGTTCTTTTATTTTTGTTTAATGGTGAAAATTAAGTTTTGTGTTTTTTTGTTTTTTTTGTTTTTTTTTTTTTGGTCAGTTTGAAAGGAGGTCGTTGCTAATTTTAGCACACGAGGGTCGTGACCTTTCTCTACCGGCAGGCATATCCGGGATTGTTTACGAAAGGTAGGAGGGTGATCTGGCACACAGTGACATGTTCTTATAATCCCCATTTGTTAAAAAGTCTTTAAAGCAGCTACTTTATTCGATTAGGAAGCATGATTTCAAAGACAGAGCACCGTAATACTATACTGAAATTTCTGTGTTACAAACAATATAAGTCAACTGGTGTGTGAAATATAAAGCAGAGAAGTAAAAAGAGCAGTTGGTTTTAAGACAGATAGAAATAAATTTTCTGGCTGAAACATTCAGAAAGAATTGATCAAATAAGTAAACATCAGTAAGTGATTACATTTCAAAATCATCTTTAAAAACATCTCTATCGAATAAATGCGGACTGAATCATTGTCAGTACAAAACTCCTCTTCAAAATTCTTCACCATTTTTCCTCTTCTCGTTCAAACTGTTTTTGCAATTTAAATAACGACAGATAAAAAAAAGTTACTGCATACCTCGGGCATCAAGAATTGACGAGTAAATTGCTGAGCCACCAGCCCAAATTCGTCACTCTTCTTTTCATGTTTACCAGAGACGATCAAATGTTCGTTATGCACTTTGACGCTCAGCTCACTTGGTTCGTATTTCTCTACATCCAACTTGACCTCGAACACATCCTGGTCATATTCCATCTAAAAAAAAAAATATATCAATTTAATTCGAAGATTTGGTGTTAAATGAATTTATATTACTATTTTCGCCTTCAAGCGAGAAAATGAAAGCTGGATGAATTGTTTATTGGCAGAAAAATAAAAACAAAATAAGAAACCAAAAATTGTACAATGACTTTATCACTGTTTAATTTATTGTTTAAATTTTCTTTACTTCCATTATTATAGTATTTAAAAATCTTACATTGTAGAAGAGTAAAATATATTCAACACCGTATACATATATTTTGGCAGCATTATGCTTGGGGAGCTTGAACATTATGACAACGGGAGAAGTGATTGCTTTATGACAGTTATAAATAGTCTCACCAGACAAAAGTATAAAACGATACGTGCGTGTGCGTGTGCGTGTGTTAAAAGAGATCAACTAACTTGGTATCTGGATCTTTTGTTCCTCGTTACCTCCCATGAATTCATGTCATTCCAAACATTTATTTAGTTCACTTAAGCGGCGAAAGTGCTGACGCTGAGTAATTGCTGATCAAGTCCAATGGTGAACCTTCCGTGGTAATTTAACCAAAGTGTACGGAAGAGGTTATTTGAAGTTTGGACAATATAGCCAAAAAGAAGTTACAGTTTAAATGTCTGGTGCTGGTGTTGCGTAGTTGCTGATCAAATCCGTAGTATTTTAACCGAAGTGTACTGAGTAGGTTGGTTGAGTCTGGATGTTATGCCTGCAGCGGATTCCTAAACCAGGTGAGTTAGGTTGACAGGAAAGACGGAAGCAGGGACCTAGTGTAGCCGGAGGTTCAGGGCTGTTGCAAGCAGGTTCATAAACGCCGATCAACGAGGTGAGTTAGGCTGTGATAGCGATGCCGGAAGTAGTTACCAATGAGTAGCCGGAAGTAGCAAAAGTTAGGAATACTGTCAGAAGAAGGGTTCGTGATAGCCGGAAGTAAGGGTCCTTGATAGCCTGAAGTAGTAGAGGCTTGAATGCGAGAAGTTGCCGGAAGATAAGAATCTGTGGTAGCCGATAGTAGTAAGATGCCGGAAGATAAAAGTCCTTGGTATACGGAAATAACGAAAGGCAAGAGTGCCAGAAGTAAGAAAGGATAGGAAAGCCCAACTAACGTCCAGTTGGCAGACAAAAATAAATGGGAATGTAACTCAATACATAACCTGTCCAAGCGCCCTGGCCACAATGGTCAGGGCCCTACGTTTCTCCTCCTCCTCGTCTTTTATCTCCTGGGTCGACGTGGATGGAATAGCGAAGGGCTATGATATATCTTAATGACACATACTCACAGAATTAAACATTTAACTGAAGATATTTTCTTTTAATGGGCATACTATGCTCTTGGTCATTAAGCTTTTGGTTCATTACAAAAATGACACTGTTTTAAAATAATATGCATCGCGCATACATCTTTCGCTAGAGGAGTAAAAACTCGCACCCAAACTTATGAAATCAATTATTTCTTTACTGTTTATTCCTAGGCGTTTAAAAAAAAAAGAGTAATTAATTATAATAGTGTTCTTAGATGAAGCATTGTCAATTAGTAAATTTTCTCTTGTATTCTTTCATTTTAATTTTATCGCAACATCTAGTATGAAATAAAAAATATCAAGAAACAAGCTTGACTTATGGAGAAGTAAATATATAAATATATATATATATATGGCTAAGTTTGAGTGACTCCCACATTTTAGCCTGATTAAACTATAATCACTAAAGTATTTTAAGGAAACGGTTTGGTGATTATTTCCTTACCTTTACATCACACTGTATGTATGTTTCATTTCCTTTCTTCATCAACCATCGCGTCTTGTTTCACTCTGCACTAGACTGCAGATGAAAATCATAATTGTCGTTTTCTCCCCAGTCCCAACAACATTCACCACAAATGTATTAATTTTCGTATCTTTGCATTATTTACGTTACTCAGGCTGTTATCCTCATCTTCATTGCCATATTCGCAACTTTGAGTTAAAGGGAAATAATTGAGACATCTGGAAGAGGCATGCAGAACGTAGAACTAGAATAATCTAACCCGGTGGACAAAATAAAGAGTTTGGTTCGAAATTTCAATCACCTGAAGAAGGCCGGAGGGTAGAACGGCTGAAACGTTGTGAATATGGCAGAGATAGACAGATATTTTCGTATAGTTCTTTTATGATTATTTCGCTGTTTGGCTCCATATTTGCACAATTACATCACGCGGACAATTATCGCTCCCGTGAAAAAACGGTTTCTTTCGAATTTAATCAAATTTTCTGTGCTTTATTCTGATGAACAGACCAGGGGTTGATTGTTATAACACATTGGGATATTTGCTTCTAGACATATGCTTTCCATATGCTGTAGACTGTATGTTTTAACATACTTAACCCGATAAATGTTGACGTAGACGATGTGAATAGTATTTTTGTTCGGACACATAGTACTATAAAAACATTCACGTGTGGTAGGCGTAAAATAAATATAAATTATCCCTTTTAGTTTAGCTACGGTCATGTTACTACCTAATATGGCTGACTACTCTCCTTCCGATTTCATGCATTACCGCCAATGCTTGTCGCATAAAAAACGTTCAACTTCAATCAAATTAATTCTTTCCTTTGCCATGGTAAGTCAAATTCATTTAATAATTGCTCTGAATAGTTTTCTCGGTCAGTTATAATTTAGTATTGCTTATTCTTTCGGCACATTTCATTGTTATCGAACAGAGAAACGTCTGCAAGCAGTATAATGTCCATAGGAGATCTCTATCTCGCCATTTGCAAGGTCTGACCTTTCGTTGTATTTAGCTCTTCTTCCAGACATTGCCACTAAAGTTCAGGGCTTAATAATTACTAAACCCTAGAAATGAGTCATGTGGGAGATTAATTATAATTAATCCTCTGTCTGACTCATACTTTGATTAAGGTGGACATTATTTTAAGATTATTTGCAGTATCATAACAGAAGTTCTTCCAACTCCTAAATACTGAAGCGACAGGTAAGAAGTCTTCACAATGTTTACGCAACTTTTGGATGTGTCTTATGCTACATATTTCTCGGCCTTTCACAGTGGAATATTAACTTGTATTAGTCACTTTGAGAGTTAACATAACCATTACAGAAATTAGCTGAGGTTGCCAATAAAATTAATAACCAGCACAAGTAGCAGGTGTTCGTTATACTTTGGCTGCATTAGTTTAGGTAGCTCCAAAAGTTCACTAAAAAAAGGATACATGTAAAAATGCATAAAACATAATAAAAACAAAATTTTATCGTCTAAACATTTGTGTTATTATTAAGCTGAATGATCAAAGAGTTTCTTTAATATAAACATGACTTTTTTCGCTTTTAGAGCCTTGAAAATTTTGTTTAAAATTTTCTGGCATCAAAACGGGATCATAAATTGTGCATCTTTTTACGGTGAAAAAAACAAATTGATTTGGAAATTCTCGTAAAACTCAGATAATTGTCGGATTTTAATGAAACTATCAGGATATATTCAGAAATTAATTAAATTATTTTTTAAATGTTTCTTTCTTTTAACAAAATTTTTATAAAATATTTTTTTACATCTGTTACCCTCCACTTATTTAATTTTATGAGATTTCAAGAAATTAAATTTTGTCTCCGCTTAATGTTTATATAAGGATAAGTTCTCGGAGAATTTAAATTATCAATTTCTTTCTATAGGATAGTGTCATCGCAAATATTGAAAATTCTTGGAATGACAGAGATGTGATTCTAACAACGAATTTTGAGCATACCACGGACACAGCGTTTGACAAAAGAAAAAATTTAAAGAAAATATAAACTACAAAGAAACTGCTACTAACAATCAGAAAGAAACAGTTGAAATTTTAAGAACACATAACGAGAAAGGAAATCTTGGAGAATTTAACATTTCCAAGGCACATTGAAAGCAGGAAAAGAAAGTGACAAGTTGCCTACTTGACAAGTTTTAGCAAATTGATTGAGGAACAAGTAAAAACAAAAAGGGTCATGCCATGAAGTTGCGGAGAAGTTTGATTACTTATCTAGAGAGAGAGAGAGAGAGAGAGAGAGAGAGAGCTCGCATGTGTGTGCATTTATTAAACAGTCGTCCGCATTTAATGTACACCAGGGAAATAGAAATATTGTGTTATGATAACGAAAGTAAATTGCTCTTCTATAAAAAAAAAAAAAAAGACGCTTGTGCTATTACGATTCAGTGCTTCAGTGCTTTTCGAAGAAAATGGATATAAAATTGGCACTTATATTTAAAGAGACAGTTGAAATCTTATGAACACATAATGAGGAAAGTGGGCTTAAAGAATTTGTCACTCGCAAGGGATAACAAGAGGGACATGGAAACAGCGACCAACCTATTTAATAAGATTGTATAGATGGATGACAGAATAGGAATAGTAAAAAGACAAACATTGCTAAAAACTACAATAGATAGGAAGTTATGGAGAGCCATCATTGCCCACATCCATAAAGTTAACGGCACATGAAAGATAGGAAACTGTACGAAGAAATGTAAGAAATACGACCTGTTACAAAGGCTTAGTTTTAGTGCAGATCAGCAAATGAATAGGCTGATCTGAAGCAGGCTTTCTTACTTATCACTTTCTATAAATACTGAATTCCCAATTCACAAAATCTATGAAAATTAATGCTGTCAATATGTCATTTTTTTTTTTCTATTTAATTATTCATCTTCACGAACAAAGAAGATTAACAAGAAATGTTTATAAACTGTTTTTAATGTGAATTCTTTCTGTCTGCATAAATTTAGGGGATAATTTAGCAAATAAGACTGAAAATATTGCTAACAAAACAATAATTTAATTCATTTATCAATTTTAAATTTTTCAGTATAAGACATTTGAACTTAGTGTACAAAATCGACGAATTTTTGGCAAATTAGGAATTATCGTTTAAAACATAAAAAAATACTCTTTATAAAATCCATTAAACAGGAATATTTACATTAAAGGGGGAACTTTTTCTTACGTTTTCATCGTTTAATAAATTCATTTAATGATTTCTCAATTAAGCACATTTTAAAAAAATTAAACTCTAATAAATGTTTAAAATGTAGACCATTTTAAAGAAAATGTTGTTCTTTAAAATAGTGTTAATGAAAATGTTCACGTTGTATAAATTCGATTTTCGTAAACTTCGTATCAGACAGAAGAAATAATTTGAAAAAAAAAAAAAAAAAAAAATCTCACAACAGGTATTTGCAGCGAAAAAATTTGTTTTGTAATTGAAGAGAATAATATTTGATAAATGTAACTAAAAATGAAGGCAAGAAAAAGTTTCTTTCAGCTTACAGTCATATTTTTCGGTGTTACCTAATAAAATAATGAGATAAACTAGTCAACTAGATAAAAAAACGAATGGATCTTTTCTTCAGATATTTCTTGATCTTTAACGATAACTAATTTGCTAGTGAACTACTTTAGCAAATTATTATCTTTTTTTTTTAACTCCAAAATACATACAGTCTATTACTCTCCAAGCACTCTTGTAACACTGCGGCATTTAGTTTGAGTGTGACCATGACCATGACTATAATATTCCTTCCACTTGCGCATTATAAAGATGCAACACTCACTTTGATGTTTATTATTTCTGTAGTTGCTATATTAAACAGAAATAACGATTAATGTTAGTAATGAACGGCACTATACATCAATTACTTACTACTACCGTTACTACTAATTGCTATTATTACTACTAGTATCGTTGTCCTTGTCCCAGTTGAATCTGAAAGAAGCACTGGTTGCATTTCTACGCAGGAACTGGTGTCGCTTAGACAGTTTTAGACAGTGAGGAGTAGTAAGTGATATAAGTACAACAATTCTTTTTTCCCCTGCTACTTTCTCTAACTTTTATGATATGGGGTAAATACAGCAGTTCAAATAAAATTTGTTTCAGTAAAACTGATTATTGCTAGGACTGTGACAACCTGAGAAAAAAGTATAACATGATTTAAAAAAATTAAACTTATCCACGTGGTAGAAAAGCGAGCTTGACGCGCATTCAGTTACCAATAGCCACAAATAAAAAGAAAAATGTATTCATTTAATTTAATAAATATAAGCAAAAATCTGAGATTCATGTTAAAACAGCATTTCACCTCTGAAATGAAGCACAACATTTATTATCATTTTCCTGTGTACAGACTGAATTACATGTTTATTTAGAACATGAAGCAGACATTTAAGTGGTTCTGACTACTAAATAAAAACGAATTTCTATAAAAAAAAAAAAACACTACAAAAATGTAAGTTAAAAAATGTCTACACTGTTTATATATAAATGGCGTCTTTAGGTCATCTGTCTTATTTGGACATAGAGGAGTGATGCCTACCCCCAGAAAATCCCGATACCCCTTTGTGAAAAATGATGCGTGAAAGTGAACAAATCTTAGTGTGCTAATTCTTACGTGCAGACTTCTACCCCATCCGCAACTCTCCTACGCAAAACACCCTGGAAACGGGCCTCATTATATTTTTAAGGGTATAAGAAGAATTTTAGCATTTAACTAAAATCTGTTCCAAATCTTTATTTTTAATCGCGACAATTTTAACACATGACTAAAAAATGCTATTGATCATTAAAGTTAATTTTATGGTCAATTATTCTGCTATTTGTCAAGTCAGTTTTGTAAGATAATTTTCTTCAAAATTAGTTGTAAACGCTTTCTCCTCCTGCAGCAGAATGCGAAATTCACGCGACTGAAGTGTGCTTTCATGGGTTTATTCACGAGTGGCTCAGGTTTGCTGAGGGGATTTTATATAATCATCATTTCTAGAATGGTTGCCAACCAAGGCTATAGAAACCACACTATACTGCTATTTAACCCATAATCGGGAAAAGAGGTGATGGATTTATATATCTTTCCCAAGGGTATATTTGCGCGTAAGGGAATGTAACAAAATTTATTAAACATTTGCTATCAAATAAGCAATCTCTTTGTTTACTGAGATACGGCATCATTTTTATTTAATATACTTTTAGATTTCTGGTTTGAGTTCAGTTGAGATTGTTTACAGTAATAACCAAAATTTGTCACTATCATAAACAGGAATAAGATTTTTTTGCCTTTGAAAATTTAATGAAAATATGTAAAAAAAATTAAAAACGAGAATTTTTGTAGTTTCAATCAATCAGGACCAGTTACATATTTATCATTGGTGCCGATGAGGAGTATACACGTAGAAATTTTAATTTTAACTTCCAAGCTATCCAAACCTTCTCTAAGTGGAAGAATGGCGCAGTACAAAATTTCGATTCTAATTTCCCTTTATTTTGTCTCGTATCGAAATTATCGTAGTGTTCCATTCTAAGAATTTGAGTTCTTCAACAAGAATATACTAAAAATGTCCATGTTTTCGTGCACGTAACAAGAAAATCAACCTACAGTATTGTACTAATTATAAGTTATACTCGTCTATCCAATAAAAGGATGTAGCAATGTGCGCGCGAAAGGGAATAATAGTGCCTATTCGAATCTTTTTTTGTTAACGAAAGTCAAAAAGCTAAAGCAATCTCTTCATTAAGTGAAAGCAATGAAAAACAATGGAATTGTTTAAAAATTCAGTTGATATTGACCAGATTGGGAATATCTTCTTTTGCATCAGGTTTCTTCAAAAGATATGTGCCAGTTACGGCAAATGAGGCTGGTTTTATTTTTTTGAAAATGGCAGATGACAAGGTGATGACACTGATATCAGTTGAAAACCTAAGCACCTATTTAAATATAGACACAGATTCTGGAGTCAGGATAAGAATTAATTAAAAACAAACAGTAGGCAATAAATTAATACTGATACGGTCGATAAATTATTTTTACATGAGCATGAATGCATTTAACATTTGTGAAAATAATGCCTAAAATGATACTTTCTTCTACACAAGAATAAAGCTTTAGCTTGAAATGCCAAAAACCTGAGGCCATGAAGAAACTTTTATAACTCGAGACATGTTAACACGCACTACGCGTTAAAGAATATAATTACAATTTTACCTCTGTAGACTGTCGGAGTTAACTCCTCCTTAATTGGCCAAATTGTTCACTAGGGGACGCTCTCCCTATACTATAAATAGTGGGAGATTTCTTGCCTCGTTCTCTTTTTCATTTCTTCATTTTCAGCGAACACATCTACAATGTAAGCTTTCGCAGAAGATTGCGTCTTCCCACTTGAGACGCCATGAACATTATACACCCATACACGTACATACGAACATTCACCAAAATACAAACTCTTTACGTTAACACACAAACACAAATGTTAATGTCTATGTCCATTGTAAAATTGTGTTGTTTAATACATATATTTGTGTGTGTCATGAATCCGCCATGTCTTTATAGTGGACCTTCTTCTAGCAGGAATAAACGCAGGTGTTCCTAATTTAACAACACGTATCCCCAACGGTCCGCTATAAGACAAATGGTTAGGTATCAAGAATTGATTAGGTAATTCATTACATCTTCCTGATTAAAATAAGGAATTTCCTTAAAATATTCTTTAAGAAAATTAATGATTATAACTCTAAGGTATATTTTGTTCCCTGCAATATTGAATTAAATGAAATATTAAAACGGTGACACACTTATCAATAGATTGGAGTTTTAAATATCAACGTTTTCTATTACTTGTAATTAGGATTGTATAATTACCTGAAGCCAGATCAAATTTGCTTAGATTCATAAACTGCTCTCGAAAACGGAAATTTAATTTCTGTTACAAGGTAGATACAGGGGACCGACACTATTTTTCAGACATTTTATTTTTTCAAGTTTTAGGTAGCACAGGCAGTCTGTACTGTTTTAGTATAATCGCAATAACATTTAAAAACTGTTTCAATACTACAAATGGAAAAGCAGAATTCAAATTAGAATTATTTTTATTTTTTTTTACAAATTTTCACATTACAGAGGCGACAGTATTTTTCAGACATTGCAGAAACAATGCTAATAGTTTATGACAGCACCTTTTTTTTCAATGACTTCTATCAGTCTATCTTCATAATGTTCGTACATATTGATAATAACGTCTCTTCGTGTTTCTAGCAGTCTATTTTTAGCATCTTGTATGCGCTGCCACAGTTCAGCCTCTCTGGTTATTTCTGGCCGGTCGTAAACAAGCTCTGCAAGCATTTCCCATATGTTTTCAATTAAATTTAAGTCTGGACTTCTTGCAGGCCATTCCAGAGTAGTTATATTTGCTTCACACATCCAATTTTTCACTGATTTGGCCACATGGATGCTGCAGTTATCTTGCTGCAAAATAAAATTACTTCCCATTTCTTTTTCTATGAGTGGTAGGGCTCTCTTTTCCAAAAGTTCTCTGTACCTCAAGCTATTTTGACGTCCTTTTAACCACTCGGGCCACAAGTTTCCATTCGGAAATACCATACCCCAAACCATAACTCCTCCTCTTCCTCCCATCTGTCTCTTGTTGAGAATAACAGGTTCACCTTTTCTCGACATGTACACCACCCGTCAGGTCCATCGAACTTAAAACGTTTTTCATCAGTAAATATCCATTTCTTGAAGTCGACATGGTTTGTTATCCATCTTTTGGCGCTTCCCAGCCTTGCCTCCGTGCGTTTTCTCGTTAGTGTAATTCTTTTCTTGATTTTAGCATACTTAAGTCCAAGTTTGTGTAGCTTTCTTTGTACAGTTCGAACACTGACGTCAAGTTCACACTTCTCCTTTATTTTCTTCGCTGTCACCTTTTCTCCAGATGATAACAACCTCGTAACACTCCTCTTCATTCTCCTTTCTGTTATCTTAGAAATTGTTTTTTTCCGTCCTCTCTTCTTCTTCAGCGCATAGTCTGTACTTAGCATGTATTCAACTGTTGACTTCGATAGCTTTATCTCAGCGGCGATCTTTTGGATGCAGAGACCGTCTTCTCTCTTCTTTTGGACCAAACTGATGACTTCTTTTGAATGCATTCTTCTTCAGGATTTTAATACGTTTTCGCAGTGAATGGTAAAGATACTCAAATGTAATGGTCAGGGTACAATTTACCTGCAGAAAATTTGCATATTGTAAACGTTCGACGACTAAATCATTAAAAAACCCGGAATTTGTGTCATGTCCGAAAAATAGTGTCGCCTAAGTTGAAGTAGAAATAAAGAAAACATGAAACCAAAGATAAACCCATCAATCAATGATCATACCATTAATGGACAGTTACTGCTGAACTACCTACTCATCAACACAAAAGATCTCGGCAGCAAAAAAACACCTTTAAGCACACTTTTCAAAGTGTCCCAAAAATAGTGTCGGCCCCCTGTAGCTTCCGCTGAAATTGTCAATGTAGTATATCATGAATTAAATATCATTTATAAATATAATTCTATTACAGTTCTGGTCATGTGTAATGAGACACATGAAGAAATATGAATTTATCATTTATCATTATAATTTATCATTTTCAAGAAGAAATATGAATTTATCAGAAATATGAAAAAAAAAACAAACAAATAATCTTACTCTCGTTATGCATACAAACAACGACAGAAATCCATTTTTGAAACATGAGAACTGAAATTTATGAATTGTCCTTAATGTACAAAAGTTGATTTTCACAGGTAGTTTCTTTCTGGAAACTTAACTCAATGACTTTGCTTATATTACTTACTAATAGGTGATATTAGTAAATAATATAAGTCGGAGGAGGACGGAATTTTCATTACGTAAGATCATTTATTCCTAATAAGTATTTTCTTCTATAAAGATTACAAAATAATCTACAATTAACGTTCTTATACTCCATTTTTTCTGATTACATAATATAATATTTCATAATTTGAATGAACCACTTTATGAATCGGACAAAATTCTGGTGCTTTTTTCCCTCCACCGTGTATATACTTGGTTGCGTATATGCAAATATCCGTTCACGTCTAATGTACGCCAATGATCATTGATTCATAACCGGCAGATACAAGCAGCAATTCAGATGAAAATCTGTTGAATAAAATGGAGAAAGAAAATGGATTTAATCATGGGAGAAGTTGACTTGACTCTTGCATTCTACAACCAGATATGAATAAATAGTCGGGCATCAAAATGCAATTTTGATTCTGAGATTTCGTTAACTGCAATAGCGAGTGTTCATTTTTAAAGCCAAATTCAGCTGCAATGGTCAGTATTTTATTTATTAACACGGAATCAATTAATTTCCATCATAAGGTGAACGTTTTCTCGAATTAAATAAATTCTAGTATTATATATATATATATAACATAAAGTTATTATCAATTATGTGAGAATATTCTGTTATTATTATTAAAATTATAATAATAATAATTATTATTATTATTTATTTATTTATTTATTTATTCCATAAAGCAAATATCACATCTGTAAAGTCTGAGGATCTTGACAACAAAAACTTTTCAACATTTCCAGATCTTGATAACCACCTCGATAACCATCTATTCTTTTCCAGATCTTTAAAACCATCTATTCACTTAAGTGATCGTACAGGGCAATGACTTCTGAAGTTGGATCTTCCAAAAGTGCTCCTTACAATTCCATACAGATCTGCTTCAAAACTAGTGTAGACCTGTAGGCCCATATTGAATTTTTCAATAAAATATATCATACGAATTAAGAGATACATTCATTGAATTTTAGTGAAAATAATTAATATTCATATAAGAACTGGTGTAATTCGAAAATATGGTTTAAAAATCGGTATGATCATCATAAAAATCACACAAAGCACTTTGAATGTGTGAACATCAAAAGTAAAAAAGGTAAACGTTTCTTGAAAAAAAAGTGAGCATGCATGCCATTTGCCAAAGAGCTTAATGATTAGATGTTGGAAAAGTGAGTTCAAGTTATATGAATTAGATAATCAAAATTGAATATAATTGGGTTTGATGGTCAATGGCAGATAAATAATACGACCAATACTGCATTTAAAAAACGAAGGGGAATTAAGTAAACTATGGATAATAAGTATAATCTAGAAATATAGAATAAACTTATATTATCATACACACAACAGTCATTGATCAGTTTGAGGGTGTGTTTCAGCATGAAAATAACCTGAAACACACCATTAAACTCGTCCAATCCTGTGTCGATGACAATAACATTAAATTAGCCTAATCGAAAAATTATGGTAATGAGTTGAAAATAATATTCAGTATAATAAACTCACAAACACGAATTATCTCTACAAAAACAGGATTGAGAGCTGGGAAAATTGCCACTGGAAGCAGTAATGGATTTAACCGTATTACTGTTCATCGATGTAATTTAGTAGTTAAAAATACGATTAACTAACAAGGTATTAATGATTGGTCTTCGATACTCAGTTAATTTATTTAAGATTATTTGTTATTTAATAAAAATGGCTAATGATTAGAAGTGTCCTTACGTTATTTAACCGCGGTATTGTTTGGAGATATCGAAATCAAACAAGTACGAAGATTAAATATCTGGGAAGACGGAAATGTAATACCGAAATCCGAAGGCGCATTAGAATAGCAAAATATGCCTTCGAAAAACCAAGTAGAGTATTAAGAAACAAACATATTTCGTTAGAAACAAAAAAAAGTACTAAACTATTATGTAATATCATTCCTCATCTGTAGCAGTAGAAATGTCGTTCTACAGAAGGATTCTGAGAATACCAACAAGGATGTTTCAAGAAAATCGGAAACAAAACGACGTTTATACTTAGAAATATAAAAAGTCAGTTGAAAACTGCTTTAATTTCGTTTATATACTTTCTGTTTGTTTTATCTTTTTAGCATTACTTAAGAAATCAGCTACAAAGGAATGCGATCTCCATCGGACAATCAGCCATATAACCAAGCTAATGATCCGAATCCTGATGAATAGACTGAAATTAGACCGGAAATAGCAAAAAATAATATGGCTTTGTCAAGGCCATTGGACAAGAAATGTGTTACGTGATTAGAATGATATCGGAGAGAGTAAAACAATTTCAGAAGGATGTACACGTTTTACAGATTACGCAAAAGCATTTGACGAGGTACTACACAAGGATATATATTTGAACTGATAGAAAGACTAGATCTATTTGGAAAGGTTGTTAGAAAAATCCAGAATCTATACTGGAAGAAAACCGCCTGCATATGGATGAAAAATAAACTCAATAGGTACACAAAAATAGAAAGGGGCATAAGACAAGAATGTATCTTCTCTTCGGGAGACCCTACCAGGATTTATTATCGGTGGGAGGTTTAATCCTAAGAATGTAGGATACGCAGATGACACTGTGCTCATGGTAGCCACACAAAGGAAACTACACGATCTCCTAGAAAAGGTAGTAAGGTAAAGCGAGAAAAAGGACTTGTCATCAACTGTGAGAAAACCGAAAGTATAGCTGTCAGCAAGAAAAATTACAAAAGGCCAACTACGAATTGGAATTTTAACATCAAACAAGTAGAGAAGTTTAAATATCTGTGAAGTGTTTTAACAGAACAAAAAAAAAGAAATAGAAATTGCATAGATAAATCCCTTCGTAAAGTGTGGGCTGTACTTGTCAGAACAATTTTTTGTATCTCCTTGAGGCATGGACTTCCAGGAATCCCTTCAATTAGTCTACTGCAATCTTTTCCAACCAGTCCTAGGGCTCCAACTACAACAGGGATTGTCGATGTTCCCACAGTCACATTTTCGAGATTTCTATTTCAAGGTCCTTGTATTTTAACAGCTTTTTGAATATCTTCAAAGATACATTGCAGTCAGCAGGGACTGCCATATCAATAAGGAGGCACCGTTTTTGTTTGTGGTCTTTAATAACAATATCTGGGCGGTTGGCCTTGATTGTTCTGTCAGTGTGTATTGTGTAGTCCCATAGAATTGTAACAGGTCCTATCTCCGTAACCGGGTCTGGGTGGTGTTCATACCAGTTTCTTTCAGTTTCCTTCCCGTACAAGTTGCAGATTTTCTAGTGCAGATATTGGCCCACTCTGTCATGTCGGGTTTTATATTCAGTGGGTGCCAACATCGTGCAACCTGATACAAGATGATCAATCGTTTCTGGATATTTATCACAGAATCTGCATTTTGGGCTGACACAATATTTTAGTATATGTGCTTGATAATTCCTAGTTAGCAAGCATTGGTCCTGCGCAGCAAGGATAAAAACTTCAGTTTCCGCTTTCAACCCTGCACTGCGTAGCCACTGATGGGTACGGGTTTTGCCTACATCAGCTTGTTTGGTACGGGCAGAGTATTGGCCATGAAGCGGTTTATCTTGCCATCGCTTCTGTATCTGGTCGGTTGCATTCGTCTTTGCTGTCTTTTTTAAGTATTTTGCAGTTTCAGCCGGTGTATTGTGCTGTAGTTGCATCTCTATGCCCATTTGAAACTCCATTTTAAATTTGTTGGCTTCTTTCATTACGGAGTAAAGACGCTTACTACTTTCATGTTCTTTGACGCATACCATCATCCAGTCTTCTGTAGTTTCCAAGTATCTTTGGAGGCCAGTTGTTGTAGTTTTGTAGGACAGTTCTAGTTGAACTAATCTTCTGCCTCCTTCGGATCTGGGCACATACAGACGATCAACATCAGCTTTGGGATGATGCATGCGATAGCAAGTGAGAAGCTTTCTCGTTTTGGCGTCCATTCGCTTAATTTCAGCTATGGTCCAGTTAAGGACATTAAAGCTGTATTGCACCACTGGGACAGCCAATGTGTTTATAGCTGATATTCTATTTTTTGAGTTTAGTTCAGTATTTAGTACCAGACGTACATGCCTGTAGTACTCTTTTCTTATTTTTTCCTTCATTTGGGGGTGTTGTATGCCATCTCCTTCGCTAATTCCTATGTACCTATAAGCTTCATCATGCTCCAATTCCCTAATCTTTGTGACAAAATCTAAATCTATTAAGGGTGTTTCTGTAATTCTACCTTTCTTGAATGTTACTTTTGCACATTTATCTAATCCGAAGTCCATACCTATGTCGTCACTGATGTATTTTACAATATTGAGGAGTGTGACGGGTACACACCTGGCCCAGGGTCGAATCCTTTGGTTACGGCGCCAACTGTGACGTCGCTCCTCCTGGTCGCTCCTCCTGGTTCCAAGCGTGCCGCTCCAACCTCTTGGTTAGATGATCACCAGCCTCGCCTTTCCCAACCCGCTTCCAATACCTGGTTGCTAAAGCAACTGTACTGATCTCCGGTCTGTCTACCCACGCTGTGTTTAGATCTTAGACAGACGGGACCAGCAGGGATTGGGCCGTATGCAAGCTGAGTCCGACGGGGGTGGCAAAACACAAGTAAAAGAAAAAAAAAGGGTGACAACCTTTTATATCTAATGTCCGTTACATAAAGAAAAATTGTTCTCATTCCCGACCTGCTCTGTGGACTATGGCACCAAGCTTCTATCATACAACTTAACGATTTCGAATTGTCTACTCTCTAGAATTGTGTATGTCGGAGTGTGGTTTAGTTCGACACTGGGGCTAATTTCTATCAATCATTCGCAGTTGATTCTTCTCTTCGACTTGAGTTGTATTTCTTCACTTCGATCTGGTTGGGTCGAATTCTGTTCTCGGCTGGGCTTGATTTTAACTTCTTCTTCTTCTTCCGTCCAGTAACTCTTTGGCCTTGTCTTCGACTTGGCTGCAACTTCTCCGCGGCTTTCGAGTAATCTTCTTCTTCGTCGACTTAGATAGAACTTCTCTTGTCTTTGACTTGGGCTGGAAGGATTTCTTGTTTTCGACTTGGGCTGGAAGGATTTCTTGTTTTCGACTTGGGCTGGAAGGATTTCTTGTTTTCGACTTGGGCTGGAAGGATTTCTTGCCGCAACCCAGCCGCAACCCTCCGTCGTCCGAGGTGATCTCTTCTCGCTGCCGTCCGGGGCTGAACTCACCTTTTTGTCGATTGGGGTCCTGCTTTTATTGACGCCGCAGCAAACCGGGGTGGGTCTGTCGGCGTCAGGGCTCTCTCGATAATCCCAAAAGTCGCATTAGTTCTGATTTCCCATTATCGCTATTATTTTCACCCCTACTTCCTCACAGTGCCTTTGGGGGGAAGACGCATACCCATCTCTCCCGGTCTCTCGTATGTCAGGTGACCGTTTTCGACCAATGGTTCTTGATCGAGCATTCTCCCTCCTCTTTCCGCATATCACGTGACCGCTTTCGGCTAATGAGACTGTGGTGGGACGCCTCCCGTCTCCAATCGGGCGTGGCTTACATCGTTCTTGTTCTAAAAAAAAACAAAATCTAATTTGGCCTTTTTCACACGTACGAAAAATGATAATCTTGGCTTTTTCTCACCTGGATTCTGTCAAAACAGCCTGCCGCTAATTAGATGTGACTTCAGGAAAGAATATTGGTGCTATCTGTGAGCCGAGACAATCGTTTTCTTTCCTTCTTTGTTTTTGGTCAGACCTGATAGTCAAAAATCTTAATTATCTGAATTGAAAATGTCTCCACTTCATCATCGTGGGGTTCCAATTTTTAACAGGTCAGAATCTGTATACAGTTCCACCGGCCACCCCCTCAACACAAAAGACACCTTTCCTCCGATTAAAATTTCGTTTCCATTGTCCTAAAAAATCTTTATTGTTTCAGCCAACCTTTAACAAACTTCCATCCTACGCGGACATGGAATTAGTTCAAGTGCTTGACCTGATAATTTTGACACTTGTTAGGTGCTGGTCGTACGTGTGTGTTTTCGCTTACGACCTGGTTTCGTATTATGTTTCTGTCTTTCCTCTTCTTTTTGTTTTATTTTTTTATTTTTATTATCTATTTCTTCAACCAAATATAACAATTTCTATTTCCCTGGATTTCGGTCAGGTAATTTGACCTGATATATTTTGACACCTGTCTTGTCTTAGTTTTACTTATGACCGGGTTTTGTTTTATCTATTCCTCTCTCTCTTTCTTTTTATTATTATTTTTTTCTTCTTCTCTTTGGATCGCCTAAATACAGTTAGAGAATTATTCTCAAAACTCAATTATTCTTCGTTTCTAAATAACTAACAACTGGTTAATAAACCGAATAAAAATTAAATCATATTTCTATGAATATCTCTTTTTAGTCTTTCTAAAAATGCAGGGTGCCACAATCCTCCCCTAACCGATTTGTCATTTACCCGTAAATGACACCTAAACCCAATTACATCATTTAACATGCACCATGCATTTGTCTCATGCAATTCTATTCTACTTTCCCACATGCAAGGGTAATGTTCTTTTCACCTTCTTTTGTTCTACATGCAATGTAATGTTCTTTTCATCTTCTTTTGTTCTACATGCAATGTAATGTTCTTTTTCATCTTCTTTTGTTCTACATGCAATGTAATGTTCTTTTCATCTTCTTTTGTTCTACATGCAAGGGTAATGTTCTTTTTCATCTTCTTTTCTTCTACATGCAAGGGTAATGTTCTTTTTCATTTTTTTTTTCTACATGCAAAAGTAATATGTGCGTGTGTCTGTGGGTGCAGATGTGTTTACTATTGTTTATTCTTCTTGGTCAATGTTTTCCTCTCCGCTGTGGGAGGTTTTTCCGCCGCACGTGGTGGTCTCACGCCAGCCTCCTCCGTTGGTCTTTCAGCAATTTCTTTGCCCGTCCTGTCTGAGCGAGGAACACTGCTCGGCATCTCCCTCTCGAGTTGCTGCACGCTCACTAGATTGTCGTTCGCTAATCTCCTCTTACTCTTAACCTTCCATATTAATACACCCCCGATGGCTATAACTAGGAATGTACCCATTATTATTGACCAACTTATCGCGATCTGCTCATCGTCTTCCCAAGCCACACCTTCGTTTCCCAACGCACTTAACTTGTCTCTCAATTGATCCATATCGATCTTTTCTATTGGCTTCATTAATACTGGCATCTTATTTAAGGTAACATTAGAGAATCTCTTCACTATCGGCTCCCATAATTCTGTACAATTGACTAAGCCTCTACCAATCATCTCTATGATTGAATCTTTCTCTTCATATCTTTCTTCTTCCTGGTAATAGGGGGGTAAGGAAATGGATATTCCAACCGCCGAACATCCCATGGGTAGCGTCACCAGGGATAACGGTGGTCTTATTCTTAATGTCCTTGTGGACTCTCCCCCACATACCCTAGACAAGCTGATATGTCTCTGTGTGGCTACTGCCCACACCCCCGTCTGAAACACTGATAGCTTGTGGTAATGCCGTGTTTGTTAATACCTCCACTTGGCAGATTCTTTTGATTCCTTCCCTTTTCCCATCAAACAATTCTAGTATGCACATTCTGCGATTACCAGTTTTATAGATAGGGCTTAACGAGGTACAAGTCCCTAGAGCATCATCTCTACACCTTCCAGCTTCTTCAGCTGATAGCAACATGAATTTCGTTCTCCCCGAATTTAAAGCTATGTAGTCTGCTTCCACCTTGTACCTTGCTATCATTCCTAAACCTTGATCTCTTCTGGGGTAGGGGATGGGTAAGTTTATAACCTGGTATATCTCGAATACACTCTCGCTATCTAACAACGGAACAGATATCACAACCAATAGTCGCCTATTTTCTAACAAGGTCACACATCCTAGTGCATTATAATATTTCCACAATTCTTTGGTGGGGTCCACCGGCAGCCTTAAATGGTGGGGTAACTCGGCCTGTATTCCGAGTAGCGCTTCCCTTAGGTGACCCGGGTTTACTATGCTTGGGGAGAGGTGTCCTAATGACAGCATGTCTAATTGCGCCCTCACGTGTTCCAGCAAGGTCGTCAACGACTGACTCGTTTGTCGTACCTTATTCGTAATTGTCATCAGCTGGAAATATTTTTGCATGAATCCGTTCATTTCCTGTAATTCAATCATTACAGTTTCTGTATTATTAATTACCTCTTGTCTCAACCTCGCCAGGTTGTCCATTAACCAACCGATTCTGGCTCTATTTTTGGACACCTCTAACCTTGTCACATTTAATATTGTCACACTCTCCCTTGCCACCTGGGCAAGCGTCCTCTGGTTTACCTCCACTTCTCCCAGTTTCCTTCTTATGAATTTAACGTCATCTTCAGTCACTGTTCCAAACAGGACACTCAATGCCTTTCCCACAATCGGGACTACGGATCTCCTTTCCCGCGTCTGCAGTAACTCTATTCCCTGCAGGTAGTTTTGCATGTCTTTCCATTGAGCCTCTATCATAGTGGCTTCTGATTCTAGGGAGTGCAATAAACTGAGATACCCTTTTTGCTTGGGATAATCTTGTCCTACTTTCAACCGGGCTGCATCCAGTTGCGTTAGCTCGTTTCCTAACTTATTTAGTAGCGACTCATACGGGTTCAAATCTATCACGAATGTGACCAACCACTTAGACCTGGTTATTATTACTTCGCTCGTTTTTTTAAAAATGGTGTTTCGGCTGCGCTTCCCAGCTTCCGCCATCGTCACCATCAGCGTGGCTACCACCATCATCGTCATAACCAACCCTTTCATCTTGATCATTCCTGAAAGGTAACGAAATTCTTTTGTTGTTATTCTTCACAACTACTTCGTGTCGCTCAACTCATCACTCAATTATTTTATAACTTCTTACTAAGTTCAGCTCTTCCCTCCTCTAACTAACCTCTAGCGGACAGAATGGTCTGGTCAGGTGTGCGTGGCGCCCACTCTAAAGGTTGTACTTCATGACACCACTGGTGATCAATCAACAATGCCAATGATCTTCTCCCGTCCCTTGTGAGGTGCAGCCCGCGACTCCATCCCCTCCACTCACATCTACCATAGTCAGCCAATAGGATTTTGGATGAGCCAGTGTCGTTATCTGTCGACACTAAATGCTTGTATTCTGCACAGCCCTTTTGTTCTACTGAGATTTGGGGTTCTTCTCCCTCCCTGATCTCATCTTCTGAGGTGATTCCTGTTCAACCTCTAACCTTCTTTCTGTGTCTAACTTCCGTCCAGGAGGTTTTTTTTTTTTTTTTTTTTTTTTTTTTTGTCCTCTTCTTCATCTCCTGATTCTTCTTTCTGTTTAGAGTCTTCGCCTTGAATGTCCTCAATACCTTTCGACTCTATGTCTAAATTTCTCCTGTTCCTTATCCTTTCCTTGAGCTGGGAAAGGGGTATTCGATCCTCCTCCTCCCACTCGCTGGATCCTTCGTCCTGTTCAGGGTGCCGCTTTTTAGAGCCTTCGACTGCTTGATTGGACCTCCTCGTCTTTTTCTTCCTTTTCTTCGGACATGGGGGTGTGATGGCGATCTCACGGGGTCTTCTCTGTACCGATTCAGTCGACGACTGAACATCGCCAATCCCCGCTGAGGGTTCCAACTCTGTCACTCGGACTGCTTCGTTTATCTGGCCAAGTCGACCTATCTCCGCATCCTCCTCGGAGTCTTCTTCCGTTTCCATTTCTTCCGGTTCAACCAGAGTTACTTTCCTTTTCCTTGTCTTCTTAGGCCTCGGCTCGCTCATTTCCAGGTTAGCTGTTTCAGCCTTCTTCAGATCATTGGCATGAACCCTCCTCGCTCGTCCTGCCACTTGATCCCATATTACATATGATGCTGGGCCCGTCTGCTCTACTATCCGGTAGTACGGTTCCCATCTTTGGTCCAGCTTTCCCTCTCTCTGGTGGATTTTATAGTAGACAGGGTCTCCAACCTTCAATTCTACTACCTTTCTTTCAGCATTCACCCTCTCATTTCTTTTCTTCTGGGCCCTCTTTATTCTTCTTCTGGCCTGTACAAATATCTTATGTTGCTGTTCCAGCAATAGTTGATGATGATCTTCTCCCATATACCTTCTTCGGGGCTTCAGTAGGTTATCCACAGGCAGGACCACGTCTCTGCCAAACAACAAAAAGTAAGGAGAAAATCTGGAGGTTTCGTTTATTGTAAACCTCACGGCCGCCAGAGCCTGCGTCAAATACAAGTCCCAATTTCCAGTGTTTTCTCTGACCAGCTTGGCCAATACATCTCCCAAGGTTTTATGAAACCTTTCCACTTTAGCATTTCCCTGGGGGTGATATGGGGATGTTTTTATGTGCTCTACATTCAAACCTGTCAAAACCTCTCTCATGATGCTGTTCACATTCTCCGTGCCATTGTCTGTTACCAATTGCACAGGGGCACCATACCTAGGGAAGATTTCACTTATTATCAACCCGGCCACAGTTCTGGCCTTCTTGTCTGGTACTGCAAATGCTTCAGGCCAATTTGTTAGCCAATCGACAAAACTCACTATATAGTTGTTTCCTTGTGCAGTTTCTCCATATGGTCCTGATACATCCATACTCACCTTCTCGAAGGGAAAGTTTGGTACGTCTGTTTCCTCCAAGGGTGCCATTTCCTGCCTTCTGCTCTGCGACTGGCACACTACACAACTCCGAACATAGTTAGTGACCTCTCCGTACAGTTTGGGCCAATAGTACTTTCTTCCTATGAGATCACATGTCCTATCAATTCCCATGTGACCCAACCTCTCGTGGCACTGCTCCAATATCTCTGGTCTTAAACTTTTGGGCACATACAACTTGGGCTTGACTTCTTCATCCCTGCCTGAGAGATAATACAGCCTTTCCTCTATTATGGCATACTTGGTGGTCTCTCCTGCCTTCACCTTCTCTCTCAGAGCAGCTATTTCACTGTCTGCTTGCTCCTTCTCAATTCCTTCTGTCCAGTAGGGATCGGTTATTATCTGGGCGTCCACTTCTTCGTCCGATTCTAACATGGGGCGATCTTTTAGCTTATTAGAGTTAATTACTCCTATTCTATAGGCTTTATCATCTACTCCCTGTTCTACCTTTACAGATCTTTCTTCCAGTTGTTTCGGTATTCTTGAGAGTAAATCTACGCACGTGTTTTCCTTTCCTGCCAAATACTCTATCTTACAGTGGTAGCCACTTAACTTAAGTGCCCACTGTTGAATTTTCTTATTATTTGTCCACTCTGCCTGCAATAGGTACTGCAAAGGTTTGTGGTCTGTTTTTATAGTAAAGACCGCACCATTTAAATAGTAGTCCAGTTTTTGGAGAGCATACATGATGGCATATGCTTCTCTTTCTATTACTGGCCACCTCTGTTGTGTCTCTGAGAGCTTATGGGAGAGGAAGTATATCGGTACTTCCTCTGGTATGCCAGGCACTGGTCCTTCCTTATCAGGACACGGCTGGGTAAGTACTGCCTCTACACACTGCTCACTGGCATCCGTGTATAATATCATGGGCTTGCTGAGGTCTGGGTACGTCAGCAGTGGGACGGTTGTCAACTGTCCCTTTAGCGAATCAAATGCTCGTTGACAGTCCTCTGTCCACTTGAACCTAGCGTATTTCTTCGTCAGGGCTACTAGTGGTATGGCAATTCTTGAAAATGCCGGGACGAAGCGTCGGTAGTAGCCTATAGCTCCTATAAAACCTCTTACCTGTCTCACTGTCTTAGGCTCTGGCATTTCCCTTATGACCTTTACCTTATCCATGTCGGGTTTAATACCGTCTCCGTTTATGACGAAGCCTAAATACCTAGTTTCTTCCTTCAGAAACTGACACTTTGACAATTTTAATTTTAATCCGTGTTTCCTCAATCTTCCCAACACCTGTCCTAAATGAAAAAAGTGTTGTTCCACTGTCTCCGAAAATATCAAGATATCGTCCAAATACGCCATGGCAAAGCTCTCGTATCCGCCTAACACTATTGACATTAGCTGTTGGAAGACTCCCGGGGCATTAGCTAGACCGAATGGCATCACCCTGAACTGAAACAGTCCCAGGTGACACGCAAATGCGGCCTTCTCCTTGTCAGCCTCATCCAGGGCTACTTGCCAATACCCGGACCTCAAGTCCAACGTAGAGAAGTACTTTGCCTTCCCTAATAATGCCAAAATGTCGTCTATCAATGGCAATGGCACCGCCAACGGCTTCGATATAGAATTTAGCTTCCTAAAATCCACACAGAAACGATGCCCGCCATCTTTCTTACCTACTATTACTATTGGGAAGCTCCAAGGGGAGATCGATCTTTCGATCATCCCAGCTTCCAACATTTCCTCTACTGCCTCTTCTACAAGTGGTCTTTTATGTATAGGTGTCCGGTAGGGTTTCAATTTCACAGGGGGGTGGTCTCCGGTGTCGATTTTCATTTCGACTGTGTGGGTCTGACCTAGCTCCTTGTCTGACTGGGCCACCACATCTCGATTGTTCCTTAACAGACCCCCCACTCTGGTTCTAAATTGATCCGGTGCTAATATATCCTCATCTAAGATTCCCTCTGTTTGCTCTACTAGCTTCCTTCGTTCCTCCTCGAATCTCACCCGACTCAGAGTTCGTAGGGGAAGTGCTCTCCCTATCTTCTCCCCTCTCCTAACCTTTATAGTCTTTTGGGCCTGGTTCACCATCATTATGGGCACCAACTCGGCTGCCTCCACTACCGTTTCGCACAGGGTTACCTCGTTATCTTCTAGGCCCTTTCCTTCTACAGGGACCAACTGCAGGGGTCCTCTCCATACCCTTTTTCCTGACATTAACCTACCCTTTCCCGACACTGCGGTTCTAGGAGGTAACTTTACATCTTCCTCCACCACTATGGTTATCTCTTCCTCTGGTGGGCATCCCAATGGCGTTCTCTCGCCGTTCACCACCAACACAGTAGGATTAAACTCAATCTGGGCCCTCTGGCTCCGGAGCCAGTCTTCTCCCAAGATTGCCTCCGTACACAGGTCGGGGGTTACGTAAAAATTTTGGGTGCTTTTTACTTTCCCAATCCTCACCGGGAGCCTCACCATCCCTTTTATCTTCAGGGGGGGCTCCATCTGCTTGCGTGATCTCTATGTCCGCTTCCCGTAACCTTCTCTTCCGTTTCACCCGCCTGTATGTTTCCTCTCTCATCAATGACACAGATGCTCCTGTGTCCACCAGAGCCCTCATCTCCCTACCCCCTATCTCTGCTCTACAGGATAGTTCTTTCTCTTGCGTTAGCGAAGAGAACACTTGAGCTTTCTTCTTCCTGGGTCTCCACCCTTGGGTCAACCCAGCCATGGGTGCCGGTAGTAATAAATCACCTTCATTTTTCTCATGAGGTGGAGTTCTGCGCCCCCTGCACCTGGGCGACCCCGGCCGGACCTCTCCCGGTCTCCCGCGTTCGTTTCTAAGGATACAGTTTCTCTTCAGGTGTCCTGGCCTCCTGCAAAACCAGCACCTTCTTGTTGGACAGCTTGCCGCAAAGTGGCCCGCCCGTCCAACATTTTGCTCTTTTCCTTTTCAACTGGGTTGGCCTTGTGTCTATTCCCGGGGGAACCCGTCCTCTATTCAAGCGGTTCGCCCGTCCACTGGTCCAAGTTTTTATTTCTCTTCTTTTTAACTGGGCCACCCTCCCTCTTAATTCCGGGGTGGCCCGCTGGCTTTTCCCTGGGCCGGTCTCTTGGGCTCAGCCTTCTTTGTTAATATCGGTGGGGCACCCTTCCTCAGCCCGCACCACTTGGCCAGGTGTCCTTTCTTACCACACCTGGTGCATCTGTCCTGATCGAAGTCTGGGGGTAACCCCCACTTCGTCGGTCATTCCGCCGCCCTGTGGTCCTCGTGCCCACAGGTCCAGCAGACCAGCCCGTATCGACCCGGCGTGGGCTTATAAAAGCCATGCCTGGTCGACCATGCTTTTCTATTGGGGTCCTCCTCCCATAATTCTGCCCGATCCACCTCATCCTTAACCCTCTGATTCCACGCGGGGGGTCTTCCGCCTACCCCCCTCTTTCCAGCCTCCTGACTTGGCATCTGCTTCTTCCCACACCTCTTCACTTTATCCCACACGCCCTGGCTCTCCCTGGCCAGCTCCACCGCTGCCGACAGTCTGAGCGGTCCTTCCTTCAGTACGTCGTGACGAACACGCTCGTCGCTCAGCGCCTCTATATACAGGTCCGCCAGTTGGGCCTGCATAACTGCATTATCCCTGACCACTTCGGAGAATGCCAACGATGATAGCTTCCCCGCTCGGGTCCCTAATTCTCCCGGGGTTTCATCCCGTAGCTGTGTCAGTTTAAAAAGGGCCCTCATGGCCTCTATGGCCGTACCTTCGTCGGCGAACTCTTTGGTTAGCAGTCTTTTTATCTCTTCCCAAGACAAGCAGGGTTGATTTTCTAAGAGCCCCCTCACGAACTCAGACGCTTTTCCCTTTGTGGCATCGCATGCCAAATACAGGGTTTCTTGGTCCGAAAGCTCGTAGATGATTCGGCTCTTCTCAAGGATTGCCAGCCAGTTTTTAAACTCCTTCCCGCTGCCATCAAATACTGGGACCCTCGGTCCACCTAACAGCTTCCTTAAATCCACTGACAACCCCCGCCTTACTTCCTCTTCACCCCCCACTGCTCTATCCGAATCACAGTCCGACATGTCTACAGAGAAAGACAATCTATGCAGCAACAATCGAGGTTGGGAAATAAAATAAGGTGTCCTACCTTGCAGACGATTCTGTTCTTGTTCCTTTCGGTCCCGGTCGTTTTGAGTTCTATTTGAATTTTCCGCAACGGCGGTCGATCGATGTGACGTGACGCGGCTGTCTCAGGGTTGATCCTGGTCACGGCACCAATTGTGACGGGTACACACCTGGCCCAGGGTCGAATCCTTTGGTTACGGCGCCAACTGTGACGTCGCTCCTCCTGGTCGCTCCTCCTGGTTCCAAGCGTGCCGCTCCAACCTCTTGGTTAGATGATCACCAGCCTCGCCTTTCCCAACCCGCTTCCAATACCTGGTTGCTAAAGCAACTGTACTGATCTCCGGTCTGTCTACCCACGCTGTGTTTAGATCTTAGACAGACGGGACCAGCAGGGATTGGGCCGTATGCAAGCTGAGTCCGACGGGGGTGGCAAAACACAAGTAAAAGAAAAAAAAAGGGTGACAACCTTTTATATCTAATGTCCGTTACATAAAGAAAAATTGTTCTCATTCCCGACCTGCTCTGTGGACTATGGCACCAAGCTTCTATCATACAACTTAACGATTTCGAATTGTCTACTCTCTAGAATTGTGTATGTCGGAGTGTGGTTTAGTTCGACACTGGGGCTAATTTCTATCAATCATTCGCAGTTGATTCTTCTCTTCGACTTGAGTTGTATTTCTTCACTTCGATCTGGTTGGGTCGAATTCTGTTCTCGGCTGGGCTTGATTTTAACTTCTTCTTCTTCTTCCGTCCAGTAACTCTTTGGCCTTGTCTTCGACTTGGCTGCAACTTCTCCGCGGCTTTCGAGTAATCTTCTTCTTCGTCGACTTAGATAGAACTTCTCTTGTCTTTGACTTGGGCTGGAAGGATTTCTTGTTTTCGACTTGGGCTGGAAGGATTTCTTGTTTTCGACTTGGGCTGGAAGGATTTCTTGTTTTCGACTTGGGCTGGAAGGATTTCTTGCCGCAACCCAGCCGCAACCCTCCGTCGTCCGAGGTGATCTCTTCTCGCTGCCGTCCGGGGCTGAACTCACCTTTTTGTCGATTGGGGTCCTGCTTTTATTGACGCCGCAGCAAACCGGGGTGGGTCTGTCGGCGTCAGGGCTCTCTCGATAATCCCAAAAGTCGCATTAGTTCTGATTTCCCATTATCGCTATTATTTTCACCCCTACTTCCTCACAGTGCCTTTGGGGGGAAGACGCATACCCATCTCTCCCGGTCTCTCGTATGTCAGGTGACCGTTTTCGACCAATGGTTCTTGATCGAGCATTCTCCCTCCTCTTTCCGCATATCACGTGACCGCTTTCGGCTAATGAGACTGTGGTGGGACGCCTCCCGTCTCCAATCGGGCGTGGCTTACATCGTTCTTGTTCTAAAAAAAAACAAAATCTAATTTGGCCTTTTTCACACGTACGAAAAATGATAATCTTGGCTTTTTCTCACCTGGGTTCTGTCAAAACAGCCTGCCGCTAATTAGATGTGACTTCAGGAAAGAATATTGGCGCTATCTGTGAGCCGAGACAATCGTTTTCTTTCCTTCTTTGTTTTTGGTCAGACCTGATAGTCAAAAATCTTAATTATCTGAATTGAAAATGTCTCCACTTCATCATCGTGGGGTTTCAATTTTTAACAGGTCAGAATCTGTATACAGTTCCACCGGCCACCCCCTCAACACAAAAGACACCTTTCCTCCGATTAAAATTTCGTTTCCATTGTCCTAAAAAATCTTTATTGTTTCAGCCAACCTTTAACAAACTTCCATCCTACGCGGACATGGAATTAGTTCAAGTGCTTGACCTGATAATTTTGACACTTGTTAGGTGCTGGTCGTACGTGTGTGTTTTCGCTTACGACCTGGTTTCGTATTATGTTTCTGTCTTTCCTCTTCTTTTTGTTTTATTTTTTTATTTTTATTATCTATTTCTTCAACCAAATATAACAATTTCTATTTCCCTGGATTTCGGTCAGGTAATTTGACCTGATATATTTTGACACCTGTCTTGTCTTAGTTTTACTTATGACCGGGTTTTGTTTTATCTATTCCTCTCTCTCTTTCTTTTTATTATTTTTTTTTTCTTCTTCTCTTTGGATCGCCTAAATACAGTTAGAGAATTATTCTCAAAACTCAATTATTCTTCGTTTCTAAATAACTAACAACTGGTTAATAAACCGAATAAAAATTAAATCATATTTCTATGAATATCTCTTTTTAGTCTTTCTAAAAATGCAGGGTGCCACAGAGGCCTTTCAACTCATTGTCGTCTTTGGCAAAGAGTTTGAGATCATCCATGTAGAGTAGGTGATTGAATATTTTCTTATTTATTTTGTAACCATAGCTACTGTTCTTCAGTTCATGTGCAAGAGGGATTAAGGATTCATGTGTAACAGGGATTAAGGATCATGTGTAAGAGGGATTATAATAATAATAATAATTATTATTATTATTATTATTTGACGAAACATAGCAATCCTTTCGATAGTAAAAACCCACTTCAAATTAGGATCTATTGAGTATTGCGGGAAAAAAAGAAAGTTATAGCCTAACTGTCATATTTAAGCCAGACTAGTGTAAAGGTTTTAAAAAGCTTTCTCTTGTTTCGTAGTTTTGTCAGATTTTAAGAAGTGATCAATTTCAGTACTTCGGAGTATTTTTCTGTCTGTTTGTAGAGAAATATATAGGGATAATAAAATTATTCTATCCTATCCTTTTTGTTATGAGCACCGTTTTTTTATCTTTTTTTCCAGCCGAGAATAAGAATTGTTTTTCTGTTCATTCAGATAAAATCTCTATCTTATCCCCACGTCCAGAACGTTTTAATAGAAAGCTTTCTTATTAGCATGACAGATGTTTGACGTGCAACGTAAGCTTTTTATCGTAATGCTCTGTTTTTGTAAAATGTATGGATTAAAGGTATGGAAACTCGGTAAGAAATAACCCAGACATGTTAGCAAGTATATTCTTTCTTTTAATCCATTTTCATGCAATCCAAATTAAAAGCTAGAAAATAAGAGTGACAAAAATCTACTCGGCTCACAACTAAAATAAATCTAAATAAATCAAAAAGCTACTCATTCAATAAAAGAGCGTGCAATGAGAAACATTATTTTTTCTAATTTTTAAGTTATTTATGCTGGAAATTTTTGAAATCGGATTGCATAATAATAGAGATGCTTTTAACACTCGATATCTGTGCGCTTTGCAATCATTTTCGGTATGTTGCCAGGGGAAATGAGAAGCTCATTTAGTTTGACTTTGTTCGCCAAGTTCGAGCTGACACACACTGTAATCAGACTATGGATCAATAATAGGCTTTTGTGCATGGTACCAATTCATAGCAGAAATTCACTGAGTTTTTGTTCACAAGCAGATGCTGTTCAGAGTAGACTTAAACATTTTCTGAAGATTAATAGAATTTTTTAAGTTGTTGATAAGGAAACAATTGGTAAGATGGATATGTATGGTTTTCTATCGCCAATGTGATTTAACTATTTATTTTAAACACGGACTCAATGAATCTGTCCTATAGATTTTATAAATAGCATCTGATTGCTAATAACGATCCTTTTAGCTCATTTCTTTTTAAATCAGTCATTTATAAATCTCGTTTTGTAGCTGAGATAAGAATTAAGTCTGTGACTTTTATTTCTTGCTTCATATTCCTCAATCGAGAAATGGAATATATTTCACGTTGTTAAACTTTATAGAGAATGATAAATTCAGAATTAGAAAATAAACTTTTTGGTTAATATATTTCCCAACATTTACGTTTTTTGCAAAAAGTCATTATGATTCTAGCGTGATTAAAGAATACAGTGAGCGACTTAAAGCAAAATAAATACATAAATAAATAAATAAATAAATAATAATAATAATAATAATAATAATAATAAACCATCTGTATGAAAGCAACATGCGATAATTCTTCAGGAGTCTTCAAGGTAAGAACGAAACTCCTGACGCTGAAGAGGCTCAGAATTTTTGGAACGAAATTTAGGGTAAGATTGTAACTCACAATAAAAATGCCGAATGGGTTGAAACTATTAAGTGTGAGCTTCTGAACAAGGCCATGCAGGATCCTATTCACATGCGCGTTGAAGTTTTATCCGCACAAGTGAAAACGCTGCCAAATTGAAATCATCTGATTTTTATGGGATACAAAGATTTTGGATGAAGAGACTTTGTGTTTGAAACAGTAGAATAGCAGGAAATCTGAATGAATGCGTATCTAGTGACTCTATTCCTGACTGATAGAACGGTATTTACAATGAAGATCAAAAGTAAGAGCAATCTGGTTGGAAATTACTGGCCAACCGCATGATCTATTTTCTTTGGAAAGTGCTAACAGGAATCCTCACGGAGAAAACATATCAGTTCCTCCATGAAAAGGACCTGCTTCCTTGTAAGCAGGGTATGACAAAGGCTGACGTGATGCTAAGGATCATCTGGTGATGAAAAAACGATCCTGAGGCATTGTAAAAGAGACATCAAACCAAACTATTTATAGTTTGGATTAATCACTAAAAGGTCTATCATATGACGTCTCAGTCATGGAACTTGGAAACACTCCTGATGTTTGGTATAGCAGACAATATTTGGTACTTTACTCAAGAATAGTATGAGTTAATTGATAATCTCGTTTGTAATTAAATAATGAATATGACGTGATGATAAAAATAGATATTTTTCAAAGTGACATATTCTCATTCTTGTTATTTGTTATCGCGCTGATATATATTTTTATGATACTCTGGAAGGTGAAAATGGGTCTTTAGTTTGGAAAAAATGAGCCAGTTCTAAATCACTTGCTATTTATGGATGATTTGAAGCTGTTTGCGCTACAAACGAAACAAGTCTTACAAACGCAAGACCGCTACAGATGACGCAATGTGTTGAGAGAAACCAAAGAATGTTACACACACGTAATCAGTGTCTGTAAAAAATGCTGACCCAAAAGAAGACGACATGATTGTATTTGTCGTAACTTGCACTGGTTCTTGTACAAAAATATAAGTTAGAAGGTGTCTGAAAATGGTATGATCACGTACCGTTGAAAATGATGGAAGGGGAAGTTATAAAAAAGATAATCTGTCTTTCAAACAGATCATCTTATCTTATAGTTGTCCTTAACACAACTGAAAATGAATGCTAAATAACTACTGTGGTTATATCTACTGACTACAATATAGCAGCAAAGCAAATAAAAAAGAGCAGCAACTACCCTAAAGTTTGTATTTGCCAGACTGTGAAAAATTCCGGAGAAATATGTTAAAGTCCTTCTGGTAGTGATTCGGTCCCTTAGCTCCATCCCATTGAAGTTTAAAGAATATGTCAACCAAATTGGCGTTAAAATACATATAATTAATATATCTTATTGTATACAGCAAGCATACTTCGAAAAAGTATTATAAGTCCGACGTCTTTGTTGTGACTTGACAAATAGTATCTTCTCTGGCACTCAAGACATCAATACAACAACGAGATACATTTTTTAATCATTTCATCCAAAGCAAGCCACTAAGATGCAAGGAGGTTACTGAGTTTGAGAGAATATGAAAAATGAGAGGGAACAATAAAAGAACAGATATTAAGAAGATAACAATTGACACAGCATTTAAATTTTTAAAGATTAAAATTAACTAGAAAGCAAGAAGCCTGAAAAGTGTTCCACAAACAAAAAATGTGAGAGAAGAAACTGTTAACATAGAACTTACGGTTGCATTTATCCATTTCAAATGTAAAATAATGAGACATTTGCCGTCAATCTAGTACTGTACTTCGATTTAAAATAGAATAAATAGAGGACAATAGAGGAAAGTTCAACAGCATGAAAATATTTATAGAAAAGACACAGGGAAACTGCTTTACGGAGGGGGTGGAAAAGTGACTGAAGCCGAGACGCCAGGTCATGATCAATACTCATTGCATTTTCTTCTTTGTATTTTATCAAGAATATCTAAATAAACAACATACCAGCAATATTCAATACATGGACGAATCGTAGATTAAGTTATGTGTAAGATGGATTCTAGCGAGAGAAATTGTCTAGCACGACACAGTGAATCAACTTTTCTAGCATCAGACTTAGCAATTGATTCAATATAATCTTTCTACATCACGTCGTCATAAAACGTTAGCCCGAAAACGTATAATGAATCACTTTCCTGTTAAAGAGAACAGGGGCTATATCAGGATTACATTTCTTAAGGACTATTGCAAGGATCTCATCAAATCTACATGCTTTGTGGGGATCCATTTTAGAGATGATAGCGGAAACCATGAAAGGTGGTATATGCATATCCATGATATAGAGACTCAGTTCCAAGTGAAAAGTTTGAAAATCTATTCCAGATTAGTCAAGAGTAGAATTGGAAGAGAATTTACGGGCAAAACATTTTGCTTCATCAGGAGAAGATGCTATCACCTCAAATTGAATGAAGAGAGGAGGAATAGAATACTTATTCTTATTTAAAAGACTATTACAAAGTCGCCAGTAGTCACGCGAATCAAGTTGGTTCTGTCAGTAAGCAAAGATTTAACCTCTTTGAGGACACGTTTACAATTATTACGAGCAGGCACAAAGCGGCGTCTGTTTTGATCGGCATCACGCTAGTATAGCTGGAAAAAGTTATTCAAGTAGGCTATAGCGGATAAACAGGCAGATGTGAAACAAGGAGAATATCGTGATTTCGGTTGGTATTTCTGAGAAGGTACAAAAGCATCAATGCCTATTGAGAGGTATGCCACAGAGGTTTCTTCTTGGTTAACCCAAGAAGAAACCTCTATGGCATACTTCTCAATAGGAAGGTTAAGAATATCAATCCAAGCAGGGTTTCGAAGAAAGTTACCATATCACTCCCAATCAGTACGCTGGTAACAGAAGTTTCGGGAATAGTAGGTTCCTTTCTAATAGATGTCTCAAAAGAAATATCAACAGATACTAACAGATGAAAAGACAACATTCTGACGTGTTTCCAAAAATGTATCTACTATTGGTTCCCTGTGCTAGATAAATTTGAATATGTTCCAGTATTCCTACTGTATATTTAGAGATTCTTGATAAACTCCAAAGAAGAATAAGCAATATTAATTGTCCTTAATTGTCTAAGCTTCAGTCAATTTTGTCGTAATATAGCTTCCCTGTGCCTTTCTATAAATACTTTCCTAGTAATTGTTCGGATGAAATCTTCGTTATGGTACCGAAATTTTATGAATTTAAGTGCAGTACTAGATTGGCGGTAAGGTCCCATCAATTCACAGTTGGACTTTCTCGATGTAACCGTAAGTTCTATATTAACAGTTTCTTTTGTCCTACTTCCCGCTTGTGAACGTTAAATGCAATGTCAATAGAAGAGTAATCAAGAAGACAGTAGATAACCTACTGTCTTCTTGATTACTCTTCTATTGTTCTCGCTCGTTAATAATATTTCTCTTATTCTTTCACATTCAGTATCTTAGTGACTTTACTGCCTTGTATGGCGTAATACGATTATATATATATATATATATATATATATATATATATATATATATATATATATATATATACTAACCATCAGCTTTTATCTACTAACTCCTTATGATACAATTTAAGACTTCTTCACGATTAATCTTATCACTTCATATTACTCAGTCTGTAACGCAACTTGA
Source organism: Acanthosepion lycidas (assembly GCA_963932145.1). Lineage (NCBI taxonomy): Eukaryota > Metazoa > Mollusca > Cephalopoda > Sepiida > Sepiidae > Acanthosepion > Acanthosepion lycidas. The sequence continues at coordinate 44,532,877 of OZ010605.1, forward strand.
CCAGTCCTCTAAAAGCAATTTCCCTTTTGATATTGCATTTTCTAACTATAAAAATAAAATCTTGGACATGAGATTAACCTTATTCATTGTTATTCATAATCTTGAAATTATAATCTCGAGTACATTGCAGTGAGAGAATACTTTTCAATTATTCTCCTTGTGACAAAACTTGGCATGAAACCAATAGTCTCGTTTCACTCTTTCACCTTCAGTTGTCATTGCTCTGATTCATTACTACAAAATCTTTAACTTTTCCTTGATTCATTCCTATCTGAACTATCGATTCTGTCAGTCTTCATCGAAAAATGAATCAATACGGATTCATTATTTTATATACGCATCGTTTACAACAGAATATTTAGCGAACATCAAATTGACATTCTTAACTCTTGAATAACACGGATTTCATAAGATTGACAAGTAGCCATGTTTATCATGTCTTTTTTTAACTACTTATTATTTACAAGCACCGGATATCTAGAACTACTTTTGATTTAATAATCGTCCTGAAAAGATAAAACTCCAAAATCTATAAATTAATGACACAGTCGGCTAAAAAATCATAGTCTGACAACGATACTTTCATGGAATGTAACCAAATGACATTTATTTTTCAACATAGCTCCACTTGCCGTTCACCCACTTCATCCATCGGTGCTGCAGTGTTTGGATTCCATTAGGAAAGAAGCTTTCATCCTGTTGATTAATAAGTAATCAAAAAAGCTTTAAGTGTCTCTGTCAAAGATTTAATCACAAATAGCGTATTGACTTTAATTCCCCAACTGTTTTCTTCTCGCTTCGTAACGATGAAATAACTTCGTATAAATTCATTCATAAAAGAAACGGCATTATTCATTTTATTAAATGGAATACAAAATTAATTTTTAAAAAAGTATGAATATATAACTTTTGCATTTCTTTCTGTTCTCATTTTAACGCTTTGAAGAGAGCTCATCTCATATAATTTGATTATCGTCTTCCGATAAAATTAAATATTTTTTTTGTACTTTACTTAATATCTAAGAAGACACATAGATATATAATTAGTATAAGTATTATAAAACGTACATATATATAATTACTACATATTTCTCTGTCGCTTTTATATATAACGTTTTTATTTATATGATTTACTTTCCGTTTTCACAAGTTATATTTGTATATTTACATTATTATTTAGACATTAATAAGATATGTGATATTCATCATTATATATATATATATATATATATATATATATATATATATATATATATATATAGGTGAATTTTGATCGGAAATTCTGACTGTACATAATTAATGAAGACGCGTTGGATTAAGTTCATTGACAAATATGGAGATTATGATGAAAAATGATTATTTGTTGTCATCATTAGGCTCTGAGATTATCGCTAAGACTACATACGGACTATTATCGATAAAATCATCATTTTAATCAGTTGACATATACAAAATTGATAACATCACTTGCTTAGTAAACCGAAGAGCAGAGTGACCAGATGAATTTATGATTTCTTCAATAGCACTGCGATATTGTTTTAAAATCGAAGTGTGGAAGTCACTGCATACATGAATAAACTGGCCTCCTAGTGATTAGTCTTCTACTTTATAATAAGTAATACAATTAAAGCGACATAATCTTTACATAGATTCCTGGTGTCTGAAGTATTTATCTTTTAAAAGACCAAATTAAATTTCAAAAGATCAAACTAAGACATGTAGTCCAAACACACAGCCAATATACTGATATAAATATTGCAATCAATAAAATTTGTATTTGCATGAAAGTGGATGATGCCTAATCAATAAATTTCGAAGCAGAATAAAACTGTTTTCTGGTTCCTTTAATTTTATTTTGAATCAGAAATACCAGGCAGGTTTAAAACTCTCGTATGTTCATGATTTAGCGATGATGTTATGTTGATATTCCTATCAATCAAGACACCATCCACATCTTACAACACCTACAGTTCTTTGTATGCAGTGAAATTAAAGTAAAAATATTAATAAAACACACATAAAATTAATTTCTTAAAATCAATAAGACAAATTGTCAATTTCCTAGACTGGAAAAGACGTCTGTAATGGAGGCTTTCATTTGCAGACGATCCTTTTTGTCTTGTCCATGAAACAAATTGTAAAATTCTTTTTCTTACCAGAAAGACTAAATTTGAAATTTTACAAATAAGAGCAACCGTTGACTGATAAATTGTTGAACGACACTCAATTCGGATATATTGATACAAGTGCAATTTGACCGATGTAAAATTAAATAAAAAGAGGAAATAGATTTGATTAAAATTAATGACGCAATTTGATTAAAAAGAGAGAAAAGAGGAGTTATGAAAAGTAGGGAATGAATAGAATAGTGAATTAGTGAATGAGTGGGAGATACACACACAACAATATATATATATATATATATATATATATATATATATATATATATATATAGAGAGAGAGAGAGAGAGAGAGAGAGGGAGAGGGAGGGAAGGAGAGAGAGGGATAATGAAACGTAAAAAGCATATACGAATAAAAAGAAATAAAAGTAATAGAAAGAATGACGGAATTTAACGAGGTCTTGTGAAAAGGAATAAATAACGAAAATGAGAGCGAAATTGAAAATCGCTAAATAACAAATGAGATTATGGGAAATAAAATAAAAATGAATAACGAATACAAGAAAATGATTGAAAAAAGGCAAAGATTTAAAATTGCGTGCAGCAGAAAATGGAAAACAGTAGATTATAGAGACCGTGATTTCTACTGAGGATTAGTGTGGTAATCTTTATAATCTCTTCCCATCATAGATTCAAACGATTATTGCAAACTGCACATGGAATGACTATGATAGATTTCGGCATTCTCATAACAAAAATACCTACCAGACTTAATTCAGACTGGTATAAGAGTAGTTTACCCAGTAAAAATTAATCACACTACCTTTACTTTGCGAGGATTACGGTCATTCCACGTTGAATTTTAGTGTTCCTATTTACTTTTTAATCTCGGCCATTATACATCATCATTATATACATCATCATTATATACATCATCATTATATACAATGAATTGCTGTAATGTCATCTTACTTTCTTGTTTTTCAAGCATTATAAAAGACACGATATTCGTTCTTTTCATTATCCTTAATATACTTTCTATCTTCATTTAATACTACACCCATACTTTCTCTAATCCTGTTAATATATTATATTTTTATTAATATATATTGCACGCAAAATATGATGTTCACATATACCTTATATTAAATATAATGAAATAAACATTTACAGCTGATTTCTTACAACGTTTAAAAATAGTTATTATTATTAGCAACACTTTTTTATTGCTAAAATTTACTTTGAATGATCAGCTGTTTTTCCCTGACGGTCGAAAATGGGCAATAAATTAAAGCCTGTATTTTGAAATATCATTTTTTAGGTTTAATGCAACTCACAGCTAAAATGCATCAAGAATCAAAATGATTATTTAATTCTATATCATTGCGTTGCCATTAAATTTTGTAATATCGAAATTGCCTGTCGTTACCTTGCTCCTCAAAAGTTATCGGAATTCGAACAGCTTTTGTGCAAACTAAACACATGGTTAACCGTGATACCGAGAAGGTCATTAGAGGTCATTAGAGGTCACTAGATCAAAAAACAAAACTCTCTCGACAAATGGGGCATTTTCTAGTATGCTGAAGTGAGACATTGAGTTTTCTATGTTGTACAACTTTTTACCTCATAAATAGTAAGGCAGATAAGATTCAAACAACCAATCACAGGAGGTCATTGCCGATAGAGTTTGTAGCCTTTATAATTTGTATTGTAGCCAAACAATTACATTTTTAATGATAACATGGTACATGAGAGTAATTTGGATAGAAAAAATTGATAAAACGGCTGCGGTTGACTTCCAGAATAGGTGGTTGGATATCAGTGCTTGGATTAAATAGATTTTTATTCTTTGAAGATTACAAAAAACTTAATTTCTTTGCTTTTGTTTGTAAACGTTTGTCCAGTACTAAAAATGTACAGGTGAAAATTTCAAGATGTTTAGGATTAAAGAAAATGGTTCTGTGAGTAAAATATTCCCCCTCAGGTCAATGAAGAAATGGAAGAAATAAATTTAAAAGAGTTTCAACGGAGAAGGCATCCGATTCAAATTAAATTTTCAGGATCTATTCATTAAGGAATTACTTATTTAGTGAAGCGGTTATTTAGTTAAAAACTTTGGAAAAATATTTTTGTGGGGTATATTTCAACCCCTTTTCGATATCTTGAACACATTATATTTTATAAAAATTACTTGTAATTTTTCAGTGTTTTTTTTAAATTTACCCGTGGTTGTTCCTCACTAAAATTTCTTTTATCAAATGAACACATGTTTGAAGATTCAAAAAATGTAAAATTTAATGCCATTTTAGAGTGTGAACATTTAAAAAAAATATTTTTCCTTTTAGCAATTGTTATTTTTTATATATGTACAGAAAGGAAATAATTCTAATATCTCGTATTGACTGAATACTATTAAATACCGGAAGAGTATTATGACATTAATCAAATTCAAATTTCAGATCGCTCATTCGGTCAATTTTTTGTGTCTTGAAAGCATTGTTTGGTCCAAGTGTTTTTCTTTCTTTTTTTCGCCTGTTTTCTTGCATTTATTTACAGATTCTTGTATGCAAAAATATTCAATACTTGCTTCAGTAATTAAACGTAAGTTGTTCTTTTAAGTTTTTATTATTTTAAAATGCCTTATTTTTCCTGCATAATTTGTTCCCCTAGGCACAAATATAATTTTCAGAATTACAACAAAACTATTTCATTCGCATAAAGGAATACTTTATACAGTGTAACCCGGATATAAGAGACCCGGATATAAGAGAGACTCGGATATAAGAGAGATTTTCTCTGGTCCCAAATTATTCCCATACTTACCTAAACAAAATAGACCAAACCCGGATATAAGAGAAACCCGGATATAAGAGATATATCTGATCCCGACAACTCTCTTATATCCGGGTTACACTGTATTGTTATTTTTCTAAAACTTACTTTTAGAATAAATGTTTTTCCTTTCACATCAATACAACCAAATATATATATGTATATATATATATATATATATATATATATATATATATATATATATATATATATATATATATATATATATATAGAGAGAGAGAGAGAGAGAGAGAGAGAGAGAGATTCAAGCATTAAATAATCTTGACATGTTATGTCTATATTTTTATTTTAATCATTTCAAATGTGATGGCATCTTATTGAATGTTGTTATTAAACTCATGAGGGAAGGCGTCTTATTTTTTTTAATTTCTTTTATTTTCTCAAGTAAATGTAATTGATAAATTTAAATATAAATTTATGAATTATATTTTGTAGATGCGCATGAAACGCGTCCTATTAAGTCAAAGATGAACATTATCTAAGGGTGGAAACATAATTTATATTTGTAAATTAAAAAAAATTACAATTGAATTATTTTAAAATATTGCTATAATAAAAAAATACAATTTAGGTATTTTAAAAGCTTGCTGATACAGACATTAAAACGTCGCAATATTCTTAATTAATCTTATTTAGTGTTGGTTATATTTTTCTTATATAGAGGGCTTCAAGATTTTGGAGTTTTTGTTTTTATTTTCATGGTGGACTAGACATGTATTGTCAATTAATATTTCTCTAAATCATGAATGTGGACAGGAATGTTCCTTTAAATGTTGCGCAATAGAGCGTGAATCCGACATATGTAATGTAAGTTTCCTCGATGATGATGTTGTCGTGAAACTAATATATATATATATATATATATATATATATATATATGAATAAAGGAAGAACGATCATGCATCGGGCGTTATGCTTCATGGATGACACTGACAGACTATATGTAAAAAAGAAATGTATATACAATTTTCATTGAGTGTCTCCTATCGAAATTTAAATGTTGATAAACTTTGAATGTAAGGATCACTTGTCAAAAGCCAAGTATCTTGTTCAATACCCGAAATCATAGCTAAATTGTGTTTTGAACAAATCAATATCTACGACAAGAGAAGAAATATCGAAATGTCAGTCTGCTCCTTAGTAACAATACAAAGTTAATTAATTACTTATTAGCTACTTGTTTATTTTTCTATAAACCAGAAGTCGTTTTCCACTTTGATAACGAACAATATGCAGTAACTTACAAATATCTATTTTCGACAGAATTTTTAAATAATATTTAAATATCTGAAATTTAGGAATATATAAATATTTGAAATTATTTTTGAAAAACCCATATATTTTGACTTAAAAATTCTTATGGTTTATTGATTATTGCATTCATTTAAGTTGGCTATTAAGCGATAGTATTATTGTTAGATCAAAATGTTATCACTGTATTTCTGGGATAGCAGCTTATTCAGCGAACAATTAATTCGTAAGTGCTAATAGTTCAATGATCATGCGTAAGCTCTCGCAAGATTGAAAGACGTTAAGTTGCATTAAATTACTTTTGTGTTTCTACAAAAAAATAGATAACGAATTGTTCGAATGAGCTCTTCGTTACAGCAAATAAATTTGAATTTAAGTGCAGTACTAGACTGGAATCGAAATCTCATCAATTTACAGTTGTGCAGGTTAGATGTAGCCGTAATTTCTATGTTAAACAGTTTATTTCCTCGTACTTTCTGCTTGTGGAATTCCCTTTAGCTTTCCAGCCAATTTTAATCTGCAAAATTTTAAATGCAATCTACTGTCCTCCTAATTACTATTTTCTCTTTCTGCTTATTTATTAATATTATTTATTTACATTATTAATGTTTCTATAATAGTATTTATTGAAGAAAGGAGATACTTTTACGTTAGGGCTTGTTCAACCATTTTTTTATTCTGTTAACACTGAACCCTGACGCAAGGGGCATAACTCTTGAGGGATTATCATGACATTCCTTTTTTACACAAAAAAATTTTTTGTCATTTAATACAGTTCTTTAATTCTTTTTTTTAAATTTTATTTTATGCTATAAAACACAAGAAATAAACAAAGTAAATGTTCTGTTGTGTTCACACAGAGATTATTCTTTTTTTTTTCTTTTTATAAAAGAAGTACATAAAAATAAACAAAAAAGTTTTGTTGTGTTCACACAGATTTTCTTTTTTTTATAAGAAATACAACATTAAAAATGGTTTTGTGTTTTAATCTCTGAATCGTTCAGGTGGCCTTATTATTCGGCCAGATTTGGTTGTTTTGTTTTCTGTAGTCTTATTGCGTGTATGTGTTTTATGAGGGATGTGTTTGGAATGGTAATTGCAAGTTTGGGATGGAGTATTTAGTATTTCTGTTTGGTTATTTGGTGACGGGTTCGTTTCCATTCTGGATGTAGTGATCCCTGGTGGATGCCTTCTGTGTTTAGGTTGGTTGGTTTCCACTCTGGCTGCTATTATTTCCGGTGGATACCTTGTAACTTTAGATGGGTCTTGCCTCAGGAGTTTTCGGTTCCTGCGGAAGACCTGCCCAGACGGGGTCTGAATTATGTAGGACCTTGGTTCCGTGCAGGTTTGCATGACAACTGCATGGCTCAATTTATTTGTGTCCTTGTTGTGCATCCTAACATGTTGTCCTATTTGGGGGATCTTTTGCCCAGCTTGTCTCATGTATATCCGGACCGCTATTTCAGAATTTTGTATATTGTGGTTAGTATATCTTATTAGGATGTTGCTAACCAATCTTCTGTTGAATAACAATTCCCCTGGTGATGGTATTGTGTAGGCTGTTGGAGTTGTCCGGAGGCACAGCAATACCACATCAATGCCACGGCTTCTCGATTTAGCCTTTTTGATGGCAGATTTCATCGATTGCACGTAACGTTCTGCAAGTCCATTGGACTGTGGATATTTCGGAGATGATGTGCGATGATTAAATCCCCATTCTTTCGTAAACTGCTTAAATACAGCTGAGTTGTAAAGCAGACCATTGTCACTGATCACCCTCTGAGACTCCTTGCTTGCCAAACATTTGCTTGGTTGTGTTTATCACTTCCTGGCTGGAGAAATCGTTTAACCTCCGCACAAAGGGTTATTTTGAGTAATAGTCCACAATGAGGATATAATTTAATCCATCAAAGTGGCTACTATTTGCCATGGTCTTTTTACTGGGATCTCATGTGGCATCAGGGTCTTATTGTTCTGCAACTTTTGGTGTTCCTGGCACTCATCACATCGCTGGATTAACATGTCAATGTCTTGGATGATGATGTGCCAGAACACACAGCTTTTCCCTCTTAACTTGCCCTTTTCGATTCCCTGATGGCCATAGTGGATCATGTGAAGTACCTCTTCTTGCATGGGTTTTGGGATAATGATTCTCTCGCTCTTGGGCAAGATCTCATTTTCTATGGATAACTCATCCCGATAAGGCCAGTATGGTCGCATCTCCTTGTCATCTTCTTTGACTGCGCCAACCTTATAAGATTATGTTCCTTAGTTTCCTTACATGCCTGTTGAATCTGTGCTAACTTTTGCGCTGAAAATTGCACAAAATCGACCTTAATGTCCAGATCGATTGCCTCTTTCACTCTCTTGTTTGGGATCCTGGAAAAACCATCCGCTAGTGCCATTTCTTTGCCTGGGCGATAGACAATTGTCATGTGATACTCTTGTAGGCGTAATAACATTCGCTGGGGGCGAGGCGGGGCTGCAGTCAAGTTTTTTATGCTGATCATCCCTAGAGGCTTGTGATCGCTTTCCACTTGGAAGGCACAACCATAGATGTATGTTCGGAAACGCTCACATCCAAACACAACAACTAGGAGCTCCCGCTCAATATTAGCATGTCGTTGTTGTTTCCGTCAGCGATTTCGATGCAAATGCTATGGGTTTTCTCTCCTGTAGCAAAGCTGCATCTAGGCCTATAGTGGATGCATCTATCTGGATCACAGTTTCTTTTCCGGATCATAGTACGTCAACAGAATTTCTTTACAAATGAAGTCTTTGATTTTTGCAAGTACTTCTGGTGACTTTCAACCCACCTGTACTCTGATTCGTTTTTAGTAGATATCTCATCGAGGATGTGAGATCAGAGAGATGTAGAATGAAGGGTGCCATATAGGTAATGATTCCTAGCACTCTTTGTAGATTTGCGATGCTTTTCGGGCTGGGCATCATTTTGCTTTCCTCCGCCTTTTTGGAGTCAGAGCGTACTCCGTTTTTGTCATATATGGCCCCAAAGAAGTGTATCTGTTTTTGGTCTATTGTGCATTTTTCGCTGTTAAACCTGTGCCCTTCAACCTGCGCTATCTTCATCAGGTTGTGCAGATTTCTGTCATGTTCTTCTTTGGTTATGCCATAAATTATGACGTCGTCTATTAATCCTAATGTACTAGAGCATTCCTCCAGAACCATATCCATTTTCTGCTGGAATACACCCTGGGACATGACCAGGCCAAAAGGCATTCTCTGGAAGCAATACCTTCCAAAAGGAGAGTTGAAGGTGGTCAGTAGATGTGATTCAGGATCAAGCTTGATCGACCAGTATCCATTCTTCGCATCTAATTTGGAAAAGTACTTGGCATGAGAGAGTTTGTACGCAAGCTCCTCCATTGTGGGAGTCTTCTGGTGACATCGCATGATGGCTCCGTTTAGTTCATTGGGCTCAAAGCACAGACGGAGTTTGCCATTATTCTTGCGAACATACTGTTAACCCATTCTGTAGGCTCGCTTACTCTGCGAATGATTCCCTGTTTCATCATGTCATCCAGCTCGGATTTAATCTCATCTCTCATATGGATGGGACATTTCCTGTGTACATGGATGGCAGGATGGTTGTACGGTTTTAGGACAATATGGTATTCGCCTGTGAAACTGCCTATGCGGTCGAACTGATCTGGGTATATGTCTCTCAGGTCCTTCACAAAGTTGATCTGTGCTTGGTTCTCTTGGATGACACAGTGCATCGTAATGCGTTTCAGGTCTCTGAGTGATGATAGTCCTATTATTGTAGGTCTTTCTGAGGTTACCATGAAGACTTTGAGTGTTTTTCACTCTCCTTTTTAGGTGAACTGTATGCTAATAGAACCATAATGAAGGATGCTGGATCCATTCTATGCAGTCAGTAGAGTTGATTCTTTATGCGTTGCACCAGAGAGTGGCTGTCCAGTGGTGCTGGCGTCGCGACGGGACATCTTGCGGAAAACACGTAAGGGGAGGGTATTGCCTTCAGCTCCTGTGTGAACTTTGGCTTTTAGTTTGTGGGTGTCTGGTAGGTTAGGAAATTTGATGTCAAGTTCTGCAAACACCTCAGTCCTCGTGTCTTTTTTATATTGCCGCTTAGTTGCATCAAACGGCATTTGTACAAATTGTTCGTACAAATCGTCACCTTGACAGGCATTAAGCGAGTACTACGTTTCTTTTCCTGATGCCTGTACTGCTGGTCTCCATGGGTTTCCCGGTATCCAGATTTAAATTTGTGTCTATTTTGCGTGATGTGTGTCTGTGGGCGTCTTCCTTTCTTTTCTTGTCTGTTGTTACAGACTTTAGCCAAGTGTTTTTTTTTCGTCCACAAGCTGAGCATGTAGTATTCCCTGCCGGACACTTTTCTTTCTGGTGGGAATGTATGCTGCCACATTGTTTGCAGCTGCTATACTTTACAGAATCAATTTCCTGGTACTTTCTATCTTGGATTTCTGTCAGTTGCTTCATATGGCACTACTGAAGCTTCGTGGACCCTAGACATATTAAGGGCTTCCTCAAGTGTCAATCCTTCTCCTTTTGCTAATAACTGCTTTTGCAATTTCAGGTGTTTAGTTCCCGAAATGACCTGCTCTAGTAACCGTTCCTCAGTGTCTATTGCATCTCGGAACTTGCATTTTTTTTTTTTTGCCTGCAACCTGCTTCTCGCTACAAAATCATCCATACTTTCTGTATCTTTCTGTGTGTATAGATGAAGGTCGAAACGAGCGACGTGAAAGTTCAATTTTGGCTCTAATCTTTCCTCGAATTTCCGCCAAATAATTTCTGGATTATTTTTGTCGGCTTCGTTTGTGAAAGTCCATCAGTTAAATCTTCTTAGGCCTCTTTCCTCTCCAGATAACAAAAGAATGTGTTCGAGCTGTTTGTCGGCTGGTATGTTTTTTTTTTACAGAAAAATATAGGCGACATCGCAGTTTAAAAAATCTGAAGGAATCTACCAGATTTGTAGTGCATCACTTGCTCTGAAGCGTTATTATCCATTATGCAAAGTACAAAAATAATTGAAATAAGTGGAATACAGTATGATAAGATGCTTGACATACTTACTTGTTTTGTTGTAAGTATATCAAACAATTTTTACTGCGAATATTTTTTTTTCGTTTTTTTTTTTTTTTTTTTTAATTTTCGCAAATGGTCGGAGGTAGTTTTTATTTCTTTCGCTCATAAAGCTTAAAAGGAGGTCATAAGTCCATTTTCTTGGCATAACCTTTCCTGGTTATTATTGACCGGTAATGCATTATTTTTCTGCTGAGAATATTTTCATTTTACCGCTGCCACCATGTAATAGTATTTAGGAGATTCGTTTTCGGCCATCTTTTTATTCTGTCAACACCGAACCCTAACGCAAGAAGCATAACTCTTGAGGGATTATCATGACAGTTTCTGTTTCTAATTCTTTCACACCCTGTAATCCCAAGCCATCTTCGTGACTTTATTGTCTTGCATGGGGTTATACCGATTAAAACAAATATCTGAAGATTCAAATAATTATTTTGCGAAATATAAATACATTTCTAAATTAAAAAATAACAGTACTCTTCAAAATTAATTGAATTAATAAACAGTGAATATTTTAGTGTGGATCTCATCAATATTATCTCTTAGTTTATGACTTCGACATTGTGTCAGGATTAACAAGCTAGTCACATTAGTAGTGAGCTCGATCATTAGTAGTTGCCTCTTACGCCACGTACCAAATGTAATCTTCGATTAGTAAATTACATTACTTGCTAGGATGAATCCTAGAACTTTAGATAATATTAAATAATTTGCTTTCATTAAAAAATGTATATCTATATATATTTTAGAGTATCATTTTAAAGTTTATGAAACTTTGTGAACTAATGAAGCGTTTCCGTTTCATTTTAAATGTTGGTTAATTGAAAAATTTATTATTTTCAGAATAAGTCATGATTTGTAATTTATAGCGTCACTTTTTACTTTCTCCTGGAGAGATCGTTGTTAACAAGCCTCATTTTACTACTGTGAGATTTTAAATCTTATTTCTCAAATATGAAACTTATTTTAACATAGACATATGAACTCAAAATATAACATAAGGCATGTTTCTTTACTGTCATTTTCCTAAGGATGAGATATTCTGAACTAAAAAGTAGTGATAGAAACAATAATTTAAGGTGTAAAGTGAGTGAATTAGTATTAAGGTAATTAATTAAAGGTAATTACTAAGGTAAGATATTTATATTATCGTGTACATTTGATTTTAATTTAATTACCAAATTAATAGTAGATACATATTTAAAATTATAATGAATAGTTATTAAAATCTTCCTTCATCTTTGTAGCTGTTCTTTAAGAATCCAACATAAAATTGACGTAGTAAGTGGGTCAAATGATGATATGGCAAATGTGTGTATAAAAAGCCAACAAATGTTGAATCCCGTTAGTAGACTATCAGTTGCAAAAGAATTGATTTTATTCAACTGAAAAAGTATTTATAATGTTTTGGCAAATATAAATGGCCGTTTGTATATCTTGCCTGTAACGATTTCATGAGGTTTTTAGTTGGGTAAATATGAAAGAAATACGGATAAAAATATTGATTCATTAAATAGAAGTTACCAAAAATTGGTGCTTTTAACAGAAAAAATGGCGCATTTTTCAGATACATGTATTTGCATCTTCAACGTATCAGTTTTGATTCTAGATGATATTATTATTATTATTATTATTATTATTATTATTATTATTATTATTATTATTATTATTTTCCACTCGGCCTTCCACAACACTACGAAATTTTGGATTTTAGTTGGATTTTAGCAGCGCTGTTGGCTTCATGTTCTTATTTCATTCTTTGATCTCTAGTTCCTCTAGTCTCTTCGGGAGTGTCCCCAGTACTCCGATAGGAATTGGTACGATTGTCACGTTCACACTTTAAAATTTCCTCAGCTCTCCAAAAATGTCGAGATATTTATGGAGTTTTTCATGCTGTGGGTTTGAATAGCCAACAAAATCTAAAATCCAAGTGGTTTATTTACAAGTTCCAATCTTCTGACCTGGATTGGGAGATCCGTTTGAATCTCAAAGTACCAAAGGATTTTATTTATCTGTATAGTGAAAATGCAGTCTTTTGCACAGTTCTCAGTGGACCATCTTCCCCACTCATTCTTGTATTCATTCCTAGCTACATTTGCTGATTATGTGGTTCCACGTCTCACCTTTATTTCCACATATTCCTATCTTCCTGTAACTCTTCTTTTACGAGTAGTTGATTTTTATGGCTTATCAACATTTAAATATAAAGCCAGAAAATACTTTTTAAGTTTTAAGAATTTTTGGGAGACAATAATGATTTACTGATACAAGTCCTACTAATTAACCTATAGCTGCAGGAGAAGAAGTGGATACGTACCTTTCCCAAGAGTATTTGCGCGTAAGTGAATATAACGCACCTAACTAGAATTGGAATTCGGCTGACCGATTTCCAATTCCCAGCCGTTATTACACCACCCGCACATCCAAGCTTACAGCGCCTGATATTCTTCAGCATTCACTCATCTTAGTACTGACCAGGATCGATATTGGTTAACTTTGTTGATCGACGAGAACCGGTGTTTCAACATGATATGGCCGTAAGTGCTGTATATTTTCTATCCTAGTTTTTATATAGTTTGTTTCTATGGTATTGTCTTGTGTCAATATTAAGCATTACTCTGTTTCCAATCCTCCTACGCATGAATAGTAATCTCCATGTCAATTTCGTTGCTGTTTCATTGATTTGTCTTCTCTTCATTTTTCTCCCATTTTTCTGTTCTCTTTATTATCTTTCCTGTCTTTCTATTCATCATCTTCTTTTCGTTTTCTTGCAATTTTTTGCTGTTCTCTTTCTTTGGTGAACCGTACGACCCTTCCAACTATCGGCCACTTAACTTTCTACGTATTTTTGGGAAACTCTTAGAGATCCTAATCAACGCCGAATTGATTAAGCGTCTCTCATCGAAGGACCTTGTTTTCAGACAAGCAATATGGCTTTCTTTTTTTTTTTCCAGGTCAACTGCTGGGGTACGGACATTAATTGCGGAAAGAGTCTGTCATGTTCTAGATAAGAACGGCGAAGAAACCATAGAAGTGGCTGTAGTTTTGAACATCTCGAAAACTTTTGACAGGTCTTCTCCGCAAGCTGAAAAGTTACGCTGTCTCCGGGCACATTTTTGCATTGATTCAGTCTTTCTTATCAAATCGTGAAATCGTTTAGATCCTTTCGTGCTAATGTGGATGTCCCTCAGGGCTCCATCCTAGCTCCTACTTTGTTTTTAGCTTTCATTAATGACATTCCAGATGGCATCAGCTCTCAACTTGGTATCTACACTGATGATACAGCCATTTACTCCTGCCTCGATAGTAAGGCTGATCAGTTCGATAAGATCAAAATGGCAGCCGATATCCAAAACGACCGTTGTTAATTAGGGCAAAAGATGGCTTGTTAATTTTAACACTTCCAAAAATAAACTTCTCTCTATTAATCATCTGAGAGACCACTCTCTGCTTTCTATCAGCATTGCTAATACTAACCTCCAGGAAAATGACTCGTTGCACCTTCTCAGGCTAACGTTTTCAGCTAGCATGAAATCTAAAGACTATATTGAATTCATTGCTCAGTTAGCTATTTGGAAATTTGGTTGACTGTCTTGTGCGAGATAATTATTTTCTCTCCAGAATACTTATCTCACTTGTGTTGGCTTGATGAAACCTTAAATTCTATGCTAACAATTTCTTTTCTCACACTTCTCGCTTATGGAACTCCTTTCCAGCCCCATGCTTTCCAGCCAATTTTAATCTTCAAAAGCCAATTAAAAAAAAAACTTAAATCTCAGGTGAAAAACTTATTTGTATCAAACCGCAGACCAAAAATTAATTAATTAATTAATTAATTAATAATAATAATAATAATAATAATAATAATAATAATAATGTATGGCTCTCATTGCTTCTTATCTTTGTTGCAGGTGGTAAAATGTGCATGTTTTGGTGAATTAAGATGGGCTACAGTAAATAACTTGTTCAGTACCACAGATTTACTTGTCAATTCTTTGAACTTAAGCAGTTGGTTAGTTCCCTAGGGCTTGACGCACTATGCATTTGTTCATAACTCGGAATAGCAGGGTGAGCATTTTGACATGGCGTCGAGAGTATTTTGGGGTTTTTTTTAATTTGAAGACTGTGTTAGCCAAGGCAACTTAGGATTCAAATCTTCATACTTGGGAGCAACTTCAATCGGCGACATTTGGTTGTGATATATGTGCGTGGTATATCCTTATCAGAGTGAGTGTCATAATCGATATATTCATATATTTGTACTCTAGCTTGTTGCTCGATAACGCAATATTACTACTAATAATGATAGATGTAAACCCATTTACAGATTTCTCAAATGATAAATTATATATTTCACTAGAAGAACATATATAAAGCGCCAGTTGGCGATGATTGTTCAAAAGGATTTAATGGAATGAAGGTCAAGGTTAAGATTGATTATGTTTCGACTCAGTCCAGACGACATTGAAGCAAGACAATTATAGTGTATCTATAAAAGGGATGTCTCTCTAAATCATTGACATTTCAAATCGTGACAATTTACCAAGTTCTGCTGTTGTATGTCACATTTTCTTAATTGCTGATGTGAAATTTAAGCATTTTCAAGCATCCTGAGTTCTTAACAGGGAATCGATGCTATTAACGTGAAAAGATTTCCCAATTTCAGGATTGACAAAGAATTTTCCCCCCGGCTTCCAAGTTGTTTCATTGAACATTATCATAGACGAAAATTCCGTTTGAAAAATTTCCTTTTGGATATTTTATCTGCTATAGAATTTTAGCTGTCACCACAGAAACAAATTTCGCTACTGACATTTCCAAGAAAAGCATTGTAAGTTTATTGAAATATTGTCGATAAATAAAAAGCGACTGATCTCTAATTCTTGTGTTTGAAATGTGTACCTTTTTCATTTTTTAATTTGCTTATTCTCCAAACGGCGGATACTGCTATTGTAATAACTGACGATCAGAATATGCATTGCTGCTGATAGAGAATGTTATTGATAAGAATTTATTGTTATATTCTATACTTTATAATGAAGCGAGGAACCGCCGCAAGACTAAAGATATTCCAACAATAATATTGCTTCCTATGTGACTTGACAAATTAAATGTGAACAGATCCATCTACAGTTTAAAATAAGAACAACCAACTTAGATATAAAATAGAATATGCCCATTTTAATGATGTTGAAACTAATAGTAGTGACAGTAATACTGATACGCATTATGTACCTGCTATGTTCGCTAACTTTATTTTGTCTCTAATAGGAATTCATAAATATAAATGACTAGTCGCAGATGCTTTATGATTTTTCACTAATAGTAAATAAAAGCAATACTTAAAACTACTATTTAAACAGCAATAACTTTTTTTAAAGTAATAATTAAAAAATGAAATTAAATGAAAAATGAAAGTAAAAGCAATGCATAAATGTAATATTTAAAAATATTAAATGAAAATGATTTTTCATAGTTCATTGTTATATAGCAGCACGAAGTAAAATACAAATGTAAAAATCTGGAAACAATTTGTTTCTTGCGAAGTATATTTTTCTGATGTAATAAAGACAAACGGAAAGATAAATAAAGAATTAAGTGGTTTTGAAAAGTTTTCATTTCATTATGGATTATGTGATGAAATGATGATTTTTTTTTTTTTTTTTTTTTTTTTGAGACTTAAACCATCAACAGAATGGTGGGAGTACTGTAAATATTCTCCTCTTGAAGTCAGTGATCAGAAAAAGACTCCAGCAAAATGTCCTAATCAGTGATAGATGGAGGATTCTTCTTCGCAATATTTTCGTAATTATCTTACAGTGGCTGTGAATTTGCTATGTGATTGGTATAAATTATTAAAAAGAATGAAAATCATTCTATTTTAAGATTTATCCTTTCAGGACGTCCATACCACCCTTTTCATTAATATCTATGGACTTTGCACTGCTATGACTGTTCTTTGGGAAAAGATAATGCTTGCCATTACAATCTTCATTGTTTTAAATCCAATGTTCTTCTTTTAGATTGGTCACCAACGAAGACTAGAGAATCCAGTTTGACCTTGTATTGAACTTATAATTAGGCCAGGAGAGAAAAGATGCATCGTGCATTTTCCAATTAGAACACATGGTGCCACTTAGATCCCTAAGATCATTTTACGGGCGTTTAAGCCACCAGCAGAAAGTATTCATTTTCAGTTACTATATATGCAATAAAGATCTTTCAAATTTACACCTAAATTTCATACGATAAATATATATTCATTTTTGTTCTTATTTTAGTTCTTGTTCAAAACGTTTAGAATTTTTCTTTCACGTGCATTTAATTTTAATGTTTTATTATGATCAAAGTCTGTCGACTAACATTCTTTTCTCATTTTTCACCCTATCGATCTGATATAAAAATGTATGAAAACTTTTTTCAGGAATATGTCAATTTCTTTTTGCATTGTCGTTTCTCCTTAAGATGATATAGATATTTTTCTATGTTCACTTTGTAGCAAATTTTGTTGGAATTTAATTTGAGAACAATATTTTACAAGTTCACATTCTAGCTATTTTTTCTATTCTCACTCTAACCTCTCTTTTTACTTTCAGAACCGGCTCCCAAAGCCTTGATTCTTATCAGAGATAAGTATGTGTTTTCTGACCAATGGAGGGACCAGGAAATTTGTATAACGATTTCGGAGGGAAAAGTCCCCGATCCTTCAGAGCCTTCCAAATCTCCATAAATTTGGGGAATCTACGCCTATTTGGCAGTGAGAATTCGTCTGTCCCACGATCGACGATAGAAAGCACCAGTCAACTTTAGAACCACTTTCAACCAAAGATGAAATTCCTGCTGGGCTGGAAAGACAGACCGCCAGCGCATTACTAAAAAACATCTGAAATCTGCATCCCTTCATCACTCCTGTCGTACCCACTGGACTTCTGTCGTCGACCTACGAACTCACTCAACTGCAGAATTCCTATATCTACCAACAACTTTCCCACTCTACAAGAACTGTGAGTGTTTCTAAACCATAACAAAATTCTACTCGCTTAAAGAACTTTTAGGCAGCCAGAGAAATATTTTGAGCAAACCTTTTTTCTGTTATGAACATTTTCTCTTCCCTTAAAGGACATTTTCTCTTCTCTCTTTCCTTCTCTCCTAATTGTCTTTATCTCTTTACCCCTTTTTTTTTCTGTGTATGTAAATAAACACTTTCTTCTTTTATTGTTACACGCCGAACAGTAGTTTTTTTTTTTCTTTATTCATCCGCGCCTAAAAGAGAAAGTTTGTCCGCCGCTCTAATTTTTCTGTTTTTACTCGCATTTTGTCGCAATTTTTTAATCTCAACCCTTTGATGCTGGAAAGCTGGAACAAATTTCCATCTTGGAAGTATCCCTATATTTTTCTTTGCATTTGTTATTTTCTTCATGTATACATTTCATATTCTTTTTATTTAGTGATTGAAATCAAATAAAAACTATGTTGAATTTTTTTGTTCAAATACTAAATAATTTTGAAACGCTGGATATCACTTTAAAATATATTTACCTTTTGTCCTGTCTAGATTTTAATCAGAACATATTTGTCTAATTTGATCAGTTTGAGTGTATATCGGAATCTTGCATTTTACTTGAGCATTAGGAACCATAAAATCTACACACTAATCGACTTTTTGTATTAAGTGCGCGTGCATACATCCGCGTATAAAAATCCATGGATTATTTTGTATCAGTAAATATCAGGATGTGAAATATGAGAGTAGATTCCTTGATGATTGACTGTACTATGAATGGTGACTGATGTCAAGATTATATATATATATATTGTTGATATTAATCTTATCAACAGTGTATTCCTTTCATGATTTCAATACCCGCAAAATTACCACAAGTTACTCTAATATTGAAGTTCGTTATTGATTTTTACTAAAAAGCAAAAGGAACTATTATTCAAAAGCAACAATGATAAATCAACTTGATGCGATTAATCATGGACTTTATGTTGCTTGTTCATCAATGAAAATTTCCGGATGATTGAAATTTAAGGATTATACTTCTTTTTTTTTTTTGTAAATTGATGTGCAAGATAACATTGAGTTTTACCACCAATAATTACCGGCCAGTATCATATACTAAAGAAGAACATCAAGGAGCAGGTATTCAACACTTAAAAAGAACAAAATATATATTCATGATAACAACACAGACTTTATAAGATTCGAAACAGCACCATTAAACCCAGTGATCAGTTGCATTTAATAGACTATTTAGTAAGCAGTCAGGATAATAATAAGTAGCATGGACATGGAAGCTCAACTGATCACTTTACTTTAAACTGGCAGGAACCTTTTATAAAAGAACCATTTTTTCTTAGGTATGATTTTAAAGGAAAGTGTTTCAGCAACATTGAAATAGCTTTAACGAAAATGAGGAATAACTTTTAAGAAAATGGAGAAGAAATTAGTCGAAAAAGAATATATTATTTCCAGATGACTAGTAAGCAAATAGAAAGTCGGTTTCACAATGCGCATGCGCACATATTTTCTGAAAGTGATTAGTGTTCATGAGTTTAGAATGAAACCAATCTAAAAGATTTAATTAATAACTGAGCAAAGATATAATGTCATGATGACAACATGCTGTAAATAGTGATACTGAAAAGATCTTAACCTAACCAAGATTCCCTCCAGAAAAAAAAAAATCCAGTGTTTAGTCAAATTTTGGGAAATGGGTTAGGTCGGTAATTTTTTCAGTACAAACTCATGAAAGTAGATGACAACAATTGAATCAACTATTGTTAATTTTGCAATAAGTCTTGGATTTGTATAAGTTTGTTCCATTAGTATACTTTAAAATGCGTTTTATATTTTTGTCAGAGCGTAGATCCTAAGTGACGTAAATGTCTTTAATAATAATTTCCCTTTTTTCTTAAAACAATGGTATTTAATGCCAAACCGAAAATTGAATTCTGCTGAATTTCGATAATACATCTTCCTACAAGAGTGCGCTTAAAAGTTCTGGGTACGACCTACTTTCCAAAAGTAGTAGTATTATATTTGATTATTGAAATAATGATTTTAGTAAGATTTCAGTACAACTCCCGTATATATAGTTTTATCTTGCATACAAGTTTGTCGAAACACATGAACAGAACTGAAAATAATTTTATAAAAGTTCACAGTGACCTTAATATTCACGTAAACCCTACAAGGACACTGATGTGTACACAAATAGCAGATATTCTCAATTTAGATAATCTCTAATCCTATTAAGGTTTTGCGTTACTTACACTGACATCAATTCATTGTAATGAAATCATGTAGCTTTATTTTGTGACTCGATTCAGGGTATTTAGTATTTCATTGATAACAAATGTCACGTCCCGCATAATTATTCTCTGTAAGTTAAACCTAAAAATATAAGTTACTAAAGGGTGGATACTGTAATTGTAAAAATTTAAAGTTAACAACTATTTCACCACTATAATATAAAGAATAGAATAAAAGTAATCTTTATAGAAAATCAATGGAGAATAGAGGTTAAATATGCTTCTTTAATATAAAATTATAGCTGATTTCCTTAGATTATATGTCACTATTTTTCTTCGTTGATTATTTCTAAATACTATGAATAGTTGCGATGATTGTCGTTGCCGTGTAGAGTCGCAGATATTCCTTTTTTCGTGATATTATTAAAATCTTCCATCTTCTGTTTCTGTTAGGTGAAAAATATATTAAATTTCAAAGCGTTTGTGTACCTTTTTAACCCCTAACTTTACTGCGATCTTTCATATTGGATGGCATATAAGATACGCATTTTTAAAATAAAAATATTATTTTTTAAATAAAAATATGTAAATGTTTCACAACGTCCAATGACTGAGAATATGAGTAGGGAGCTAGCTACCGAAACTCAGCGAGTAATATATGTAGACAGGTAGTTTTTATTCTTATTCTAACATCATTTGTGCATCTAATATTTTACAAGTATTAAGAATATGTCAAAACATTAATAATATAAAGAAAACATTAAATGATGACACTAAATTACTCGTATAGTAGACATTGATACTGAGTGAGTAATGATATTCGATAAAAGCAATAGATGTTTGAAAGGGAATCTGTGCTAATGATTCGTCTGCAAATAAATAGCCGACGATAATGATTATCATAGAACTTAACCAAAATTGATGTTTGATTTTACTTACAGCAACAATATTTTTAAATGAAGATTTTTTCATATAAACTAACCATTACTTTTTTACTTTTAATTTTCTGGTTACTTTTTTTTAAGTGGTTAAAAATATTTCAAACTGGCCATGGTCGGATAAGAAAGAATTATTGAATTAATACAAAAAATGGATGTCAAAATATGCAGCACTCTCGAAACGTGAATAATTGAGAATGCATTTATAAAACAGCAAAACCGAAATATTCTATGAACAGTTTGCAGATATCTTTTCATCATCAGCGCAGCATTTCTATGAATCATCAATTCTTATTAGTAAGTTATCTTTAGAATTGACAGACACCGGTTGCCACTGCCAGTTGCTATAGGAGTAAAAGTAAATGAATCTACGCTATTCTGATCAAGAGAGTTTCTTCGTTCACGTGACCCATTTTTAATTCATTGGTCTTCATGGTGATTTTATCAAGCAACTGACTTTAATGTAAAATAACACGGGGTTATTTTAAAGATAAACATATCAATGTTGACCTTATACAGATAAAATACGTCTGTCCTTCACATAGCCTAACTACTGTTCTGATTTAGAAGATGTATTATTAAAATAACATGCTATTCATGGCTGTGCGGCTGGTGTAACTGTTATCTGCGTTGGAAATAGATCACGAGCCCTTCAAATTCGTGCTGCGTTCAATTTCACTTATGAGTTAAATAGTCTAGCAGAAGGACTACTCTGAATTTAAAACCCTGGCGAGTGTAACGGGAACCACTCCGATAACTTTTTCTAATAAATCATGACAATGTGCTGATAATAGAAAAATGATATTTGTGGTAAATCCTGATCGTCTACAAACTGTTTTATCAGATTGTTTTAGTAAATCATTGATTAGATGTTGATTGCTTGAGGGAAAGAAGATAAAAACGATATTTTAGAAATTACATCATGTATATTCGAACTAATGTCCTCATCTTATTTGTTATTATGATGTTTCGGCTGTTTTACACTCCAGTCTTCTTCAGATGTCTGTTAATTCTTTAGGGAATTTCGAACTGAATTCTTTATTTAATCTACAGGGACAGATTGTTCATATCTAAGGATATCTTGTCTAGTACTGCTTAGTTATTGTTCACCCTTTTCAACTGAATCTAAGTTTGCATTACTTGGCCCAAGGCTTGAACACAACATTATTCTTTGACCAAATTTATAAAACAACGCTAATAGGCGATTTTAACTTCAGTGACTCCCGAGCTTGTTTTAGGCGAGATTTAACAAAGCAAAACCTTACAACAATCATAGTAGCATCTGCAACCTTTGTCAACAAGAAAAATTAGCTATAATAAGATTGCCAGATCAAAAAAAAAAAATTGAATGAGAGATCGGAAATTATGTATACATACTAAAAAGTTCCTTTTGAGTTCATATGAAGTGGGATGAAATGAAAGTATGTGTATTTCATTTAACACCCCAATTCATTTTCAATACCCTTGTTTTCTCCACCCCTTGCTCCTCCTTATCTTCTACCACAACACACATCGTGCGCTTATTCATTCATATTTTTTTAAATATAGAGTTCATAAAATTTTTGTTAAAAAACAAATAAAGCGTTAGGAAATAAATTGACCGAAACCACCTGTATAACCGAAAGGTGAAACCAAGGAAGTGGAATCGACTGATCTCCTATTTTTTATACTATATATATATATATATATATATATATATATATATATAAGAAAACGGTAAAATAAAATTTTGTCAAATTGAGAAGTTAATTTCAATTTTTACTGTAGAGCTCGTGATTGCAGAGTTCAGTAAGGAAAGGAACCTATTGTGACTTGTTCATTTTGTCTTGAAAATTCATGCATTGAGATAAAATATAGAAGAAAGAAATATCTGCTAGAAGCTGGTAAATATAACCTTATTATAATAACTATATAACTATCAAGATATCAGTTTTTGATATCGTATCTGCTGATAATTCTAAAAAGCGTTCCTCTAAATAATAAACGTGGGTTCATGAAGTTGATTTGGAGCAGAATGAAAAAAAAAACATCAATTTGATTAAAGTCACAGTCAGATTGACCTGAAACAAAATGTTCATGTGGGCGGTAAAGAGACAAGTCTATGTACCTACGCCAATATTTCGTTGTCACAGTATCTGTCAAGTACAGAGATGTGTGTTCCCCTCTGTGCTTGTTTATGTAGACATTAGACATGGGCCAATGTTTTAATGTGTGTGGCAATTCTATAGCAATTGTAGTTTGATATATATATATAGATATAGATAGATAGAGTGAGTGAAAGAGAGAATGTTATTGTTAATTCTGTTTTCGTGTAGATATCAATCTTTTATCCCATATACCCTTTCTCTCCGTTCACTTGTATTCTGTTATTCATGCAATTATGTTGCATTAACTCAATTTTTTTGACCAATTTATTTTTACATGAATCTACACAGAGATACACGCGCGCGCACACACACACACACACACACACACATATTGCTGCCGCACAATCATACAAATATACACAGGCATAAACATACACACACAGATGGGCAGAGAAAAACAAAGACAAGTACTGATAGATTATATAACGTATGGTAAGCATATATATATATATATATATATGTGTGTGTGTGTGTGTGTGTGTGTGTGTGTGTGTTTGGCTAAAGACCAATAAAGCCAAAACACACACACACAGAGGACATATATTTGTTTTTATGTCTATGTATTTTTTTAATTTAATTAAAGAATCACCAGAGTTTTTTATGAGGAGCTAATTGTACCAAGAAGTGGGGTTAAAAAATAAATGAAAATTAAATAAAAATACAAATATATAACCATTTTAGATATATAATCTTTATATACAAAAGTTCTCGTAAAGGATAACTAAAGATTAGAAAAATGAATGAGAATTTTATTCCCGAGCTGGACCAATGATGTTCGTTTTTTTGTTCGTTTTCGTTCATAGTGAAAACAAATTCATCGCTTGAATCATGGATAAAATGTTTTATTAGCCATATAATATAATTGGTCTGTACATGTGCATGTCTGTATCTATGTTTGTCAGTGTCATTATGAATATTTGTGCATGCGCGAACGCGCGTGTGTGTGTGCGTGTGTTTGAAGCTGTGCAACAGACTAAATATGTATTAAGAACAATACGCTTGTATGTTTTATGAATAGGTGGTTGAATATGACAATACGCTAGTGGGAATTTTCTCATATGTACTTTATTTATAAATCAACCGAAAGTGTGAATGGTAGCGCATGCTCGATGCGCGTGTACTTTTGTATCAGTCAGCAGATGTCCTGACCTTGTCTTACCACTGGCGTATACCACGTTTGGGACGGTCAAGAATTGAATGCAGAAGAAGCCACATTTGATTCATAAGGGTCAGCGATCTTCACACAAAAGGAAAATCTTACGAGAAAAAAATTGACCAGTCTTCTTAATCATCATTTGGAAAATATTTCGTTGAAGATTTTAGCCGTATGAATCTTTTCCTTATTGGTATATATAAGTTTTATATTCAACCGACAAGGTCCCTTTCATTTTTTTTTTCGCTTTTTCAATTAAGTTGCAGCACATCTACATGAAAACTGTTAATTAATTGTCCAAAGTGCATGTTTCATTTTTATCCGCTTGGTAAATAAAATACAATAAAACATTAAACATACAGGTCTCATCGGTTGAGTTTAATGCAACTTGTTGAAATGAATTCTTATTGATACACTATATTCTGCGTACATTCATGACTATAGATGTTTTTCAGAAGACATAAAAATATACGAGGAAGTGCTGAAAAGTTCTCGGCTTCATCCACTTCATGAAAATCAGTATTTCTTTGACTAAATATAAAAATACTGATTTTGGGAAGTGGGTATATATGTATATATACACATACATATATAAAAGTTGAGAGATTTATTTGCGTCTTCATGAACATTTCTTTATGCAGAAATGAGTAAACGTATGTTCCAACCTTCTACAGATTTACACGTAGCCCCCCCCCCCCTCAGTTAGCAAGTAAAACTTGAAAATCATTATCAGTCATTTTCATGGATTCTCCTCTACTATGTTCCTGTGATAGACTAAGATATTTTAATAAAAACTTTAATATGTATATACATATATACAATACGTACTATTTACATTTAATACATATATTATTAACATAGTTCTACTCTTGAGTCAGTTTTATATTCATATGATTAGTTGACTTTGCAAGTGTAATGTTTTAATCAAAATATTTATTCTTGCGAAATTATTTTCAAAGAATTAAATCGATAACTTTAATAACCTCCAATGTTCAAAATAAGAGTAGATAGGAAGAGTAACTAATTAATATACTGTGAGTTAATGCGTAAATACATCAGTGACTTTTTAACGCGTGTATTATGCTAGAAAAATATCTGCAAGATATCGTCCCCGTCTTATTCGGCAGGCTTCAATGATCAACCTTGTAATATCTTTGTTTACAATGTGGTTGATCTCAGACACTTTGTCTTATACAAGCTGATAAGACAAAAAATGTTGCAGTTTAAGGTTAGATTTTCCTCACTAAAAGTTCAACGTTACATGCAAAATATTCATACAAAAATTTGATTATAATTTCATTTGCTGTCATTCAATTAAATAAATTTTTAAAATAAAAATTTAATGCTTATTCTGTACTCTTAATAACGAATATAAACAACGGGTATATATTCTTGAATGTAATGCATTCATGTGAGTCTTTGTACACGCAATGTATGCTTGTTAAGATTATATATATATATATATATATTATAATATATATATATATATATATATATATATATATATATATATATATATATATATATATATATATATATATATATATATATATAATGAATCTTAAGATAACTGCACAAGTTTTATTTATTTGCAAACGAATAGTTGACCACTTACCTTAACAACCCGACTATTCTCCAACAACCTCTGCAGGAAATCCACTGAGTTACTCATAATCATGACGTGCTTGATTTTTCTATGCAATCAAATGTCTCCGCTTATTTTAAAAGTCCTCTTGTGTGCTTTATTTTCCTGTCAAGTAATTAACCATAAAATGTAACCTTGCGGAGTAGACCACGTGGTCGAGACTACTATAACTTTTTCCCGTAACTCAGTTGTCGCCCTATTCCCTTGACATAGAATTCTTTGCAATCGCAATATATTTTCTTCATTCGAGGATACAAGAGCTGACAGCTCCTTAAACTTTTGTTGTAAATAACAGAAATTTCAACTTACATAGGTTTTCTATGTAAGCTACTTTCACTTTCCCTTTGATTTATCACAGTTACATGTATTTGAATAAAGATAGTTAACAACTTATCTCTCAACATTTTATAGACAAATGTTTTTTTATATGTTTTGTATTGGGAATTTTTATGTGTAGTAGGAGATCAGTATTGATAAATCATCATAATTCTGTCAATTCTCTCTTTTTCCCTTTGCTATTATCAAAGTTTTAAATTTAATATTCAAATAATATTCTACGTACAATGACTTATTAAAACCTCGTTAAAGTAAGTTATTTATCTGATTTTATGTGCGTGTTAAATATATACTTTTGAAGGAAGTTACAAGTTTTTGTGTATATTTCAAATGTTCTGAATCAGATGTTTTCATCATTTTGATTCAAAGTAATATAAACAGTTTTAAATATTATACTGCTTCTATCAAGTCAACTTTTATCTGGTTCCCGTCGCGACAGAATCGAACATTAATTATCCCATTGTTCTGTGTTGAACCCTTATTCAAACAATCTACAAAACTTTGATTTCTCGAATCAATTTTAAACGAAGACAAACTGGATTCACAGCAGAGTGATTTTTTTTTACAATTGTGTTTGATCTTTAGCTAAGAAAACAAAACTTTTGAGATAAAATTTATGACATTTCTTTCAGTGACTGGAATACTTTTTCTGATTAGTATTTTGTAAGAGAACATCTGCTCTTGTAATTAATTATTATCCGCTGTCCAGTTTTAAATACTTCAATTTCTGTACAACTCTTATTCAAACAGAATCAAGACGGGTTACAAACTGGTGATATCGGTTCCACGAACTGGTTCAAAACATTTTTAGAGATAATATTTTAAAACGAAAATAAAATCGAAATCACTTCTCCGAATTTATGCAGTTTTAACAATAAGTTCCACTCGTATTAGATTTGTTGAGTCGGGCCGCTTTTAGCTTGTGTCTACTTGACTGTCTACCTACTGCTGTACTTGTTCTAACTCCATCTCTGTTTTCCTTTGCTTGACACGGCTGCTGCTGCTGCTGTTGATTTGCCTTTTTTTTACTCATCTCCAAAGATGCCTGCTGCTGTTTCTTCTACAGTTTCAATGAAAACGTAGTATCAAAACCGCAGTATTCAGACAGAAACTTAATAATCGACGAGGATCAGAAATTTAATCTTAGTTATTATATTAGCATTCCAATAAGTTAAAAACAAGTTACAGGGGTTTATAATTGAATAATTTTCCAAATGTTTTTAATAAAGTTGATGACCAATGTCGTCTAATTTTTTCGCCTATTAATTCCTTTTAATTTCTCATTGCCTTTTCTTCTATCATTCATAAGAAGACACATCTATAAAAAAAAAATAAAAAAGAGATTCAAAAGAAGACAATAACTGAAGGCAGGATTAATGATATGAATATTGAAAGAAATAAAATAATAAAAATGATTGCATTTATTAAGTAGAGGTGAAAGTGTTAGCAAGAAAATATAGATAGAATGTGAAGTGAATTAATAAGGAAAAAAATAACAATGAACAGAAAAGAAGAGAGAAAAGGAAAACGATAAAGAAATAAAAAAAGATGGAAGGATTGCACAAGCTAACAAACATGTATCTCTGAAATCTAAATAAAATTTAAAAAAACAAAAAACTATTGCATTGTGCTATTTAAACACACAGGTATGTACCCGACACAAGTTGGCTTTCTGTGCTGATTTAGGTTTCCATAACAATGTTTCACAATTGATTACAATTAGGTACTTGCTTATGGGAAGCATAAAAATATAATATACATACGTATATACATACATGCATACATATATATATATATATACACACACACATATATATATATATATATATATATATATATACACACACATATATATATATATATATATATATACCCACACACACACACACATATATATATATATATATATACATATACATTTGGTAAATTATTAATATTGTTTTTTATGTCGAATTCATTCATCGGCCTACTATATCGACGCGTGTGCGCACACACGCACAAATATATATATATATATATATATATAAATATATATATATATATATTTATATATATATATATATATATATATATATATATATATATATATATATATATATATATATATAATCCTGATCTGATGTGTAAATATTTCCCTCTGAATTGTTCTTTCATTTTGTTCTCCCATCACTTTTCCTCTCTCTCTCTCTCTCTCTCTCTCTCTCTCTCTTTCTCTCTCTCTCTCTCTCTCTCTCTCAGATTTCTCTTATCTATCTGTGAGATTGATTTTTTTCAGGTTGTCTCTTTATTTACGTATCCATGATCGACAAAAAGTACGCAATATCTAAGGTTCTAAACAAATTATTATTTCATGAACTGACAACAGTCGAAAATTAATGATAATGCTGATCTCTGATTTAAATTCAATTAAAATTCCTTAATTTATTTAGCGGGGAGGAACATCTTAATACTTGAAATACATTTGTCAACAGAGGAAATTGCTGTAGATAGTTTTTATTCTTTATAAATGACCTTCAGAAAAATGCTTTTTAGCCCCACTTGGTCAACACATTAGAATTCGGAAAAAGTGTATAAGATATATATAGTAAGGTAATGAAGGGTTTGGTAACCCGTATGGATAATTCCAAAGAGGATGTAATCCAAAGAGCTCAATGTAACAACAGAATAAATATTAATTAAATAATTAAGAAAGAGACAACTTTAAGGTTCCATGACTATAATTTATTTCTGGGGATATATATATATATATATATATATATATATATATATATATATATAAAGAGGAAGAGAGGGGTAATGAGAAAGGTTTTTTCTATATACATATGCATTTATATGAAAAGTTATCCATCTATATTTGATAGCGACTGAATCATACTTATGTAGTTATTTCGTGGAATATATGCAAATTAGATAGATAGATAGATAGATAGATAGATAGATAGATAGATAGATAGATAGATAGATAGATACTTCATCCATGCTGTTTAGCATTGCTAAAAAAAATTTTTTCGATTGGTGCAGTGCACCAACCTCACAAATTTTTTTTTTAATGAATGAATTATGGATTTTACAAAGTTTTATTTTTCAAGCCTTTTTCCATTCACGTGCTACTTTTGTCTCTGATAGATAGATAGATAGATAGATAGATAGATAGATAGATAGATAGATAGATAGATCTTATTGGGTGTCTTGGAACTCTTTTCTAATATTCTTGCTATTTTTTCTTTTAACTATAGACATTGCGGCGATTGTATTATTTTTGTGGACTTGCTAGTTAAGACTAAGAGTGTCGTAATCCAGCACTGCGACAGAGCTAAATGTTCATTCAAACAGACTTTAATTACGTATCTGTTCAACAGGAGGAAATTCTTCCATAGTTGATCCCAACACAATTCGAACACTATATTTAGTAGACATTACAAAATAATTTAATTGATTTTTCTATCTTTTTCATCTCTTTGCACTTTGCAGGTATGCCTGATAATTAAAATAGATGCGTCTTTGTAGTCGGTGTTCAAACCCATTTAGATGAGAACTGCTTCAATTTTTAAGGATAAGAAGATTGGCTTAATACGATCTTATCTTTATAGTAGTTAATACATTCTTGTGCTTGTAAAATCTATGAATTCTACTTATTATGTGAGTCAATGTTTTTGACAATAGAATTCTTATTTATTCTTCATCAACTTTGAAGGGATATGCCTACAATATTAACTGAAGATACTTTCTTGCTTCTCTGTTTTTTCTTATTCTTGCCAATCTAATCAATTTCTGTTTTGATGTCTTTTTAACATTTTGCAATTTTCAAATTTGCATTCCTATCATTTATAACATTTTGTCTCTCTTTTGAGTTTGTTATTTTTCTTGCACATCGTAGCAATTTATATATATATATATATATATATATATATATATATATATATATATGTTTTGAGCAATAAAAAATATTAAAAAATTAAAATCTTCAGACACACTGGGTTGTATATTAATATTCTTTCGTTTTTATTATTTCAGTTAGATTTCTCGACTAGTTTCGGCCAATATGGCCATCATCAGGAAAAAAAATTCTGCTTGTTAGTAGCAGTGAACTACAGAAATAAATCACTTGATGGAGAAAATGAATTTATCTGTAGTTTTCATGTTTTGTTTTTTTTTTAACATGAATTTTGTGTTGGTCAAACAGTCTCTTTTAAGTTGTCATTTAAGATAAGAGCTGGATGAATTCATGCTGCTCTGAATTCCCTTGCTCATTTTGACTTTTTATTGGCTCCTGGAAAGGTGATGTGTCTGTTAAGTGTGTGTATTATTTTGTTCTTAGGGAGCGAGTGAGTATGATGTGTGTAAGTTCGTATATTAGTATGGTGGTGTGTATAAGTGTGAGGCCTCAACACCTCCGCAAGCATGTCTGTCTTGTGTGGGTGAGAAATGTGGATAGATCCTGATTTGTGGGGTTATATATTAATTCTATCTATGTTGTTAAATTTGTGATTAAGCCCGTCTGGGTGGAGCGTTTTTAAGCGCTGGATCCACTTATTTTCATGTCCTTCTAAAATCTTTCTAATGTTATCTGCTCTGAACTTTTTTTTTTGGCATGGGTTTTAAAATGGTGTTTTTGTAGGAGGAAAAGTTGTTCTACAGGTAATAATCTTTCACGGGGAGCCTACTTAATTCGATTGCGATAATTATTAATTCTGTATTGAAAGAGCCATTCAGATTTTCCTACACATTGTTTCTGGCATTCTAGGAGGTTAATTATGTTATGACATCTACAGTTAGAGTAGTGGTAGATTTTGTAAGTAGATTTAGTGACTGAGCTAGTGAATGAATTCGTGTGTCTAATATGTTTACAGCATGAGATCCTTTTGTTGTTACAAGGTTGGGAAAATCCTGTTGCTTTTGTTTTGGGTTTATTAAGGATTACCTTGTCCCCTGAAATGTGGTTACTACCTATAATTTATTTTAGGTTCTTAGGCCCACGATATGCTAGAAGGCCGGGTTCCTCAAACCATTTTTAGATATGGTTTGAGATGTAGTATTTCCTAGCGACTTTTGATTATTTGGGATGGTGGAGGCAGAGTGGGGTTGAAAGTGGTTACTAGAGGGATGCGGCTGGGTTTATTTTTAATCTTGTACATTAGGGTGTCTTCTCTAGGTGTGGAAATTGCTTTATTTGTTCCCTGATTTGTTCCATGTTGTGAATTGATGCTCCAGATTTTGGGTGTGTTTATTTAGTTCTTCATTGTTGGAACATATCCTTCTGAGTCTAAGTACTTGTGAATAGGGAAGGTTCTCCTTGAGGTGTTTAGAGTGGGAAGATTAAAGTGTAGATAGTTGTGGGTGTCGGTGATTTTAGTGTGTAGTGTCGTTTGTAGTTTTCTGTTTTCATCTATGTAAATGCAGGTGTCTAAAAATGTTGCAGATCTTGTGTAATTTTCCTAATTGAGTCGCGTACTGTGTTTAGGGCCATGAGAAATTAGGTAAGTTTGTCGTCACTATGATGGAGCTGCAATGGTGGCCATGGCGCAGCCTCTTACTTGCAGGTAGTGAGATCCATTGAAGTTGAAAGTATTCAATGTAAGAATATGAGCTTTATGATAACTTCTGTGGGGGGTGGTCTTGTTTTCTTCTTTTACCAAGTGCTTCCTGAAGGGCGGATAAGGGTGTTTAATGTTTCAATAAAGTGATCTTACGTCCATAGTCACTAGAATAGCATTTTCTGGCACTGTTTGTATGTGATGAATTTTGTTCAGTAGATTTGTTGTGTCGCTGATGTAGGATTTTACTTCCTTAGCTAGGGTCTGTGTATGTAATGGTCTACGTATTTGGAAATTTTGGTAGTTGAATGATGAAAGGACCGGCCTACCTGGGGTGTTACTTTTGTGTATTTTGGGAAGAAGATAGAAGCGAGAAGGTGTGATATTTGTGGGTGTAAGTGTTGTGCATGTTTCCTTGTAGATTAGATTGTTGCGAAGCATCATGTTTAGTGAGCTAGTTAATTCATTTTGGTATTCGAGAACAGGGTAAGCTTTTCCTTCTCTTTTAATGTATCAAGTATGGAAGGTGTGTGATCATTGTCCCCGTAGTGAGCTTTTAACCGTATTCTTCTGAAAAGGATTTCAGGTCCTTTGCCAAGGTGTCTTCATCAAACCTTGGGGGACTAGGACAAAAGCTTAGTCCTTTATTTAATAACCTGAATGTGAAAATTTATTGTTACCTAAATTTATAACTCGTCCGTATGGGTCATGTTTGTATTTGCAAGCATGGCGAAGTTCTTTCGTAAAAGTTCGAAAGCTTGCATCATGTCTCATATTAGAGTAATATATATATATATATATATATATATGTGTGTGTGTGTGTGTGTGTATGTGTGTGTGTGTGTGTGTGTGTGTGTGTGTGTGTGTGTGTGTGTGTTTAGGCATGTCTGATTGAATAAATTACAGGCATTATGTCTGCTAATTTTTAACAAATCTGTTCATACGAATGACCTTCCGTGTATTGATGTTAAAGGATGAGAGAAATAGCTATAGCTGCTTAAATTTCTTTTATTTTCATTTCCCAAGTACTTTCGATCTTCTTCCAAGAACATCTTCAGAAGTGCAAATAGTACAAAACTATATGTCGTACAGGTATTTATTTGTACAAGTATTTATTTGTGCCTTATTTAGTACAAGTATTTATTTGTGCGTTGTTATCCATTACCGTAATTTTTTCCTTATGCTTTTAAATGCAAAACGTTTGACAATGTGCTGAGCGTTCATTAGAACATGAAAAAAATATCCATTATGGAATTTTTTTCATGTTATAATGTCATGGTCATGCGCGCATTAAAGCGTGAAAAAAAATGTTCCATTCAGGACGTTACTTCATTGTTGATTCTGTTCAGTGCCGGCTTTAATTTTTTAATATAAATTGCTTCTAGTATCTGTAATCTGAATTTGTTGTTTTCTTGGTGTTGTCAATTAGTGATTTTTTTTATTTGTTAATGTGGACAGGAATGTTGTTGTAGATGTCTCGCAATGGACGAATGGTCAGACATGTGTTGTGTAAGCCTTCTCGTTAGTGTATTTGTCGTATATCCAACATAAATATTTGTTTTTCTTTCAGCGATACATTCTCCCAAGGGACATTTGAATTGATATATAATGTTAGTTTTACGTAATACATCAATTAGTGGGGAGGAGTTATTGCGAATAATTAAATTGGTTGCATTGTATTGTTTATAATATATGATTAATTTTTTTTAATTAGAATCCATGGAAGATATGTTAATATAAAGATTCTTTATGATATATATATATATATATATATATATATATATATATATATATATATATATATATATGGAATATAAAAATATTAATGTCTATACTATTATTTGTATTTATTTACACTACGATGAATAATCCCCGAGTTGTTTTATAAAATCTCACCTCACGAAATAAGTTATTGCCAATATTTCTAATTAAAACATTATAAACTAACATTCACGTGATATATGTACATATAAATGAAAGTATATCTTGAAAAGTTTACCAATATAGGTTGATTAATTCATAGAGATTTTATCATTTTGAAAACAATGACTTATATAAAAAAAATAGGTCATAGCGTAAAATCTTTTTGTGAGGGCAGATCAATAAATCCGTAGTCAAACAATGAAAATTATCAAATACAAAGTATTTATTTTTCAACATATTCTCTTTTATTTTCCATTTACTTATAACCCAGTGGTGAATATTAATCATAGATTGAACATTGTAAAAAATATCATATTGGAATTCAACTAAAAACTACAAAATTACTGATCCATGGCCTGATTTCTTTATTAACTTTGATTATGTTTCCTTACATACAGCGCAAGTAAACGATATCGGAATTCCAATTCAGACTGAGTTTGCATTTCAAGTTAATTTTCATGCTTGACACAATACGATTTTAACTTACTGGCATTTTTCGGCCTTTTAAGAAAACGGACCGTCTGAAATGAGTTACTATTGCTTTGAAAAGCGAAAAGTATCGTGGACTGTAGAAGATTGTTACAACAAACTAGATTTGGAAAAGAAAATGTTCACGTCATTCATAATCCAAGTCTTTGGCTCTGAACGCACACACTCTTTCCACTTTACATAAATAACCTGACTAAGAGTCTACTCCGGTCATCTGTGAATATTTATGCTGATCATACAACGGTATAAGGAGTGCACCTCCAAAACTCTAAATGACCAGAGATTGGCAGATGATCCCTCTTTTTACCGATCTCAGTAGGGGAAAAACTGGTTGATCATATTCAATGCCTTGGAAAATAAACTAGTGACGTTCCATCATCACCAAATCACCAAATGCTATGAACGGATGTTCTCTGAGGAAGTCCCCATGTTTTGAATGCCTATTTGAACTTGAACTCAGTCCATATCCCTAGTGGAACTCATACATGCGACCCATCGTTAAAGAAACTGGAAAAATGGTCGGTTCCCTATACCAGTCCATTAAGTTCATAACTCCTCCTGTTATCCTCAACTTTTTAAAAAACCGGATCAGTCCAAAAATTGAGTACTGTTACCATATGTGAGCAGAAGATCATATATGGCAGCTCAGTCTCCGCGTCATTGTGAGTGATGAATTATTTTCTATCCTACAATCTCTTTCCCACAGACGAAACATTGCAAGTCTCTTACTGCTCTATTGCTATTTCCATGGAAAGTGTTCAGACAAACTACATTCATTAGTTCCACCAGTTCTAACCTTCATGGCTAAGACCCGTCATGCCACGCACATTGTAGTGGACAACCCTCATTCCATTCGTATTCCATTGACGAGATGTAATATTCACTCGAACCGACGCCAAGAGGATCTTAACCTTTTCAATTCCAGGGTTAACCGTTATCTTCCCTATATAAACCCATAACCTGTGTCTCTTACTCTGTAACTTTCTACTTCAACTGGCTTTTGGGTGGACATCATTTTAAACACACGTGCGTGCGCGCACACACACACACACGCGCGCATTCAGACATATATATATATATATATATATATATATATATATATATATATGTGTGTGTGTGTGTGTGTGTGTGTGTGGTGTGTGTGTGTGTGTATGTATGTGTGATGTATTCTGTATTGCTTGTCGTTCTATGAAAGACCACAGAAAATCGCAAACAGCGCCTATTTGAAACAGACACAAAGGATTTGGGTCAGAATGGTAATAATTTTAGTGAGTAAAAGTAGACACAAATATGCTCTGCAAGTAACCTTCTCTACAACAGTCCGGACAACATTCTATTTCATTTTGTACAATTGCCTAATTTTCTATACTTTTGACGAATATTTTGACCACAGATTTACGCATTTTTAAAGATTTCCGTATAGTTTCGTTTTCGCTTCGACACAAGCAATGAAAATGTTTCTTTTTAAAAAAAACATATCAACATTTGTTTTTTAAACATAGAAAGAAAAAAACAAACGCTTAGAAACAATCAGTGCTTTTAATTTCTTCAGAATTCAAATATTAATATTGAATGGCATTACATTCGTGATGGACTTGGAGAAAGTATTGAATATTGGAAAGAATGGTAAAAATTTAAATGTTTTTGTCAGAAAAATAGTTTAGACATAATCCGAAAGTGTAATGATATGAATTTCAGACAAGAGTAGATGACTTACGTCAATTTTAACTTAATTGCTTGAATTTACTAAGATGTGTGCGAAGGAAGATAATGAAAATAAAAGAGGAAAATATAAGAAGAGTTCCCTGTGCGTTATTGAGTGCATAACTGGAACAGAGATGATTCTGTAAATTTAGTGCTTAAATTTGAATCCAAAGTTATTTAGAAATAAAATGGATTTTACAAGTATTATATTTACCTAGTAAAATGATTCTTTGCTCAAGTGCCAAATCATTGCGACAACGATTGCTTTTAATCAAATTTTAGAAATTATAATGTTAGAATGAATTAAACAGCTGTTCCGAGCCAAAAGCTTTAAAACGTCATAAGTCGGATTAGACAAAAATTGTATCAGTGAAAGTATTTCGTATTCGTATTGACACAATATTGCCAATGATCCGACAATGAATTTATTTCGGTACGACAAAACTGAGTGCTACACTAAATCATCAAACTACCGGAATTAATTTTTTCAGCTGCCGCATATATCCTGTTAAGGTCTGGAAAGTTGTGATTATTGATAGAATGGTGGTGGAGGTTCGAGGCAGGACTGTCATGTCTAATTGCATCATTTGTTGGATATTCTGTGAAGAATGGGTTTTGTATTATCCTGTAGCAGGAGAGACCCTTTCGATTTATCACTGCTGTCCATAAGCAAATGTGGCGAGGGACTTTTTGGCGAAGATTTACTTTTGGAGAGCAAGTTTGTCGACCCAAAATATAGGCACATTAAAGTTAAAAAACAAAAAAAAAAAAAAAAAAAAAAAAAAAAAAAAAAAACACTTTTCGACACCAGTAAGCAAGCAATCGTCAACTGCAGCAAGTATCTGACTGCGCAATCTGTTGATCATTAATCAAATCATAGCGCGTAGTAACTTCTGCATTCTTTTCACTTTGTTTTTTTTTTGTTTTTGTTTTTTTTGTGTGTGTGTGTGTGTGTGTGTGTGTGTGTGCGCGTGTGTGTGTGTGTGTGCGCGTGCGCGCTCAATGTTTCCAATTATTGTAATGGCTAACTCCAGCTTTACTCTCAACGCCCTAGTATTTGTTTCTGGATGAGGCTTCGAGGCGGTCATCAATTCTTTGAGTCGCAAGTAGCGGCCACGATCACGTTCACTTTAGAGATCCAGATCCCCAGGAACAATTTTTTGTTAGTAACAACGCACGGCCCATTTAGTTCCCAAGCACTGATAATAGAGTGGGTGGTTTCAGCAGTGCATTGGCCGAGTTCGAGAAATAACACGGAAATCGGGTTTGTTCAGTTTTGCTATAAAAAATAGAAATAATCGAAATATTCAAACAACGCCTGAAACCTGAGACGGTGATCTTTAAAATAATATAAACGAAAGGGAACGACGCGATATAAAAACCGATCGCATTGACAGAAACAAAGGTATTTATTTTGTTCCAACCTAATATAAATTATGCACGCTGTCTGTCTGTCTGTCTGTCTGTCTCTCTCTCTCTTCCTCTCTCTTCCTCTCTCTTCCTCTCTCACACACACACATACACACATAAGCGAGCTCATGTGTGTGTGGGTGATTAGGTACCGATACGATTGGGTACTGAAACGTTCTCGGCCAAAAAGGGATTGCCCGAAAAATGAGATATTTGATCATTATGTCAGCTTTCGGGAAGAAGTTTGAGTCAAGACACTTTCAGTATCAAACCCGTTCGTCTAAAGTACAGAATGAAGGTAAATGAGATATTGTTCACTATTTAATGATTAAGGGTGATTTTTGGTTGTAGAATGATCGAGATTAACATCGAAGTAACTCGGGAAATCAGACGTCCATCGAGTTATTCAATATTTGATGAGGTCGGCCATGAATTGGGTTAATTTTCTCATTATTTCAATCATTGGAAAATAACTACATTCATGTGAATATTGTTATCTGCAGCTATTTTGATGTGAGATGAGAAACGTTTTCATTGCTCCAATATAACATGAATTTATGCCTCTGTTCTCGCTGACCTTTCAAAGATACGAACCGTCATTGGCAATCAGATCTGATCCAACTCAACAGTTAATATTTTTCCTGGAGAACTGTTTAGGTATTTAAAAATATCTAAGAGATATATATTACTCGATCTACGAAACTATACTCTATGTATGCATACACGTGAATTTAATATAAAATGCGAACATTATGAAAACACATTCATACAGTAACATAGATAGATAGATAGATAGATAGATAGATAGATAGATAGAGTAGTCAAAAAAGTCTTTAAAAAAGCAAGAGAAAAGCAGAGTGAAAATTTGAAAAAACCTTTGGATGAGTGCCAATTTATACTCGACGTTATTGCAGAGGAGAATATTTACATTGGATGGGGAGAATGCAAGCAGAGTGCTGTGTTGTGTGCGTACGATCGAAAAAGCGTCTGGTATTAAGGAAACATCAATAATGCAGAAATATACAAGGGAGATAATTTATTCAACTTCACAAAGACAGACAAAATGGATTCCCACTGCAGTTGTTTTACTAGTTTGAACTTTTGTTTATTCTAGTTGCGAAGGAAACAAATTACGCACAATGCAATAGCGTTGATTGAAAAAAAAAAATGCATTTCTGATTGTTTTTACCTCATTTTTT
The DNA here is from genome assembly GCA_963932145.1 of Acanthosepion lycidas. Lineage (NCBI taxonomy): Eukaryota > Metazoa > Mollusca > Cephalopoda > Sepiida > Sepiidae > Acanthosepion > Acanthosepion lycidas. Next base: position 44,571,931 of record OZ010605.1, read on the forward strand.
TTATTTACTTGCACTTAACCTGGTGAACAGTAAAAATTGAAATGACAGGAAATCAGACTTTTCCTATATTCATAATATTGCCATAGATCTCTAATACAGAAAGGAGATAATCACCAGCTAATAATCAACCTTCAACAATTTAGAGAAAATCCTGCACACTTTCCAAAACTGTTTCTTACGAGATTTAGAAAATGAGAAACACTCAAGTAAAAAATATATTTTACCCTGATTTTCTTTCCTTGTGAGTTTCTTTGTAGATGATCTATTATTCGTTGAGGTTACTGACTAAACGCTTCAGTAATGAGATGTATAAGCAAATGCTTCTAACTTCTAGTCACTCACTTCCATAAGAAGCGATTGCTAATCTTATTAGTTTTTGAAAAAGCGTCCGACTTTCAAATTACCTAAAATATTTTTTATTTAGCAAACATTTCTTGTTTTATTTCTATTTGACTACTCTCACTTTTTCATTTCTATTTTATTAAAGCAGTGCAAAAATTTATCGGTATAATCCCTGACTACCATTTGACCAATGTCATTGTCTATGTTATAATACTCAACCATCGTATAAAATTTGATAGACCTGAACATAATCACAGTTTGTTTGAAACCTGAGTTGTTTCGGCTAACATGAATGAAGGAAATAATTTTTTCTGCATTTGATTACGCACATTTTTATCAATATAAATATTGTAGTATGGTAGCAGAATAGACATTGTATGTCATACCAGATTATCAAATCGGCTAGAGGTTGTCCCGGCCGCTAAACTCAGAAATCTGCATCCAGTTTTGCAAGCATGGAAACGACAAGCAGGAGAAAAGATTATAAACAAACGCCGCAAAGTGGAATTGGGCTGTCTCTCTGATATCACAGACGAGGATGTAAGGTTCACATTTGGCACCAGAAGCAGCGTGACCGCTCTACGCCACTCACACTAGCTGAGAGTAGTTGACGAAGTACTGGAGTGAAATAAAATGCAATGTTAATACCAAGTTAAATATCATTAGTCAACACGTGTTATCATTGAGCCGGCTCCCCTACTTCATTAAAATAGAAAAATAAATTATCATATTTAGTGCATGATTAGAAAATCTGTGATTTAATATTGAAATGGCGATATTCATTATCATTTACTTTTCAAAAGGAAAATTTAATTAAAAACGAATACCACTAATTTTTGTGTTTGTTCTGCTTTGTAAAGATACGGCATTTGAGTTTCCAGTTAATAAAATATCAAGTTCCATATTTGATTCTCAAAAAAATAGGCTACTAATGGTTAAACTCAATGGGAAGAAAAAGATTTTGACTTAAAAGCAGAAATGTTTCCTCTTTTGTAATTTAAAGATACGTATGCCAGAAGTTTGTTGCTATGACCCCAGACTCTGACTTGCTTAATTTGAACTTAAGTTAAGTATATCAGTCGGTAAATTGTGTTAATAAGTAAATCAATATGACGAGGTAATTTTGCTGGGATTACTAACACTTGTGAATAATTGAATTCATTTATTCTCTACTTTCCTTTTTTGTTTCTTTCTTTATCTTTATCTTATTTTTATTTCATTCCTTATCTCACTTTCTTTTTCAGTATGGCTTCTCTTTTTTCATTGTCCTTGTGCTTTTTATGTTCTCCCCCTTTCTTTACTTCTTTTCTTTCCTGCCATCACTTTCCACTACATTCAATAAATATTGATGCACATGAATTTAAACAACCATAATATCAAAACGTCTTCTTGATGATGGTGTTTTTGTTGTTGTTGTTGTTGTTGTTCTTCTTCTTCTTCTTCTTCTTCTTCTTATTATTATTATTATTATTATTATTATTATTATTATTATTATTATTTCCTTGGATTTCTGTTGTATACACTTTTCTTTCCGGCTCCCAGCCAGAGACCCAATGTCAAAAATGGCCTCATGACATTCTCCACTGATCCTGTTTGTAAAAAAAAAATTAAAAAAAAAAATAAAAACTAAGATCACACATGTGAATACAATTTTTTTGTATTTCTTTAAGGCATGGGCTACCAGAAATCTCTTCAGTGAGTCTATTGAAACCTTTTTCCGATCAATCCGAGGGCTCCAAATGAAAAATAGCTGATGTATTCAGGTGCCACATTTTTTAGATTTCCACCTCAAGATCCTTGTATTTTGATAGATTTTTTAAGATCTTCAAATATACATTCATTACAATCTGCAAGGACTGCCATATCAATAAGAAAACACATTCTGTTCTTGTGGTTTTTGATCACAATATCTAGGTGATTAGCTTTAATTGTTCTGCTTGTGTGTATTGTAAAGTCCCATAAAATTGTTACAGGTCCTATTCTCTGTAACCGGGTCTGGGTGATGCTCATAACAGTTTCTTGCACTTTTCTTCCCGTAAAAGTTGCATATTTACCAGTGTATATGTTGGCCCACTCTATCATACCGAGTTTTGTATTCAGTGGGTGCTAACATCGTACAACCTGATACAAGATGGTCAATTATTTCGGGATATTTATCACAGAATCTGCATTTCGGGTTAACTGAGTTTTTCAGTATGTGTGCTTGACAATTTCCAGTTAGCAAGCATTGTATGTGTAGCAAGAATAAAATCTTCGGTTTCAGCTTTTAACCCTGCAGTACGTAGCCACTGATGTGTACGGGGTTTGTCTACATCAACTTGTTTGGTACGGGCAGAGTATTGACTGTGAAGCGGTTTATCTTACCATCGTTTCTGTATTTGGTCAGTTGTATTTGTCTTTGCATTTTTTTAAGTATTTTGCATCTTCAGTCGGTGTATTGTGCTTTACTTGTATTTCTTCACCCATTTGTCTTTATTAAATAAAGTTGCTTACTACTTTCCTGTTCTTTGACAAATATCATCCAGTCTTCTGTAGTTTTGAAGGCCAGTTGTAGTTTTGTAAGATATTTCTAGTTGAACTAGTCCTCTGCTTCCTTTGGGTTTGGGCACATACAGACGATCAACATCAGCTTTGGAATGATGCATGCGGTGGCAGGTGAGAAGCTTTCTCGTTTTGGCGTACATTCACTTAATGTCAGTTACGGTCCAGTTAAAGATGTTGAATCTGTATTGCACCACAGGGACAGCAAAGGTGTTTGATGCTGATATTTTTTTAATTCATCTCGGTATTCAGTACCCAGACGCACACGCCTGTAGTATTCATTTCTTACTTTCTCTTTCATTTGGTACGCTGTATTACATCTCCTTCGCTAATTCCTAGATACTTATAGGCTTCTTCTTGCTCCAGTTCCCTAATCTTTTCGACAAAATCTAAATCTATTGAGTATGTTTTTGTAATTCATCCTTTTTTGCATGTTACTTTTGCACATTTATCTAATTCAAAATCCATACCTCTGTCGTCACTGAACCATTTTACAGTATTGAGAATGTCCTTCAACTCATTGTCGTCTTTGGCAAATAGTTTGATATCATTCATGGAGAGCAGGTGATTGAGTACTTTCTTGCTTACTTTGTAACTATAGTTATTGTTGTTTAGTTCATGCGTAAAGAGGATTAAGGACAGACAAAACAGAAAGGGTTACAGGGAATGATTCTTTCAAAGATTCCTCGTAGGATATTCAAGCGGTTTGAGATGGCATTGCTTTTGGTGTGATTTAGGTATAATGTGATGTTTCATATTGTGACACGATAATTAGGCGTATGTTAAGGTGGATTTCTAAAATATGTATTTTATTTTAATAAATTAAGAATAGAAAAATAGTTTAAAAACATGTGTTTCGTTTAACAAAAGTACCAAGGTAAAAAGAAAAGGAAAAAAATAAATAAATAAACGCTTTTCTTTTATAAGTAAATTTGTGGAAGAGAAAAGGGAATCAGATTACTGTTAAATCCTACCAGTCTTCCAATAAAATATTTGACTAAGTGATTTGATGTGATAAAAGATAAACGTTTAGGAAATAGATTTTAGATAACCAGATATTTACGGTATTTCGACAACACATTAAGGAAATAAAGAAAAGATAATAGAATTTTCCCTTTCTCCAGGCAATAAAAAAAAGAAAAAGAAAAAAAAAACGCCTGACTACTGAGAAAGTGCTAGGGCGATAAAAAACATCCGACGGCCTTATATACGCCTAGTTATCGTGTCACATTACCTCCCCCAACGGATCTTGTCATTTATGTTAATAAATTACAATAAACACAAATGCTTCTTCGGGTCGGCACGCCATCACCACAAAAATTATTTTGATTCCACAGGGGTATTCTCCTCCCGTCCATGACCATTAATTATAAAATTTCTTATTAATCAATTTGGCATTATTTACCATTCTTTGTATTTCCTCAACCCATTTTTCTTTTTTTTTCTTTTCTTTTTTTTTTCCACAACCAATTAATCAATTTTGTCTTCGTAGCCGGTGGCATCAATGAATCTACGCAGTTGGTTTATCGCTACGTTTGAATGTCACTTCTTCGTTAACGAACACCTTTCCCAACTTAAAGTCGATTTTAAATGTTACCAGGATAGACTTGACAAAAAATAGGCAGACCATCAATCGGTCATTTCTGTCTAAAGCTACCTGCCAATATCCTGATCTTAGATCAAGTTTAGAAAAGTATTTAGATTTTCCCAACAAAGCCAAGATATCATCAATCATTGGCAAGGGGTAGGCCATGGGGCTCGTGATTTTATTCAATGCCCTAAAATCGACACAAAACCTATGTCCTCCATCTTTCTTACTGACTACTACTATTGGAAAACTCCAAGGGGATTTAGAGCGTTCGATCACCCCTGATTCTAGCATATCATTGACTGCATCCTCCACCAGTTGACATTTGTGTATTGGTGTCCGATACGGTTTTAATTTTATTGGTGGGTGATCCCCTGTGTCAATCTTCATCTGCACCGTTTGTGTCCGACCCAAGTCCTTATCAGAGTTAGCCACCACGTCCTTATTCTTAAGTATTAGTCGCCTTATGCTCCCCATGTGTTCAGGCGGTGCCAGTATTTCTTCCTCGTTTACTATCGAGTTTACCTGAACATGAGCTAGATGTTTCTTGCTCACCTGTTGCCTTATGATAGTCGTGGGCGTTGCTCTTCCTATCTCATCCCCTTTCTCTATTTTTATCTTTGTGTTCGTGGCATTTCCTAGCATTATTGGAATGTTATTAGTGTCCCTATATTCGACCACCGATTCGCATAACGTAATTTCCCCTTCCTCGAAGTAACCTTTATCAGTTGGAGTTACCTGATATAGTCCCTGCCTTAGATTTTATGCTGGTGACAGCCTTCCGTTACATGCAATAGCCGTGCGCGGCGGCAAAACAATGTCTTTAGTAGTAAGAACGACCACTTCTTCATTCATCGGTGCTCCGAGAGGAATCTCCTTTCCACCTAACTTTAAGAAAGTTGGATTAAAGCTGATTTGGGCCTTATTGCTCTCCAACCAGTCTCGGCCTAATATCATTGTCCTACAGATGGTTGGGTCTACATAAAATTTGTGCATAGTGGATACCCCCTCCCACACATATAGGCAGGCATATCGCACCCGTTATCCTTATTGCTCGTCCGTCTGCCTGAATTATCTTCATATCTGCAGCTTTGAGTTTCCTATTTTTTTGGTTTAATGCCCTAAAATCTTTTAACCTCAAAATTGATATGCATGCCCCCGTATCTAATAATGCCTGTACGTATTTGCCGCTCACCAGCACATCACAAGTTGCTTCAGTACCTTGGCTGAGCAACGCATAACTTCGGGCCACCCTTACATCCCTCGGGGTGGCCCTTCCGCGTTTCCCGGTTGTCGTTCGGTTTCTTTTCTGGTACGTAAGGGCCCCTCCTGACGAGGACATTCCCTCACCAGGTGCCCCAGCCGACCACATCCCCAGCATCCCGGTCTGCCAGGAACTAGGCGGGACTCTGTCCAGCTCCTCTGCGGGGTATGGTTTCCCCAATAGTGATCCGTCCCACCGTACCTCCACCGTTCCCCATCGTTCTGGGGAGGTCTTACATATCTTCCATCACCTTGCCCCCGCGCCCCCCACATTTGCTCCCGAGAGGTTGCCAGCCTTTCGTGCAGCCTGAGGCTCTGCTGTGCTGCATTGAATGCCTCTGTCAGAGTGGTTGGGTATGCCCTGGCTGTGTCTTCTCTCACGAACGGGTTTTCGATTGCGTCCGTGAAAAACTCAGCCAACTGCATCTGAATGACCTCGCCCTCTCGTTGAACTGCGTCCTTATACGCTATCTTAGCCAGTCCTAGAATCCTACTCGTTAGTTCTGGCAGAGTTTCTCCTTCTTTCTGTCTAACCTTAATTAAAGCCCTTGTACCATTAGCTGCACTAGTACAATCACCATATTGACGAGTTAGCTGTTTCAAAAGTTCATCCCAACTACATTCTGGATGATCCTCTAAATACAGCCCTATATATTCTGATACGACTCCATCTGAGTAGTTGTAGGCCACATTAACTATCTCTGCCTGCGAAAGCTTGTGTATTCTACTCTTTTTTTATGGCCTCAACCCAAGCCTGGAATTCGGAAGATCTACCTTTAAATACAGATATTCTCGACCCACTTGATCCGATAACATGAATTCTATCCATACCAAACTTTTACAATTCTAATTTAAAAAAAAAAAAAAAAAAAAAGCTTATACCAATCAATTAGAATGTCTTTTAGTTGGTGTGACGATCAAAAGTCTAAAAGAAACTCTTCTCTCTGCTGAGGTTCCTAGAGTACTTCTTCATTTGGTTGTTAGAGTGGTTCTTCCTTCAATTTCCTTTTTCCGTTCGTCTTGTTTCGTTTTCTGTCCAGTCGCGTCGGTTCGTTGAAATCCAAACTTTAGCATCTAGTGGCACTTCAGTTGGTTCCGAATCCTGGGTTACCATGGCACCAGTTGTGACACCCCTTGTTGAGCTCCGTGCAATTTTTCCGGCGGCCGTTCTCCACGCTGTGATGTTGCCGGGGGTTGGTTGAAAAAGTCGAAGTCTCAAGCTAGGGGCACAAGATAAACCATTGAAGGAACGAACTTCCACAACTTAGATGAGTTTAATCGACGCTTTATTTCGTTCAGACTTAGTCTTGCCGTTGGGGTAGGCGATGTGACACTCAGCTCTAACTCTAACTGTAACTAATGGAGATCAAATGCCGAACCGACCGACTCAGACGAACGGATTTTCACTTTTTCAGTGTGCCTGATACACGTGGCTTCTTCAAGCACACGCCCGGCTGAACTGCTCGGCTCGGAAAAATCACTTGTATTTATATTGAAATAATCGGAAGTCTACTAGACCACCCGGTGAGAACAAAAGATAAGCATTGGCGACTGTAAGTTCAAAATTTCAAGGTACTTAAATTTTGCTTCCTTTGATCTGTAAACATCCCGTGGACATTCCGTCTACTCTTGGCCTCCAACGATGTATTTTCCAGGATTTTTTTTTTTTTTAATCTTTTTATCTTAACAAATCTTCGTGTGAAGGCCGTCGGATGTTTTTTATAGCCCTAGCACTTTCTCAGTAGTCAGGCGTTTTTTTTCTTTTCTTTTTTTTTATTGCCTGGAGAAAGGGAAAATTCTATTATCTTTTCTTTATTTCCTTAATGTGTTGTCGAAATACCGTTTATCTTGTGCCCCCAGCTTGAGACTTCGACTTTTTCAACCAACCCCCGGCAACATCACAGCGTGGAGAACGGCCGCCGGAGAAATTGCACGGAGCTCAACAAGGGGTGTCACAATATTCACATGCTGTGTTTAAGGAAAATTACTATCACGGGGGAGACTTTGTACATTTCCAAAGTCTCGAAGAGTGTGGTACACTATTAAAAGCTTTACAGTAATCTATACATGCTGCGCTAAAATTTCTACATCGTCTTCTGCAATTTTCCAAGATCAGTGGATCATTTTATTATTATTATTATTATTATTATTATTATTATTATTATTATTATTATTATTATTTGTGATTTCCTTGGATACCATGACTTCTTACTATTAAATATCTCATTTGTTTTCTACCTTTTCTACTACTTTCACTTGATACGCAAATTAATTGAGCTTCTCGACTCTGACCGCTCACCTTGACCTCCTTCCATTCACTAATCAATGTTTAACCGATATATGCTTCTTAAAAGTAGTTTAGCACTAAAATATTGCAATAACATTATGAGTGTTTCAATATTGCTATTTGACTTTATGAGTGTTTAAATTTTGCTGTTTTCATTTCTATGCAAAAGTATAAAAATGTAAGTATCAGAAGCATTTTCAACGTATTTGGTTTTACTATTTTCACAATGGGCTCGAATTCAAATCTCATCAATCTGAGCTCATGGTTAAAACAGTAAAAACAAAATCAAACACACACACACAAACAAAAACATGAAGGTTGGGCAGTTTATTCGTAATTTCAATCCGAATAACAAACAACCTATTCGGAAAATTGGAAAAATATAATATAAAATTAAATAATCACACTGTCGGGTTGGATTTTTACAAACATTGTTTGGACACACACATACACACATATATATATATATATATATATATATATATATATATATATATATATATATATATATATATATATATAATGTATATTGGATTAATACAGATATATAAAAGTTGTGATCGACGGTATATTCTGCTTCCCGACTCGAGAGTTTCGTCGACGAACCTTTGCGTAATCATTTGGTCCACTCATCACTGCGGATTTTCTCATTTTGCTTATTTTTATATTAAGTTAGAAAAAAATTAATCTATGCACTTTTTATTGGTGTTAGGTTGATTTTTCCTTCTTCTTTGTGCGCACGCGCCTGTGTGTCTGCATATATCTGTATGTTTGCGCGTGTGTATGTGAATATATATATATATATATATATATATATATATATATATATATATATATATATATATATATACCTGTGCGTGCTAAATTATCCAATCGTTCTTTTCTCATAAATCCCAAATACTTTCAGCCGTTTCTTTCTGATTGATAGCAAATATTTCTTTGTAATCTCTGTTCTGCTTGGATCTTCGTCATTTATCTGTCTATAGTATTCCCAGTACTTCTGTAGAATCTTTTGTGTGCTCCTCTCTAGTTTAATCACTAACTCTTTCTTAATTACTGTGCCACATTTTAATTGTTATCAAATAATATATACAATATAAAAAAAATTGATAATTTAGCATTGTGACTTTATTTCGATAAGTATTGCATATGATAGATAGAACTAATTTTTGTATTCTGGGCAATCAACTGTATAAAGAGATAAGTTCAAGTTTCGCCTGGGTACCCATTCCTGGAAAAAGTTATACCTGAAGGCACACTGTAAATCAGTTTGATTTTTCACCTTCAGCACATCTGTTCTGTTTCCGGGTATACCAATCAGATTATTTTTTTTTTTTGTTCAAAACCCACAGAACCGACACGTGACCTATGCTACAACTATGCCGATCAGAACTTAGTCAAAGTTCAAGCATGTGTCAACTATGGCTAGAGAGGCCAAAGGAAAACAACGTAGCCCGAACTCTCGTGTAGTGTCTTGAGAGGCTGCTCTGATCATCAGTTGCATAATATCGTAAAATGTGCATCTGAGGTCTCCTCCTGGGTAAAAGCCAGCACCGAGGCTTTCATCGCAGCAAGAAAATACAAAGTTAAACCGCACTCAACTCTTTGGTTCTCACCTGCTTACACAGTTGCTATAGCCCATAGAAATTACTGCTTCCATCTGTACCGGAGAGACATGTCTGATTGCAACAGACATCTCTTTGTCTCTGCTCGTGATGAGTGCAAGCGTGGCCTCGATGAAGCAAGGTTACAGTTTGCTGATAGAATGAAACAACGTATTGCATCTCGCAAGTTTGGCTTTAAAGATTATTGTCGGCACTGCAAGAATGTGCTGAACAACAGCAAATCGACAATCTCTCCTCTATTCAATCAATTCGAAGTTCTAACTTACACAGTTGATAAGGCTGAATGCTCGGAAATTCTCATCCAACTCAACACTCGACTTGTCCATAGTACCCACACCTGATTTTCCCCCTAGAACTGAGGTTGAGTGAGATGAGCATAATCCCGGCGATGGTATTGGACATCATCTCTGAATTAGACTCTCATAAAGCAAATGGTAGTGACGTTGATACCAGCCGTAGTCCTAAAGAAATGTGCTCCTCAGCTGGCTCCAGTCCTCTCCAAACTATACAACTATTATATATATAACTATTGCCTCGCTGACTCTTGCTTTCCAGCTTGTTGGAAATCCTCATCTGTTGTCCCTGTTTTTAAGAATTCTGGACACACTTCCGATCATCTAACTACAGTGATATCAGTCTCCTATTATTCTACGGCAAAGTCTTCGAGGCTTTAATCAATGCCAAAGTCGTTAAGCATCTTACCTCCACATGATCTACTCTCTGACAAACAATATGGTTTCCGCATTGTCCGGTATACCGCTGACGTGCTTACGCCCATAACTGAATTTGTATACCAAGCTCTTGATAATAACGGCGAAGCTTGAGGTGTGGCTCTAGATATCTCTAAGGCGTTTGATCGGCTTTGGCATACCGGCCTTTTACATAAGCTTCAGAGATACGATTTTTTTATTTAATTCAAACATTCTTGTATAACCGTGAAATGAAGGTCGTCCTAAACCAGTTCTTTTCATACGAACGCTGGTGTTCCCCAAGGCTCTATCCTGGGTCCTACACTGTTTCTGATCTTCTTCAACGATGTTCCTGATGCCATCAGTTCTCAAGTAGACATCTGCGCAGACGACACTACCATTTACTCCTGTCTCCTGGCTTTACTGACAAAGTCAACCTGGCTGTTGGTCTCGGAAACGACTTCCAATCTGTGGTTGACTGGGACAGGAAATGGCTTATAAATTTTAATGCCGCTAAAACGAAATTGCTCTCATTTACCCAACATAGAGATACCTCCCGCCTCCTATCATCATGGCTGATGCTCAACTTCACGAGAGCGTCTCTCTGCGCCTTCTTGGTCTCATGTTTTCCACTGACCTGAGGTGGAAAATTACATTGAATCAATAGCTATATCTAGCGCAAGAAAAGTTGGTTCTCTCTGTCGTGCAAGAAGGTTTTTCTCGTCTTAGTTCATCCTTCAAATCTACAAATCTACTATTAGCCCTTGCATTGAATACTATTGCCATATATGGTTTGGTGCCTGCGCTGTTCTTGACAAAATCCAAAGACGGATATGCAATGTGATAGGTCCTTACCTGGCATCTCAACTCCAATCACTTTCTCACAGATGTGATGTGGCTTCCCTCTGTCTTTTCTATAAATATTTTCGTGGCAACTGCTCTGACGAGCTACTTTTACTGGTTTCCAAACTGCATGAATTTAAGCATGCTACTAGGTTGGCATCCCTTTCACTGTCAAAACAGTTAAATGTAACCGCCTCTTCTACTTCAACAGCGTCTTCTCATGTACTTCCCAACAGTGGAACTGTCTTCCTCTTAATTACTTCCCTGATAACTATAATCTTCAAAAATTTAAATGGAATGTCAGTCGACATTTTTTGATGCCTTGATCTTGATCCCCGTCCTTCTCTTTATTATCTCTTTTCTCTTACTTTCACTCTCTGTAACCCCTCCCTCTTTACTCTTACTTTCACTCTCTGTAACCCCTCCCTCTTTACTCTTACTTTCACTCTCTGTAACCCCTTGTGTGCTAGTTGCACACCCGCCTTGCTTGGAGTGAATTACTTAAAAAATAATCTCGTCGTAATATTTTCACATAGTACTCCTCAGGTCTCATTAAACATGAAATCACCATAATTAAACTGTTGCTACCACTTTATCTACCGTTAATTGTAATTAGGTTGAATTTCTTATTTAAGGCGTGTCTAGCAAAATAATAGGTAAGGTTATCTTATTTAAATGGAGGTGGTTCGGACTGAGGAACCGGAGAGCTGAGTTCGAATTATAATCGAGTTCATTACATTCACTTACGTATAAAGTGAAAACTTTGGGAAAGGTGTGAATTCTTTTCTTCTTCCTGCTATAGATAAATTAGCAAGACTCATTAGGTTCTATAATCTAGCGTGGCAACCAGTCTAGGAGAAGGAAACTCTGAATTCAAACCAGCTGTTGCCTTGTAGGTGCTGCCTCTTTATGCAAAGGCTAGAAGGTAACATAAAACAAGTCCACATCTGAGAGGAGGGACGGGGTAACCTTAACATCCCCAGTGCAAAACGAATCGGCAAGCCATTGCACTATTCTGCATTGAATTTTACCATGAACCACAATTGTGAAATGGAGAGGAGTGATGACCACAGCGGCGCAAAATGCGCTAGCTGAATAGAATGAATGAAGAATTTTATTTAAATTGTTAATTATTATTTTGAGGCTTTTTTCCACTTTAGTTTTCGCCACTTTAATTATCAGTAGTGTATGTGTGTTTATCAATTCCAGTCTAATAAACTGCTCTATTCAAGACGTTGTCATACACCAGGAACGTTGGCCTCAGTAAACAATAATTAAACCTCGTTATTTTTTCCTTTTAATTTTTCTAACGCCATGTTTAGTTCTTATCATTGCATAAGTGATCACGGCACTCCATAGATTAATTTTCTTTGTTATCTGTGAATTGCCATCGCTTGGAACGATGCGAGTGTAGTTTTATTAGTTGCCTACTCCACGGTTTGAATTCAGGGTAGTCTATTCCTTAGACTGTGTAACGTTCAAGGCTCGATTTATCCCATAGCTGGAACAGGAGGGAGAAACAGATTCATTACTTTTCCAAGAGCATTAGTGCAAAAATAAACGCAATAGGTTTGGCCGAAATTTGATCTTGGCATTCTTAATTCACTTTCCGCATCGATAAATGCGTCGAAATGATGATTGTTCACTCTGTACAAGGCACGGGAGCAACTCGAGGTAAACAGATACAGAGTAAGCGACAAAGATTAACGGGTATGTGTGGTAACGGTTAACCATAGATTTGAACAGATTAAGATTATAATGATCGTGAATAGTATCCTTTGGCAGTCGGTTCCACAAAGCAGTGGTTCGTGGGAAGGAGCTGCTCAAGTGGAACTTGCATCTAACCAATGGAATAAAAAAGTAAATGAGGGTGGTTCGCTACAATGTGCGTAGGATGGCGGGTCTGAGCCGTGATGTTTACAATTAAGGTGTGTAGCTCGTATGAGCAGTTTTCCTGGAAACAGCAATATTGTTTCAGTAGTGATTCGAATTGTGATTACGCACCCAACAAAAAAATTAAGAGCAGCAGGACAAAATAAAATAAATCTATAAATAATAATAGTAAGTTTTCGGATTAACATTTCGCTGTGGAACTTAGACTTTATGAACTTAAGCGTAGTAATAGATTACTGACGAGGTCACATCAGTTTACAGTAGAATTGGCTGGATGTAACTATAAATACTATGCTAACAGTTTCTTTGCTTGCACTTATCGAAAGCGAAACTCATTTTCGGCTCCACGATTTTCCAACCAACTTCAGAAATTCAAATACAATTTCAATCGTTATCTACATTCTTCCTGATTACTCTTCTATTGTTCACGATACTTTTTAAACTTTCTCTTTTTTTCTTCTTCTTTCTCGGTAACCCCTCAGGTCTTAGTGGTTCTATTGCATCATTGGTGACATGATTAAATTCAATTCTGATTCTATGGCATCATTGGTGATATGATTAAATTCAATTCTGATTCTATTGCCTCAATGGTGATATGATTAAATTCACTTCTGATTCTATTGCCTCATTGGTGATATGATTAAATTCACTTCTGATTCTATTGCCTCATTGGTGATATGATTAAATTCAATTCTGATTCTATTGCCTCTCTGTGATATGATTAGATTCAATTCTGATTCTATGGCATCAGTGGTGATATGATTAAATTCAATTCTGATTCTATGGCATCATTGGTGATATGATTAAATTCAATTCTGATTCTATTGCCTCATTGGTGATGAGATTAATTCAATTCTGACTCCATTGCCTCATTTGTAATATGATTAAATTCAATTCTGATTCTATGGGATCATTGGTGTAATTATTAAATTCAATTCTGATTCTATTCCCTCATTGGTGATATGATAAAATTCAATTCTGATTCTATTGCCTCATTTGTAATATGATTAAATTCAATTCTGATTCTATGGCATCATTGGTGTAATGATTAAATTCAATTCTGATTCTATTGCCTCATTGGTGAAATAATTAAATTCAATTCTGATTCTATTGCCTCATTTGTAATATGATTAAATTCAATTCTGATTCTATGGCATAATTGGTGATATGATTAAATTCAATTATGATTCTATTGCCTCATTTGTAATATGATTAAATTCAATCCTGATTCTATGGCATCATTGGTGATATGATTAAATTCAATTCTGATTCTATTGCCTCATTGGTGATATGATTAAATTCAATTCTGATTCTATTGCCTCATTGGTGATATGATTGAATTCAATTCTCATTCCATTGCCTCATTGGTGATATGATTAAATTCAATTATGATTCTATTGCCTCATTTCTGATAAGATTAAATTCAAGTCTGATTCTATGGCATCATTGGTGATATGATTAAATTCAATTCTGATTATATTGCCTCATTGGTAATAGGATTAAATTCAATTCTGATTCTATTGCCTCATTGGTGATATGATTAAATTCAATTCTGATTCTATTGCCTCATTGGTGATATGATTAAATTCAATTCTGCTTCTATTGCCTCATTGGTGATATGATTAAATTCAATTCTGATTCTATTGCCTCATTGGTGATATGATTAAATTCAATTCTGATTCTATTGCCTCATTTGTAATATGATTAAATTCAATTCTGATTCTATGGCATCATTGGTGTAATGATTAAATTCAATTCTGATTCTATTGCCTCATTGGTGAAATAATTAAATTCAATTCTGATTCTATTGCCTCATTTGTAATATGATTAAATTCAATTCTGATTCTATGGCATCATTGGTGATATGATTAAATTCAATTATGATTCTATTGCCTCATTTGTAATATGATTAAATTCAATCCTGATTCTATGGCATCATTGGTGATATGATTAAATTCAATTCTGATTCTATTGCATCATTGGTGACATGATTAAATTCAATTCTGATTCTATGGCATCATTGGTGATATGATTAAATTCAATTCTGATTCTATTGCCTCAATGGTGATATGATTAAATTCAATTCTGATTCTATTGCCTCATTGGTGATATGATTAAATTCACTTCTGATTCTATTGCCTCATTGGTGATATGATTAAATTCAATTCTGATTCTATTGCCTCTTTGTGATATGATTAGATTCAATTCTGATTCTATGGCATCATTGGTGATATGATTAAATTCAATTCTGATTCTATGGCATCATTGGTGATATGATTAAATTCAATTCTGATTCTATTGCCTCATTGGTGATGAGATTAATTCAATTCTGACTCCATTGCCTCATTGGTGACATGATTAAATTCAATTCTGATTCTATGGCATCATTGGTGATATGATTAAATTCAATTCTGATTCTATTGCCTCAATGGTGATATGATTAAATTCAATTCTGATTCTATTGCCTCATTGGTGATATGATTAAATTCACTTCTGATTCTATTGCCTCATTGGTGATATGATTAAATTCAATTCTGATTCTATTGCCTCTTTGTGATATGATTAGATTCAATTCTGATTCTATGGCATCATTGGTGATATGATTAAATTCAATTCTGATTCTATGGCATCATTGGTGATATGATTAAATTCAATTCTGATTCTATTGCCTCATTGGTGATGAGATTAATTCAATTCTGACTCCATTGCCTCATTTGTAATATGATTAAATTCAATTCTGATTCTATGGGATCATTGGTGTAATTATTAAATTCAATTCTGATTCTATTCCCTCATTGGTGATATGATAAAATTCAATTCTGATTCTATTGCCTCATTTGTAATATGATTAAATTCAATTCTGATTCAATGGCATCATTGGTGTAATGATTAAATTCAATTCTGATTCTATTGCCTCATTGGTGAAATAATTAAATTCAATTCTGATTCTATTGCCTCATTTGTAATATGATTAAATTCAATTCTGATTCTATGGCATAATTGGTGATATGATTAAATTCAATTATGATTCTATTGCCTCATTTGTAATATGATTAAATTCAATCCTGATTCTATGGCATCATTGGTGATATGATTAAATTCAATTCTGATTCTATTGCCTCATTGGTGATATGATTAAATTCAATTCTGATTCTATTGCCTCATTGGTGATATGATTGAATTCAATTCTCATTCCATTGCCTCATTGGTGATAAGATTAAATTCAATTATGATTCTATTGCCTCATTTCTGATAAGATTAAATTCAAGTCTGATTCTATGGCATCATTGGTGATATGATTAAATTTAATTCTGATTATATTGCCTCATTGGTAATAGGATTAAATTCAATTCTGATTCTATTGCCTCATTGGTGATATGATTAAATTCAATTCTGATTCTATTGCCTCATTGGTGATATGATTAAATTCAATTCTGCTTCTATTGCCTCATTGGTGATATGATTAAATTCAATTCTGATTCTATTGCCTCATTGGTGATATGATTAAATTCAATTCTGATTCTATTGCCTCATTTGTAATATGATTAAATTCAATTCTGATTCTATGGCATCATTGGTGTAATGATTAAATTCAATTCTGATTCTATTGCCTCATTGGTGAAATAATTAAATTCAATTCTGATTCTATTGCCTCATTTGTAATATGATTAAATTCAATTCTGATTCTATGGCATCATTGGTGATATGATTAAATTCAATTATGATTCTATTGCCTCATTTGTAATATGATTAAATTCAATCCTGATTCTATGGCATCATTGGTGATATGATTAAATTCAATTCTGATTCTATTGCCTCATTGGTGATATGATTAAATTCAATTCTGATTCTATTGCCTCATTGGTGATATGATTGAATTCAATTCTCATTCCATTGCCTCATTGGTGATATGATTAAATTCAATTATGATTCTATTGCCTCATTTCTGATAAGATTAAATTCAAGTCTGATTTTATGGCATCATTGGTGATATGATTAAATTCAATTCTGATTATATTGCCTCATTGGTAATAGGATTAAATTCAATTCTGATTCTATTGCCTCATTGTTGATAAGATTAAATTCAATTCTGATTCTATTGCCTAATGGTGATATGATTAAATTCAATTCTGATTCAATTGACTCATTGGTGATATGATTAAATTCAATTATGATTCTATTGCCTAATGGTGATATGATTAAATTTAAATTGTAATTCTATTAATTCATTCGTGATAAGATTAAGTTCAATTCTGATTCTATTGCCTCATTTGTGATATGATTAAATTCAATTCTGATTCTAGAGCATCATTGGTGATATGATTAAATTCAATTCTGATTCTATTGCCTCATTGTTGATATGATTAAATTCAATTCTGATTCCATTGCCTCATTTGAGATATGATTAAATTCAATTCTGATTCTATTGCCTCATTTGTGATATGATTAAATTCAGTTCTGATTCTATGGCATCATTGGTGATATGATTAAATTCAATTCTGATTCTATTGCCTCATTGGTAATAGGATTAAATTCAATTCTGATTCTATTGCCTCATTGGTGATATGATTAAATTCAATTCTGATTCTATTGCCTCATTGGTGATATGATTAAATTCAATTCTGCTTCTATTGCCTCATTGGTGATATGATTAAATTCAATTCTGATTCTATTGCCTCATTGGTGATATGATTAAATTCAATTCTGATTCTATTGCCTCATTTGTAATATGATTAAATTCAATTCTGATTCTATGGCATCATTGGTGTAATGATTAAATTCAATTCTGATTCTATTGCCTCATTGGTGAAATAATTAAATTCAATTCTGATTCTATTGCCTCATTTGTAATATGATTAAATTCAATTCTGATTCTATGGCATCATTGGTGATATGATTAAATTCAATTATGATTCTATTGCCTCATTTGTAATATGATTAAATTCAATCCTGATTCTATGGCATCATTGGTGATATGATTAAATTCAATTCTGATTCTATTGCCTCATTGGTGATATGATTAAATTCAATTCTGATTCTATTGCCTCATTGGTGATGAGATTAATTCAATTCTGACTCCATTGCCTCATTGGTGACATGATTAAATTCAATTCTGATTCTATGGCATCATTGGTGATATGATTAAATTCAATTCTGATTCTATTGCCTCAATGGTGATATGATTAAATTCAATTCTGATTCTATTGCCTCATTGGTGATATGATTAAATTCACTTCTGATTCTATTGCCTCATTGGTGATATGATTAAATTCAATTCTGATTCTATTGCCTCTTTGTGATATGATTAGATTCAATTCTGATTCTATGGCATCATTGGTGATATGATTAAATTCAATTCTGATTCTATGGCATCATTGGTGATATGATTAAATTCAATTCTGATTCTATTGCCTCATTGGTGATGAGATTAATTCAATTCTGACTCCATTGCCTCATTTGTAATATGATTAAATTCAATTCTGATTCTATGGGATCATTGGTGTAATTATTAAATTCAATTCTGATTCTATTCCCTCATTGGTGATATGATAAAATTCAATTCTGATTCTATTGCCTCATTTGTAATATGATTAAATTCAATTCTGATTCAATGGCATCATTGGTGTAATGATTAAATTCAATTCTGATTCTATTGCCTCATTGGTGAAATAATTAAATTCAATTCTGATTCTATTGCCTCATTTGTAATATGATTAAATTCAATTCTGATTCTATGGCATAATTGGTGATATGATTAAATTCAATTATGATTCTATTGCCTCATTTGTAATATGATTAAATTCAATCCTGATTCTATGGCATCATTGGTGATATGATTAAATTCAATTCTGATTCTATTGCCTCATTGGTGATATGATTAAATTCAATTCTGATTCTATTGCCTCATTGGTGATATGATTGAATTCAATTCTCATTCCATTGCCTCATTGGTGATAAGATTAAATTCAATTATGATTCTATTGCCTCATTTCTGATAAGATTAAATTCAAGTCTGATTCTATGGCATCATTGGTGATATGATTAAATTTAATTCTGATTATATTGCCTCATTGGTAATAGGATTAAATTCAATTCTGATTCTATTGCCTCATTGGTGATATGATTAAATTCAATTCTGATTCTATTGCCTCATTGGTGATATGATTAAATTCAATTCTGCTTCTATTGCCTCATTGGTGATATGATTAAATTCAATTCTGATTCTATTGCCTCATTGGTGATATGATTAAATTCAATTCTGATTCTATTGCCTCATTTGTAATATGATTAAATTCAATTCTGATTCTATGGCATCATTGGTGTAATGATTAAATTCAATTCTGATTCTATTGCCTCATTGGTGAAATAATTAAATTCAATTCTGATTCTATTGCCTCATTTGTAATATGATTAAATTCAATTCTGATTCTATGGCATCATTGGTGATATGATTAAATTCAATTATGATTCTATTGCCTCATTTGTAATATGATTAAATTCAATCCTGATTCTATGGCATCATTGGTGATATGATTAAATTCAATTCTGATTCTATTGCCTCATTGGTGATATGATTAAATTCAATTCTGATTCTATTTCCTCATTGGTGATATGATTGAATTCAATTCTCATTCCATTGCCTCATTGGTGATATGATTAAATTCAATTATGATTCTATTGCCTCATTTCTGATAAGATTAAATTCAAGTCTGATTTTATGGCATCATTGGTGATATGATTAAATTCAATTCTGATTATATTGCCTCATTGGTAATAGGATTAAATTCAATTCTGATTCTATTGCCTCATTGTTGATAAGATTAAATTCAATTCTGATTCTATTGCCTAATGGTGATATGATTAAATTCAATTCTGATTCAATTGACTCATTGGTGATATGATTAAATTCAATTATGATTCTATTGCCTAATGGTGATATGATTAAATTTAAATTGTAATTCTATTAATTCATTCGTGATAAGATTAAGTTCAATTCTGATTCTATTGCCTCATTTGTGATATGATTAAATTCAATTCTGATTCTAGAGCATCATTGGTGATATGATTAAATTCAATTCTGATTCTATTGCCTCATTGTTGATATGATTAAATTCAATTCTGATTCCATTGCCTCATTTGAGATATGATTAAATTCAATTCTGATTCTATTGCCTCATTTGTGATATGATTAAATTCAGTTCTGATTCTATGGCATCATTGGTGATATGATTAAATTCAATTCTGATTCTATTGCCTCATTGGTGATATGATTAAATTCAATTCTGATTCTATTGCCTCATTTGTGATATGATTAAATTCAATTCAGATTCTATTGCCTCATTTGTGATATGATTAAATTCAATTCTGATTCTATTGAATCATTGGTTATATGATTAAATTCAATTCTGATTCTATTGCCTCATTTGTGATATGATTAAATTCTATTCTGATTCTATTGCCTCATTGGTAAGATGAGTAAATTCAATTCTGATTCTATTGCCTAATGGTGATATGATTAAATTCATTTCTGATTCAATTACCTCATTGGTGATAAGATTAAATTCAATTCTGATTCTATTGCCTCATTGGTGATATGATTAAATTCAATTCTGATTATATTGCCACATTGGTAATATGATTAAATTCAATTCTGATTCTATTGCCTCCTTGGTAATATGATTAAATTCAATCCTGATTCTATTTCCTCATTGGTGATATGATTAAATTCAATTCTGATTCTATTCCCACATTGGTGATATGATTAAATTCAATTCGGATTCTATTGCCTCATTTTGATATGATTAAATTCAATTCTGATTCTATTGCCTAATGGTGATAGGATTAAATTCAATTTTGATTCTATTGCCTCATTGGTAATATTATTAAATTCAATTCTCATTCTATTGCCTCATTTGTGATATGATTAAGTTCAATTCTGATTCTAATGCCTCATTGGTGGTATGATTAAATTCATTTCTCGTTCTTTTGCCTAATTGTGATATGATTAAATTCAATTCAGATTCTATTGCCTCATTTGTGATATGATTAAATTCAATTCTGATTCTATTGCCTCATTGGTAAGATGAGTAAATTCAATTCTGATTCTATTGCCTAATGGTGATATGATTAAATTCATTTCTGATTCAATTACCTCATTGGTGATAAGATTAAATTCAATTCTGATTCTATTGCCTCATTGGTGATATGATTAAATTCAATTCTGATTATATTGCCACATTGGTAATATGATTAAATTCAATTCTGATTCTATTGCCTCCTTGGTAATATGATTAAATTCAATCCTGATTCTATTTCCTCATTGGTGATATGATTAAATTCAATTCTGATTCTATTCCCACATTGGTGATATGATTAAATTCAATTCGGATTCTATTGCCTCATTTTGATATGATTAAATTCAATTCTGATTCTATTGCCTAATGGTGATAGGATTAAATTCAATTTTGATTCTATTGCCTCATTGGTAATATTATTAAATTCAATTCTCATTCTATTGCCTCATTTGTGATATGATTAAGTTCAATTCTGATTCTAATGCCTCATTGGTGGTATGATTAAATTCATTTCTCGTTCTTTTGCCTAATTGTGATATGATTAAATTCAATTCAGATTCTATTGCCTCATTTGTGATATGATTAAATTCAATTCTGATTCTATTGCCTCATTCGTGATATGATTAAATTCAATTCTGATTCTATTGCCTCATTTGTGATATGATTAAATTCTATTCTGATTCTATTGCCTCATTGGTAAGATGAGTAAATTCAATTCTGATTCTATTGCCTAATGGTGATATGATTAAATTCAATTCTGATTCAATTACCTCATTGGTGATAAGATTAAATTCAATTCTGATTCTATTGCCTCATTGGTGATATGATTAAATTCAATTCTGATTATATTGCCTCATTGGTAATATGATTAAATTCAATTCTGATTCTATTGCCTCCTTGGTAATATGATTAAATTCAATCCTGATTCTATTTCCTCATTGGTGATATGATTAAATTCAATTCTGATTCTATTCCCACATTGGTGATATGATTAAATTCAATTCGGATTCTATTGCCTCATTTTGATATGATTAAATTCAATTCTGATTCTATTGCCTAATGGTGATAGGATTAAATTCAATTTTGATTCTATTGCCTCATTGGTAATATTATTAAATTCAATTCTCATTCTATTGCCTCATTTGTGATATGATTAAGTTCAATTCTGATTCTAATGCCTCATTGGTGGTATGATTAAATTCATTTCTCCTTCTTTTGCCTAATTGTGATATGATTAAATTCAATTCAGATTCTATTGCCTCATTTGTGATATGATTAAATTCAATTCTGATTCTATTGCCTCATTGGTGATATGATTAAATTCAATTCTGATTCTATTGCCTCATTGGTGATATGATTAAATTCAATTCTGATTCTATTGCCTCATTGGTCATATGATTAAATTCAATTTTGATTCTATGGCATCATTGGTCATATGATTAAATTCAATTCTAAATTCTATTGCCTCATTGGTGATATGATTAAATTCAATTCTGATTCTATTGCCTCATTGGTGATATGATTAAATTCAATTATGATTCTATTACCTAATTGGTGATATGATTAAATTCAATTCTCATTCTATTGCCTCATTTTTGATATGTTTAAATTCAATTATGATTCTATTACCTAATTGGTGATATGATTAAATTCAATTATGATTCTATTGCCTCATTGGTGATATGATTAAATTCAATTCTGATTTTATTGCCTTATTGGAGATATGATTAAATTCAATTCTGATTCTATTGAATCATTGGTGATATGATTAAATTCAATTCTGATTCTATTGCCTCATTTGTGATATGATTAAATTCTATTCTGATTCTATTGCCTCATTGGTAAGATGAGTAAATTCAATTCTGATTCTATTACCTAATGGTGATATGATTAAATTCAATTCTGATTCAATTACCTCATTGGTGATAAGATTAAATTCAATTCTGATTCTATTGCCTCATTGGTCATAAGATTAAATTCAATTTTGATTCTATTGCCTCACTGGTGATTTGATTAAATTCAATTCTGATTCTATTGCCTCATTGGTGATATGAATAAATTCAATTCTGATTCTATTGCCTCATTGGTGATATGATTAAATACAATTCTCATTCTATTGCCTCATTGGTATATGATTAAATTCAATTCTGATTCTATTGATTCATTGGTGATAGGATTAAATTCAATTCTGATTCTATTGATTCATTGGTGATATGATTAAATTCGATTCTGATTCTATTGCCTCATTGGTGATATGATTAAATTCAATTCTGATTCTGTTGCCTCATTGGTGGTAGGATTAAATTCAATTCTGATTCTATTGCCTAATTGTGATTTGATTAAATTCAATTATGATTCTAGTGCCTCATTGGTGATATTAAATTCAAATCTGATTCTATTGCCTCATTGGTGATATGATTAAATTCAATTCTGATTCCATTGCCTCATTTGTTGATATGATTAAATTCAATTCTGATTCTATTGCCTCATTGGAGATATGATTAAATTTAATTCTGATTATACTACATAATGGTAATATGATTTTATTCAATTCTGATTTTATTGCCTCATTGGTGATATGATTAAATACAATTATAATTCTATTGCCTCATTGGTGATATGATTAAATTAAATGCTGATTCTATTGACTCATTGGTGATAGGATAAAATTCAATTCTGATTCTATTGCCTCATTGGTGATATGATTGAATTCAATTTTGATTTTATTTCCTCTTGGTAATATGATTAGATTCAATTCTGATTCTATGGCATCATTGGTGATATGTTTAAATTCAATTCTGATTCTATTGCCTCATTTGTGATATGATTAAATTCTATTCTGATTCTATTGCCTATTGTAAGATGAGTAAATTCAATTCTGATTCTATTGCCTAATGGTGATATGATTAAATTCAATTCTGATTCAATTATGATTAAATTCAATTCTGATTATATTGCCTCATTGGTAATATGATTAAATTCAATTCTGATTCTATTGCCTCCTTGGTAATATGCTTAAATTCAATCCTGAGTCTATTGCCTCATTGGTGATATGATTAAATTCAATTCTGATTCTATTCCCACATTGGTGATATGATTAAATTCAATTCGGATTCTATTGCCTCATTTTGATATGATTACATTCAATTCTGATTCTATTGCCTCATTGGTGATATGATTAAATTCAATTCTGATTCTATTGCCTCATTGGTGATATGATTAAATTCAATTCTGATTCTATTGCTTCATTGGTGATATGATTAAATTCAATTCACATTCTATTGCCTCAATAGTGATATGATTAAATTCAATTCTGATTCTATGGCATCTATCGTGATATGATTAATTAAAATTCTCATTCTATTGTCTCATTTGTGGTATGATTAATTTCAATTCTTAATCTCTTGCCTCATTTGTGATATGATTAAATTCAAATTCTGATTCAATTACCTCTTTGGTGATAAGATTAAATTCAATTCTGATTCTATTGCCTCATTGGTGATATGATTAAATTCAATTCTGATTATATTGCCTCATTGGTAATATGATTAAATTCAATTCTGATACTATTGCCTCATTGGTGATATGATTAAATTCGATTCTGATTCTATTGCCTCATTGATGATATGATTAAATTAAATTTTGATTCTATTGCCTTGTTGGTAATATGATTAAATTCTATTCTGATTCTACTGCCTAATGGTGATATGATTAAATTCAATTCTGATTCTATTGCCTCATTGGTGATATGATTAAATTCAATTCGGATTCTAATGCCTCATTGGTGGTATGATAAAATTCAATTCTGATCCTATTGCCTCATTGGTCATTTGATTAAATTCAATTCTGATTCTATTGCCTCATTGGAGATATGATTAGATTCAAATCTGATTCTATTGCGTCATTGTTGATACGATTAAATTTAATGCTGATTCTATTGCCTCATTGGAGATATGATTAAATTTAATTCTGATTCTACTGCCTAATGGTGATATGATTAAATTCAATTCTGATTATATTGCCTCATTGGTAATATGATTAAATTCAATTCTGATTCTATTGCCTCTTTGGAGATATGATTACATTAAATTCTGATTCTATTGCCTCATTGGAGATATGATTAAATTCAATTCAGTTTCTACTGCCTAATGGTGATATGATTAAATTCAATTCTGATTCTATTGCCTCATTGGTGTTATGATTAAATTCAATTCTCATTCTATTGCCTCAGTGGTGATATGATTAAATTCAATTCTGATTCTATTGCCTCATTTGTGATATGATTTATTTCAATTATTATTCTCTTCCCTCATTTGTGATATGATTAAATTCAATTCTGATTCTATTGCCTCTTTGGAGATATGATTAAATTTAATTCTGATTCTACTGCCTAATGGTGATATGATTAAATTTAATTCTCATTCTATTGCCTCATTGGTGATATGATTAAATTCAATTCTGATTCTATTGCCTCATTGGTGATATGATTAAATTCAATTCTGATTCTATTGCCTCATTGGTGATATGATTAAATTCAATTCTGATTCTATTGCCTCATTGATGATGTGATTAAATTCAATTCTGATTCTATTGCCTCATTGGCGATGTGATTAAATTTAATTCTGATTCTACTGCCTCATGGTGATATGATTAAATTCAATTCTGATTCTATTGCCTCATTGGTGATATGATTAAATTCAATTCTGATTCTATTGCCTCATTGGTGATATGATTAAATTCAATTCTGATTCTATTGCCTCATTGGAGATATGATTAAATTTAATTCTGATTCTACTGCCTAATGGTGATATGATTAAATTTAATTCTCATTCTATTGCCTCATTGGTGATATGATTAAATTCAATTCTGATTCTATTGCCTCATTGGTGATATGATTAAATTCAATTCTGATTATATTGCCTCATTGGTAATATGATTAAATTCAATTCTGATACTATTGCCTCATTGGTGATATGATTAAATTCAATTCTGATTCTATTGCCTCATTGATGATATGATTAAATTCAATTTTGATTCTATTGCCTTGTTGGCAATATGATTAAATTCTATTCTGATTCTACTGCCTAATGGTGATATGATTAAATTCAATTCTGATTCTATTGCGTCAATGGTGATATGATTAAATTCAATTCGGATTCTAATGCCTCATTGATGGTATGATTAAATTCAATTCTGATCCTATTGCCTCATTGGTCATATGATTAAATTCAATTCTGATTCTATTGCCTCATTGGTCATTTGATTAAATTCAATTGTGATTCTATTGCCTCATTGGAGATATGATTAAATTCAATTCAGTTTCTACTGCCTAATGGTGATATGATTAAATTCAATTCTGATTCTATTGCCTCATTGGTGTTATGATTAAA
Organism: Acanthosepion lycidas; assembly: GCA_963932145.1. Lineage (NCBI taxonomy): Eukaryota > Metazoa > Mollusca > Cephalopoda > Sepiida > Sepiidae > Acanthosepion > Acanthosepion lycidas. The sequence continues at coordinate 44,598,467 of OZ010605.1, forward strand.
TTCAATTCTCATTCTATTGCCTCATTGGTGATATGATTAAATTCAATTCTGATTCTATTACCTCATTGGTGATATGATTAAATTCAATTCTGATTCTATTTCCTCATTGGTGATATGATTAAATTCAATTCTCTTTCTATTGCCTCATTTGTGATATGATTTATTTCAATTATTATTCTCTTCCCTCATTTGTGATATGATTAAATTCAATTCTGATTCTATTGCCTCATTGGAGATATGATTAAATTTAGTTCTGATTCTACTGCCTAATGGTGATATGATTAAATTTAATTCTGATTCTATTGCCTCATGGGTGATATGATTAAATTCAATTTTGATTCTATTGCCTCATTGGTGATATGAGTAAATTCAATTCTGATTCTCTTACCTAATTAGTGATATGATTAAATTCAATTCTGATTCTATTGCCTCATTGGTGATATGTTTAAATTCAATTCTGATTCTATTGCCTAATTGTGATATGATTAAATTCAATTCTGATTCTATTGCCTCATTGGTGATATGATTAAATTCAATTCTGATTCTATTGCCTTATTGGAGATTTGATTAAATTTAATTCTGATTCTACTGCCTAATGGTGATATGATTAAATTTAATTCTCATTCTATTGCCTCATTGGTGATATGATTAAATTCAATTCTGATTCTATTGCCTCATTTGTGATATGATTAAATTCAATTCTGATTCTATTGCCTCATTGATGATGTGATTAAATTCAATTCTGATTCTATTGCCTCATTGGCGATGTGATTAAATTTAATTCTGATTCTACTGCCTCATGGTGATATGATTAAATTCAATTCTGATTCTATTGCCTCATTGGAGATATGATTAAATTTAATTCTGATTCTACTGCCTAATGGTGATATGATTAAATTTAATTCTCATTCTATTGCCTCATTGGTGATATGATTAAATTCAATTCTGATTCTATTGCCTCATTGGTGATATGATTAAATTCAATTCTGCTTCTATTGCCTCATTGGTGATATGATTAAATTCAATTCTGATTCTATTGCCTCATTGGTGATATGATTAAATTCAATTCTGATTCTATTGCCTCATTGGTGATATGATTAAATTCAATTCTGATTCTATTGCCTCATTGGTGATATGATTAAATTCAATTCTGATTCTATTGCTTCATTGGTGATATGATTAAATTCAATTCACATTCTATTGCCTTGTTGGCAATATGATTAAATTCTATTCTGATTCTACTGCCTAATGGTGATATGATTAAATTCAATTCTGATTCTATTGCCTCATTGGTGATATGATTAAATTCAATTCGGATTCTAATGCCTCATTGGTGGTATGATTAAATTCAATTCTGATCCTATTGCCTCATTGGTCATATGATTAAATTCAATTCTGATTCTATTGCCTCATTGGTCATTTGATTAAATTCAATTCTGATTCTATTGCCTCATTGGTCATTTGATTAAATTCAATTCTGATTCTATTGCCTAATTGTGATATGATTAAATTCAATTCTGATCCTATTGCCTCATTGGTCATATGATTAAATTCAATTCTGATTCTATTGCCTCATTGGTCATTTGATTAAATTCAATTCTGATTCTATTGCCTCATTGGAGATATGATTATATTCAATTCTGATTCTATTGCGTCATTGTTGATACGATTAAATTTAATGCTGATTCTATTGCCTCATTTGTGATATGATTAATTTCAATTCTTATTCTATTCCCTCAATGTGATATGATTAAATTCAATTGTGATTCTATTGCCTCATTGGTCATTTGATTAAATTCAATTCTGATTCTATTGCCTCATTGGAGATATGATTAAATTCAATTCAGTTTCTGCTGCCTAATGGTGATATGATTAAATTCAATTCTGATTCTATTGCCTCATTGGTGATATGATTAAATTCAATTCTGATTCTATTGCTTCATTGGTGATATGATTAAATTCAATTCACATTCTATTGCCTCAATAGTGATATGATTAAATTCAATTCTGATTCTATGGCATCATTCGTGATATGATTAATTAAAATTCTCATTCTATTGTCTCATTTATGGTATGATTAATTTCAATTCTTAATCTCTTGCCTCATTTGTGATATGATTAAATTCAAATTCTGATTCAATTACCTCTTTGTTGATAAGATTAAATTCAATTCTGATTCTATTGCCTCATAGGTGATATGATTAAATTCAATTCTGATTATATTGCCTCATTGGTAATATGATTAAATTCAATTCTGATACTATTGCCTCATTGGTGATATGATTAAATTCAATTCTGATTCTATTGCCTCATTGATGATATGATTAAATTCAATTTTGATTCTATTGCCTTGTTGGCAATATGATTAAATTCTATTCTGATTCTACTGCCTAATGGTGATATCATTAAATTCAATTCTGATTCTATTGCCTCATTGGTGATATGATTAAATTCAATTCGGATTCTAATGCCTCATTGGTGGTATGATTAAATTCAATTCTGATCCTATTCCCTCATTGGTCATATGATTAAATTCAATTCTGATTCTATTGCCTCATTGGTCATTTGATTAAATTCAGTTCTGATTCTATTGCCTCATTGGTCATTTGATTAAATTCATTTATGATTCTATTGCCTAATTGTGATATGATTAAATTCAATTCTGATCCTATTGCCTCATTGGTCATATGATTAAATTCAATTCTGATTCTATTGCCTCATTGGTCATTTGATTAAATTCAATTCTGATTCTATTGCCTCATTGGAGATATGATTATATTCAATTCTGATTCTATTGCCTCATTTATGATATGATTAAATTCAATTCTGATTCTATTGCTTCATTGGTGATATGATTAAATTCAATTCACATTCTATTGCCTCAATAGTGATATGATTAAATTCAATTCTGATTCTATGGCATCATTCGTGATATGATTAAGTAAAATTCTCATTCTATTGTCTCATTTATGGTATGATTAATTTCAATTCTTAATCTCTTGCCTCATTTGTGATATGATTAAATTCAAATTCTGATTCAATTACCTCTTTGGTGATAAGATTAAATTCAATTCTGATTCTATTGCCTCATTGGTGATATGATTAAATTCAATTCTGATTATATTGCCTCATTGGTAATATGATTAAATTCAATTCTGATACTATTGCCTCATTGGTGATATGATTAAATTCGATTCTGATTCTATTGCCTCATTGATGATATGATTAAATTCAATTTTGATTCTATTGCCTTGTTGGCAATATGATTAAATTCTATTCTGATTCTACTGCCTAATGGTGATATGATTAAATTCAATTCTGATTCTATTGCCTCAATGTTGATATGATTAAATTCAATTCGGATTCTAATGCCTCATTGGTGGTATGATTAAATTCAATTCTGATCCTATTGCCTCATTGGTCATATATTTAAATTCAATTCTGATTCTATTGCCTCATTGGTCATTTGATTAAATTCAATTGTGATTCTATTGATTCATTGGAGATATGATTAAATTCAATTCAGTTTCTACTGCCTAATGGTGATATGATTAAATTCAATTCTGATTCTATTGCCTCATTGGTGTTATGATTAAATTCAATTCTCATTCTATTGCCTCATTGGTGATATGATTAAATTCAATTCTGATTCTATTACCTCATTGGTGATATGATTAAATTCAATTCTGATTCTATTGCCTCATTGGTGATATGATTAAATTCAATTCTCTTTCTATTGCCTCATTTGTGATATGATTTATTTCAATTATTATTCTCTTCCCCCATTTGTGATATGATTAAATTCAATTCTGATTCTATTGCCTCATTGGAGATATGATTAATTTTAATTCTGATTCTACTGCCTAATGGTGATATGATTAAATTTAATTCTGATTCTATTGCCTCATGGGTGATATGATTAAATTCATTTTGATTCTATTGCCTCATTGGTGATATGAGTAAATTCAATTCTGATACTCTTGCCTAATTGGTGATATGATTAAATTCAATTCTGATTCTATTGCCTCATTGGTGATATGTTTAAATTCAAATCTGATTCTATTGCCTAATTGTGATATGATTAAATTCAATTCTGATCCTATTGCCTCATTGGTCATATGATTAAATTCAATTCTGATTCTATTGCCTCATTGGTCATTTGATTAAATTCAATTCTGATTCTATTGCCTCATTGGAGATATGATTATATTCAATTCTGATTCTATTGCGTCATTGTTGATACGATTAAATTTAATGCTGATTCTATTGCCTCATTTGTGATATGATTAATTTCAATTCTTATTCTATTCCCTCAATGTGATATGATTAAATTCAATTGTGATTCTATTGCCTCATTGGAGATATGATTAAATTAAATTCTGATTCTATTGCCTCATTGGAGATATGATTAAATTCAATTCAGTTTCTGCTGCCTAATGGTGATATGATTAAATTCAATTCTGATTCTATTGCCTCATTGGTGTTATGATTAAATTCAATTCTCATTCTATTGCCTCATTGGTGATATGATTAAATTCAATTCTGATTCTATTACCTCATTGGTGATATGATTAAATTCAATTCTGATTCTATTGCCTCATTGGTGATATGATTAAATTCAATTCTCTTTCTATTGCCTCATTTGTGATATGATTTATTTCAATTATTATTCTCTTCCCCCATTTGTGATATGATTAAATTCAATTCTGATTCTATTGCCTCATTGGAGATATGATTAATTTTAATTCTGATTCTACTGCCTAATGGTGATATGATTAAATTTAATTCTGATTCTATTGCCTCATGGGTGATATGATTAAATTCATTTTGATTCTATTGCCTCATTGGTGATATGAGTAAATTCAATTCTGATACTCTTGCCTAATTGGTGATATGATTAAATTCAATTCTGATTCTATTGCCTCATTGGTGATATGTTTAAATTCAAATCTGATTCTATTGCCTAATTGTGATATGATTAAATTCAATTCTGATCCTATTGCCTCATTGGTCATATGATTAAATTCAATTCTGATTCTATTGCCTCATTGGTCATTTGATTAAATTCAATTCTGATTCTATTGCCTCATTGGAGATATGATTATATTCAATTCTGATTCTATTGCGTCATTGTTGATACGATTAAATTTAATGCTGATTCTATTGCCTCATTTGTGATATGATTAATTTCAATTCTTATTCTATTCCCTCAATGTGATATGATTAAATTCAATTGTGATTCTATTGCCTCATTGGAGATATGATTAAATTAAATTCTGATTCTATTGCCTCATTGGAGATATGATTAAATTCAATTCAGTTTCTGCTGCCTAATGGTGATATGATTAAATTCAATTCTGATTCTATTGCCTCATTGGTGTTATGATTAAATTCAATTCTCATTCTATTGCCTCATTGGTGATATGATTAAATTCAATTCTGATTCTATTGCCTAATTTGTGATATGATTAAATTCAATTCTGATTCTATTGCCTCATTGGAGATATGATTAAATTTAATTCTGATTCTACTGCCTAATGGTGATATGATTAAATCTAATTCTCATTCTATTGCCTCATTGGTGTTATGATTAAATTCAATTCTCATTCTATTGCCTCATTGGTGATATGATTAAATTCAATTCTGATTCTATTACCTCATTGGTGATATGATTAAATTCAATTCTGATTCTATTGCCTCATTGGTGATATGATTAAATACAATTCTCTTTCTATTGCCTCATTTGTGATATGATTTATTTCAATTATTATTCTCTTCCTCCATTTATGATATGATTAAATTCAATTCTGATTCTATTGCCTCATTGGAGATATGATTAAATTTAATTCTGATTCTATTGCCTCATTGGAGATATGATTAAATTTAATTCTGATTCTACTGCCTAATGGTGATATGATTAAATTTAATTCTGATTCTATTGCCTCATGGGTGATATGATTAAATTCATTTTGATTCTATTGCCTCATTGGTGATATGAGTAAATTCAATTCTGATACTCTTGCCTAATTGGTGATATGGTTAAATTCAATTCTGATTCTATTGCCTCATTGGTGATATGTTTAAATTCAAATCTGATTCTATTGCCTAATTGTGATATGATTAAATTCAATTCTGATCCTATTGCCTCATTGGTCATATGATTAAATTCAATTCTGATTCTATTGCCTCATTGGTCATTTGATTAAATTCAATTCTGATTCTATTGCCTCATTGGAGATATGATTATATTCAATTCTGATTCTATTGCGTCATTGTTGATACGATTAAATTTAATGCTGATTCTATTGCCTCATTTGTGATATGATTAAATTCAATTCTGATTCTATTGCCTCATTGGTCATATGATTAAATTCAATTGTGATTCTATTGCCTCATTGGAGATATGATTAAATTAAATTCTGATTCTATTGCCTCATTGGAGATATGATTAAATTCAATTCAGTTTCTGCTGCCTAATGGTGATATGATTAAATTCAATTCTGATTCTATTGCCTCATTGGTGTTATGATTAAATTCAATTCTCATTCTATTGCCTCATTGGTGATATGATTAAATTCAATTCTGATTCTATTGCCTAATTTGTGATATGATTAAATTCAATTCTGATTCTATTGCCTCATTGGAGATATGATTAAATTTAATTCTGATTCTACTGCCTAATGGTGATATGATTAAATCTAATTCTCATTCTATTGCCTCATTGGTGATATGATTAAATTCAATTCTGATTCTATTGCCTCATTGGTGATATGATTAAATTCAATTCTGCTTCTATTGCCTCATTGGTGATATGATTAAATTCAATTCTGATTCTATTGCCTCATTGGTGATATGATTAAATTCAATTCTGATTCTATTGCCTCATTGGTGATATGATTAAATTCAATTCTGATTCTATTGCCTCATTTGTGATATGATTAAATTCAATTCTGATTCTATTGCCTCAGTGGTGATATGATTAAATTCAATTCTGATTATATTGCCTCATTGTTAATATGATTAAATTCAATTCTGATACTATTGCCTCATTGGTGATATGATTAAATTCGATTCTGATTCTATTGCCTCATTGATGATATGATTAAATTCAATTTTGATTCTATTGCCTTGTTGGCAATATGATTAAATTCTATTCTGATTCTACTGCCTAATGGTGATATGATTAAATTCAATTCTGATTCTATTGCCTCAATGGTGATATGATTAAATTCAATTCGGATTCTAATGCCTCATTGGTGGTATGATTAAATTCAATTCTGATCCTATTGCCTCATTGGTCATATATTTAAATTCAATTCTGATTCTATTGCCTCATTGGTCATTTGATTAAATTCAATTGTGATTCTATTGATTCATTGGAGATATGATTAAATTCAATTCAGTTTCTACTGCCTAATGGTGATATGATTAAATTCAATTCTGATTCTATTGCCTCATTGGTGTTATGATTAAATTCAATTCTCATTCTATTGCCTCATTGGTGATATGATTAAATTCAATTCTGATTCTATTACCTCATTGGTGATATGATTAAATTCAATTCTGATTCTATTTCCTCATTGGTGATATGATTAAATTCAATTCTCTTTCTATTGCCTCATTTGTGATATGATTTATTTCAATTATTATTCTCTTCCCTCATTTGTGATATGATTAAATTCAATTCTGATTCTATTGCCTCATTGGAGATATGATTAAATTTAATTCTGATTCTACTGCCTAATGGTGATATGATTAAATTTAATTCTGATTCTATTGCCTCATGGGTGATATGATTAAATTCAATTTTGATTCTATTGCCTCATTGGTGATATGAGTAAATTCAATTCTGATTCTCTTGCCTAATTGGCGATATGATTAAATTCAATTCTGATTCTATTGCCTCATTGGTGATATGTTTAAATTCAATTCTGATTCTACTGCCTAATGGTGATATGATTAAATTTAATTCTGATTCTATTGCCTCATTGATGATGTGATTAAATTCAATTCTGATTCTATTGCCTCATTGGCGATGTGATTAAATTTAATTCTGATTCTACTGCCTCATGGTGATATGAGTAAATTCAATTCTGATACTCTTGCCTAATTGGTGATATGATTAAATTCAATTCTGATTCTATTGCCTCATTGGTGATATGTTTAAATTCAAATCTGATTCTATTGCCTAATTGTGATATGATTAAATTCAATTCTGATCCTATTGCCTCATTGGTCATATGATTAAATTCAATTCTGATTCTATTGCCTCATTGGTCATTTGATTAAATTCAATTCTGATTCTATTGCCTCATTGGAGATATGATTATATTCAATTCTGATTCTATTGCGTCATTGTTGATACGATTAAATTTAATGCTGATTCTATTGCCTCATTTGTGATATGATTAATTTCAATTCTTATTCTATTCCCTCAATGTGATATGATTAAATTCAATTGTGATTCTATTGCCTCATTGGAGATATGATTAAATTAAATTCTGATTCTATTGCCTCATTGGAGATATGATTAAATTCAATTCAGTTTCTGCTGCCTAATGGTGATATGATTAAATTCAATTCTGATTCTATTGCCTCATTGGTGTTATGATTAAATTCAATTCTCATTCTATTGCCTCATTGGTGATATGATTAAATTCAATTCTGATTCTATTGCCTAATTTGTGATATGATTAAATTCAATTCTGATTCTATTGCCTCATTGGAGATATGATTAAATTTAATTCTGATTCTACTGCCTAATGGTGATATGATTAAATCTAATTCTCATTCTATTGCCTCATTGGTGTTATGATTAAATTCAATTCTCATTCTATTGCCTCATTGGTGATATGATTAAATTCAATTCTGATTCTATTACCTCATTGGTGATATGATTAAATTCAATTCTGATTCTATTGCCTCATTGGTGATATGATTAAATTCAATTCTCTTTCTATTGCCTCATTTGTGATATGATTTATTTCAATTATTATTCTCTTCCCCCATTTATGATATGATTAAATTCAATTCTGATTCTATTGCCTCATTGGAGATATGATTAAATTTAATTCTGATTCTACTGCCTAATGGTGATATGATTAAATTTAATTCTGATTCTATTGCCTCATGGGTGATATGATTAAATTCATTTTGATTCTATTGCCTCATTGGTGATATGAGTAAATTCAATTCTGATACTCTTGCCTAATTGGTGATATGGTTAAATTCAATTCTGATTCTATTGCCTCATTGGTGATATGTTTAAATTCAAATCTGATTCTATTGCCTAATTGTGATATGATTAAATTCAATTCTGATCCTATTGCCTCATTGGTCATATGATTAAATTCAATTCTGATTCTATTGCCTCATTGGTCATTTGATTAAATTCAATTCTGATTCTATTGCCTCATTGGAGATATGATTATATTCAATTCTGATTCTATTGCGTCATTGTTGATACGATTAAATTTAATGCTGATTCTATTGCCTCATTTGTGATATGATTAAATTCAATTCTGATTCTATTGCCTCATTGGTCATATGATTAAATTCAATTGTGATTCTATTGCCTCATTGGAGATATGATTAAATTAAATTCTGATTCTATTGCCTCATTGGAGATATGATTAAATTCAATTCAGTTTCTGCTGCCTAATGGTGATATGATTAAATTCAATTCTGATTCTATTGCCTCATTGGTGTTATGATTAAATTCAATTCTCATTCTATTGCCTCATTGGTGATATGATTAAATTCAATTCTGATTCTATTGCCTAATTTGTGATATGATTAAATTCAATTCTGATTCTATTGCCTCATTGGAGATATGATTAAATTTAATTCTGATTCTACTGCCTAATGGTGATATGATTAAATCTAATTCTCATTCTATTGCCTCATTGGTGATATGATTAAATTCAATTCTGATTCTATTGCCTCATTGGTGATATGATTAAATTCAATTCTGCTTCTATTGCCTCATTGGTGATATGATTAAATTCAATTCTGATTCTATTGCCTCATTGGTGATATGATTAAATTCAATTCTGATTCTATTGCCTCATTGGTGATATGATTAAATTCAATTCTGATTCTATTGCCTCATTTGTGATATGATTAAATTCAATTCTGATTCTATTGCCTCAGTGGTGATATGATTAAATTCAATTCTGATTATATTGCCTCATTGTTAATATGATTAAATTCAATTCTGATACTATTGCCTCATTGGTGATATGATTAAATTCGATTCTGATTCTATTGCCTCATTGATGATATGATTAAATTCAATTTTGATTCTATTGCCTTGTTGGCAATATGATTAAATTCTATTCTGATTCTACTGCCTAATGGTGATATGATTAAATTCAATTCTGATTCTATTGCCTCAATGGTGATATGATTAAATTCAATTCGGATTCTAATGCCTCATTGGTGGTATGATTAAATTCAATTCTGATCCTATTGCCTCATTGGTCATATATTTAAATTCAATTCTGATTCTATTGCCTCATTGGTCATTTGATTAAATTCAATTGTGATTCTATTGATTCATTGGAGATATGATTAAATTCAATTCAGTTTCTACTGCCTAATGGTGATATGATTAAATTCAATTCTGATTCTATTGCCTCATTGGTGTTATGATTAAATTCAATTCTCATTCTATTGCCTCATTGGTGATATGATTAAATTCAATTCTGATTCTATTACCTCATTGGTGATATGATTAAATTCAATTCTGATTCTATTTCCTCATTGGTGATATGATTAAATTCAATTCTCTTTCTATTGCCTCATTTGTGATATGATTTATTTCAATTATTATTCTCTTCCCTCATTTGTGATATGATTAAATTCAATTCTGATTCTATTGCCTCATTGGAGATATGATTAAATTTAATTCTGATTCTACTGCCTAATGGTGATATGATTAAATTTAATTCTGATTCTATTGCCTCATTGGTGATATGAGTAAATTCAATTCTGATTCTCTTGCCTAATTGGCGATATGATTAAATTCAATTCTGATTCTATTGCCTCATTGGTGATATGTTTAAATTCAATTCTGATTCTACTGCCTAATGGTGATATGATTAAATTTAATTCTGATTCTATTGCCTCATTGATGATGTGATTAAATTCAATTCTGATTCTATTGCCTCATTGGCGATGTGATTAAATTTAATTCTGATTCTACTGCCTCATGGTGATATGATTAAATTTAATTCTGATTCTACTGCCTCATGGTGATATGATTAAATTCAATTCTGATTCTATTGCCTCATTGGAGATATGATTAAATTTAATTCTGATTCTACTGCCTAATGGTGATATGATTAAATTTAATTCTCATTCTATTGCCTCATTGGTGATATGATAAAATTCAATTCTGATTCTATTGCCTCATTGGTGATATGATTAAATTCAATTCTGCTTCTATTGCCTCATTGGTGATATGATTAAATTCAATTCTGATTCTATTGCCTCATTGGTGATATGATTAAATTCAATTCTGATTCTATTGCCTCATTGGTGATATGATTAAATTCAATTCAGATTCTATTGCCTCATTGGTGATATGATTAAATTCAATTCTGATTCTATTGCTTCATTGGTGATATGATTAAATTCAATTCACATTCTATTGCCTCAATAGTGATATGATTAAATTCAATTCTGGTTCTATGGCATCATTCGTGATATGATTAATTAAAATTCTCATTCTATTGTCTCATTTATGGTATGATTAATTTCAATTCTTAATCTCTTGCCTCATTTGTGATATGATTAAATTCAAATTCTGATTCAATTACCTCTTTGGTGATAAGATTAAATTCAATTCTGATTCTATTGCCTTATTGGTGATATGATTAAATTCAATTCTGATTATATTGCCTCATTGGTAATATGATTAAATTCAATTCTGATACTATTGCCTCATTGGTGATATGATTAAATTCGATTCTGATTCTATTGCCTCATTGATGATATGATTAAATTCAATTTTGATTCTATTGCCTTGTTGGCAATATGATTAAATTCTATTCTGATTCTACTGCCTAATGGTGATATGATTAAATTCAATTCTGATTCTATTGCCTCAATGGTGATATGATTAAATTCAATTCGGATTCTAATGCCTCATTGGTGGTATGATTAAATTCAATTCTGATCCTATTGCCTCATTGGTCATATATTTAAATTCAATTCTGATTCTATTGCCTCATTGGTCATTTGATTAAATTCAATTGTGATTCTATTGATTCATTGGAGATATGATTAAATTGAATTCAGTTTCTACTGCCTAATGGTGATATGATTAAATTCAATTCTGATTCTATTGCCTTATTGGAGATTTGATTAAATTTAATTCTGATTCTACTGCCTAATGGTGATATGATTCAATATAATTCTGATAATATTGCCTCATTGGTGATATGATTAAATTCAATTCTGATTCTATTGCCTCATTGGTGATATGAGTAAATTCAATTCTGATTCTCTTGCCTCATTGGTGATATGACTAAATTCAATTCTGATTCTATTGCCTCATTGGTGATATGATTAAATTCAATTCTGATTATATTTCCTCATTGGAGATATGATTAAATTTAATTCTGATACTACTGCCTAATGGTGATATGATTAAATTTAATTCTCATTCTATTGCCTCATTGGTGATTTGATTAAATTCAATTCTGATTCTATTGCCTCATTGGTGATATGATTAAATTCAATTCTGATTCTAATGCCTCATTGGTGGTATGATTAAACTCTATTCTGGTTCTATTGCCTAATTGTGATATGATTAAATTCAATTCAGATTCTATTGCCTCATTGGTGATATGATTAAATTCAATTCTGATTGTATTGCCCAATTGTGATATGATTAAATTCAATTCTGATTCTATTGTCTCATTGGTGATATGATTAAATTCAATTCTGATTCTATTGCCTCATTGGTGATATGATTACATTCAATTCTGATTCTATTGCCTCATTGGTGATATGATTAAATTCAATTCTGATTCTATTGCCTCATTGGTGATATGATTAAATTCAATTCTGATTCTATTGCTTCATTGGTGATATGATTAAATTCAATTCACATTCTATTGCCTCAATAGTGATATGATTAAATTCAATTCTGATTCTATGGCATCATTCGTGATATGATTAATTAAAATTCTCATTCTATTGCCTAATTTGTGGTATGATTAATTTCAATTCTTAATCTCTTGCCTCATTTGTGATATGATTAAATTCAAATTCTGATTCAATTACCTCTTTGGTGATAAGATTAAATTCAATTCTGATTCTATTGCCTCATTGGTGATATGATTAAATTCAATTCTGATTATATTGCCTCATTGGTAATATGATTAAATTCAATTCTGATACTATTGCCTCATTGGTGATATGATTCAATTCGATTCTGATTCTATTGCCTCATTGATGATATGATTAAATTCAATTTTGATTCTATTGCCTTGTTGGTAATATGATTAAATTCTATTCTGATTCTATTGCCTCATTGGTCATTTGATTAAATTCAATTCTGATTCTATTGCCTCATTGGAGATATGATTATATTCAATTCTGATTCTATTGCGTCATTGTTGATACGATTAAATTAAATTCTGATTCTATTGCCTCATTGGAGATATGATTAAATTCAATTCAGTTTCTACTGCCTAATGGTGATATGATTAAATTCAATTCTGATTCTATTGCCTCATTGGTGTTATGATTAAATTCAATTCTCATTCTATTGCCTCATTGGTGATATGATTAAATTCAATTCTGATTCTATTACCTCATTGGTGATATGATTAAATTCAATTCTGATTCTATTTCCTCATTGGTGATATGTTTAAATTCAATTCTCTTTCTATTGCCTCATTTGTGATATGATTTATTTCAATTATTATTCTCTACCCTCATTTGTGATATGATTAAATTCAATTCTGATTCTATTGCCTCATTGGAGATATGATTAAATTTAATTCTGATTCTACTGCCTAATGGTGATATGATTAAATTTAATTCTGATTCTATTGCCTCATGGGTGATATGATTAAATTCAATTTTGATTCTATTGCCTCATTGGTGATATGAGTAAATTCAATTCTGATTCTATTGCCTCATTGGTGATATGATTAAATTCAATTCTGATTCTATTGCCTTATTTGAGATTTGATTAAATTTAATTCTGATTCTACTGCCTAATGGTGATATGATTAAATTCAATTCTGATTCTATTGCCTCATTGGTGATATGATTAAATTCAATTCTGATTCTATTGCCTTATTGGAGATTTGATTAAATTTAATTCTGATTCTACTGCCTAATGGTGATATGATTAAATTCAATTCTGATTCTACTGCCTAATGGTGATATGATTAAATTCAATTCTGATTCCATTGCCTTATTGGAGATTTGATTAAATTTAATTCTGATTCTATTGCCTAATGGTGATATGATTAAATTTAATTCTCATTCTATTGCCTCATTGGTGTTATGATTAAATTTAATTCTCATTCTATTGCCTCATTGGTGATATGATTAAATTCAATTCTGATTCTATTGCCTTATTGGAGATTTGATTAAATTTAATTCTGATTCTACTGCCTAATGGTGATATGATTAAATTTAATTCTCATTCTATTGCCTCATTGGTGATATGATTAAATTCAATTCTTATTCTATTGCCTCATTGGTGATATGATTAAATTCAATTCTGATTCTATTGCCTCATTGGTGATATGATTAAATTCAATTCTGATCCTATTGCCTTATTGGAGATTTGATTAAATTCAATTCTGATTCTACTGCCTAACGGTGATATGATTAAATTCAATTCTGATTCTCTTGCCTCATTGGTGATATGATTAAATTCAATTCTGATCCTATTGCCTTATTGGAGATTTGATTAAATTCAATTCTGATTCTACTGCCTAACGGTGATATGATTAAATTCAATTCTGATTCTATTGCCTCATTGGTGATATGATTAAATTCAATTCTGATTCTGTTGCCTTATTGGAGATTTGATTAAATTTAATTCTGATTCTACTGCCTAATGGTGATATGATTAAATTCAATTCTGATTCTGTTGCCTCATTGGTGATATGATTAAATTCAATTCTGATTCTACTGCCTCATTGGTGATATGATAAAATTCAATTCTGATTCTATTGCCTCTTTTGTAATATGATTAAATTCAATTCTGATTCTATTGCCTCATTGATGATGTGATTAAATTCAATTCTGATTCTATTGCCTCATTGGCGATGTGATTAAATTTAATTCTGATTCTACTGCCTCATGGTGATATGATTAAATTTAATTGTGATTCTATTGCCTCATTGGTGATATGATTAAATTCAATTCTGATTCTATTTCCTCATTGGTGATATGATTAAATTCAATTCTCTTTCTATTGCCTCATTTGTGATATGAATTATTTCAATTATTATTCTCTTCCCTCATTTGTGATATGATTAAATTCAATTCTGATTCTATTGCCTCATTGGAGATATGATTAAATTTAATTCTGATTCTACTGCCTAATGGTGATATGATTAAATTTAATTCTGATTCTATTGCCTCATTGGTGATATGAGTAAATTCAATTCTGATTCTCTTGCCTCATTGGTGATATGATTAAATTCAATTCTGATCCTATTGCCTGATTGGTGATATGATTAAATTCAATTCTGATTCTATTGCCTAATTGTGATATGATTAAATTCAATTCTGATTCTATTGCCTCATTGGTGATATGATTAAATTCAATTCTGATTCTATTGCCTTATTGGAGATTTGATTAAATTTAATTCTGATTCTACTGCCTAATGGTGATATGATTAAATTCAATTCTGATTCTATTGCCTTATTGGAGATTTGATTAAATTTAATTCTGATTCTACTGCCTAATGGTGATATGATTAAATTTAATTCTCATTCTATTGCCTCATTGGTAATATGATTAAATTCAATTCTGATACTATTGCCTCATTGGTGATATGATTCAATTCGATTCTGATTCTATTGCCTCATTGATGATATGATTAAATTCAATTTTGATTCTATTGCCTTGTTGGTAATATGATTAAATTCTATTCTGATTCTATTGCCTCATTGGTCATTTGATTAAATTCAATTCTGATTCTATTGCCTCATTGGAGATATGATTATATTCAATTCTGATTCTATTGCGTCATTGTTGATACGATTAAATTAAATTCTGATTCTATTGCCTCATTGGAGATATGATTAAATTCAATTCAGTTTCTACTGCCTAATGGTGATATGATTAAATTCAATTCTGATTCTATTGCCTCATTGGTGTTATGATTAAATTCAATTCTCATTCTATTGCCTCATTGGTGATATGATTAAATTCAATTCTGATTCTATTACCTCATTGGTGATATGATTAAATTCAATTCTGATTCTATTTCCTCATTGGTGATATGTTTAAATTCAATTCTCTTTCTATTGCCTCATTTGTGATATGATTTATTTCAATTATTATTCTCTACCCTCATTTGTGATATGATTAAATTCAATTCTGATTCTATTGCCTCATTGGAGATATGATTAAATTTAATTCTGATTCTACTGCCTAATGGTGATATGATTAAATTTAATTCTGATTCTATTGCCTCATGGGTGATATGATTAAATTCAATTTTGATTCTATTGCCTCATTGGTGATATGAGTAAATTCAATTCTGATTCTATTGCCTCATTGGTGATATGATTAAATTCAATTCTGATTCTATTGCCTTATTTGAGATTTGATTAAATTTAATTCTGATTCTACTGCCTAATGGTGATATGATTAAATTCAATTCTGATTCTATTGCCTCATTGGTGATATGATTAAATTCAATTCTGATTCTATTGCCTTATTGGAGATTTGATTAAATTTAATTCTGATTCTACTGCCTAATGGTGATATGATTAAATTCAATTCTGATTCTACTGCCTAATGGTGATATGATTAAATTCAATTCTGATTCCATTGCCTTATTGGAGATTTGATTAAATTTAATTCTGATTCTATTGCCTAATGGTGATATGATTAAATTTAATTCTCATTCTATTGCCTCATTGGTGTTATGATTAAATTTAATTCTCATTCTATTGCCTCATTGGTGATATGATTAAATTCAATTCTGATTCTATTGCCTTATTGGAGATTTGATTAAATTTAATTCTGATTCTACTGCCTAATGGTGATATGATTAAATTTAATTCTCATTCTATTGCCTCATTGGTGATATGATTAAATTCAATTCTTATTCTATTGCCTCATTGGTGATATGATTAAATTCAATTCTGATTCTATTGCCTCATTGGTGATATGATTAAATTCAATTCTGATCCTATTGCCTTATTGGAGATTTGATTAAATTCAATTCTGATTCTACTGCCTAACGGTGATATGATTAAATTCAATTCTGATTCTCTTGCCTCATTGGTGATATGATTAAATTCAATTCTGATCCTATTGCCTTATTGGAGATTTGATTAAATTCAATTCTGATTCTACTGCCTAACGGTGATATGATTAAATTCAATTCTGATTCTATTGCCTCATTGGTGATATGATTAAATTCAA
The DNA here is from genome assembly GCA_963932145.1 of Acanthosepion lycidas. Taxonomy (NCBI): domain Eukaryota; kingdom Metazoa; phylum Mollusca; class Cephalopoda; order Sepiida; family Sepiidae; genus Acanthosepion; species Acanthosepion lycidas. The sequence continues at coordinate 44,616,108 of OZ010605.1, forward strand.
TTCTGATTCTGTTGCCTTATTGGAGATTTGATTAAATTTAATTCTGATTCTACTGCCTAATGGTGATATGATTAAATTCAATTCTGATTCTGTTGCCTCATTGGTGATATGATTAAATTCAATTCTGATTCTACTGCCTCATTGGTGATATGATAAAATTCAATTCTGATTCTATTGCCTCTTTTGTAATATGATTAAATTCAATTCTGATTCTATTGCCTCATTGATGATGTGATTAAATTCAATTCTGATTCTATTGCCTCATTGGCGATGTGATTAAATTTAATTCTGATTCTACTGCCTCATGGTGATATGATTAAATTTAATTGTGATTCTATTGCCTCATTGGTGATATGATTAAATTCAATTCTGATTCTATTTCCTCATTGGTGATATGATTAAATTCAATTCTCTTTCTATTGCCTCATTTGTGATATGAATTATTTCAATTATTATTCTCTTCCCTCATTTGTGATATGATTAAATTCAATTCTGATTCTATTGCCTCATTGGAGATATGATTAAATTTAATTCTGATTCTACTGCCTAATGGTGATATGATTAAATTTAATTCTGATTCTATTGCCTCATTGGTGATATGAGTAAATTCAATTCTGATTCTCTTGCCTCATTGGTGATATGATTAAATTCAATTCTGATCCTATTGCCTGATTGGTGATATGTTTAAATTCAATTCTGATTCTATTGCCTAATTGTGATATGATTAAATTCAATTCTGATTCTATTGCCTCATTGGTGATATGATTAAATTCAATTCTGATTCTATTGCCTTATTGGAGATTTGATTAAATTTAATTCTGATTCTACTGCCTAATGGTGATATGATTAAATTCAATTCTGATTCTATTGCCTTATTGGAGATTTGATTAAATTTAATTCTGATTCTACTGCCTAATGGTGATATGATTAAATTTAATTCTCATTCTATTGCCTCATTGGTGATATGATTAAATTCAATTCTGATTCTATTGCCTCATTGGTGATATGATTAAATTCAATTCTGATTCTATTGCCTCATTGGTGATATGATAAAATTCAATTCTGATTCTATTGCCTCATTTGTGATATGATTAAATTCAATTCTGATTCTATTGCCTCATTGATGATGTGATTAAATTCAATTCTGATTCTATTGCCTCATTGGCGATGTGATTAAATTTAATTCTGATTCTACTGCCTCATGGTGATATGATTAAATTTAATTGTGATTCTATTGCCTCATTTGTGATATGATTAAATTCAATTCTGATTCTATTGCCTCATTGGTGATATGATTAAATTCAATTCTGATTCTATTGCCTCATTGGTGATATGATTAAATTCAATTCTGATTCTATTGCCTCATTGGAGATATGATTAAATTTAATTCTGATTCTACTGCCTAATGGTGATATGATTAAATTTAATTCTCATTCTATTGCCTCATTGGTGATATGATTAAATTCAATTCTCATTCTATTGCCTCATTGGTGATATGATTAAATTCAATTCTGATTCTATTGCCTTATTGGTGATATGATTAAATTCAATTCTGATTCTATTGCCTAATGTTGATATGATTAAATTCAATTCTGATTCTATTGCCTCATTGGTGATATGATTAAATTCAATTCTGATTCTATTGCCTCATTGGAGATATGATTAAATTTAATTCTGATTCTACTGCCTAATGGTGATATGATTAAATTTAATTCTGATTCTATTGCCTCAATGGTGATATGATTAAATTCAATTTTGATTCTATTGCCTCATTGGTGATATGAGTAAATTCAATTCTGATTCTATTGCCTCATTGGTGATATGATTAAATTCAATTCTGATTCTATTGCCTCATTGGTGATATGATTAAATTCAATTCTGATTATATTGCCTTATTGGAGATTTGATTAAATTTAATTCTGATTCTACTGCCTAATGGTGATATGATTAAATTCAATTCTGATTATATTGCCTTATTGGAGATTTGATTAAATTTAATTCTGATTCTACTGCCTAATGGTGATATGATTAAATTTAATTCTGATACTATTGCCTCATTGGTGATATGATTAAATTCAATTCTGATTCTATTGCCTAATGGTGATATGATTAAATTCAATTCTGATTCTATTGCCTCATTGGTGTTATGATTAAATTCAATTCTGATTCTATTGCCTCATTGGTGATATGATTAAATTCAATTCTGATTCTATTGCCTCATTGGAGATATGATTAAATTTAATTCTGATTCTACTGCCTAATGGTGATATGATTAAATTTAATTCTGATTCTATTGCCTCATTGGTGATATGATTAAATTCAATTTTGATTCTATTGCCTCATTGGTGATATGAGTAAATTCAATTCTGATTCTATTGCCTCATTGGTGATATGATTAAATTCAATTCTGATTCTATTGCCTCATTGGTGATATGATTAAATTCAATTCTGATTCTATTGCCTAATTGTGATATGATTAAATTCAATTCTAATTCTATTGCCTCATTGGTGATATGATTAAATTCAATTCTGATTATATTGCCTTATTGGAGATTTGATTAAATTTAATTCTGATTCTACTGCCTAATGGTGATATGATTAAATTCAATTCTGATTATATTGCCTTATTGGAGATTTGATTAAATTTAATTCTGATTCTACTGCCTAATGGTGATATGATTAAATTTAATTCTGATACTATTGCCTCATTGGTGATATGATTAAATTCAATTCTGATTCTATTGCCTAATGGTGATATGATTAAATTCAATTCTGATTCTGTTGCCTCATTGGTGTTATGATTAAATTCAATTCTGATTCTATTGCCTCATTGGTGATATGATTAAATTCAATTCTTATTCTATTGCCTCATTGGTGTTATGATTAAATTCAATTCTGATTCTATTGCCTCATTGGTGATATGATTAAATTCAATTCTGATTCTATTGCCTCATTGGAGATATGATTAAATTTAATTCTGATTCTGCTGCCTAATGGTGATATGATTAAATTTAATTCTCATTCTATTGCCTCATTGGTGATATGATTAAATTCAATTCTGATTCTATTGCCTCATTGGAGATATGATTAAATTTAATTCTGATTCTGCTGCCTAATGGTGATATGATTAAATTTAATTCTCATTCTATTGCCTCATTGGTGATATGATTAAATTCAATTCTGATTCTATTGCCTCATTGGTGATATGATTAAATTCAATTCTGATTCTATTGCCTCATTGGTGATATGATTAAATTCAATTCTGATTCTATTGCCTAATGTTGATATGATTAAATTCAATTCTGATTCTATTGCCTCATTGGAGATATGATTAAATTCAATTCTGATTCTACTGCCTTATGGTGATATGATTAAATTTAATTCTGATTCTATTGCCTCATTGGTAATATGATTAAATTCAATTCTGATTCTATTGCCTCATTGGTGATATGATTAAATTCAATTCTGATTCTATTGCCTAATTGTGATATGATTAAATTCAATTCTAATTCTATTGCCTCATTGGTGATATGATTAAATTCAATTCTGATTATATTGCCTTATTGGAGATTTGATTAAATTTAATTCTGATTCTACTGCCTAATGGTGATATGATTAAATTCAATTCTGATTATATTGCCTTATTGGAGATTTGATTAAATTTAATTCTGATTCTACTGCCTAATGGTGATATGATTAAATTTAATTCTGATACTATTGCCTCATTGGTGATATGATTAAATTCAATTCTGATTCTATTGCCTAATGGTGATATGATTAAATTCAATTCTGATTCTATTGCCTCATTGGTGTTATGATTAAATTCAATTCTGATTCTATTGCCTCATTGGTGATATGATTAAATTCAATTCTGATTCTATTGCCTCATTGGAGATATGATTAAATTCAATTCTGATTCTATTGCCTTATTGGAGATTTGATTAAATTTAATTCTGATTCTACTGCCTAATGGTGATATGATTAAATTTAATTCTGATACTATTGCCTCATTGGTGATATGATTAAATTCAATTCTGATTCTATTGCCTCGTTGGTGATATGATTAAATTCAATTTTGTTTCTATTGCATAATGGTAATATTATTATATTCAATTCTGATTCTATTGCCTCATTGGTGATATGATTAAATTCAATTCTGATTCTATTGCCTCATTGGTGATATGATTAAATTCAATTTTGTTTCTATTGCATAATGGTAATATGATTACATTCAATTCTGATTCTATTGCCTCATTGGTGATATGATTAAATTCAATTCTGATTCTATTGCCTAATGGTGATATGATTAAATTCAATTCTGATTCTATTATCTAATTGTGATATGATTAAATTCAATTCTGATTCTATTGCCTCATTGGTGATATGATTAAATTCAATTCTGATTCTACTGCCTAATAGTGATATGATTCAATTTAATTCTGATAATATTGCCTCATTAGTGATATGATTAAATTCAATTCTGATTCTATTGCCTCATTGGTGATATGATTAAATTCAATTCTGATTCTATTGCCTCATTGGTGATATGATTAAATTGAATTCTGAATCTATTGCCTTATTGGAGATTTGATTAAATTTAATTCTGATTCTACTGCCTAATGGTGATATGATTAAATTTAATTCTGATACTATTGCCTCATTGGTGATATGATTAAATTCAATTCTGATTCTATTGCCTCATTGGTGATATGATTAAATTCAATTCTGATTCTATTGCCTAATGGTGATATGATTAAATTCAATTCTGATTCTATTGCCTCATTGCAGATATGATTAAATTTAATTCTGATTCTACTGCCTAATGGTGATATGATTAAAATTAATTCTCATTCTATTGCCTCATTGGTTATATGATTAAATTCAATTCTGATTCTATTGCCTCATTGGTGATATGATTAAATTCAATTCTGATTCTATTGCCTCATTGGTGATATGATTAATTTCAATTCTGATTCTATTGCCTCATTGGTGATATGATTAAATTCAATTTTGTTTCTATTGCATAATGGTAATATGATTATATTCAATTCGGATTCTAATGCCTCATTAGTGATATGACTAAATTAAATTCTGATTCTATTGCCTCATTGGTGATATGATTAAATTTAATTCTGATTCTATTGCCTCATTGGTGATATGATTAATTTCATATCTCATTCTATTGCCTCATTTGTGATATGATTAAATTAAATTCTGATTCTATTGCCTCATTAGTGATATGATTAAATTCAATTATGATTCTATTGCCTCATTGGTGATATGATTAAATTCAATTCTGATTCTATTGCCTCATTGGTGATATGATTAAATTAAATTCTGATTCTATTGCCTCATTAGTGATATGATTAAATTCAATTCTGATTCTATTGCCTCATTGGTGATATGATTAAATTCAATTCTGATTCTATGGCCTCATTTGTGATATGATTAAATAATATTTTTCAAGTGCCGTTTTTATATGTCTCACCTGAACATAGGCAATCATGGCTCTCTACATACATTTTTTTTAATTTTCCACGTTCTTAAATTCAGGCTAGTCTTTTCCATAGATTATGTTATCCTTGAAGCTTTCTGGCCTTCTTCTTTATTATGCTATGATTAGTAAATATCAATAATTCTGAATTACGCTGCGCCTCACTCTGAAATATATTATTGAGTTTGACTCCTCATCCCGGTGTATCTTACAACAGAGAACACCTTGCCTTGGAATTTATTTCTAAAGCCGGTTACCAAACCAGGGAATATATTACTATAGTGCGCGCCATGTCGGTAGCTGTCATCTTTTCCCATTAGCCTAAATTTGGGACGCTCGCCTTGTTTAACGTCTATCGACTCGATGGTAAAAACGCATTCTCTGCTGTATTAACATATGAACAAATGGGAAAGGTATGAATCAATATTTCCCACCCATTAGCCATAAGCTACATAGCAGGATATATTGGGCTCTCCAGCTTTGAGTCGAGAGCAGTCTAATAAAATTCCAATTGTGTTTTCAAATCTATCAAAAATGCAAAGCGTTCATCAATTTTGTATATAATTTAATACTTTTGATATACTTTTTTGTATATAATTTATTCTAATCTATGCAAGTTCTGCCTATAACACTGTAAAACTGACTCCAGATTGAGCATCAGTGAAAAAGAAAAATTCACTGATACTATAAATATTAGAAATATTCAAACAGATTTGAGATTTTTACATGAAAGTGATAATATTCGAAACATTTACAATATATTTCTTATATATTAAAATGATATTTATCAGCAGTATTTCTATTTATTTGTCTGTTTTGGATAACAATGAAAATATCATTATTATTTCCATCATATTTGTTCAGTTTTGCATGATAATATCACCAAAATTTTCAACAAATTCGTAGACATTTCCATAAAATGTAAATATGAGTTAAATTTCAACAGATTTGAATATTTCTATATAATAATAAAAATATCCGAAATATTTTTCCCTATTTGTCAACTTTTACATCAAAATATAAATAACATCAATATTTTCTACATATTTGCCAGTTGTTGCATAAAAATGAAAATGTCATTATTATTTCCATCATATTTGCTCACTTTTACATTAAAATGTAAATATCAGTAACATTTTGTACAAATTTGTACATTTTTTGTAAAAATGAAAATAGAAGCAAATTACTGCTTTTATTTCTTTTTTTACATAAAGATGAAAATATCAGCAATATTTACAAAATATTTTTTTTGCATCAAAATATCAACAATATTTTCAACATATTGATTGTTTTTGCATAAAAATGAATGTATTATTATTTCCATCATATTTGTTCAATTTTGAATAAAATTGCAAGCAAAAGCAATATTTAAAGTTTTTTTTGCATAAAAATGAAAATATTCGGAATATTTAGTATATTTATTATCTTACAATATATTAAAGTGTACATATAAGAAATATTTTCTGCTTATTTAAATGTTGTCGAATAAAAGTGAAAATATGATTTCCAATATGTCTGCATGAAATTTTATACTTTACATGAAAATGCAAATATAAGCAATTTTTCAGTAGATTTAAGTATTTTCACAAAAATGCAAATATGAGGATGAAAATATGAGCAACATTTTGAGTAAATTTCTACACTTTTCCATAAAAATATAAATATGTGTCAACAGAATTAAGTATTAATTATGAGTAGAATTTTCTATGTGCTTGCATGTTTTAAATAAAAATGAAAATGTCAATTGCTTCCATCAGATATGTCCATATTTACATAAAAATGAAAATATCAGTAACATTTTTCACAAATTTGTACCCTTTTAAATAAAAATGCACATGTGAGTAATATTTCAGCAGTCTTCAGATTTTTACATTAATTGAAAATATGAGCATTATTTTGAATATATTGCTATCTGTTAAATCAAAACGTAAGTATCAGCAGTATTTTCAATACATTTAACTGTTTTTGCAAAAAAAATATTAGTTAACTTTTCATGAAAATATAAATATCAGCAGCATTATGCAGAAATTTCTACATTTTTCCATAACAAATGTAAATATGAAATAAATTTCAAGTTTTTTAGTATAAAAATGAAAATATGAAAGAAACATTTTGCTGGTTTTCAGGTAAAAATGAATATAACTATTATTTCCGTCAGATCTGTTCACTTTTGAATAAAAGAGTAAGTATCATTCATTAACTATCAGCAATAATTTTTACATATATGCCTGTTTTTGCAGAAATATGAAAATATCTTGATTATTTCTATCATATATGTTCACTTTTGCATAAAAATTTAAATATCAGCAATATTTTGCAGAAATTTTTACATAAAAATGTCAGAAACATTTTTAACAAATTTTTGTTGCATTTTACTTCAAAATGTAAATATTATGTTGCTGATGCAAAAATAGACATATATAATGGATTTTTTTTCATATTTATGCTAAAACAAGCAAATATGTAGAAATATTGCTGATATTTACATTTAGGAAAACAGGGAGACCACGTCTCAATGGAAAGACAGTGAGGCCATGGTCGATTAGTTGTAGTAAAAGTGGTCCCTCACGTGAGATGTATAAACAGAAACCTCACCTAGGTCTCAGGCAAATGGTTTGTTGGGGGTGTGGACTGCCTTGGTTATCTAAAGAAGGACTCTTCGGTATACCAATTCATAATGCCCCCTCCAAAAAAAATGAAATTTTAGCATACCAAAGAAGTGAAAAACAATTTTCCTTCCTCATCACAACAAAAAAAAAACAAACAGACAAAATGGAGAATATCATCACAGGATCTTCCTCACAAAACAAGATGCACAAATCCCATGTCTCACTGCACAGTGATTACATTTCTTCCTTTTTTTAACACACTAAAAAAATTACACATAAACAATGAAACAGCGTTTATCACAAAAATTTGCAACGGAACACACAAAAGTCTATAAAAAAGTCTCATCCAAAAAAGATATAATTTATGTGAGGCTATGCCACAGCAAATGTTCATCTTCAGTTCATTGGTGGGTCCCTGTATTAAATCATTAGATGCAAAGGGGAAAATTTCTTTCTTTCTTTTTTTGTTAAAGTGTTGAAATTAAAACAGAAATTTCACATTGTCCTTCTCTCCAGAAACTCATCAAAAAAAAAAAAAATGCGGAATAGATGGCCAGAAATATCTTTCCTTTTTTTCTTTTCTTCAGATTCTACACGTATAGCGAGAAATTGTATCTTCTCTCCAATCTCCAGACTATATGGGAATTAGGGTGGCGTCTAATTTATCACTCTTTCTACTTGGAAGTAGTATTCTCTTTTTTTTACCAACCTTATACTGACTGGTAATTCTTTCAGTGGGGAAATTTCTGTTAGCATTAACGTTTATTTGTTTATTTGAACTCTTTGGTTACGATAAGTTGTTTTTCATTTTTTTTCTTACGTTTTTTACTGACTGTTCTTTCCAAAAAATTTTAATTTTTTTTCACCCCCCCCACCCTCATTTTACTTTATCCATTTCTTTTTTTTTCTTTTATTATTTTTTTTATTTATATTCCTTTTTAATTTTCTGTAACCCGCTTCCATAAAATCTTAGTTTTTCTTTGTTTTTACACGTTTGTTTTTTCTTACATTCTTTATTTATTACGTGTTAATTTGTTTCTTGTTTTTCTTCTTAAATATCTTTTAAGGTTTCTGTGTTTTCTTGTTTATCTTTCTGTGTTAACTTTTCATCTTTATTTTATTTAATCTGTCTTTATTATTGTTCGTGTTTCATTCGTTTTTAGGCCGAACTTTATTTTAACGGCGGCCATTTTGAATTAAAAAAAAAATTTTTTACGTATTGTTTGTTTCGTATTTTTTTTAATATTAGATTTGGCGTAAAAATAATGTCGTTTTCTCACAGATGTTACTATGTGAGAAAACGACATTATTTTTGCACCAACCTAATAGCTTAACGTTTTTTAACTTGTTTAATGTTGTTAAACCTACTTTTTGTCTATATTATTGTATTTATTTGTTCTTTGCACATAAACTCTTTCTTTTTCCGTTTAAAAGTTATTTTATAGATGTTACTTGTTTTATCTTTGTCCTTATCGTTTATTTTTAATTTTTTCACTTTTTTCTCGTCTGTCTTTTGCGTAATCTTTGTGTGCTACTGTTTTGCGTATTCTTTTTGACGTTTGTTTTTGTCTCGCCCCTAGACGAACATTGTTTATTAAGCTTATTTATTAACCTGTTTTTTTACGTTTTATTTCGCGTATAGGTGAAGCTTGTTCATTTGTCCCATAACCGTTTATTTGTTTTTCCTACCACCCTCCACTTTCTTCTTATATATTTTAAAGGAAAAAAAATTCCATCCCTTATAATTAGAAAAAAACCCCAAAATGACCGACTTAAGGATGTCTGTGAAAAAAACATTTGTTTTCAATAAAAAAAGACCCTCCGAATAAAGAAAATTCGGTAGAGTATCCGGTGTTGACAAGGAGGTCGTCAATAGAAAAAATCAGCCCCAAAATAAAAATATGGAAGCCAAAAATGCTTCAACAACTAAAAGTACAGAAGCCAGTAATAGCAAGAGTGATAATACGGAGGCCGGGGAATCGACGTTTTGTTGGAAGTCTCTCTAACATGCATTATCAATATCGCGGAGTTCTTAGAGCGAGCCAAGAGTTACGCACACCTTGATGTAGAAGGTGTACTCTTGGAAGACCTTATTGAACCAAAGAAGACCGAGAGAAGAATAGTGTCGGTTTTCGTCGTCGACAAGCATTCGCTCAAAATTTATCGTTCGACGGAAGACACAATGGTGGAATCACTGCAGTACCTGGGGTTTAAGCAACAAAGGAGTGTTAAGGGTGCTAGCTTCTTCATGTGGGACGTATTGTTACCCACGCCAGAAGATTGCATTGATGCGTCAAGCAGAGAATTAATAACAAAAAAATTAATATTGAGGACTGAATGCAAAATCTATTGTAGCAATATCCGAGGTCCCTCCTCAGTTTATCGTGGGACACCTAGCAGCTTTCCTTTCGCAGTATGGCGAGATACTGCGTGCTTCCTGCGGTACCCTGAACGGAGGATAGAGTTCCGATATTATGTTAGATCGAAAAACCTTACTTTCCATCCCCAACTCTCTGGAACTAGGGGCTCTGAAGCTGCCGGTCATTGTGACCAGTTGCATCTTCCTGCCCAGAGAAGAAGGCCTCTGGAAGTCAGGCCCCAGTTAACCAAAATCCACCTCTGACCACATCTTTAGATTCCGCCTCGCCTGTAATGGGTATGCCGGCTTCCAGGACCAGTGTGGTCAAACCTCTAATTGGGTCTATCTCTAAGCCCCCATTCCCCGGAGAGCTTTCGCTCGCTGCTAGTGCAGTCGTGGAGTAGGGGGAGGGGGGAGGAATTACTGATTGCTGGTAAGGCCAGAGGGAAACGCTGGATAGCGGGTCCTCAGGATGAAAGGCACAAACAGTCCTATTCCCTCAATCCACGTTAAGGGCGATGACTTGGTCTCCAAATCAGCTTTCTATGATCAGCAAAAAAATAATAATAATAATAATAATAATACGACCCCAGATACGAAAAATCAGAGAAAATTAAACAATTAAAAGAAAAATTGAATATGCAAAAGAAATCTCATTCAAAAAAGGCTACTCCCTCCACGTCCTGTGCCCCGTCCCCGCCAGAAATATTCTGCATCTCGCTCATCTCCTGGAAAACCAATTCCTTTCAGTAGAGATCCCAGTTCATTCAGACAGAACCCCTCTTATACTCCTCATCAAACCCCCAGTTCTTCCCCCATTAAACTCCCGAAATGTCCCCTCCTCCCACCAAAAGACTTCCTTCCCAAGAGACTAAAGAAAAACGGAAAAAAATAGAAACACATTTATCACACAAGGGAGGATGTCTGCCGTATTTTCCCGGCCCAGGCTGAAAGTTCCCGAGATTATAGGAATAGAATTAAAGACCTAAAATACCTCCTTTCTGTCAAGTAGTATGCGACAAAGATGTCGAAGAGCCTCATAATTTTCCAGAGGCTCAAAGGGTTTTGACAGTCATTAGAACTGGGTCGTGAGCGCGGCAAACATGGGCGTTGTTCGATGAGGCTATAGTCTCTTTTAAAATGTCACCACCAATTCATATCGTTGAAAATAAAGATTTGAAACAGTTTTGTGCAGGGAGGGTCCCAGTTTGAGTTCACCCCTCCCTCTATAAAGCATTAAAACTGACTTTTCCCTGGGATATAGGCGGTTTCTCTCAAGACGGTACCATCAAGATTGAGATGGGCCATGGGTCAATGGGAGAGGCTAACGGTGTCCTTACCCCGACCATGTTCAAATCAGCGTCCCAACCATAATCGGTCTGATAATGGCCCTCTGGTTAGCAAGTCTGAATGCCCAAGGCCTGAGGTCAGAGTCTCGAAGAGCGAGGCTCGATCGCGATCTTCAGCGCATCGGGGTGGATGTATGTGGTGTACAGGAGACACATTTTTTTTATCTCGCGACCATTTTGCCTAAGAGATTCGATCTCTATTCAGCATGTTTTGATGGACGCACGAGGGTGTTCCCTAGCTGGTGAGCAAGTCTCTGGATGCGGTGTGTGCTTTTGTTTTCGCGGATCCGGCGGGCAGGATTTACGTGCTGGATGCTACCATAAAGGATAATCTCATCTCATTGGGGCTTATGCACTCAGTGACAATGCGCAGCGGTCTGATTTGTTAACGGCAGATCGCGCCGTTTTTGGTGACATCTCGTTCGGTAATTCTAGCGGGTGATTGGAATGTCGTCCTTGATCCCTATATAGATTGTATAGGGCAAAAATCGGGTACTAACAACCCGGATGTTAAGCCGTTTCGTGACTTTATCGACGGGTTTGATCTCATCGATAAGTATCGAAATGGGCACCCTTGGGAGGTACTATGGACTTGGATTAGGAGCGGCAGCTCGGATTCGGTGGTGAGAGCAAGCTACATCGACCGAGTTCAAGTTAAGAGAGTCGAAGTAGGGCTCTTAGAATGTCCTAGTTTCCATTTTATAGTTTACTCGGATCATAGGCTTGTCCTGATTCGGGTAAACTTAGATAAGCCTAAGGTTAAGATGGTTGGGTACTGGAAATTGAACGCGTCATTATTTGGTGAGCAAGATTTCCGGGGCCAGCTTTTACTAATGCTACAGCGGAAATTGTCGGGAGCTGTGATTGGGAATAAATAGTGGGATTCTCTGAAATTCAAACAGGTCTTTTGCTGCTGATCTTAGTCGCCGACTCAATCTAGCAGGGTTAGCAGCGCAAAAGTCTTGTGAGGCAAAAGTTGATCAGGCAATCAAATCCCGTGATAAATTTTAGCCAAGGTCTTAGCCGGCCATTTGCAGGCTGTCATCTCTAGTCTGATTGGTCCCGAGGAGACTTGTGCTGTGAAAGGCGGGACTATTCAGGACAACCTTCATTTCGTACGCTTGATCTTCAAGCAAGTCGACAATGATGCCGCGATGATCAATTTAGATCAGTCCAAGGCTTTCGATAGGTTTAACCATACATTTCTGGAGGCTCTTCTTTCTGTGGTCCCGTAGGAATCTTTCCTTGAAGGGGAGGGCGAAAGGATGTGCCTCGCACATCTACCCGATTCTCCTTTACCGACTCTCTGTGCTTCCACTCGCGTCTGACAATTAGTTTATAAGACTCTTGTTCTCCTTCTTGTGTGTAGGCAGAGTGGTTAGTCGCGAGATCTGTTACCTCTATCCTTCTGATGGCGGTCTGGCGGTGCCTTGCGTTGAGATTCATTGACATACGCTTCGCATTACCTAAATCGGATATGTATGCAGTTGAATGTGAACAGCGAATTCTGGAAGGAAGACGCTCGTAGAAATTTTCCACCCTTGAGAAATGTCCCCCTTGCGAGGAGGAGGCCGGCAGTTCGCTCCAAGGCAAGGGCTCTTTCTATCGTGAATGTCGGCTTGCCCTCAAGCAACTCTTACGGGCGGAGAATGGCCTCTCCTATGTCCAGCAGTTGTTCCGTAAGGCCAAGTTAGTTAGGAGAACGTTTCAGGATGCTTTGATAAGCGAGCTCGGCCTGACGAGGCGGGAGGCTCGCTGCATATGGCTTTTGGTGCCCGGGTTGAAATGTCTCACTAACACTGAGGCATCAACACCTGACTGGTGATTCGAGGGGTCATCTGGGTCGCCAAAAGACTTCGTTTGGCGGGTTTGGCAAAGTCGCCAAACTCGTTCGCTGCAGTGGAGACGTGGAGACCCTAGGTCACGCCTTCTTTCATTGACTCCATCCACTAGAATTTGGCGAAAGGTGGGTGAGTCTTGCACGTCTCTGTTGAGTGAAAGGTGCTTTTTCAGAGTGGCATTTTGATGCCGGTTATGAGGACATTGCGTTTGCTGGGTTGAACATTGGCAACCTTCCCCTTAATAGTTTAGTGTAGGCCGTTTTCGTTTTCGTTTCTTCTCTTTAGTTAACTTAGATAGGGTATGTATGCTAATTGGCCCCTTTTATTTTTGTCCCTATTTTTTCTTTTGGTTTAATTTCCCATCCGTCCCATCTTTAGGTGGATAGTGATGTTAGTTCTCTGGTGAGTGTGTGGCGTCTTTCGTTTCGGGTGTGATTTTCGTAACTGTTTTTGTGTTTGAATGAGTGTGTGTTTGGATGTATGGATGTTTTATATATTTTTAAAGTCCCGCATTGATTTCGTCCAGTTAACTGATGTTACTGTCGTCTTTATTACTAACAAAATTTTGTTTAGTTTCTTGTATATAGTTTTGTACACATATGTAAATACTCATTGGGGCTTTTAGGTTTAAATTGTTATTTTTATTCCCCCTCCCCCACAGACAATTGTATATATGGGGACTAGTGAGGATTTCATAGAGATTCTGTGGCATTATGGTGGATGATGTAAGAATGGTAAGGTAAGAATGCGTTGGTGAAACAAATATTGTTTGTATGTTTGGGTCAGTGTTTGTGGCTAGCTAAGTTTAATTCAATTTTCCCCATTCCCCCTTTTGGTCTTGTGCCGCATTTGTACAATTCACGTACAATAAATATTATCACTCTTTCTACACTATCCTCTACCTCTATACTATTCACTATACTATTTATCTATCCTTGTTTTTATGTGCCATGTCCTTTCAGGACGTAGACGTTCATGGCTCTCCACCTCCCCCCTCTATTCCTTACAGCTCTCAACAAGTTTATTCCCTCTGTTTCCTCCCCCAGACCCACGTTCTGTCATCCACTTGCCCGCCAGGTATGTCATGCGTTGTTTTTCCTTGTCTCTCTTTCCCTCTATTCGACCCATGAGTATCAGATTCTCCAGGCCCTCCTTCCTCATTATGTGTCCCAGAAACTTCAGCTGCTTCTTCCTGATATTAAGTATAAGCCTCCTCCTTGTTTTCAAACTCTCTAAGATCTCATCACTACTCATACGCTCGGTCCATGATATCCTTAGCATCCTTCTGTAGAACCAAATCTCTGTCGCCTCTTCATATTTGAGGAAATCGTCCCTATATTCTCTGCCATAAAGAAGCACGGATGTCACGTAACAGTTCAGTATTCTTTTCTTTGTTACCAAAAATATCCTCCTGTCTCGCAATACTCTGCCCAGCTTTTGGAATATGTCCTTGGTCATCATAATACGCCTACGGATCTAAGTGTCGCATTTACCGTCCTCTGTCAAGACGCTTTCCAGGTATTTACACTTCTGCGTCTGCTTGATTCTAGTGTTCTTCAGATCGCATTTCAGGCTCATCCTCTTACTGACGACTATGCACTCCGTCTTCTTGTAGTTTATGCTTAGTCCTTTCTTCTCATTCTCCGTCGATACCTTCTGTAGAAGATTTTGTAATTTCATTTCAGTGTCTGCTATCAGTACTGTGTCATCTGCGTATCTGATGTTGTTAAGATTGTAGTCGCCATTGCTAAATCACGGTAGGGTTTCCAATTCTCTCAGGATTGCCTCGCTGTATAAGTTGAATAGGTAGGTGAGAAGACGCATCCTTGCCTTACGACCCTTTCTATTTTTGTGTATTCACTGAACTCGTTCCCTATGTGCATGCATCCTGTTTGCTACTAGTATAGATTCTTGATTATTCTGATATATTTCCCGAATATTTCAAGGTTGCTTAGCAGTTCTATCAGGTCCTTGTGGCGTACTTTGTCGAAGGCTTTTGCGTAGTCTATGAAAGATAGGTACACGTCCTTCTGCATCTGTATCGCTCTTTCAGATAGCATTCTGAGCATGAATATTGCGTTTCTTGTTCCAGTCCTTAACGAATCTGCACTGTTCTTGTCCTATTTCTGGACTGATTCTGCTGCGCGCTCTGTTCATGAGAATATGAATGATGAGTTTTGTCACGTGGCTCATTAGGCTTATTGTTCGATGGAATTCGCATTCGTTTGCGCCTGTTTTCTTATGCATAGCTACGAAGATAGATCTGTTGAGGTCTTCCGGCATATTTCCGCTGTTGTAGATTACATTTGTTATTTCAGTGAACTTGTCTATGCCAAAGTCAGCTGTCAGCATTTCCGTTACAATTCCATCTGGTCCAGCTGCCTTGTTTCTGTTCAATTTGGCCAATACGGCTTTTACTTCGGTTTCAGAATTCCAGGTCCGTCGGTAGTTCTATGTATTGCTCGTTGTTCCCTTACGTCGTGGAATAGTTCTCCAATGTACTCGTTTCAGCATTGAAGATTATTTTTTCCTTTTCCAATATGAGCATTCCATCCTTTGATTTAGTCAGTCTGTTGACAAGCATGTCTTCTGTCCTGTTAGTTGTCTTATTTGTTTGTGCATGTCTCTTTTTTTGGTCGGACTCAATCTTTCTATTTCTGCACCATTTCCGTTTAAACATTCTTCTTTAGCCTGCCTGGATTTGGTCCTTATTTCTTTGTGTAATTTTCTGTATTCCGTTCCGTATCTTGGCCGAGTTTTCTGATTTCTTTCCAGCATGTCGAGAATCTCATCAGTCATCCATTCGTTTCTCCCTCTTCGCCCTGTCTCCTTTGGGATGATATCGTTTGCTAATGTCACTAAAGCTTCTCTTAGTGCGTCCCATTTCATGTTTCCATGGTGTGCCTCGTATCTTTTTTTCACATTGTCTATATATTTTTCTTTTAGGTTAGGATCGCTCAGGAGTTGTATTGCAGCTTGGTTGCTGCGTTAGGCTTCTTCAATTTCCGCAGTTTCACTCTGAGTATAAGAGGGCGATGATCGCTTCCGCAGGCTTTGCAATGAATCATTGCATTTCTGAATCTTTGGTTGAAAAGGATATAAAAGCCTATCAAAGAGACATCTTTGGCAGTCAGACGGCACAACAGCCAAGATTCATAACGCTTGTCAGAACGTCAACTCTCATCTCCAAAGACAACTTACCAAAGGCCATTGCCACAGTAAGTCACAACTCACCCCCCTCTCCTATCGTATGCCTCTGTAGAGGACTTTTACAATTCTACTTATCTCTTTCTTTCAACGAGAGACATTTATACCAATTTACCATTTGTTGTAATTTTACGTCAATATAATTGTTTATTTCTTAAACCCCCGTTGTTTCTTTTTTGTTCTGCTACCAGACGCTTAATATAAAAATATTCTTCCTCCGCCATCATTGCCTTACATGTTAAGTCAGATTCTTGACCGAAGAGTCCTTCTTTAGATGACCAATACAGTCCACACGCCCAACAAACCATTTGCCTGGGACCTAGGTGAGGTTTCTGTTTATACACCTTAGGTGAGTGGCCCCATTTACTACAACTACTACTAGCTTCACCATGCCCCCCCCCCACACACAGTTCCTATCCATTGGGGGCATGGTTTCCTCTCATTCCCTCAATGTAAATATCAGCAATATTTCTACATATTTGCCTGTTTTTGCATAAATCTGAAAAAAAAAATTCCATTATATATGTCAACTTTTGCATGAAAATTTAAATATCAGCAAATATTTTGCAGAAATTTCTACACTTTCCCATAGAAATAGAAATATCAGTTAAATATCAAGAACATTATGGTTTTTTAATATAAATGAAAGCATCAAAAATATTTTCAACATTTTTGTTATATTTTACATCAGCAGATTTATTTTTCATGTATATCAAAATGAAAATATCATTATTATTTCCATCAAATTTGTTGACTTTGGTTGAAAATATAAATATCAGGTAGGTTTAGTACAAATATGTACAGTTTTCCATAAAAATGCAAATATGAGGACTTTTTCAGCTGTTTTCAGGTTTTTACTTAAATTAAAAATATGAACAATATTTTGAACAGGTTTATTATCTTTTATATCAAAATATAAATATTAGAAATATTTCTACATTTTTTGCAGAAAGATGAAAATATAATTATTATTTCAATCATATATGTTTACTTTTGCATGAAAATCTAAATATAAGCAAAATTTTCCTTAAATTTCCACAATTTTCCCTAAAAATGTAAATATGAGTCACATTTCAGCCTAATATACATTTTTGCATAAAAATAAAAATATTCAACATATTTTATTTTATTTTACAACAAAATGTAAATATCAGCAGAATTATCCCCTTATTAGCATGTTTTTGCATAAACATGAAAATATTATTTTCATTATTATGAAAATATCTATATTATTTTCATTATATATGTTCACATTTGCATGAAAATTTAAATATGAGAAAAAGTTTGCAGCAATTTCTACACTTTTTCATAAAAATGTAAATATCAGTTAAATTTCAACAATAATGACATTTTTCATGAAAATATCAGAAACATTTTCAACATATTTGTTGTATTTTACATCAAAATCTACAGAATTTTCCCTGTATTTGCCAGGTTTGCATAAAACTGAAAATATCATTATTATTTCCAACAAAGGTGTGACATTAAATACAAATTTGTTTCTTTCTACCAAAATGCAAATATAATATTTCAGCGGTTTTCAGTTTTTGCATAAAATTGAAAATATTAACTTTATTTTGAATATATTTATTATCTTTTACATTAAAATCTGCATATCAATAATATTTCTACATATGTGCGTTTTTGCAGAAATATTAAAATATCATTATTATTTCCATCATATATGTTCATTTTAAAATGAAAATGAAAATATCAGCAACATTTGAAAGAAAACTTCTAAACTTTTCCATAAAATTGTAAATATGAATCACATTTCAACATAATTTAGTGTTTTGCATAAAAATGAAAATATCAGAAACATTTTCAGCACTTGTAATATTTTGCATTAAAATGTAAATATCAGCAGAATTTCACATCTATTTGCCAGTTTTGCATAATGATGAAAATATTATTTTTATTTCCATCAAATTTATTGTCATTTGCATGAAAATGTAAATATCAGTTACATTTGTTACCCGTTTCCATAAAAATTCAAATATAAGTAATATTTTAACGTTTTGTAATCGTACAACACCCTTCCCGGCCATCCAAGACTTCCAACACAGCGGCTGATCAATGGAGATTACTTCGATCTCAGACCTGCCCTATTTGATTTAAGTTTGATCATAAAACGACCAAGATCGAATCATCGCAGGTATCTTCATGTTGGGCGGGGTCCATGCGAGAAGATATACAGTAAAAAAAGTAGCACTAAATTAAACTGAACAAAAAGTAAATACTGTTTTTATATTAGTCCTTCGTACAATAACTGGTTAAATCAGAGTTTGCATGCAATTAATTATCAGCCCAACCCGCATCTAACTTGGAAGTGATATTGTTGTTGACTTGGTAAAGTTTGGTTTGCTGTTTTGGTAAAGTTCAGCACAAGGCTGAATTTCTCTTCGGCAGGTAATGACGGGGGTGTATTACAACGAGTGGCTAGGATGAACTCTCTACCATCTCTCTCCTGTCTCCATATCCGTCTCTGTTTCGTCTCATCTCTGTCTGCCGAATTCATTTCACGCATTCTTATTTGTTGACATTCGCTCAAACTGGCATGAGGCACGGCGCATATGGGATTCGGTAAATCCCCTTTGTTGTCAGCTACTTCATAATTCTGGGGAATTCCCTTTTTCCACTCTCTCATATTATTGCCTCTCACTAAACCTCCTCAGTGAGCGTGGGTGGCTTGTCTACCCCTCCGAGTATTGCAACTCAATTTTCGACCAGGAAAAATCAACTCCAAATTCATTGTTTTCGAAAATGAAGTTTTCACTTTACAGCTTGCATTTTCAGCTGTGTAGAACACATATAAGTCATCATTGCCCTTTAAGCCTGGGTCATTTTCCATTGTTCAGACACTTGACACACCAATTCCAAGTGTTGTCTATATGTGAATTAAATCGTCAATGTTTTCCCACGGATTTTGAGTATTAACACTCATGGCCCAAAGTCTTTCAGTATATTGTCCCTTCTATCTATGAAAAAACTTTCCTATGGTTTACCGCGGTTTTATAAGTAATGTTTTAGCTGTTAAATGTTAATATCAGTGACATTTGGTACACATTTGTTCCCTTTTCCATAAAAATGCAAATATAAGTAATATTTTAGCAGTTTTCAGATAATTGAAAATATGAATAATATTTTTCACATATTTGTCATCTTTCAGGTCAAAACGTAAATATCGGCAATATTTCTACATATTGGCCTGTTTTTGCAGAAATATGAAAATATTATTATTTCTATAATATACATTTATTTTTGCATGAAAATTTAAATATCAGTCACATTTTTCAGAAATTTCTAGACTTTTCCCTAAAAATATAAATATGAGTTAAATATCAACAGTAATTCTTTTATCATAAACATTTTCACCATATTTGTTAAATCTTACGTCAATATTTATCTATTTTTAGCAAATTTTGCAATGTTGTATCATTTTTCATACCATATATATTTTTTGCAAAGCTTACCAATTTTAGATATTATTTTATATTTTTGTTATAAAATATATCCATTTAATCCATTTCCTCAGTAATTTTACAAAATGTAGCAAGTTTGTACCTTTTTGTAATAAAATATATAGCTTTATGTGTCTTCTTCACAATATTTGCTAGGTTCAGCCATTTTGCATCTATTGTGATAAAAGATATCTTTTTTTGCATTTTCTTGAGAAAGTTTAACAATTTTAGAAAATTACTATCTTTTTGTAACAAAATATATCAATTTAATGCATTTTCTTGACTAATTCGCTAATAAATTAATTATACTTTTTTAATATTTAGAAATTTTATAACTTTTGTAATAAAATATATATCTTTTTGCATTTTTTTCAAAAAGTTTACCAATTTTAGACAATTTGCATCTTTTTGTGAGAAAAATATCCATTTCCTTCACTAACATAACCAATTTTAGCAATTTTCTATATTTTTGTAATAAAATATATCCATTTAATGTATTTGCTTCACAAATTTTACAAAATTTGCATCTTTTTGTAATAAAGTATATTGCTTTTTGTGTTGTTTTCATAAAGTTTACAAATTTTAGATATTTTGCAACTTCTTTTAATAAAAGATATCACTTTTTGTATTTCCATCAATAAGTTTACCAAATCCATTCATTTTGTATCATTTCTAATAAAATCCATTTCATCCTTTTTCTTCATTAATCTTAAAAGTTTTTGCAATAAAGTATAAATTCATATTTTCTAAAAAAAAGTATTTCCATTTCCTTCAAAAAATTTTACCAATTTTATCAATTTTCAATATTAAAATCGATACTTTTAATGCATTTTCTTGGCCAATTTTACAAAGTTTAGCAATTTTGCAACATTTTGTAATTGCGTTTTGAGTTTTTGACACAGTCTAACAATTTTCTCCATTTTGCACCTTATTGTTATAAAAGACATCCATTTTTGCATTTTTTCACAAATGTTACCAATTCCAGCATTTTTCTAGCTTTTTGTAATAAAATATATCAATTTTACGAATTTTCTTCCCTAATTTTACAAACTTTAGCAATTTTTTGTGTCTTGCTAATGAAATATATTGCATTTTCAGTTCTCTTCACAAACCTTACCAAATTTACCCGTTTTGTAAAAAAAATAAAAGACATACCTTTTCGCATTTTGTTCACAAGTTTGCCAATTTTAGCAATTTTCTATCGTTTTGTAATAATATATATATATATATATATATATATATATATATATATATATATATTATGCAATTTCTTTTCTCGTTTTACAAGGTTTAGCAATTTTTTATCTTTGTGTGATTTTCAGCTTCCTTCACAAACATTACCAAGTATCAGCCATTTTGCAACGTTTTTAATAGAACTTACAGAGTTACTGCATTTTCTACACAAAGTTTATCAATTTAAAAAAAATTATATGCTTCTGTAATAAAATGTAGAATTTTAATTCATTTTCTTTATTACTTTAACAAAATTTAGAAATTATGTATCAACAAAAATATGTATAAACAAAAACATGTATAAAAGACATTGATTTTCAGTTTTCCTAACAATGTTCAAA
Organism: Acanthosepion lycidas; assembly: GCA_963932145.1. Classification (NCBI taxonomy): domain Eukaryota; kingdom Metazoa; phylum Mollusca; class Cephalopoda; order Sepiida; family Sepiidae; genus Acanthosepion; species Acanthosepion lycidas. The sequence continues at coordinate 44,638,002 of OZ010605.1, forward strand.
AATTTTACATTATTTTAATGAAAAATATCCGTTTTTGCATTTTCTTCACAAAGTTTACTTAAAGCTTTCCTTTTTCATCATTTGCAGTATATCAAATTAATGCATTTTCTTCGTTAATTTTACAAAATTTAGCAATTTGAAACTTTTTGTAATGAAATATATAGCGTTTTGACTTTTGACAAAATCTAACAATTTTCATCATTTTGCACCTAATTCTAAAAACAAAAACACCGCTTTTGCATTTTTTTCACAAATTTTATCAATTTCAACAATTTCCTAGCTTTTCGTAATGAAATATATTAGTGTCACAAATTTTTCCCCAATTTTACAAACTTTAGCTATTTCTTAGCATTTTGAGTTCTCATCACAAACCTTACCAACTTTACCCGTTTTGATTTTTTTTAAATTTTCTCCACAAAGCGTACCAGTTTTAGCCATTTTGCATTTTGTTAATATAAGACATTCCTTTTTTCATTTTCTTCACAAAGTTTGTCAGTTTTAGAAATTTTCTTATTTTTTATAATACAATATATTCAATTGATCATCAGTTTCACAAATTTACCCATTTTTCATCTTTCTCTAAAAATATATTTGTTTTTGTGTTTTATTCACAAAGTATACCAATTTTAGTTATTTAGCCTGTTTTTGTTAATAAAGCATGTCCATTTTTGCATTTTCTTCACAATTTTTAACAATTTTTTTCATTTTCTATCATTTGTATTAGAATATGTACTTAACTTATCACTTATCACTTATCACTGCATTTTACCAATTTTAAAAAATTGTACGTTTATGTGATAAAATATAGACTTTTAATGCTTTTTCTTCATTACTTTAACAAAATTTGAAATTTTCTATCAACTTGTAATAAAAAACGTTGATTTTTCTTAAAAATGTTTAACAATTAAATTAGTGAAGGAAATGTATTAAATGCATATATTTTAATACACAAATACTGAAAATATGGACAATTAGTAAACTATTTACTGAAGATGTAAAATGTATGTCTTTTATTTAAAAATGATACAAAATTGGTGAAATTGATGAACTTTGTGAAGAAAATGCAAAAACGGTTGTTTTATTAAAAAATAATGCAAATTTTGTAAAATTGTTACAAAATTTTGTAATTTATTTTGTAATAAAACATATTTTTGAGATTTCTTTACAACGTTTACCAATTTTACACATTTTGCACTTTTTTAATATAAAAGTTGTCCTTTTTTATAGTTTCTCCACAATGTAATTTTTCAGCAGTTTTCAGATTTTTGCATAAAATTGAAAATATGAATATGTTGACATCTTTTTGTCTATTACATATAAAATAAATATCAGCAATATTTCTACATATTTGCCTATTTTTGCACATTATTATTTCATGTGCAAGAAAATGTAAAAAGCAGATATATTTTGCATAAATTTCTACACTTTTCAATAAAAATGCAAATATTACTCACATTTCCACAGAATTTAGTTTTTGCATAAAACTTTTTCAGCGTGTTTTATATTTTGCATAAAAAAAGAAATATCAGCAGAAATATCCACTTTTTTCCAGTTTTTGCAGAAATATAAAAAAAATATCATTATTATTTCCATCATATATATTCACTTTTGCATGAAAATGTAAATATCAGCAACATTTTCCATAAAATGTAAATATAAGTAATATTTCAGGTGTTTCATATTTCAATAGAATTATTTTTTGCATAAAAATGAAAATATCAGAAACATTTTCAACATATTTGTTATATTCTACATCAAACTGTAAATATCAACAGAATTGTCCACACTGTCCCGTTTTATATAAAAATTATCATTATTATTTCCATCAGATTTCTTGACTATTGCATGAAAATGTAAATATCCATGACATTTAGTACAGATTTGTGTCCTTTTCCATAAAAATTCAAATATAAATAATATTTCAACTGTTTTCAGATTTTTGCATAAAATTGAAAATATGAGCAATAATTTGATATTGATATACTTTGAAAAACTTTCTACTTATGATATTTTTTTCTTCGAAAAATTCATCGTTCTCATGAAATATATTATAATTTTTTATTGAAAATTAGATATTTTAAGATACGAATTTAAAAATGGCATTTTTCTTTGAAAAGCTGACTCATTGGAAAGTTATTCTCATTATAAGTCTTTTTCATTTGAAAAATGCTATCCTCCTCAAATATCTTTAGAAATGTCATTTTATATTATATTTTAAAAAACATTATATTTAAAAATAATTTCTTTTAAAATGATATTACAAAATCATTTCTATTTAATGCTTTCAACAAAAAGACTAAAATTTTAACTTTGTAAGATATGTTCTTTTTTATCCTCCGAATGGTTTGTTGTAATGCCATTGTTTCTACGCAGTCATCATTAATATAGAAATGACATGGTAAATGTCAATTTTTCTTTTAAAATATTATAATTTTAAAACTGTTTTACCTCCAAAAGATAACCATAGAAAAGGGTTGGTAACAACTGGAAATAAATAACAGCACGAAAAGTCGTCAATAGATAACCCTCCAACTCATATCCTCAAAATCAGTGAATAAAATAATAGCTACGAATCACCATTTGCGAAATAATCTAAAGTGATCATGATGGTGGGAAATGAGATCCCCAATAGGACTGATTCATTTTTGATAACGACAAATGCAAGACCACGGACTGCGTGTAGGTCGTAGGAAATGTCGAAAGACTGTCAGAAGCAGCGCATAGGCTTGAACCTTTTGAGATAGATGGAATACACAACAGTACACAGTTTCTAAAAGCTACAACCGATCAAAATCAAAACTAAGTAGTACTAAAACGAATATAGTGGACTATCGATCACAAAGAAGAGTAAAGAGTACTACGGATAACATTTAAGAGGAGACGCTAAAATGTGCCTAAAACATTAGCTACTACCATAGTTGCTTTTGGAACACGAAAATATGGCCAATAAGAACCAAAAACATTAAAGAAATCTACAAAGCAAATTGTAGAGAAAACGAAATAAAAAGCATGGGAAAGGAACTTACTCAACTGGAAAAGAGGATTAAGAACACCATCCCCGATGAACGACAACTCGTTATCTTATCATTTTTTGCTTCATTGTGTCCTTCATTAAAACGCTCATGAATGTGTTATATTTTCTTATTAAAAAATGAGTTTAAAAAACATTTTCCGTGGAATGTTTTTTAAAGTTAAATTGATATTTTTTCTGACTTTAAATTAAAATGTCCTTTTTTCTTTGGAAACTTTTCTTCTACGAAAATATTCACATCATTACCCTTACAAAAGCAACGTCCTCGTGAAAATCCCATTAAAATATCAATTTTTGGCTCTTTCAAAATATTTCTACTGAAAATATGTTTTGTCGTTGTATTCCATAAAAGTCATTTTCAAAACCTTATTCCTTAAAATATCTTTTAAAATGCATCTAAAAAAATTAAAATGTACCCTTTAAAATGTTATTTTTCATTGAAAAAATATATCCTGAAATGTACTTTACAGTATTCTTTTATTTTAAAAATGTCTCTTCAAAATTTCCTTTCTCCTTAAATTTTACTTTGAAACCATTAACATGAATTGCCCTTTAAAATATCAGTTTTTGAAAACATTTCTCCTTAACATGTAATCTTGAAATTGTATTTACATTCTATTTTCATAGATTATTACGAATTCATTTCTCATTGGATGTTACCCAGTACCGGACAAATTTATGTTTGATAAATATCTTTTATGTTGTAACCTGAACAAAGCATGCATGACTCACCAATTCCTTTTCTTCCGCCGTTAACAACTACGTCACACAGAAAGATTGAAAAGGGAAATAACTATAAAAATCAAAGTTTGAGTTGCCTCCCTTGGAAGGAAAACTTGGTAAAAACAAATTTTTGGGAGAGATAGCTTACAATATAAGAGAAGTCTGTCAACTCTGACTTTAACACAAATGACATTTTAAGATTATTCTATTAGCCAAAAAGATATGCTTACCTACCTTATATTTATTTAAACTGGAATTCATGGAAATTATGAAAATTAGTTTTGTTTTTTTTCTCGTGAAATCGCATCAAACGTAAAGGTACAATATTTCTGGTAAAATTACGTCAGGCATGAAGATAAAATATTTGGGGTATAAAAAATGAATGATTGGGATTTGGCTGGTTCTGCAAGGTTAAGACCTACTAAATCCAATGACTGCTCCTGGGCTTTGTTAATGCTGATTGCAAAACTCAGTTTCACTGGAAATTGCAGCCGCTTGTCCTAGAAAGGCATATCCGAAGGAATAAGTTGAATTTTAGGAATAAATACAACCTCACCGCTTGCTTTTCCAGTCAGAATTATCGCCTTATCTCATTGGCATCATATTAATTGTAAGTCGCGTGTCATTGCAAAGCTTCGGTAAATCCAGGTTTCTTTACAGCATCACTGATGCTCCCATCTTGAGGTGCAAATTGTGAGGTAGAAGGCCTTTATACTGGCGTTTAATTTGTCAGCTCTTGTCCCTTTCGGAAATACTGGAAGGGTTTGTCTAAAGTTTCACCCTCCATGATCTGTATGTTGTGTCTCAGATCCTGAAGTGTCATGTCAAGTGCCTAGTCAAGTGCCTCGAAGGAACCCTTATGGCTCATTTTCGCCTCTCATCCTAGATGATCAATTTGCAATCAATGAGTAGTTTGACTTTTATAGAACCACAACTGATGTTGCAGGTTACCTTCTCTTTCTTGGACAGGTCTAAAGGGAGTTTGAAGCACAAATGAGCTGACAGGGTTGCTGCTATTCCATTTGACGCCACTGCCAGAGCAATATGTTTCCTTTGACGAAGTTTAGCCAGAAGTAGATTGATGATAAATGTCTTGCCAGTTCGACCTGGGGAATCGAGGAAGAATAGATCTCCTATTCCGCCATCAATGCTCAAAATAATCTTGTTATAAACACCCACTTAATTTTCCATCAGTTTGTGTTCGTTATCGTCTACATACGCCGTCATTTCTTCGGTGTCATAGCTCTCAATTGCGAGATTGTTTGCTGCCTGTTCAGGTTGAGGTAGGCCAAATGTGGTAATTCCATGACCTCCCATAGCTTGTATTCGGGTGTTCAGATCAATGAATGCCTTATCGTAAATGGCATCATTGAACGTGACTATTTCTGCTGAGGTTTGCCTTTGAATTCCTTCGCGTAGGATGTCCTGTGCTATACTTTTGTGGCTCGCCCAAAGCTTGAAAAGCTCACTCGAGCAACATGTCATCAACCTGATGGAAAATAGCTGGCGCAGTTGACTTGGTCTTCTGCTAACTGCTTCTTCCTCCAGTGTCTGGTCCCAGTGGGCATCGTCCTCCAGTAGTCCATGTTTGTCACAGGCTTCTTTGTAGGTTGTACAGACGTCGTATATTATATATTCGCAGGTCTATGATATAGTGCCTCTGACAGTGTTCAGCAGCAGACGTAGAAATAAGTACCCCTACTGATTGAGGTGCACAGTATACACTGAGCTTAGGTAAAGTTTCTATTCGCAAATAAGCTCAATTTAAATGTTATCTTACGTTTAAACAACCGAACGGATCGAGCCAATTTTTTTTTTGTATTTAATAAATTCGAACCTGGCGAAATTAATATTGCACATGGCGAAAGTTGAAACGAATTAATTTCGGGGTTTTTTTGTTTGTTTTTTTTTGCAATGTAAACAAATTACTTTTTTGCAATGTTAACTAACATTGCACGGAGATCGTTAATTAATGTCTTAAATAAAGATTTTATTTAGAAAATAACCTACGATTCGTTCATATGTCGTATCCTGAATTTTAAAATCGGACAAAGATCCATATCTGTTTGGATTATAAGCTTTAATAGTTATTAATGGCATACACGGGTATCTTAATTTCTAAAGTTTGCGAGAGCAATTATCTCCCTTGCTTAAACACCGTGAACAGTGTTTCGCGTAGAGCCGGCGGTTAACTGCGACCTGGGGCCCTAGCGGTGCCATTATAGATCCAGCATTGGTTCACGTGTTTAGGCGGCAAAAGAGGACTTTTCACTATCTTAGATTACATCGACTCCGTAATAAAAGCTGAACTAAAACTATCAGAAGGATGAACAGAAAACCAGCAAAGACAGAAAATAATAATTAAAAAATGGGAAAGCAATTATATTTATACTTCAGAAAACAAATAAAAAATGGTAAATAAACGATATAGACATAGTTATATCTCATGCGAAAATCTTAACCAGTCACAAAAATGACATAAGAACCACTTATCTAAAGGTCACAATAACTAGAAGGCAAGAAAATAGCACGTTATTAGAAATAAAGATGAAACAATCAACCATATAATAAACGAATGTAGCAACGAATAAAAGATAGTGGCATAATTTAGTAGGGAAGTGTTTCCACTTGGAATTGTGTATATATAGAGAATTTAATCTGTCTCAGAGAAATTTGATATCCAAATGGATCACTTAATCCAGGGCAGAAGATCATATCAGTTAGTCTCAAACAAGAAAAAGAAACAAGCAAGTTAATGAATTTTAGTACTGTTCCAGTAGATCAGACAGTAACTCTGGAGGAAAGTGAAATGATGAATAAATATATTGACCATGATACGGAGCTGAAAGAATCGTGAAACATGAAGATGGCAGTTTTTCCACTCGTTACCAGAACATTGCAAATAATCTTGAAAAGCCTAGGGAAAAAGCTGGAGAAAGTAAGGAAAGATTATCCAGAATTTAATACAAATGAAATAGTAAGAAATATGCTGGTGCATTTGATTTACAACTATCATTTAGAACTGGCTTAAACAATTAATTGCCATGGTAAATGAAAGATGACCAGGAAAAAGAAACGTTTAATTAAAAAGAAAGATAATTAAAAGTATAAAGAGAACAAGATATGTAATAATAATATTAAATCTCTTTATGTGGCAATACTCTGTCCATACCAAACAAACTGATGTCGCCATACCTCGTATCAACCAGTGGTTAAAGCTGAAACCAAATGTTTTATTCTTGCATCACAGGACCAACTCTTGCTAACAAGAAATTACCAAGCACACATACTGAAAAATTGTGTTAACCCGAAATGTAGATTCTCTGATAAATATCCCGAAACAATTGACGGCTTTGTTGCACGGCATAACAGAGTGGGTCAATATCTGCAATGGAAAATATACAAATTTTACGTGAAGGAAACTGCAAAGAACTGGTATGAACATCACCCAGGCCCGGTTACAGAGACATGACCTGTAATAATTTTATGGGACTTTGTAATACCCACAGACAGAACAATCAAAGCTAATCGCCCAAACATCGTGATGAAAGACCACAAAATCAGAATCGAGTTTCTTATTGACTGTATGGCGGTTCCTGTAGTTTGTAATGTATTTTTGAAGATCTTCAAAAGCTAAAATACAAAGATCTTAAAGAAATAAAAAATAAATTGTACTCTGAAAAAAGTACAGCTCATACATTGCGAACAGCTTTATCTATGTAAAACGTGGGATCCTAGTTTTTTTTTATAAAAATGATTAGTGGAAGATGTCATGAAGCCATTTCTAACCTTAGGTCTCTTGTTGGGACCCTGAAGTAAATAATAATAACAAATAAATAAATATATGATGGAGAACAATAACAAAAACAATTCAATATAGTCAATAGATACTGCATAGAATACTTGATGACATTCAAGAAAAGAAAAAGATCAATCCGTACTGAGGTGATCCGATAAAAGGAATTGCTAAAGTAATGCTTTTGCATAAAATAATAAACCCTTACTTCTTCATTCAAGAAACCCGTGAATTATGAAAATAACAATTGTACCTATAATACCTAATAATAGGAACTTTGGGATTTGCTGAAATTATATGGAAATAGAGAAAATTAAACTAAAATAATCTTCTCAAGTAAACAATAAGAATGATTTCAATGTGCTAAATAATTTTATTGTCATTTTTCAAAATAAGCTAATTCAGATATAAATTGTTTAATGATAATTTTAATAATAGACTTGATAATAGCTAAACTTATGATTACTTTCATTTTTGAAGATACTTTATGATGCTTGCTTCCAGGCTGCTTTGGTAAATTATTTTTTTCAATATATTTGTAATTCTAGTCAATATTTACTCGTCACTTTCGTTTGCTGTTATCAAATTTTGGGATTTGGTTTTGGTCGGTGATAATCGGTATCCAGTAGAAATTTCTAGCACTTTTCAGATGACATTTCACTTGTACTGAGCCACCGATTAAGTCTCACTGAATGATGAATAAATATATTGACCATGATAGGGGAGCTGAAAGAATCGTGAAACATGAAGATGGCAGTTTTTCACTCGTTACCAAATAACATTGCAAATAATCTTGAAAAGCCTAGTACTGAAGTTTAATTTCAAAATTACACCAACACTTTAAGCTATTTGCTTTTTAATTTATTATCTTAATTGAACTCATCAGCATCATTGATGTCCATCATCATCAGTATTGACTTCGTACGCACTTTCATATACTACTGATAGATATCATTTTGCCAAACTGTCGTCAGCTATTATCCTTAATAAGAGCAATAAAATGTTGGACTGTTTGGCAGGAAAGATCAACCTTTAATGCCGTACCATTAATATATTCTCAACCGGGCCCATTTCCAGTAATCAAGTTTTATTTTTGGTCTAACCGATAATACTTCAACAAACCTGTCATATATATATATATATATATATATATATATATATATATATATATATATATATATATATATATATATATATGTATGTGTGTGTGTGCGCGCGCGCATATATGTATGTTTTTAATTGCTATAGTTATTTATTTTAAGATTGCTGGCATCCTTCTTTTAAAACAGTTGTCTTTTATCGTAACCCTATCTGAATTGTCTGCTAGTATTATTTAAGTTATCTTTAATTTTTATAATTATCTAATGTTGTTACAAGTTTCTCATAACAAACAAAAGCAACAGCAGCAGCAGGGAGTTCTTACTTGAAGGGGAATTATTTATTAGCATTGCGTTTCTTATTAAAATTACAATTGTTTTTTTCACTTCAGCAATCGCAGAGTTGTATACAAGATTTCGCAAAGAGAATTTACGGAAGCCAATTTTTTGCCATGGTAAATGAAAGATGACCAGGAAAAAGAAACGTTTAAAAGAAAGATAATTAAACGTATAAAGAGAGCAAAGATATGTAAAAAGAAGGGAAAAATAATGAGAATGACAGAGAATAAGAAGAGAAGTGGCTAGCAAAAATGACGACGACGACAATTCAAAAGAAAGAAGAGGAAAAATAAATGATAAAAAGATATATTGAGTTAATTATGAATTTAAAAAAGCGTAATAAGATTAACATATGAGATGAGAAAATAAGTAATAATAATGAATACATGAATTAAAAGAGTAAATAAAAGAAAGAAGAGAAAGGAAAAAGTGTGAATGTAGATGAGAATATAGAAAATTGAGAAAGAGTCAAAAGAATGCACGATAGAAAGAGAAATAATCATAATTTAGAGAAAAAAGAACTCAAAAAAAAATGTAGACACGAAAGTGGAAAAGTAAGAATTGAAATGAGAAAATAAAGGTAAAGTACGAAAAACCAAAGAAAGAGGGGAGTCGAAATTAAGAACACAATTTTTTAAAACAGGAAAAGAAAGGTATATGTTGGAAGGTTCGAAAGAGAGGAAGAAAAAGTGTGAAAGTGATAAGGATTGTTTGTTTCATTTCATCAGTCTTTTTTTTAAGATTGGTCTCCGTGCCTACACACTAATTATCTCTTGTCAAGAATAGAAATTGTTCAATACCGTTCATCCTTTTATAATAGGCGACTTATCCGAATAAATCACTTAACCATGATTTAAAAACTTATAATCACTTTTGATCCGGATAAGACAATTCAGTATTCTATCTCAACACTCTTTCTACTTTTTCCAACTATCTTCTCTTCTTATCAATTTTTGTTTTCATCTCTACATATTTTTTCTGTCTACAATAAAAACAAAGCGATTCTCATTGCCTTTGAAATTATCGTCCACGTTGCACCCTGACACAAATGAAGCTACTATTATTTCTTACTCTTTCTTTGATAATACTATATTTCCAGATAACCGGAAATAAAACTTTCTATAGAAACACGTAGAAAAATTAGTTGATAAATCACGTGACGCCTTTGAAATAGTCATTAAATCTATGAAATAGTTTGCCTTTATTTGATAGCCAATTTTTTGTAGGAACCGATGAGCTGCTTCGTGTAGTTGCAGAGCCGCTTTCATGTTTGATTCATAACAGTGGCTGCTGCTGATCATTTAGAAGGTAAGGAGCTAAAATGGGAAATGGGACTCTATTTGAAATAAGAAAGTTGTGATCGTAACTCCGTTACATTTTCATAAAAATAAATCTCAAAACTTATAGCTCTTATCTTTTTTATGAAAATGTGCAGTTTAATCAAAATAATTTATAAGAAATAAAATAAAACTTAAAATCAAATGATGTCTATTTTTGTAAGTCCAATAGTATAGGACTAAAGTCTGATATTTCTGAAGTTTTATTTCTTTGTTTAATAAGGATACTTGAAATTAAAAATTTATCTGGGGAATTAAAAATTTCACATTAAGCCTCTAGTGAAACTTTCAATAACTTACCAATATTTATGGGACAAAGTGTCTAAAGGTAAGGATTGGTGGCGCTACCGTACTTTGCTATCATGGAACTGCCCTATAAATTGTGCTCTGACATCTAGCGAATCGGCTTGACTGTTCATATGAAAAGGACATGAATTATCAGAATTCGAATAGGCATGAGATTGGGTGCCAGATAGATGTAACATTACATTTTAGAAATTAGACAAATTTATCATGAAGGCCTTACTGTCGACCGTGAACAGTACAGTGGCCGACAACTTATCCTTAATGGCCGTAGCTAGAAGCGCCTGTCTAGAATTTTTTGTTTGCAGACAATTGGCACTGGTTCAGATTACACCCACATTCAATGCAGGTCTCATACGCTTATACAGTAAATCAGTTCAGCGTATTTTAGCTTCCATAATCTGCGCCTATAAAAATCAGGAAACCACCCGATACTAATCACCTTTTCAATAACTTGCGACACGTCATTGCATCATTAGTTTGATGGTGACTCTTTTCGCTACAATTTATACAATACTTAATTAACTTTTGGAATAGTTTTGTTGCTAATTTTTCAGACACAAAGAAATACTCGGTTACTCACTCTAGTTCACTGTGTAGTATGGGGGGGCAATAGCTCTCAACACCGTTGTTGCTGTCATTTCCGTAGCTACCGGTTTTGTGTTTTCCTTCTTATAGACTGATTGCCAAGCAATGTTGAAGAGCCCAGTCTGTTTTACTTTTTAACCCATAGCTTGTAGAGATGGATCCATAACATTTCCAAGGATATTTGCGCGAAAGTGAATGTAACGAAATCCACTAAATTTGAACTCGGTTCACATCCATAACAGACGCTTAACAAGTTCTGACATTCCTTCCGACATTAAAGTGGTTGTTCGAAATTTAGAAATGCTTCAAATAAAAAGAACAGAGATTTCTTATCACTTACTCAAAAAAGAAAAAACAAAATATGCTAAAAATGATGCATACTTTCTCACAACTTGTAAACATCACCTGAGTCTTACAAATTGTGCCAGATTCCTGAATTTGGTTCAGTTAATACTTTAACCACATTGCTCATGTTTTTATCACAAAGATATTGCCTATAACGGTATCCTCTTAGCCTGGACTGTCAAATAACTTTCGTAAGTTAATATAAGTTATATTTATCCAAATTGACTACCATTTAATGTTTTCCAAAACCTCTCTAATTTTAATGATATCATATCAGTCAGGACTTCTGTTATTTTCAAAAATTATTTTTGAAAAAATGTAAATCTACACTCACTTTAGTGCTTTAATCGTTGCAATGCCGAATTGTCCTAATTTTAGTTCTGTTCAAACAACAAATCTAACCTTTTGCTCCACTTTCCATACGCTTTGTATATTGAGACAAAAATGGGAAGTAATTACTTACCCTAACACCTAATTTTCAGCATCTCTTTTGAATTAGTATTAGCACAAAGGGTATTAGCAAAATTAGTGCTGCATTCGATTCGCATGAACTGTTTATATTCCTCCAACTGTCAGAGACTATTTCTAAATAATTTATTCTCGAACTAATCGATTTTTCTCGATTATTCCATTTCTTTAAAGTCTATCGGATTTTTTAAATTACTGATTTGGCTACTTTAGTGATATTCTCATCTTCCCAACGGTGACAAGATCAGCAATACATACCATAATTATACGACAATGGTGGCTACGTTGAATGTTTAGCAGAATATAACTGATGTATAATTTTATGTCTGGCTACTTTGGTGGTCTACAATTTGATGAGAGAAACTAGAATCAAAGTCGTGGAAGAACGCAGCTCTTGTCATAAACATTTTCCTCTTCTTTCTCCTCCCACCTCTCATTTTTCCATTAACATTTCTCGCTTTTTTTTGTTTTGTTTTGTTTTGTTTTTTTGTTTGTTTTTTTACATATTCTCATTCGTCTTACCCTCCATTTGAATTCTTCGATTTTATCTCTTATTTTAGCATTGGTTATTTGCTCTTTCTACTCGAACATTTAATATTTTCCTTTTCTTTTTCAATATTCATATTTTCTTCAAACTTCATTCGTTTTCTTCCCACGCCTTAGTTTTTTCTCTTGTTTCATCATTTCACGCTTGTATCTCTTCTTATTGTTTCTGCGGATATGTCTCACATTTCATCATCCCAATTCACAATTCAATTTTGAAAACGAGCAAATATTTTGACGTCTTTTCAAAGTTAAACAATATCTGTTTGCTGATCATTCTTGATAAGTATTCAAATATCCGATGCAAAACCAAAACAGCCATAATTATACCCCGGATGTTAAATCATAAAAACTAAGCTAGATAAGTGTTAAAATCGATAAATTGTTCACGTGTACGTAGTATTAGGTTGGTGCAAAAATAATGACGTAATAATGTCGTTTTTTGACGTATTTTTAACGTCAAAAACGACATTATTACGTCATTATTTTTGCACCAACCTAATACTATCAGTTCACATACAAACATAAATTGCACTCAAAAATATTTAAAATTTGTCTTCAAAACTCTGTGTGTATCTGTGTGTATCTCTGTGTGTGTTTGTGTGTGTGTGTATGCAATCATGTAGGTTTGTAGCCCATAAATGTTGCTTTTGAAAATAAAGGGATGCGATCCGGGTCTATCCAAAATATACGCAGCCATTTAAATTTAACGCAAAAAGTAATCTAACTCGGACAATGGTGCTTTATTCCTCTTGGGACTACACTCACCTGTCCAAATATCTTTACACCTTTCTAAATAGTTTCAAAGTCCTTTTTCGGGATCGCCATCAGTTGCTTCACTACATTCTACGGAATCTTAACTACGGCATTTCAACGATAAATTTCTCTTTTTCAAGTTTCAGAGAGCATAATAATTGTTGACAGACCAGACAGTTTTAATGTGACAGTCACACTGTACACGAGTCTCACTGACGAATGAGTTACTTCTCGAGAGAGTTTCTGTCCATGCATTTGCAGTAAGGTTGCTTTTGACTGTTTACCAATTTAAATGAAAGCTGCGCAACTAGTCCTCAGTATCCAAAATGATTGCATACGTTTCGAAAATACTTTGCTCGTAAGCATTAAGTTCATTGTTTTACTGAAAAAAAAGTTGAAGAAGGAATGTAATTGAATAAATTTCAACGAGGTCATTGATGTAATGGAATAAACTATAGTAACTACCTATATCTGTAAGTCAACGGACTACAGAAACTGGCTAGGATCTGTTACTCGGCTCTTAGCTGTTGTTGAACTCTCTGCACGGACGAGACACTGCCGAACAGCAGAGACTCGTTCGGGGAGGTAGACTGACCCGATCATGTTTATGCGGGTTCTACGAGGATTTTTTGTCCGAGCATACTGACTCGGAAGACCCACGTTAAATTCGGCCTTGTGCCACATCTACTCTCGTGGTGGTGGTAGTAGGGGGGGGGGGCTAGTAAATATTGACTAGCTAGGATCTGTTACTCAGCTCTTAGCTGTTGTCGAACTCTCTGCCTAACACTCACTACTGGGTTGACTTACGATGACCTTGTGCATAACTGTTACTTTTATTCTTATTGTACTGTTTTTTTTTTGTTTTTTTTTTACAATAGACCTTTACTTATTTTATCCACCTTGTTTTTCAAGTATATATTCCTATTAGCACAGAATATAACAGTCATCAGTTAAAAAATATTTAGCTCTGTAGATTTGATATTTGACGAGAAATTTAGTATAAAAAAGAAAATGAGATATGAATGTTTTGATAAAAGCAGAGGCGAAGTGAAACACTGACTCCAATTCATTAAACGCAACACCGTTCAAATGAAATTTTATGACAAGGACAAACATTATTAGAAGATTTTTTGGGGGGTGGGTTCCACACGCTTATTATATACTTAAAAACAATTGAATATAAAGAAGGTGGGACTGGAAAATATGTATCAAGATTCTATATAAGAATTCTTGTTAATCAAGATATTTTAAAAGTTCCTTTGAGAAGAAAATCGCATCCCGAAATAAAATATGTAGTTCCACTCAAAAAGTTCAAATACTGGTATTCATTTTTTTCAATTTCCTTTATTGAGCTTTATTTACATATTCAATATCAAGCGTTTTGCCTTCGTCATTGCCATCATACAACTTATTAAATCTCAAATATATTTAATTGACATTTACAAAGTAAATGCTTGCAAACTGAATCACACATTCATTGAATGTACTTTTTATTTTTTTTATTTTATGACGAACACTTACTTGTCTACTTTCACTTTCAGCGTTCATTTAATCTATTGATCCAAGCTGAGCGGGATGAACACTGCTTCCGCTTGCACAGAGATAATTGAAATTTTTTAACAACTCAAATACTATTTTAACAGCTATTACAAAACATAATTTAAGGAACAGGTGGTACCTATCGAACAAGGTACATTTTATAGTTGATTATTTTTCGTCCTTTTGATGCAAGAAAAAAAGAAGGGAAAAAATCTGGATTAATTTTTTCTTTTCACTTTTTTCTCTCTGGCGCCTTTTGACATGAGGGAATGGGGGAAAAGTGTTGATAATTGCAATGATGGGAGGGAGGAAGATGTTTATATGTCACTTAGCAGGAAGGTAGCATCTAAGAAGGTTAGAAAGTTACTGGTGACTTTTAGCATCGCCAAGTTAGATGCACCACTTTCTTACTATCTGTTTGCCAGCCCGGAAGAAAATGAGGTTAAAAGAAAAAAAAATGGAAAGCAAAATAATACAATAAAAAATCTTTTAAGAAAACCATTAAAAAGAGAAACAGTGAGTGCTGATGTTGCAAAGAATACAAACAGCAAATCCATTGTTAAATCAGTTGTTGTTTACCTGTTTATTTTATTTAAACGCTTAATGGATTATCCCAATAATAAACTTGAAAAATATCATTCTTTTCAGAAAATCACGAGTTAACTCGTTTGTAAAATAACTTGATTTTAGATTGAACCAAAAATATTTGAACAATCTACTACATTTTAGTGCAAGAATTATTCTATCCGAAACTTCAACACCATTTTCTCGAGATAAGTGGCAACAGTTAAAATTTTAGTTATTTCTAAGATAAATATGCAGTTGTTATGGCTGTTAAGCGGAAAAATATTTTACACGTGGTAGCGACGAATTTAGCTGAATAAACATATGAAAGAAACATGAAGCAGAAAGCCAGAGTTCCACGCGTTTGAATAACGCTGGTGTCAAATTACACGCTGATATATTATCAGCCTCTTATGAGCGTAGGACAATTTCAAAGGACTCTGTTCAACTCCAAAGTAACTTAAAATATATCTTTTCATTCATGTTCAATACAACCGTATAACTTACGGGAAAAACGAACTCTCCCAATTTGTTTTAAACATTTTGCATTATTACTTTGTGTCCGATGAATTAATCTGAACATTTTCTCTTTTTGACAATTCATCGAAACTACGAACTTTACATATTTAATTCCTTTCCCTGAAATAAGCGACTGACAACTTAAAATGTGTAAATTTGTAAAATTCCTTATCTTGTTTCGTTAAACATAAATGTCATTATCCCTCAATACTTCACTTTTTCCATGTATATTGATGGTTTGATTAAATTTACATTGTATTTATACATCCCCTCGGTGGGGTCAGAAGCGTATGGTCAAACCAGACTAAAAGCATCAGATCCCATTTTAGTCGAATCATTACTTAGCTAGGTGAGCTTTTATTTTGTCCAACTAAAGTTAGATGCCTCTGGCCACGATCATTAAGATCCTGTGGTCGACTACTGCGTTACCTACGGTTGGAGTTTGTACTTTCTATCAAGCACTCCTGGTACACACTTGATACTGCAGATCGAGGGATGTGAAATATTCTAACAATTTCAGAAATGGAATGCTCCATCTTTCTGGCACCCCTATTCGAACTCCGATAATTCACGCTACCTTAGTATGAGCAGTCTAGCCTGTGTTCACACTGTCTAACCAGAGTTCAATACATAATTGATGCGGGCATGGGTATTACTCATGGCGTCAATGTATAGAAGGGTCGTCTACAATCAAGTCATGGAATAGCATATTGGTATTCCACGGCTTTTAACATGTCGCTTTGAAAGAAATATCCATCCAAACAAAACGTGAAAGGATTATAAAGGATTTTGGCTTGATTGAGGAGAGTAATTGTGATCATCTGAAAAAAGACGGTAACTCATGGAAATGAAATTAAACATAATCTATCCTAGACACATTCAATACTTAACAGTTTAACACATTTTCTCATCACTTTTATATTTCATTTCTCAAATATTTTCATAATCAAGTCATTTTTCATATCTCCACGTTTAAAGATTCCAAGCTAACATTTTACCACGCTGATTGATTTTTGTCTACTGAATCGCACAATTAAAAGACTTATTGTTGTGGCCTTGTTAGGACCAGAAATAAAGACACAAAGAGAGGAATTAAGTTAAACAAATATATTAACAGAAACAGTAATACAAACATATACAAACGATAGTGTTACAACAAGAATGTTCGGTTCGACTGTCAGAGCTGACTGCTGGAAACTTCCCGATATTTATTCGTATAATGATACAAAATGTGGCACAAGCTCAAAATGGGGATGGGGAAAAGGACGGTATTCATCGGTCTTAACTTTAAACTTAGCTATCCACAAACACTGATCCAAATATACAAACAACATTCCTAACACCAAAACAACACACTCTTACTTACCTTTCTTACTACATCCAACATAATACCTCATTGTCTCTATGAAAATCCTAAATATACCCCATATGTACAATTCATTGTCTTTGTGTGAGAGTGGGGGGAAATAAAACAACAATTTAAAAACTAGCCCCAATGAATATTTACAATATGAATATAAATTATTTACATGAAACTAAGCAAAATAATGCTAGTAATAAAACAATCCTTAAAAGTAGAAGAAACATCAGTCAACTGGACGAAATCAATCCGGGACTATAATAATGTAAAAAACATTCATTCATCCCAAGCACTCACACAGATATGTACTCATTCAGACAACAACAAATACGGAAAACACACACGCGAAACGAAAGGCGCCCCGCATCCACCAGAGAACTGACATCACTGACCACCTAATGAGGGAAAGGATGGGGAATTAAACTAAAGAAAAATAGGGACAGGTATAAAAGGAGCCAATAAGCATGCACACCCTAGCTAAGTTAACTGGAAAAAGGAAAGTAAAGATTAAAAAACAAACCTAAACTAGCCTAATTTCGGGATGGGTTGTCCAAGTTCAACCCAGGAAAAACTGCCACATTAGGTCAGCCACTTTCATACGACACAAACGCTCAAGATTCATCCACCTTTTGCCAAATTCTGATGAAGTGAGCCGCCGCTTTTCCGTCCTAATCTTGACTTTAAGCTGATACTTAAAGAACAAGATCAGTTGGGAAGAAGTGTATTTCTCGCCATCATAGAATTCCTTCTGACGCGTCGTTTAAATCACGACTCTCATAACACCTAGTAAGCAAAAGGACGCATATTGTCCAGCCTTCGTCATCTGCGGCACCACATGGCTACAAACAGAACTGGCTTCAAGGACAAAAAACTTTCCCCGCAGCATGCGAACCATGAGGCCTTTAACAAACCTGCACAACGGCACTACCTACCGTGCAATGAAAGAAGGCGTGACTTCTCGACTTCCCCCGTACAGCGACGACAGTGTGGATATTTCTCCAAGCCTGCTGAACAAAGTCTCTTGCCGACCCAGAGGGCTTCACGAATCACCAGCCAGGTGAGTGATGCCTCATCGTTATTGAGGCATTTCAACCTAGGCGCCCAAGGCCATATCGAGCGATCCTCCTGCTTCGTAAGACCGAGCTCGCCAATCAGATCATCTTGCCCCCCCCCCCTAAATAACACTTGATACAATGCCTTACGAGACAACGCCTGGGCGTTGGAGAGGCCATCCGAAGCCCGTAAGAGGAGCTTCAGAGCACGACGACATTCGCGATAGAAGGAGCACTCGGCTCGGGGTGTGCGGCGGGCCTCTTCCTCGCACGAGTGCACACTTCTCAGGGACGGGAAATGTTTGCGGACGTCTTCTTTCCAAAAGGCACCCTCCTCATCCGATCCGCGATACATTCGGTATAGAAAGGTGATGCGAAGCATATGTTGACGAATATCAATGCTAGGCATACCCAGGCCACCCTAAGAGGGATGAAGGCAACAGATCTCGCGAGATGCCATAGGGGCCTTGTCTCTCCACAAGAAAGAGAACAAGGTCCGTACTAATAAAATTAGTCTGGCATACGGGAGTGGAAGTACAGAGAGTCGGTACAGGAGTATCGGATATATGTGTGAAACACATACTTCCGCCCTTCACTTCAGGGAAAGTCTCCTCCGAGACCACAGATTAACCGCGATCTCGGCCTTCCCTTGCACCTCCGACCAATTCATTTCCAACTGGAGATCAGGACCGAACCAGACGCCGAGTATCTTGATCGGCCCATCCGTCCAGAGGAAAGGTCCGGGAAGAGAAACTCCCTTCCACGCACACAACCGCAAGCCCACAGACTTATCGCGGTTGATCTTGGCCCCTGTCACCATCTCATACCCACTGATCTCTTTGCTGACTTCGTCAATCTCGGCTCTGCTCGACACAAGAACCGAAACGTCGTCAGCATAGGCAGAATACCTGGCTGAGGTGGTAGCCCCAGGCAGGGAAATTCCGCGCAGGTCCGGATTCGCCTTTAACTTGCGATGGAAAGGTTCCAACGCAAGAACGTAAAACAAAGGCGAGAGCGGACAACCTTGACGAATGGAGCGAGACAATACGAAAGGCTTCGATCTTACCCCATTCACTTCCACCAGCGCACCGGGGGTCGCATACAAAAGTCGAATGCAGGAGAGAAAGTCGGCTCCGAAAGCGGCCGCCGAAAGGGCAGCCTCCAGAAACCGATGGTCAACCCTATCGAAGGCCTTGGATTGATCTAAATTGATCAGCGCGGCTTCACTGTCGACTTGTTCTAAGATCAAGCGTACCATATGAAGGTTATCCTGAATAGTCCTGCCCTTCACAGCACAAGTCTGTTAGGGGCCAATCAGACGAGACAGGACAAACTGCAAACGGTTGGCTAAGATCTTCGCCAAAATCTTAAACTCAGTGTTTAACATGGTTAAAGGGCGAAAGTTCCCTAACCCATCCCCACCGTTCTTGTCCTTACCCAGCAACTTGATCACACCCTTGGTGAAGCGTTGAGGTATAGATCCCTGCTTCATCCAGTGGTTGAAAATCAGTTCCAGCAAAGGAACAAAAACGGGCGACTGCCACAAGTACACTTCGTAGGGAAGACCATCTAGTCCCGGAGACTTATCCAGGCCAACCTGCTTCAGCGCTTCCCAGATTTCCTACTCTGTAATGGGACCCTCGCACCTAGCCGCTTCAGCTGCCTCAAGGCAGGGAAAGTCAGCCAAATAGGCGTCGAACAGAGCAGGGCTCAGACCGGGCTCGCTGGTGAAAAGATCCTGAAAGTAATCTCGAAAGGCCTCGCATATATCCGCGTTTGTAGTCACGGTCCGCTTATCCGGCAATGTGACGCACGCTATATGTCGCCTAGACGCGTTCCGATTCTCCTCTGCACGCAGTTCAGCGGCCATGTTCGTCGCCTCAGAAGACATTCTTTTTAGCCTAGCCCTAACTGCCAGAGCTTGATCCTTCTTGATAAGCAAGGAGGACAACTCTGCCTTAGCTAAGGCTATTTCCCCACTAACACGGGATTTCACGGCCCGATCAACTTTATCTTCTAAAGCCGTTTGCGCCGCTAATCTATCTAGATTGAGTCGACGACTAAAATCGTCAGCAAACGTTCTAATTTTGCATTTTAAATTATCTCAACTAGGCGTTTCCCACAACCGCCCACGTCAGTTCCCTCTGAATCATTAGTAGCAGCTGGTCCCGGAAACCCTGCTCACCAAATAATGAACAGTTGAATTTCCAGTAACCAGCCAATCTAACCTTAGGCTTATCTAAGTTTACACGGACCCGGACAAGCCTATGATCCGTATAAACTATATAGTGGAAACTTGGACACCCTAAGAGCCCTACATCGACTCTCTTAACTAAGACTCGGTTCAGGTAGCTTGCAAGCGTGCCAGGAGCAGAGTTGCCACTATTTGTCCAAGTCCATGCTACCTCCCGAGGGTGCTCATTCCGGAACTTATCGACAAGATCAAACCCGCCGATAAAGTCCCGAAATGCCTTCACATCAGGATTGTTAGTACCCGGATTTTGCCCTATACGATCTATATCGGGGTCAAGGACGGCATTCCAATCCCCCACTAAAACTACCCGACGAGAAGTCATCAAAAACGCCTCGATCTGCCGAAACAAAGCAGGCCGCTCAGCATGGTTATTGGGCGCATAAACCCCAATGAGACGTAAAGCCTTATCCTTTATGGTAGCATCCAGCACACAAAGCCTGCCCACCGGATCTGCGAAGACAAGGGTACATGCAACCTTCAAAGACCTGCTCACTAGCCAAGAGACACCCCTCGAACGACCATCAAAACATGCTGAATAAAGGGCGAACCCCCTAGACAGTATATCCTCACGGTCATGAGAAGAAAACCGCGTCTCTTGCACACAGCAAACATTCACCCCGAGGCGCTGAATTTCACGAGAGAGCCTCGCCCTGCGAGACTCGGACCTCAGGCCCCGCACATTTAAACCAGAGCGCCATCGAGAAGTCCGATTAGGGTTGTTTACCTGAATTAAACATGGCCGGGGTAAAGACACCGACAGCCTCTCCCATAGACCCATGGCCCATTTCAGTTTTGATGGTACCGTCTTGGGAGATTCCGCCGATATCCCAGGGGAAAGTCAATTTTAGTGCTCTATACAGGGATGGGTGAACTAAAACAAGGACCCTCCCTGCACAAAGTTTTGACAGCTGCTTTAAGTTTTCATTCTGCACTATGGCGATAGGCAAGGCCATCTTGAAAGACATAATGGCCTTCTCTAACATTGTCCAAATTGGTTTGGAGCCAGGTCCTGTCCGTATAACCGTTAGGACCCTTTGGGCGTGCGGGAAATTCTGGGGTACTTCAACATCCAAATCGGCATATTGCCTAATGGATAAAAGATATTTTAGGTCTTTAACCCTATTTCCATAGTCCCGGGCTCTCACTGCCTGAGCTGCGTTAATTTTGCAGATATCTTCCCCTGTGTTGAAAATGTGTTGTTTTTTTTTTCATTATGTGCTTCAGTGGGGCTTCTCTCCCGTTTAGAAGAGGGGGGAGGCATTTCAGCTTTTTTGACAGGGGAAGGACTGGGAGTATGCAAAGGGGTGCGGGATGAAATTTGTTTAACAGGGGAAGGGCTGGGAGTATGAAGGGGAGTATAAAAGGACCTATGTTTGTAAGGGCTGGGGTCTCGAGATTTGGGCGGGGTTGTCGGAGGGGAAGGTTTTTTCTTGGGAGAAGGTGCGGACCGGGCCGAAGACATGGACGGAATGGGATTAGAAGGTTTTTCGCTGTCCAATTTTTTCTTTAATTCCATTATTTTTTCCGTTTTCTCATAAGCTGGATCGTATTTTTTTTTTGCTGTTCCTTGAAGTTTAGCTGTGCGGCCGGGGCACCGCCCTTAACGTTGCGAGAGGGAGTGGGACTGTGCGTGTCTTTAGCCCTCGAGGCTTCAGGGGACTGAGGACCCGCTGTCCGGTGCTTCCCTCTGGCCCTACCAGCTACCAACCATTCCCTCTCCCCCTTCTCCACAACTACACTAGCAGCGGGCGAAGGCTCTTTGGGGAATGTGGTCTTTGATGATATCCCAACCGGGGGATTAACCGACCCGGTCCCCGGAAGCTGGTACGCCCATTACAGGTGAGGCGGAAGGTACAGACGCAGTCAGAGGGGAATCTTGGTCAACTGGAGCTTGACTACCAGAGGCCTTCTTCTCTGTGCAGGAGGAGGAGAGATGACCAGTCACTCCACACCTCCAGCA
Organism: Acanthosepion lycidas; assembly: GCA_963932145.1. Classification (NCBI taxonomy): domain Eukaryota; kingdom Metazoa; phylum Mollusca; class Cephalopoda; order Sepiida; family Sepiidae; genus Acanthosepion; species Acanthosepion lycidas. Next base: position 44,660,576 of record OZ010605.1, read on the forward strand.
TACCGGTCTTCGGCCCGTTACTATGACCGGTAACTTTAAGCTTCCAACATCCAGACAGTTGGGGATGGAGCGGAAGGCTTCCTCGTCCAACATGATATCAAAGCTCCACCCCCCAGTCAGGCTATCACAGGAGGCGCCCAGAATTTCGCCGTAAAGAGGAAAAGAAAGCAGCGAGATGTTCCCAGAGACCCTGAGGATGGACCTCATATACTGTTAAGGGTTCTTCTGCGGCCTTCAAACTCCGTACGTAGGATGAGATGTTTAGTTATGAGCCCACGGCTCGCCGCGGCTACCCAGTCTTCTGGTGTGGGTAACAGTACGTCCCACATGAAAAATGTTGCACCCTTAACTATTCTGAGGGGCTTAAACCCCAAGGACTCTAATGTTTTCAACACTGTGTTTTTCGTCGAGCGACAAATTTTGCGCGTACGCTTGTCGACGACGAAAACTGACACAATTCGTTTTTCAATCTTCTTCAATTCTTGGGAGTCTTCTAAGAGTCCACCTTCTACGACAAGGTGAGAGTAACTCTTAACACGCTCCAAGAACTCCGCAAGATTGATAATACATTTCGGTGGGGACGACCAACAAGAGGGCGATTCCCCGGCCTCAGTTTACTCTTGAGGGCCATTTTTGGCTTCCCTGTGAATTTGGGTTTTATTACCATTATTGGCTTCCGTAGTGCTTTCATTTATCTTTTTGCCATTCTTGGCCTCCATACTTGTATTTTCATTTTTCCCAGCGATATCATCCTCGCTAGGGGAAATTAAATCAAGGGTTGGGTATTCTTCTAAATTCTCTTTATCTGGGGGGGTCTTTTTTGGAGTGGGGGTGTTGAATAAATGTTTCCTTATGGATTTCCTGTAGTCCGACAAATTCGGTTTCTTTTTAATTGCTAAAAAAGAAGCCGCTTTTTTTTCCTTCTTTTCCATTTTTTCAGACGGGGAGGGGTGAAAAAAAGGGGAGTGGAAAATAGTTAAACAAGATTATAGGAAAAAAATAAATAAATGAAATCAAAAATTATAAACAAACTCACCCGAAATCCAGACAACAATGAAAAAAAATAAAATGAATATGCAAACACAAAAATAATTACATGACGAAAAGAACAAAAAACACGGTTCACTTATACGTAAAACAAATTTTTAAAAAATACAATAAAAATTAGAAAAAATAATAAAGAACAAATATCGCCTAAAGGCGAAACAATAAAAGAAAACACGTAAAAAAAAGAAAAAACGTTAGACAATGAAAACGGAAAACAAAGAATATACAAAACTTCAACAAAAGCCGAAGCTAGTTGAAAAAAAAAAAAAAATCAAAATGGCCGACGTCAATAAACAAAAAAATGCGAAAACGAGGACAATAGCCGAAGCTAGTTATAAACAATCAAAATGGCCGACGTCAATAAACAGAAAAAATACGCAACGATGACAAATAGCCGAAGCTAATTACAAAAAATCAAAATGGCTGACCCTCAGAAACGCGAGTTGAACCAAACGAAAACAAACAAATAAATTGGACAATACAAACGATTACAAACAATAAACACGTAAAAATTAAAGGATGGAAAGAAACAATTAAATAAATAAATTAATAAAAAATAAAGCGAAACACAGAATAAAGAAAACGAAGATAGATTTAAAAAAAAGAAATTAAAGAAAATTAAAATTAAAAAAGAAGCAAATTAAAGGCGGTAGAAATAAGAAAAGAAAAAACTGCAAAAATTAAAGGTGTAAAAATGAAAATCAAAAAGGTAAGAAAAAAGAGCAAAAAATTAAAAGGGTAAAAAGGAAAAACAAATAGGAAAACTGGAATAAAACGAAAAAGCGCAAAAATTAAAGGTGGAGGGGTGTAAAAATAAAATGGAGGGAAGAAAGAAAAAACAAAAAAAAAACTTTTGCAAAAACAGTCAAAAATGAACGTAAGAAAAACGGTAAAATAAATCAAAAACTCTGATAATTTGAGTAAATCTGTTTTTATTATGATTAGTTTGTTCATTGCAATCCACAGGCGATTTAATGACTAGCTGTGGGGAATGGATTTCCACTTAAATCATTTTACTCTCACACAAATGGTGTCCGTATACTCTGATAATTTGAGTAAATCTGTTTTTATTATTAGTTTGTTCATTGCAATCCACATGCGATTTACTGTTCACCTGCGGGTAACGGATTTCATCATTTTGTTGTAACCGAGATGTCTGAATACTCTAATAATTAAAGTAAATATATCTTATTCTTATAATTAATTTGTCCATGGCAATTCACTAGTTGTACTGTGGAGAAAGGATTACCATTATAATCATGTTATTCACTCAATTGCTGTACAATTGCTCTGATATTCTCAGTAAATGTGATTTAATGTTCACCTACGGGGAACGGATTATTATGTTATAGCCCAGTTGATGTACGAATACGCAGATATTTTGAGTAAATCTCTGATTTTATTATGATTCATTTGTTTACAACAAAATAGTCAATATACTAATTTGGACAGTATGATCCATCAAATTTCAAATGTATTTTACTGATGAAAGAAAACGTCTTTTTGCACTCAATTCTATAGTGCAGCGTTAAATTCATACCCTTTTCATAATGTTTGCACACACTATATCTACATTTGTGGTAGTTATTATTATTATTATTATTATTATTATTATTATTATTATTATTATTATTATTATTTGTGCATGTTATGTTTCTTGCTTTGTATCCTGTAGTGCCGGGTCCAAGTTATTGTCCTTACAATTATTGTCTATAGGAGAATTATCATTTAATTGATAGCAGTTTTCTTAATGTGTCATTTTCTTAACAGGGTGATCTTCTGGCCAACTTGTCTCTTGATGTTACCTGGGACACACTTAGAAAAAACTGTACAATCATTTTCTCATGAGGCCCAGATCTGCGATTACTTTTGTCTCAGTCTTCATTCCCCACATCCTGTTAATCTCGATCTCCAGTTCCTTTTATTTGGACAATTTCTCGATAATTTTCATGGTACTGCTATGTCAATAAGCACGTTCTTCCTGTTCTTGTCTTTTATGATAATATCACATCTGTTGGCATTTTATTTCCCCGTCAGTTTGAATTGACATGTCCCAGAGGATAGTTACATCGTTATTTTGGGTAACTGTATCTTATTGGTGTACATACCATCTCTCAGTGGTTTCGATTTTGTGCTTCTTGCATATCTTCCATTGTGCATATGTCGCTACCTTTTTATGCCTGTGGGTACATTCATTTTTTGCGAGTTCTGGACATCCTGAGATAATATGGTTGACAGTTTCATCATATTTTCTGTAGATCCAGCATTTCGGGTTAGTTCCATCCTCGATTATGCGACAGCGATAGGATCTGGTTGCGAGGCTTTCATTCTGAGCTGCAATAATCAGGCCTCCTGTCTCAGCTTTCAACCCGGTATTCCTCAGTTACTGATGTTTTTCCGTTGATCCACATTAAACACATTCTCCTATTTTTTCGGATCTTTTTCTTCATAATTCAATGTTGTATTCCGTCTCCTTCATTAATTCCTAAGTATTTCTATGTACCATCTTGGTCTATTTTTTTAATCTTGTTGTTGCTATCAAGGTCTAAATCTGTAATTTTCGTTAATTTACCGCCTTTGAAGGTGGCTTTGGAACATTTGTCGATTTCGAACTCCATCCTAATCTTTTCGCTGAGGGTTTTGACAATGATGAGTAGGTTTTTCTCCTGGTCCTTAACAAGTGTTTTAAGATCATCACTATAGAATAGGGGATTCAGTTTGCCATTCTGTGACTTGTATTCATAGCTACTGTTGTTCAGTAGGAAGCTGAGTGGCGCTAATACAAGGCAAAAGATTAGTGCTGACAATGAATCTCCTTGGAAAATCCCGCTTTTGATGTTGATTGGTCTTGATGTTAATAACCCGTTTGTATGGTTTAAGTTTAGTGTAGTCTTCCAGTTTTTCATACTCTCCGTTATGAATTGACCGTTGTGGGACATACTTTGTATATTTTAGGCTCTTCTCCATCCATGAGAGTGGTAACTACTCTCTAGTCGATCTATGCTCTCGATAACTTTTTTCTTCTTCTTCTTCTTCTTCTTCTTCTTATTATTATTATTATTATTATTATTATTATTATTATTATTATCTATATTACTTCGCTTCGTAATGAATAATTACTGTATGATAATCATGGCTTTACGGTCGTGGACAAGTGAGAAGCTATCTGCAGCATGACTGAATGTTACTGGTTTATTGAGAAAGTTGTGAGCTTTGGGAAGGTAACAAATACTGGAAAGAAAAAAAAAGGAAAAGACAGAGATTAAAACCTTGTACGTGCAGCACATCAGAGAGATCAGGAACAATGAAGCTTGAAATGATTCATATTTATCATTACCATCATTTTTATGCATGAACCTGAAGATAGGCATAACATTGGTTAAAGAAAGAAAGAAAGAAAGAAAGAAAGAAAGAAAGAAAGAAAGAAAGAAAGAAAAATGTAATTTAGGAAGGAAGGAAGGAACACCTAAGTAGGAAATAAATAATAAAGGCTTATACATAGAAAACTAGATGCGTCCTTCAAAAGCAAATCATTAGTAGATTCATAGCCGTTTGTTGAGGGGGGGCAATATTTGGCAGAAACTTTTTCTTTTTGGTTGTTTCATTTCCTTTTCGTTCCTCATTTCTCTCTCTCCCTCTCTCTCTCCCTCTCCCCCCTCTCTCTCTCCCCCCCTCTCTCTCTCTCTACCTCTCATTATAACTTCTGGCATTTTACTTTCATGACAATGGAAATTTTCCTTTTTCTTTGAATTTAAAAAGAAAAACAAGTGAAATAGGAAAAAGTGAAACGAATAAAAGAGGAGGAGGCATTAGAGAGAAAAAGGTACGACCAGGAAAATGTGCCATATCGACCCTTTTTTTTATGGGGAAATGTTTATTTTTGATTACTTGTTAGTCATTTCTATGCTGGGGGAAAGAAAAGCTGGCAGCATAAATAGCTGAAAGGATTTGGGATTAGGAAAAGAAGGAAAAGCAAATAGGAAGCAATGAAAAATAAAGGAAAACAAATAAAAGATGATAAAATTGAGAAGGCGGCATTTAATAGAGAAGAAAAAAGAAAAAATTAAAATATAGGAAGAAGTGACAAATAGTAAATAAAAATGTTATAAATAGCATAAAATATCACGAAAGAAAGAGATAAGGTTAGAGGGGGGAAAAGAAAGAAAGTGAATGAATGTCTAAAAAGAAAACTGAAGCTGAAAAGAAAGAAAGTGAATGAAGGAATACTGAACAAAAAAGCACGAGAGAGAATGAAAGTATAGAAATAAAAATGGAATGAAAGAGATAAATATATGAATATGAAGTGAAAGAATATCGGCCAAACTGAGAATGAGAATGGTGTGAGGGGATGGGAGAGGTAAATGATGACATAGATGAAAGGGTTAAACAAATAAGTAAAAATTTGAAAATAAAAAACATGAAAGGTAGAGGAAGAACAAACAAAGTAGAAAAATAGAAAACAGGAAAAAGAAATGAGAGACAGCAATAGGGAATAAAAGAATTATAAAGATTGAAGAAAAGAAAGTTCTAAAAGTTCTAAAATAATAATTGTTTAAATATTGAAAATCCATTTTCAATAAAATAGATAAAAACCAAAGGAAATCCGTTAACATGATTGAAAAAAGAAAGAAATGAAAGCAAAAAGTCAATTTAATTAATAAAAAATAGTTTTCCATTAAGTTTCGCCTCCTGGAAATTGTGCTGAAGAGAAGGCGGTGCCTTTTTTACTGCCGGAATGATTTTATGGAATGTTGAGGTGGGTATATGAAGATGTTAAGAAAGTAAGGAGGGGGTTATGCCCTGTGTTATTAACCTAAATAGAACTCTTGAAAAAGGTATGTGGGAAACATGAAAACTATGTTCCGATCTGATGATGAAGTCAGTAGCAACGTTAATTCAATGAGCCTCTGAACATCTGCGCTGATAACACAGTGTCGGTTAAAATAGAGAACCCCAATATGGTTAAATGAAAGCGTATGTACAAGGAATTTTAGATTCTATTCATTTTGGTCCGAAGCTGACACTTATTAAGACGACTTTACTTTGGCAAATGAAAACTCTGGTGACCAGTGAAATAATTAAAAAATTAAAAAAAAAAAAAAAAAAAAAATTGAATATTCACACAGCGTCTTAAATATTTTCAAATTCCTTTGGAAAATAAACTTTCAATTCGAAATTGTGCGTAAAATTAGAAACAGCTTGTGCTATCATTTGATGTGTGAAATCGTTTGAATTTCCTAAGATCCACCATAAAGATAAAAAAATATGCTGGCGTTTTCCAAGAGACAATATTTCCATGTCGATCAAATCTAAATAATTCAAAAGGCTTAAATATCACTTATTATTTTCGAAACATTATCCTTTTTATTCTCTCCTTTCAATTCGATGATGTCCAAAAACACCTGGAATTGAGTCTTCGTTTCGTATCAATTCTTGAGTAGAATGTCAGTTTGAAATTATTTTAAAGATAAAATTATGGCACGCAATCTAATACAAGGTCTAATAAAGTTCAAGATGCAAAACAATCATTTCCTGAATCTAGTATTTAAGCTGTCATTATTTACACTGTAGAACATGCTATTCATCATAAGTATTATTATTTCATAATTATTGCTATACTATCATTTCATCTTTTCATGTCATATATATATATATATATAATATTTACAAAATAAATAAATGTTGCAATAAGTATAACTTAGGTTGTTTTTTAATAGCAGTGCTAAATATCGAAGACAGAGTCGCACTAAGGTCAAATGTTAGACGCACACTTAAAATTGCTTGCCAGTTTTAGCACGTTCTCTGGGGCAACTGTCAGTTTCACGATAACTCTACCGTCAGGCACCCAAATTAGAAAAAACTATGCACTTATTAATTGAATTGTAGTCGCCAACTACTATCACCGGACGACTCACGTTACACCTATTCGACCACAGCTCCATTAAAACTCATTTAAACACACACACAAAGCTACCGGACTCTATCCGTACATACTAGTAGAAAATACAAGCACAATAGCCTCAGCCACATGTAGAAAAGATTTAAAATAATGTAAATCCTAAGAATAAAAAAGAACATTCCAACACGCAATAACATTAACTACGAACACGGCCAGAGTGTGTTTGGAAAATAAAACATTCCTATAACTCTAGATACGTACACACAACCCACACATTCAGTTAAAAAGTAAAAATCAAATAATTCCATGATAATGTCTAAAAGTATAACCGAAAGCGCCTCGGAAATGGAAAACATTCGGACAGTTTCTACACAGTTTGTGTCCAGAATAAAAACACTTGTCCGAACACAAGAATTAAATAAAAATCTTAATCGCAGTACCTTATCAGTTGTCTTTAATGAAACTTGTTAAAAAGAGGGATATATATATATATATATATATATATATATATATATATATATATATATATATATATATATATATATATATATATATATATATATATATATATATATACTTGTAAACTTGTAAAAAAGATGGATATATATAAATATTTTTTTTATTAATCTGACAATTTTTATTTATTAATCTGACAATATATATATATATATATATATATATATATATATATATATATATATAGATAGATAGATAGATAGATAGATAGATAGATAGATGGATGGATAATTACCACTGCAGACGTTATTTTAGTGGATATTCATATTTGAGTAGATGATCCGTTTATTTATTAAACGTTATATTTATTATTTTCATCTACCAGCTTGAATATTCGAGAAAACATGGGCCCTCCTTAATGATTGGAACATGTGACCCCTTGGCAGAAGAGACTGAGGATATAAGCCTGTCGGATCTAAAGACAGTTTCTCTTCTCAAGGGGATTCTATCATGGTATTATCTCTATCTTCTATTCTAAATGCGGGCAAGCAACTATTATAACTACTTTAATAACACCTGGTGAGGATGATATCACAAAAATTGAGGTGTATTGGGAAAACATGGTCTTAAAGTATAACCGAAAATGAATTGTCATGGTTTACAATTACTTCAGCTTCCTACATAATTTGAATTTCTCATCTGCAACGTCAATTTCGTCAGAAGATTGTCCATAAGCTTACTTGGTTACACCTAAGATTCTAAATTACATTGTTTTTGAATATTCTCAATTTCATGGCGTGTACAATACTAAATTCATGCAGGATGCAAAGTGAAGTACAGATTATAGGTATGACATATTGAAACCACGCATTTTGCAAAAAATCTTGAACTGATGACATATAGGTCCCTAAATGTATTGATGTGACGAAACTGCAGGACTCAACGTTAGATGAAAATATTCAGAAAACTATTAAGAATGTGGAATTTAATGGATAATTTTAAAACCAATTTTACAATATTGAAGTTAAAATCTTTACTCTCATTCTGACAATACAATGTACAATCTTGCTGCTGATATCGGATATCTGGTTGGATACCCAAGGATTGAATTGGCGCAATTCTAATTTCGTTGTGGAAAGATAAAGGGTCAAAATTAGTGCAAAGAAACTATAGAAGTATAAGCTTCCTTGAAGATCTTTGAAAAACCCTTACTAAATCGACTTACAAAGCGAATTTGTTCCTCACTCATCCCAAAGAGTCAATGTGTCAACAGTCAAGAGAGTCAACAGGTTGAAATAGAATGGAAATGTTTTTTTCCCGTTCAGATCCAGGAGAAATGTATTAAACATCAATAGACCTTTACCGGTTTTTTTTTTCAATTTAACCAAAGTATTCGTTACCGTGCACATGACCACTTCGTGAACCATCCCTGCTAAATTTATATGTCAACCTGAATTCCTAATTATTCAAAACAGCTACATCATGGCACGAAAGATCATTTTAACTTCAATGGTTCACTCTCAAAACCAAAAGTCATCAATAAACGCCATTAAATAAATCGTGGAAGAAATCGATGAGTCTGAAAAATGATTGTTTCTTATTTATGATGCATTTGAAAAGGAAAGAATAGAAATCGTTAGGAGGGAGGATTGTTTTGTCTCGGCTACCAAAATAATAAAAAATAATGTTTATGATAACGAACACAGTGATTTTTTCAAAAGATCAGAAAATCACATAATGAGAAACCAAAAACTGGAAAGAAAACATTTCGAGAAAAAAAAAACGAACAAATGCAAAAGAAATTATACGGAGAGGATATTTAAACTGAAATGATATAAATGGTGAATGAATTATTCCCTAAGAGCAAAGCTGTATTAAATTTAAGATAGACATGATGCAACAGAATTATAAATGCCAGCAAATTTATATCTTTGGATGACAGTCATATAAACAGCGAAATTAGTAAATTAACTGAAAATATCCATGAAGCACTTCTATAGAATAAAGATTGATTTTGAAATTCTAGCATATCATGCGACTCAAGCAAGAATATCTGATCGGAACCAAGAAGAAAATTTATCAAAAATACTTGGGTTTATTGTAAAGTTCTCAAAACAAAATCTAAAATCCGACAACAAAGAAAAATTGAAAGAATTTGAAAATCTAACCGAATAGAACCACTTTCATTGCTTCCATCGCTTCCATCATTATCTTCATCATCATCATTAACAGGACTTTATTGTTATTGTTATTATTATTATTATTATTATTATTATTATTATTATTATTATCACAATCCATATTATTATCTACATATATCTTTCGTTCATCTGACAAAAAATACAGGTCGATCTCAAAATAGGAATGAACAAGTACCTCGAACGACACAAAGCCTATTGTCATCCGTCTTATATTCACATAATATATAAATCTATAGATTGATAAATATTAATAAATGAACTTTGATAATAATTACCATTAATATTTAGTATATTATTCAGTATAAATATTTACGAGAAGTGCGGAAAAGTTTTCGATCCTTCCATGAAAAATCTGATAATTGGTCATTTGGTAAATGTGTCGAGCGAAGAACTACGCCTCCGTATATTAATAACAAAAACTAAAAGAAATGAACAGTTTCAATGGATCAAAAGTAAAGAAATGACTCATCAATGTCAGGGCCTCAAAAGATAAAGCAATTTATTTGCTTGTGTCAGTTTCAAAATCCGTATGAACATTAAGATCTTTATTTTTATTTTTTCTTATTATATATTTTGTTTTTCTTTTCCTGTTACTTTCTCAATTGCCAATGGTCACTGCCTCCAAGTTCAGGCAAGAACTTCCATAGCTAAGAGAGATTTTGTTATTTGAAACTGGTACATGGAGATACTTCTCTTTCCCTTGGAAGTAGCTACTGAGATCTGAATTACTCTACTTGAGTAACGTCCTCAGGATAAAAAAAAATAATCCTAATCTTGAAATCTTATGATACCGTGTTGTTTTTAAAAGCAAATGTATTTTCTTTGTCGATAGAACGTACGTATTAGATTTCAACAGTTACTTGCCGTCGGTTGGCCATTCTATTTTACTGCAGGAAAAAGTACAGAAAATGTAATGTGCTGTTTTTTCCTCATATTTTTAAAAATAAAGTATAATATATCACAGAAAAGAAGTCAGATGAAAATAAAAAAAATGTAAAGAAGGATTATATATATATATATATATATATATATATATATATATATATATATATATATATATTGAGTGAATTTTTTATTCCGCCATTATTTCTTATTACTATCAACGGTATTTTAATGTGCACATATTTCGATCTAGGCCCCGGTTATTATTAATTTAACTGTTTATGAAACTAAAAAAAGCATGGATGGCAAATCAAACATGCGTACCCACTAAAAAAACATTCATCGTAATAAATATGAAATATTATATTTGGATTATAACTAATACTACTTCTAATAATAAGAATAGAATATGTATCATGCTGTCTCATAAAATGTATCAAAATAAGCAGGACATTGTAGCTACAATCATATATGGAAAATGACTGAATCAAACATTTGCACAAATGGCATCAACAGAATCTGTTATGGAAACTAAAAATCAAATCATATTTTACATCCATCCAAGATTGAAAATTGGATCTGATATTCTTGAATAAAGCAAGAGCCTACCACCACTCGTAGACTTGATAACGGACCATAATGAATAGTATAAGGTTGGATACAACATATATCTGAGAAACTTTGGGCACATCGAGGCGGTGTAATGGTTAACAAGCTTGTCGCGCTAGAACAATTACGACTGAGTAGTGAGTTCGATCCTCTCTGGGTGCTCCATACTTACGGCCTTGTACCACATCTAAGCAACGCTTGGAAAATCACTATCTGAGAATCCTGGTTATAACATCTGTAATATTGATCTTGTAGTTTATTACTGATATCAGTGATGGAGAATAATGATTTTATAGCACAGATTATTAATATAAATGAGTAACAAGGACAAAGAAAGGGTAATATAAAAAAATATCTCCTAATATTGACTGATAAGTCATTTATACAAACTTTTGGGATAAATCAGAGAACAAACATAACATTTCTCAAAGCTTAGTCTGTCTCAGGACATAAATATTTTATTGAATATGACTGTGCTATTTGGGACTGAAAATTTTTTGTTAAAAGAAAACTTTTATAAAAGATTAGCTTCATGTAGAAACATAAAGCTAATCTTTTATAAAAGTTTTCCAAGATAACTTGGACGAATATCTCACAATAGATGCCCAAAAATTGCTAATGATAATTTCATTAAATTTTAATTGATACAAAAATATGCTTGAATTGTTTAATATTTTTCTTTTAAGTAGTGATGATGTTATTTTTGTTTTGATTTTTGTCGTTTTTTTTTTTATTTTACTATCGTCATGTCTCTATATATAGCGGTCAATATGCTGCTGTACAGGTGACATCAATTTCGCTTTTTTCAAATGTATCTGCATTTGAATGTATTTAAATAACTCACCCTACGAAAATCAACAGTTTATATATACATAAGATACTGAAAAATTCTTGGTTCGACCCACTTCCTAAAATTTGACCATAATTTATTTTAAATCACATTTCGGAATGAAAACACACACACACACATACATATATATGACAATATTTAACATGGCGTACGGATGAAAAGGGTTAAACGGATGAAAAGGGTTAAAACAAAACGATCTTAAATTTTTGTCAGAAAGAGAATTATTTCCCAGAATATTGGAACAGATGTATGAATTTTGTTGAAAAAGTTACACAACGTGATTCGGCTAGACACAGCTGGCAGGTCGGAGGCCAGAGATTAAAGTCGTCTGCTGAAAGACGTCAATGGGAAATTTTAGCTGACAAAATTTCCCTAAGAAAAAATTATAATTGTGAGCAATTGTAAAGGCAGAAGATGACGTCAGAAAGGCTGACATCATATGATGGCTCATCCCGAAGGAGGAGGGGATCTCCCAAAATTGGAAACGTGAAATAGAAAACGAAAGAAAACGACTGGTTGAATTTTGGGAGATTTGCATAAAACCCAACTATTTGCCCGCCCTACACCAGTTGAAAAGGACACCCATAAATACAAGTGCCCACGTGGGCCAAAGTTAGTTGGGGTTAGTCGCAGTTGGGGTCAGTTAGACGGAGGCAGTCGGAGGCAGTTGGCGTCAGTTGCAGTTGGGGTTAGTCGGAGTGGGGGATGCGCAGTGAAGTTGCTGTTTGCCAACCTAATGATAAGAATAAGAATAATTATCTGCTGAAGAAGAACTCCTTGACGAATAACCTTGTGGCGTCCGTGAAAGTACAATCAACAGTACTTGAAGTTAAAACCAGGTGTGGTTGAAGAAAGACTCCGACGAATAACCTTGTGCCGTACTAAAAAGTACAAATCACAGTACTTGAAGATAAATCCAGTTGTCAAGTCTGGCTACCCTTAAAGAAGTTACCCGAAATTTTCGTTCCGTCGCCGAATATTAAAACGGGTTGGGAAAAGAAGAAAAAGAACAAAGAAAGAACTGTAATTTTTTTTATTTTTTTATTTTTTTTATTCTGATATAGACATCATATCGTGATTTATTCGGGCGTCGTCAATTTTGTGCGCGTGTGTTCAAATCTTTGGTTTAGTGTGGTTGAGATACTCCAGTGGAAATTCGGCTCGACTCTTTTAAGATCAAAATCACAACGTGGGTAAGAGAGGTCATAGTTGAAGAGATCAACTTAAAGACCAACTGCTGTGTCAAACGCCAACAACGTCCGACGAGTGAGCTTGTTCTCTGATACAAGGATCGATCCTGACCAAGCAGGCCGGGATTGGCTCGGAACGCCGTCACATTTGGTGGTGTGACCAGGCCGTGGCCCTGAACAACGTCATATATATATATATATATATATATATATATATATATATATATATATATATATATATATATATATATATATATATACACGTGTGTGTGTAAAGCAGTAGAATGCCATTCTTCATTTAACAACTTACTTAAGTTGGAAGGGACTTCAGTTATATATGTCAATTTTTCAAATGAAATCGGTTACTTTCTTCTCATTCTATCTCTCTCTGTCTGTCTCTGTCTCTGTCTCTCTCTTACGCGCACACATAGAAACGCACAGAGCTATAAAGAGAAACATACACACACACTGTCATTAATTTTTTTACCTTTTGATAGGTCTTGCTTGTTGACTTTTCCCTTACATTTGTACCATCATATACATATACCAAACTTATGCATGGACGATATATTACCACACCTATACTGGCATTTGAACACATATACATGTGCGTATATCTGTAATGTGTACGTATTAGTGTATAAATGCATGCATATATGTGACTCCTTAAGTCTAAATGAGCGTGTGCATGCGTATATTGATGTGTGTGTTTGTCTGTGTGCGTGCGTGCGTGCGCGTGTGTGTGTGCGCGCGTATGTATGTGTGTGTGTGCGTGTGTGCGTGTTGCATCAGAATTCACATCTTCGACGTTCGTAAGTTCAAATCCAAATATTGATTTTCCATTCTGTTTTTGTGAGAAAATCTATTTTCATTCAAATTAATTATATCACTCATAAAGTACATTTTAAGAAGAACAATATTCGTCAAAATTTATTCTAAAAAGTTTCCGTAAAATGGCCTTTAATAACAGGTTGCAAATGTAAAAAAATAAAAATAAAAATAAACGATATCGTTTTATTACATGCAAAATTGGAAGCAGCTTTCTATTGAAAACGACTTCATTGTTTATATAATAATTGTGCTATTAAGTGTCTGGTGAATTAACATAATTATGAATAATCTCACAGGAATTTTGCTATCATTTTATAAGATTTGCTCCTGAAAATTTTTTCCCAAGATTCATGTCACACAAAAAGAAATTAAGAAAATGGACATAAATGACATTTTATTTCTCCCATCAAGATGAATACGGTTATTAAGAATCAGGTTACTTGATATTCAACGCGAATAAATAATTCTCATTACATGCTGAAGAATTCGGGCGAATAATTCTTCCTCACTCTTGCTTGTATGGAACTTGTGAAATGTACATCAAACTCTTGTTCATTTTTATTTCAATAATATAATTTAATGAAATAGTTCTGATTAAGTATTTGTATTATGTCATATGTTTTCTGAACTGTTTTAACGCAAAGTTTTCATTTATAAATTTTTTGGCTTTTCTCGGATGTATTTTACATTCGACCTTAAAAGTCAAGTTTCGTACTTTTTTTTCTTCTTTCTTTTCACATCTTGTACAAGAAATACAATCTGGGACACGGTATATATCTTATATCCTTAATTCTTTGTGATTTTCTGCCTTTTCTAAATTTTGTAGTAATATTAAATCCTGAAGACATTGTTTTGCATAATAAAATCTAAGAAAGTGTGTATCTACTATATCAATATTTTAAATTTGTTTTAAACGAGTTTTCTTCATGCGTGTTCATGTGCAAATGCGTAGCTTTTCTTTCGATATTAGTTTTAAAATGTCTTTACTGATCGATTGCAGTCGTGTTTCTCTTTACCCTTCTCAGAATCATTATTAAACCCACTTGTCTCCACAACTACCAACAGTAATCCTTTCTTTCAACCTTGTTACAGTTATTATCAGTAGTGTTTTTTTATCGAAATATGACTGTTATTACGAACGTTACCACCATCATCATCAACATCGCTGTCAGTAGCATTAGGATTTAATGATCTCTAAAAACTTCAATGTCGTCAGTAAGAGCGCAATCATCGTTAAAAGAATCTTCCACAATCAGCCTTGTGCGTATTAATGTGCTTGTTGATTGTATCATGCCATTATAAGCGTACACTCTGGCTTGATTCAAATATTTGAAATAGAAGCGTCTCTCACATACAACTACATAGAGTAGGATTTTTCAAGACGTGGTTGGATACATATCGACAAGTGCATAACAAACGAAAAACACGCAAAAGGATCGCAACCAGTACATCTTCAGAAGAGTCAATCTGCAAATATTCCATGCATCAATCTTCTGTAATCCATAATCCAGAAACTCCAATAATTCTATATTGATCAATGAATAACCCTTGCTGTTCGTATTGTCAATAATAAATCCGAATGCGTAATTGCAAAAAAAAAAACAAAAAACTGCATACAGCTCTTCTAATCTACAATAATATAATTTACCTTTTTTGAGACGTATCAATGAATTTTTAATTCAATCTATAGATACTCTATTAGAATTTTTCTCCTGTATAAGCATTAACAAAATCGCTAAAGATATCATTCTTTTCTAATAACCGCAAAGAAAAGCAAATCAGACATTCCTGGAGCACGAGTCTCGGCGCATTTCTAAATGTTTATGCAAATGGATGAGAAAAATAATTATCCTCGAAATAGTTATGGCGGTTGTATTTTTGCTGTTACCATCCTTTATATAAAGGAAAAATCGTTTCTGTTAATTTAACAGAAGCGCATTTTATCCTTTTATGACATTGTGATTAAGGATGCAAAGGAAGCAGTTAATGCAAGTATAATTCTAGTGGCAAACACACACACACACAAATATACGCCTTTAATTCTCTATGTGCAAGTAAACAAGAACGCACACATATGCTACACTCAAAATGTGACGAAGTAGGGAGTGACTTACTCGTGCGAATCGAGAACTCCAATTTGACCTTATCCATTCGATCAGACTTATTAAGACTATTAAGACAGGAGTAAATAATTATTTCATCAGCATAGGTACCGAGTTGAGAACTGATGTCATCAGGAAGGTCATTTATGACAATTAGGAACAACGGAGGTCCAAGAATAGAGCTCTATGGGACACCTGGATTAATGCAAAATGATCTAGAAGCATGGCTATTCAAGACAACTTTCATTTGGTGATTTGATAAGACTGAATCAGTTCGAATATTCGTCCAAAAACACCACAAGCTTTCAGCTTTTAAAGACCAGCATGTCAAACCCTATCAAATGCCTTCGAGATATCCAAAGCAACAGGCTTAGCTTCACTATTATTATGTAAAGCTTAACAGACTCTTTCGTTAATACACCAACAGTTGACCTAAAGAAGGAAAGCCATATTGCTTATCTATAAGAAGACCCTGCGAGTTCAGATGCTTAACCAATTCAGAATTAATTAGAAACTCTAGTACTTTGCCAAAAAGTGGTAGTTAGAATTATCAGACAGTTCACCTGGATTCATAAAGACCAGAACTACAGAAAAAGATTTCCAATAAGCAGGAAAATTTAGTTTAGGGAGAACAGGAACCAGTTCACGATCACAATTCTTAAGGACTATTCCAGGAATATTATCAAGTCCACTTTGTGAAATGATCGCAGAAACCATGGAGGAGGGAGTTTTATGTTTTTTTTGCCATCCTATTTCACGACATTATTTTACTTCTTTCAGTCTTTTAATTTTCTCTTAATAACTTGCCCTTCAGCACGCGTCGGTACGTCAGCATAAAATGCTTGCTTGTACACTAATTTTGTGTTAATTCCCAATATTACATATTAATGGGTTTCAATCATGAGTGGTTAACTGGGTGTGAAATTTTTGACTTGACGTTTTTCCAACAAAGTATATAAATGCCACAAACATTTAAAAAATTTAGTAATGTAAAACAGGTTAAAAAAACGAAAAAATTAAAAGCGAAAAAGAAAATGTAATGTCCAAATTTTACCAATCCCACCAATGCCCCAAGACAAGTACGGCTTGATTTAAATATACTCACTCGTATCTGGAATGTTGGCGTCACCAAATCTTCCTTGATCTGATATTCACTCAAGACCCCACCGGTTCTGGTTGACACTGACAGTCTGGACTGTATACTGGTATCGTTGAAATGAACACTTTTGATTATTATTTATTTTAATTTTCTTATATTTAACTTGATTTTTATTGGTTGTTTCTAACTTTTTAGCCATCCTATTTCATAACATTATTCTATATTTTTCTTTTTCGTCCTTCATTATTTTAATTTTCTCATAATACTTGCCTCAGCACATACACACACACACGCATATATATATATATATATATATAATATATATATATATATATATATATATATATATATATATATATTTATATATATATATATATATATGTTTACGGGAGTTATTAATCCAGCCATCCCCCTAACCTGTGTTATTTAGAATATGCTTACTCACTGTTATATATCAATGCTGCAAAATTAAGTGTTACCACCCTGATTTTTTAGTAGATATCACAACTTATGCTAAGTCATTACTTAATAAGAATTCTTTCCCAATTATTTTTTACATGTTAATAGGAGTAGATAGGTTCACCTATCGTCCGGTCCACACTCCTTCCATGTCTATTGAACAGGAGTAGAATTTGATCCCTTGTTCCCTGTTCAAGATATGGGTTACTAGTTTTCTTTCTTTCTCTTATCAAAGCCTCACTGATTTACAGTGAAGGGAAATAAATATTCGTACACGTGAAAAAATGTATTTTTATAAATGTAAAAGCCTTAAATAAAACAAATCTCGGCACATTTTTTGTATGAAGACACATACTATTAAAAAAATAATAAACTTAATTAATTCTTATTCTAACAGAAATTAATGCATTTTTTTAATTCTAACTGGTGAAAAAAGTATTCGTACAAATCAATTATTAGAATAAAATAATCAACTAATTATGAAAAAAGTATATTCTAGAATGTTCCAGTAATGTTATCAGTAATTATAGTTAACGCTATTAGCCATTATCAGAGCATTCTGCAATTTCTAGTCTTACGAGAAGGTTCTAATAATGCCTAAAGGTAAAGAATTGACTATTTCACAAAAACAACACAGTTTGCTGGCTACTGCTTGCGACTCATCGTTAGGAACCCGAACTATTTGATAGCGCTTAAAGAAGTGGCTCTGATCAATAGTCCCATCATATCGTGGTATCTTTAGTGACATGTCGCGCATGGGTAGGTGTCCCTGCATGTATTTCCGGTGGGCAACCCTGAGGTTACATTATGCTATGTTCTCAGCTACTCTCTGGGTGGTTTGTATTGCCATTGGCGACAGATAGTGACAATTATGGTGGTTTTTTCCCCCTCTCCTCAAAATATATCCAGTAAAAATTACAACAAAAAGAAATAAAACTAAACCAGCTAAGAAAAACCACGTGCCCCACTCAATCTTTCTTTCTCCAATATTCGCGGTATCCGTTCTAACTTCTGCAGCGTATAATCCTTCCTCCTGGAACGGTCACCAGATATCGTTGCCCTTTGTGAAACCAACTTGAATTCTTCCATTGCAGCCAATGAATTCTTGGTTTTAGGGTCTCTTCTTCTTTGGCGAAAAGATTTCTGCTTTCAGATGCATGGCCTTGGTGTTTATTGCTGGGACAATCTTCCGATGGCCAGAGAATTGTCTATTGAGGTCACTGACTACTCTTTCATGTGCTTCCGTCTTTCGCTACTAAACGTTGTCAGCTATCTCTTTTTCCTTTATCGCTCCACCTCTTCTCAAGACTGTAGTATATTAGACGCAATGGCTGACAGTATAGAAATTAAATTTTCTCTCTATCCATTTGCGAACATCTTTGTCTTCGGAAACTTTAATGCTCCCCATCGACGCGTGGATGAAACATACCGAAGGTACTGATATTGCCGGTATGGAAAGATTTAATGCCTGTAAGACATTAGATTTTTCTATTGCATAATTCCTTACTCAAATCGTGAACTTTCCCACTCGTTTCCCTAGCTAAACCGAGCAACATGCTTCTCTATTGGATTTATTTCTTACGTCTTCTCCCCACTCTTGCCAAGCTTCACATGCTGCCCTCTTGGTAACTCGGACTACTCTGTGGTAACTATTAATATCTCCTTCCAAGAATCCATTAAACAGAAACACCCTATCCATAAGATATCTTTCCGGTACGAGCGTGCGGATTGGGTTTCATTTCGGGATTTTCATCGTGACGCTACTTGAACTGACATCTTCAACCTTCCAATTGAAAAAATGAGCCACTGAGTTTTCTTCTTAGGTCTAAGCCGGCATCGGCATTTTCATCCCTTCTCTGAAGTACTAGGCGAAACCGCAATTCTCTACATGGT
This sequence comes from Acanthosepion lycidas, assembly GCA_963932145.1. Taxonomy (NCBI): domain Eukaryota; kingdom Metazoa; phylum Mollusca; class Cephalopoda; order Sepiida; family Sepiidae; genus Acanthosepion; species Acanthosepion lycidas. The sequence continues at coordinate 44,680,094 of OZ010605.1, forward strand.
TCACACAGCATACTCGGCCACCATAGCACACAGGAACCACTATTTCCGGCTATACCAGCGGAACAGCTCTCGTCATAACAGGTGCCTATTTGCTGCTGCTTAGAAGCTATGTCCCTGTTTGCTGAAAGAATGGGACACCAAGTAACCTCGAAAAACAATGGCTCTCGTGACTACTGGCGTCTCTGTAATAGGGTACTAAATTAGTGCAAGGTCTCTATCCCCCCACCTCTTCAATCAATTTCCATTTATTTTCGTTATCATCCTCTAATGATAAAGCTGAATGCTTTGCCTTAAATTCTCCTCAAACTCTACTCTTGACTCATCTGGTGTATCCCTGCTTCCCACTTAGAACTAATTCTCTCTTGAGTGATATGCATATAACACCTTCCATGGTTTCTGCTATCATCTCTCACTTTGATCTCTACAAAGCATGTGGACCCGATAGCATCCCTGTAATAGCTATTAAGAAATGTGCTCACCAACTAGTTCCTGTTTTCTCTAAACAGTATAATAAATGCCTCGCTGCCTTCTGCTTTCCTGCTTGCTAGAAGTCGTCGTCTGTTGTTCCGGTTTTTAAGAACTCTGGTGAACCGTCTGATCCATCCAACTATCGGCCTATTAGTCTTCTTCCTCTGTATGAGAAACTGCTAGAGGTCCTAATCAATGATGAATTGGTTCGTCATCTCTCATCATAGGGCCTTTTATCAAACAAGAAATATGGTTTTCGTTTCTCCAGATCAACTGCTGATGTACTAACGATAAATGCGGAAAGAGTCTATCGTGCTTTAGATAAAAACGGTGACGATCGGGCTGTAGCATTGAAAATCTGGAAAGCCTTTGACAGGCTCTGGCATTCAAGTCTTCTCCACAAGATGAAAAGCTACAGTATCTCCAGAAACGTTTTTGAGCTGATCCATTCTTTCTATCAAATTGTGCAATGGGAGTTGTCCTGAACGGGCACTCGTCTACAGCCTTTCGTACTAACGCAGGTGTACCCCAGGGATCCATCCTTGATGTTACGCTGTTTTTCATCTTCATTAACGACTTTCCCGATTACATCAACTCTCAACTCAGCATCTACGTTGACGACACTACCATTTACTCCTGTCTTGATAGTAAGGTTGATAAGTCAGACAAGGTCAAAGAGTCAACCGATGTACAAAACTGAGCAAAAGATGGCTTGTCAATTTTAACGTCTCCAAAACTAAACTGCTCTGTATTAACTGGCTAATGATATCCTCCAAGAAAGTTACTCATTGTGCCTTCTCGGGCTAACGATCTCAGCTGACATGAGGTGGAAAAACTACATTGAATTTATCATTGTGTTCTGCTTGACAATCTTTCTCTCCAGAATCTATCTTTCACATTTATGTCTACCATTCGTCCATGCTTAGAATTTTGCTACCATATATGGTTCGGTGCCCCTGTTATTTTCCTGGAGCTCCTCGGTAAGATCCAAAAAAGAATCAGGATTATTATTGGTTCTGATCTCGCGACTCGGCTTCAGTCATTTTCCCACCGCCGTAAGGCTGCCTCTTTGTGCCATTTTTATAAATATTTTCATGGTAATTGTTCGGATGAGCTCTTCACTATGGTACCTAGACTGTATAAATTTAAGCGCAGTACTAGACTGGCGATGAGATCTCATCAATTTACAGTTGAGTTAGCTAGATGTAGCTGTAACTTCTATGCTAAGTGTTTCTTATCCCGCACTTCTCGCTTGTGGAACTCCCTTGCTTTCCAACCAACTTTAATCTGCAAATATTTAAATTCAATATCAATCGATATCTAGTTCCCTCCTGATTCCTCTTTTATTTCCCCTTATTACTAATGTTTTATGTTCTTAATTTCTTCACACCCTGTAACCTGTTGCGTGCTATACTCCCTTGTCTGGGGTGATACCGATTAAATAAATAATAAGAAGTAGAAAGTCAGGAAATGATATTCCAGATGAGTAAAGAGTAGAATTTGAAGAGGATTTTACGGGAAAAACACCCTGTTTTATCAGCAGAATATGTTAACATCTCAAACTGTATGAAGAGATTATTTAATACACTATTACAAATCCGGCGGTAATCACGAGAACCAAACTTGTTTGAGACTATACGGCGCATCATTGTACCATCAAACAAAGACTTAGCCTCTTTGAGGACACATTTACAATTAGTGCGAGTAGACACAAATAGGCGTCTGTTGTGATTGGAATTATCACGTAAGTACACCCGGAAAAAGTGATTCCTGAGGGCTTTAATGGCTAAACAGGCTGGTGTGAACCAAGGGGAAGATTTTGGTTTCACATGGTATTTACAAAAGCATCAATGCCGGCTTTAACTCAAGAAGAAACTACTGCGGAACAATTCTCAATAGGAAAGGTAAGAATATCGATCCAAACTGCGTCTTGAGTAAAGTCATGAAATGAATCCCAATCGGAAAAAAGTCTTGTGAATAGAGGCTTCCTTTCTAACAGACGACTCAAAAGAAATATCAGCGTGATCCGAATTGCCAAGAGGACAGAACGTTGTTGCTCTTCAACAGCTACGAGAACGTGTAAGGAACCAATAAAATAAAGAAAAATGTTGATCAGATTTATTAGAGAAACAAGTAGTGACATCCACTATTTGACTTATAGATGGAAAAACTGAAATCCTGAATACCGGCAACATCAGTAATATTAAAATGCTTAAGCCACAAAATATTCATGGATGAATGTAGAGTGGGAGAGACAATTTTATATTTCCAGAAATTTTGTTTAATATATTACAGTGCTGAGGAGAGGGAGAGCGATGCAGGAAAAAGAACGGGGTAACAGAGTACAATAGAAAAAGTAGAAAGCACATAAAATAAATATCTGAGGACTCAAGAGACAATTCCCTTGCAACTGGAAGATTGTCTCGAATATAAACACCAAGGCCATGCATATTGTTATATAAGAATAAAGTGTCGTTGCTGACAATAGAGTTTGAACACAGATCACCAGTGAGCAAACGCAGGTGATTTCATTTTGAACAAGTAGATCGCGAGCTAGTAAATGAAATGCATATATGGGAATTAGCGTGGCGTCTAATGGATGATCCTGTTCTTTCCTCTATTACTATACGTCATCACTCTTTCTACACTATCCTCCATCTCTATACTATTCATTATACTATTTCTCTATACTGATCACCATACCGATTATTTTTCGAGCGACTATTATTGAGCAAGTACTATTAGTGCGAGTGTTATTCGAAGGCCTCTGACACCAGTATTATTCAACGGCGTTATTATAGTTGTATCTGGGATTACAAAGTCTCTACTACAACGAGCATTACAAATGTGAAAAGGAGTATTCGTTGACATTACAAAGTTTCAACGGGTGTTCGTTGACATTACAAAGTTTCAACGGGTGTTCGCTGCCATCACAAAAGTGGCGACGAGGATTCGCAACACGAGGAAAAAATCAATCTGCAAAATATTCAGCGGAGTTCAGCAAAATGGAAGAACTAAAAGCTATCATTGTTCAAATGTTGGCGCTACAAAAGCAACAACAAGAACAACAGTTGCAGCAACAAAAACTACAAGAACAACAATTGCAGCAACAAAAACAACATGAACAGCAATTACAATTAAAACTACAACAACAGAAGTTTTTGAGTTGTTTACCAAAACGATAGAAGGAAAAACTTCAGATTCATTCACTCCAGATGCTGTTGCTAGTTCAATCAGCGAATATGTGTACCATCCAGATGAAGGAATAACTTTTCCAACTTATTATAGAAGACACGAATGGATCTTCAAAAGGGATTGTTCACATTGGCATGATGAAATGAAAGTTCGATTATTATTAGGAGTTCATTACTTAATACACGATGGCAATGTCTTAACTTAATAAAGTCCGACAATTAAGATTTTGTCACTTATGCAGGAGTTGTGAATTAGGAATGTGAAAGTTCATGTTAAGTGAATTCACTCCTGATTTATTTAAAAGCCTGATATTCGTACAGGGTTTAACTTCTAATAAGGACGTGGAGATAAAATCCAGTATACTTACTAAATTATAAAGGAATCCAAAATTAACTCTCCAGAAAATAGAGGAAGAGTGTCAACGTATTGTGAATTTGACACTCGATACCACAAAGGTTGAGACATTTCACAGTACAAAGTGTCCGACCATCTAAGAGAAAAAAAACTGCAAACATTTTTTCAACTCTTAACAGAACAGTAAAAAAAGACGATGACCCCCCCTCCTCACTACCTAATTCTTGTCATGGTTGTAGAGGTAAGCATTTTAAAAGTCATTGTTTTTTCAAGAACAAAAAATGCTATGAATGTGGGAGATTAGGACACAAAAGTATGTGTTGCAGGTACAAAAAATGGAGAAAAAATAAAACGTATGTGAACATGATAAATACATGGGATAAAGATAAGAAGCCTGAAAAGGAAATCAACAAGACATCCTAAAAGAGAAATTTTTTTTTTTTTTTTACAAATTAATGATGTAAAAATAAAATTGCAACTAGATACAGGATTTGATATCACTATCATAAAATTGTAATGCCAATCCTCTCGCACGGTGTCAGTTGTAACGCGATCTCTGGTCAAGGCGTCCATGTGGCACCATATCCTAACTCCACTGGGCCGACGTCATCCAGCCGTAGGTCCCGTATGGTCCAGTATTACAGGTTAGACCTAAGTCTCCGGTTTCAAATGTCGATTCGATTCCACTCACCAGCGATGTTGTGATTTTTTATCCTGACGAGTAGTTGGTCCACCTGCAAGCTTGTTGGCTGAGAATCGGGTTAACAGCAAATAAATATAGCCAAGTCGATCCGATTTTAGAGGGACAAATATTTATATATATATATAATATCAACAATACATTCAATAATTCTCGTGGCAAAAAGTTGAATGTCTCTTGTATATGAACGATGATCAACAACTTCGTGTAATTTCGTTAAAGGAGAGAGGTGGCTTCGTTTTAACCCTTTTTGGTCTGTTCTTGGCGCAACTATTACAACCGTCGATGTTCCCGTCCTCAGTAGTAGTAATATTAGTGGTAGCAGGAGCAGCGATAGTTTTGTACAGCACATGTTAGCGGGCGCTTTGTTCCAATCTCTGACTTCACTTCATCGCTTCTTTGTGCCTCCAACTCATTTCTGCTCACTGTCTCTAATACAACTCGCTCTTCTTCCGGTTGGCTTGCCTCTTTATTTAGAAACTGGTGATGTGTTTGTTTCTTTTAGTGCGAACGTAATGACATACTTTTATTAGGAACGGGATAGACCCATTTCCCGACACACTTCTAAATTAAAACTTCACACTCGTTTCATCTTTCAGTAAACCTGATCGTATTGCATTATTCTAAATTTATCTATTAATAGCTATGAGCAATTTTAGTAAACTTTACATAGATTCATGCCGTCTTGTTATCGATAAAATTAACCTTTAGATCAAGACATTCTTAATTCTGTTTTCTATTAATAATCTGATATCTTTTGTACACTTGAAGAAAATAGATTGTATTTCGTTTTCTAAATAAAATCTGTAACATTTACATTTCAAAGTGTTTACAGCATTCTTAACATCTTGGTTCTTTTGAAAACGCCATTTTTCCCTGTTTTCCAGCATATTCTTCTTTATTATCATTATCATTGTTTCGGGGTGATATTGTCCCCCCCCCCCCAGCCACAAATGAACAGACATGGAAGAAATGGGTAAACCCAGTTTATTGACTTCTGATGAAGTTGCGTATGGAATCTCAGGAAAGAGATTGAACTTTTTAGGTAAATTCAGCTGTGACGTTTCTTTTGGGGAAAAACAAAAAAAGCTGTGGTATTTGTATTAAAGAATACTGCTAATTTGTTTGGAACAGACTGGATTGCATTGTTTGATCTTTGGGAACTTACAATAAACTCTTTTTGCAACAAGTTAAATATTTTTAGCCCCGGTACGAATACGGAAATTGAAAAATTGAAAGATGAACTGAAAAAAAAGTTTTCTCAGAAGGTCTACGGACATGCTCGAAAGCAAAAGCTAAGTTTAATTTAAAAGACAATGTAATAACGGCACATAAACCAAAAAGGAGTGTACCTTTTTCGGCCTTAGATCCAATTAATAATGAATTGGGCAGACTAGAAAAATTAGGCGTGATATCAAAAACAGAATATTCCGAATGGGCATCACCAAGAGTCTACGTTAAAAAAGGAATAATAAACTCCGCGATGGTGCTGATTTTTCAACGGGGCTAAATGAAAGTTTAAACCAACATAACTACCCGTTATCAGGACCAGAGGAAGTTTTTGCCAAATTGAATGAAGGTAATTTTTTTCTAAACTGGACCTGTCAAACGCTTACCTACAAGTACTAGTGGACGAAGACTGCTCAAAACTATTAACAGTTAATACTCATAGAGGGTTATACAAATTCAACCGACTTCCTTTTGGTATAAAGGTAGCACCACGCATATTCCAACAGATAATGAATACTATGCTTGCCGGTTTGCATTGGCCTCAAACATATTTGAATGACGTACTTATTAAAAGGCCCGAAAGCAACATGCAGAAGATATAAAGAAAGTATTTGAATAATTAAAGAATATGGTTTTAAGATTAGTGAAGGAAAATGCGAATTGTTTAAGTCCAGACTTAAATATCGAGGACAAATGATCGATAAAAACGGTAGACGAGCGGATCCTTCAAGCATTTTTACGGTTTGCTAATTACTATCATAAATATACACCAAACATGTACGAATTAAGAGCACCATTGAATAACTTGCTGAAGAAACATGTGAAATGGGATTGAAATGTCAAAGTTCTTTCGAAGAGATCAAGAAAGTCTTAAAATCGAATTTGTCACTAGCTTATTTTGACCCTAAATTAAAGATTTTAGTTGCATCAGATGCAATATAAGGAAGGAACAACTAAACCAATAGCTCATGCTTTAAGATCATTAATTGCAGCTAAAAATAATAAAAAACTACAGCCAGATTAAAAAAGAAGCACTGGCCATCATATTTGCTATGAAAAAGTTTCTTAAATTCATACATGTTAGAGAATTCATACCACAGACAGACCATCGTCTATTATTGTCCATATATGAATCAAAAAAGGGTGTTCCCACACATAGGCGAATAGACTGCAGCGCAAGGGAACTATCCTATTGAATTATAATTATAAAATTGAATTTCTACCATCCAAAAAATTAAGTCATGCAGACGAATTGTCTAGACGAATACCAAGATTCTGCGAAACACTTAGTGACACGGTAATTGCGACGATAATTATTACCAGAACGTAAGGCGAGAGCATCAAGAAATGACAATATAAATAAATACTTCAAACCTGAAGATAAGGTATTTTTTAAAATGTATCAACGTGGAACGGAATTTTGGGAAGATGCTGTAAGAAATGCATCGGCAAAATGATATACATGGTACAGGGACAAAGGTAGGAACACCTTAATCTGTTAAAACAGAGATTCACTGATTTAGTAAGTCCCCCGAAAAGAGGTACCGATAGAAATATTGTATGGCATGTTTGACGTACTCATGCCATCAGAAATTAGTGGACCAAGGAGGTACAGTAAAAGAAAAAGAACAGCAATGGAACATTTGAATATTGAACTGAATCTGAAGAAATATAGACTCTAGAGGAAGTCATCTCAAAGGAGAGGTGTTATATAAAAATAAAGTGTCGTTGCTGACACTGGAGTTAGAACACAGATTACCAGTGAGCAAACACAGGTGATACCATTTTGAACAGGTCGATCACGTGATGGTATATGAAATGTATATATGGGAATTAGTGTGGTGTCTAACAGATCACCATTTCTATTCTGAAAGTGGTGTTCCTTTCTTGCCGATCTTTTACGACCGGTAATTCTTTTAGCAGGAATTTTCTGTCAGCTTGAAAGTTCATTTGTTTTTTAACTCTTTCTTTACGATAAGTTGTTTTTGATATTCCTTACGTTTTCTACTGACTTTTTTTTTTGCAGAAACTTTGATTTTTTCTTCTTTTTTTTTTCACCGCCCCCTCATTATATCTTATCCATTTTTTATTTCTTTTCTTTTATTAATTTTTTTGATTTATATTCCTTTATTTTTTTTTTTTTGTAACCTACCCGCATAAAATCTTAGTTTTTCATTGTTTCTACGTGTTTATTTTTCTTACGTTCTTTATGACGTGTTAATTTGTTTTTTGTTTTTCTTTTTAAATCTTTTTCGGCCACCATGTTTTCTTGTAAATTATAGCTATTTCCGGCCACGGTATTTTCCACGGACTTTTTTTTTTTGCTGGATTGCTTATCAGGAGGACCATTTTTCTTGTCCTAAATAAATTTTTTCGAACCGTCTTTTTGGCATCCATTTAGTATTTTATATATGTATATATATATATATATGTAAAGGGAAGGGGAGAGACGTTTTGGAAAGAAAAAAATTAAACAATATACAATCAAGCTTTACAAAATAGAAATGCTGATGACGTTTCGGTTCTTGTGTCGAGCAGAGCCGAAATCAACGAAGTCAGCTGAGAAATCAAAGGCTGTGAGATGGTGACAGGGGCCAAGATCAACCGCGATTACTCTGTTGGCTTGCGGTTGGGTTCGTGGGAGGGAGTTTCTCTTCCTGGATCTTTCCTCTGGACGGATGGGCCGATCAAGATACTTGGCGTCTGGTTCAGACATTACTTATCTAGACCGGATGAGAACGGCGACGCTCGTAGAAACTTTTCATCCTTAAGACGTGTGCGCTCGTGCGAGGCCGTTCATTTCGTGGCGAGGGCTCCTTCTATCGCGAATTTCGGCTTGCCCTCAAGCGTCTCTTACGGTCGAAGGATGGCCTCTCCGACGTCCAGCCGTTGTCCCGTAAAGCATTATATCAGGTGTTTGTTAGGTGTTTGTTTTCACGATGCTTTGATAGGCGAGTTTGGTCTGGCGAGGCGGGAGGCTCGCTGCATATGGCCTTGGCCGCCCGGTTTGAAATGTCTCACTAACACTGTCATCACTCAGCTGGCTGTTGATTCAAGGAGCCCTCTGAGTCGCCAAAAGACTTCGTTCGGCGGGTTTGTCTAAGTCGCCAAACTGCGTTCGCTGCAGTGGCGAGATAGAGACTCTAGGTCACGCCTTTTTTCATTGTAGTGCCGTAGCTCCATTTTGCAAGTTTGTTGAAGACATCATGGTTCGCATGCTGCGCGGAAAGTTCTTTGTCCTCGAGGCCATTTCCGTATGTAGCAATATAGTACCGCCGTTGACTAAGGCTGAGCACTATGTGTTCCTTTGCTTACTGGGGGTTATGCAAGTCGTGATATGGACGACGCGACAGAAGGAATTCCATGGGGTCGAGAAGTTTACCTTTTCCCAACTGATCTTGTTCTTTAAGCATCAACTTAAAGTCAAGATCAGGACGGAAAGGAAACGACTCCATCCACTGGAATTTGGCGAAAGGTGGGTGAGTCTTGCGCGTCTCTGTTGAGTGGCATTTTGGTGTCGGTTAGGGGGAGGGATATTTGCGTTTTGCTGGTTTGAACCATTGGGCAACCCTCCCCTTAATAGCTTAGTGTAGGTCATTTTTGTTTTCGTTTTTTCTCTTTAGTTAACTTAGCTACGGTATGTATGCTCATTGGCCCCTTTTATTTTGGTCCCTATTTTTTCTTTTAGTTTAATTTCCTATCCCTCCCATCTTTAGGTGGATAGTTATGTTAGTTCTCTGGTGGATGTGGGGCGTCTTTCGTTTCGGGTGTGACTTTCGTAACTGTTCTTGTGTTTGAGTGTGTGTTTGAGTGAGTGCTTGGAATGTATGGATGTTTGGGTATTTTTTTTAAGTCCTGCATTGATTTTGTCCAGTTAACTGACGTTACTGCCACATTTAGGGCTTATGGGGGGGGTTATTACAAACAAAATTTTATTTACTATCTTGTATATAGTTTTGTACACATTTGTAAATACTATTGGGGTTTTTAGATTTTTAATTGTTATTTTATTCCTCTCCCCCCCCACAGACAATGAATTATATATATGAGGACTAGAGGACTAGAGAATTGTATATATGAGGACTAGAGAATTGTATATATGAGGACTAGAGAACTTCATAGAGTTTCTGAGGCATTATGGTGTATGAGGTAAGAATGAGTTGTTTTGGTGGAAGGAATATTGTTTGTATGTTTGGGTCAGTGTTTAATAAGACAGTAAACCATCCTTTTCCCCATTCCCTCTTTTAATCTTGTGTCCTATTTGTACTTTCGTACAAAAAATATTATCACCCTTTCTATTCTATCTTCTATTACTATACGGATCACTCTTTCTACACTATTCTCTATCTTTATACTATTCACTATACTATTTCTCTATACTGATCTCTATACGGATTACTTTTCGAGCGACTATTATCGAGCAAGTACTATTAATGCGAGTGTTATTCGAAGGCATCTGACACCAGTGTTATTCAACGGCGTTACTATAGTTGTATCTGCGATTGCAAAGTCTCTACTACAACGAACATTACAAAAGTGAAAATGTGTATTCGTTGACATTACAAAGTGACAACGGGTGTTCGTTGACATCACAAAACATATGTATACTGGAATCTTTTCGACAAATTGGAAGTTAGCCTCTGCACAGATAATTCATTGGTAGCGTTAGAAGAATTTAAATTAATTTTGAAAAGTGCAAAGATATCTAGAGAACTTTTCAAGAGAAAAGATTCTACACTACAGAAATTGGGACAAATGCCATGAATATTGGAACCACTGAAAATTTAAAACAGTTACAGTCATGGAAGAAAGAGCCGGTAAACCATATTCTAAACAGGAAACAAGGGATAAACAACTACTCCTGCTCAAACACAGACGTAGTATTGGTCGGGTTTTCTGCAACGAAACACTTCTGGCCATTTGCTATAACTGTCTACTATGATCAAATAGTAGAAACCATCTATTGGACTTGCGAAGTCTATATGGATTCTTCACCACGGTCGATCTGTCTCTGGCCATGGCTTATGGATGATCGGCGGTGCTTTCGCTGCTAAGGAACAATTCTAGAATTTTTCCAGCATCTTTGTAATGTCTTGATCCATGTTTTGCCAATATATGCAACTTCGCATTAAAGTTTTCATTCTCTTCTTTCCTGGATGGCCCATGTGGAAGTCCTTTAGGATTCGCCTTTGTAGTGTTTTTGGAATTATTACCCTTTCGTTATATAGTAGAACATTGTCACATGACGAAAAACTGTCTGATACATTTTTATTTTTTTCTGCAATTTTTGTTTTTGTTTCTTTTATGAATTCATCATTTTCTGCTTCATTTCTTATCTCTTGTAGTGTGACGGGGAGGTTTCGAACTGTACTACATAGTGATGTCCTGATATCTTCATGTATGGCTGCAATTACGGAATCTTCCAATGACTCCGTTTTCTTAGGTATTAGTCTCGAGAGACCATCTGCATGTCCAATTTTGTTCGTGGGAAGATGCTCCAATTTGAAATTGTAGTTCAGTAAATTTGCAACCTATTTGCAGTGTAAACAGATAGACCTTTCTTCCATCCGAATATTGTTAATAACGGCTTTTGGTCCGTCTGTAAAATAAAACATCTACCGTAAATATATCTATGAAATCTTGTAACTGCAAAAATAATTCCCAGCGCTTCTTTTTCGATTTGTAATTTTTCTCTGCTGGTAGTAAAGTTCTTGAAGCATGCGCGATGGGTTTTAGTGTCTCATCCGGCATTTCATGAAGTATACATACCCCGACTCCATAGGCACTCGCGTCACTTGCGACTATAATTTCTAATTTTGGGTCATAGTGCGCTAAAAATAGATCCGCGGTTAGCGTCTTAATTATTTTGTCAAACGTTTTCTGGCATTCATCTGTCCACTCCCAAACTTTTTCCTTCTTCAACAGTTCGTTTAGGGGTGCGCTTAATTTATGCAAGTTTGAAATGAATTCTTGGTAATAATTAACTAAGCCTAAGGAGCTTTGTAATTCGGCTACGTTTTTTTTTTTTTTTTTTTTATTGCCGTAGCCCTTTCTGGGTCTGGTCGTCTTCCTTCTTCATCGATGTCCCAGATATTTTATTTCCTTCATAAAAAAATCGCACTTGTTTTCTTTTACCTTGAAACCATAGTTTTGTATTCTCCTAAAAAATTCTTGAACGTGTTCCCAGTGTTGCTCAATGTTTTTGCTATTTACCAGTATCTCATCCAGGTATGCAATCGTGAAATCAAGTCCGCCTAGCATAGTATCCATTATGTGTTGAAATATTGCCGGCGCGACCTTAATCCCGAATGGTAATCTTTGGAACTTGTATAATCCTTTATGCACAATAATCTCGAGCTTTCCTCATCTACTGGTATTTGTAGGTACGCTTCGCTTAAGTCTATTTTTGAGAAAAATTTTCCTCCGTTTAGTTTTGTGAAAACTTCTTCTGGACTGTGTAGAGGATAGTTGTAATCCTTAATCGCTGCGTTTAATCCCGTTGAGAAACCAGCGCATACTCGTATCTCCCCCGATTTCTTTTTAGTGTAAACCGTAGCTGCGGCCCATTGACTATATTCCACTTTTGTCAATATACCGATTTTTTCGAGTCTATCCAACTTTTGATTTATTTTTTCTATTGAAGCAAAATATACGTTCCTTTTCTTCTTGAAGATAGGTTGTACATTTTCTTTTATTCCTATATTTGCTGCCATTTTTTTTACACCTCCCGAGGCCGGCTGAAAATACTTCGGGGAAACTCTTAGTTTCTCCTTTAATTTATCTGCCTCAGTCGATAAACTTTTCACTTTTTGGCAGTACGTACTTATTGGTAAATCCCAGAGGTCGAATTTCTGCATCCAGTCCGTTCCAAATAAATTTTCTGTATTTCTTAGCACATGCATTTTTAATTTTTTGGTCATTCCATTGAATGTCACATTTGTAATAACTTCTTCAAATTTTATTTTTCTCCCAGTTACTGACCTAGCAATTTCATCGGTTCTCAACATAGTCAGTTTGTTCAATTTTCTCCATGTTTGTACGTTAATAATAGTTCAGTCCGATCCGGAATCCAATTGTAGTCTGACTTTTCTGTTTAACATTTCTACTTGCACGTATTTTCGTATGTTTGTCTCGCCTGCTTTGTCAGTCCTCGTGACTCTTACTCTGCTTTTGCTTTCTTTCCTAGTCCAACAATGAGAACTTTTATTATAGTGTATTCGCTAGACCTTAATTTTGACATAAAATATATTAAAGCACCGCCAATGTGCAATCTTAGGCAGAATCTTTTGGGGAGCGGCTTATTCTTATTTCTAACATATATATATTGCTCTAATCTTGTATGGAGTCCTGTATTAAATTAATCTTTTGAACATTGGAATTTTATTCTTTGTTCTTTTACATTTGTATATATATATAATATATATGTGTGTGTGTGTGTGCGCGCGCAGTGCGGTAAGATGATTCTTATAGTTTTTGTTAGTCTCTGTCAAGTACATTTTTATAGCTTTATAGTGCTATTCGATGGCCGGATGAGGTAATTAGGGGCAAGTGGTTTGACCCACCTTTCCTCCATCAAATATTGTAGCATGATAATGATGAGATATTTTAAGATATCTTACAATGAGAAAACCTCCAGTGATAGATTAAACCCATGCCTTTCTCAACAGTACTGATGAGAAATAACTATGAAAAGCTTCAATAGAAATTCGAAATTGCTTCACCTATTCCGTGTTCTTTTGCTGAAAAAACATTATCCCAACTCTAAAATCCATTGATTTATAAACAAATGAAGCTCTGATTACGCCCACCCACTAACACATCATAGCCAATGATTTCATATGTAGAAAATGTATACGTAATATGGAGATAGATACACGAATGCAAATCAATTCACATGCATCATAAATATATAGTCATTAGTATAAACGGGAATATATTCACATAAAATTATATTTAGATTTATGATTTATATTTCCATTCAAAGCATTTGTTGTTCCTCATAGTGTGCGTCCTTCTTGCTTTCCTTCCTCTTTTAAAACAAACTCAATCAATTCCTGATTTTATTCGTTTAGCTTTCTGAAAATTTGGGTTAATTTCTTTACTCTCTTACGAATTGCATATTCGCTTCCCTCGTTTTTGTTTTTTTTGTGTTTTTTTTCGATTCCTTGCCATTTTCGTCCTTTTTTATTATTTGCATTTATTCTTTTATTCTTTCTCTTCTCAGTCTCGCATTTTCTTTCCTCAAGTCCATTCATGACATCTTCTCCATTTTACTAGTCGTTTCACATATTGCACTCCACTCAAATAGACGGTCAGTCTTGTTCCAATATATATATATATATATATATATATATATATATATATATATATATATATATAGGCAAATACAGACATAAGCACGCGTGAAAGTTTACCATTTGTTATCCAAATGTTATGTAACAAATGAATTAGTGATGTGGGCCCAAAGTCGGGACCACGGAAGGAAAACACAGAACACGGATTAGAGGTAAGAAAGATATATTAAACAAAAGCTTACAAAGATAGTGTAAGCGGAGCTTACTATGTGCTAGTGTCCAATATTGGTAGTCGTATGCGGCGGATACTACGGTATTAGAATACTCTTTCTCCTCCTCTTCTTCTCTCGAGTGTTATGTCGCATACTTTATATAGTCCTGGAAGAGTCCATGTTGTAGGTATGTTACGGTCTCACAATACCCCCCTTCCAAGAGTTTTTTTTTTCATTTTTTTTTTTTTTTTTTTTTTTTTTTTTTTTTAGAAAAGGAGAAAAAAAACAAAACTGTTAATACTTTTTTCTCTTGGTATTTACGTCGAGCGGTTAAGTAAATTTCCTTTTCCTTCCTGAGCGTCGCACTTCAGGAGAGACTTGGGGCGTGTTGAGATCGAAGTGATCGAAAATTACATTGATCGGTTCTTCACAGCTATTTTGTAGTGATTCCTCCGATTCCTTCAAACGGCATTTTCTGAGCTGGTTCCAATGGCGTTTGTGAGTGTTTTTCGGTCCTTGGACAATATAGACTAGTTCGCCAATTCTTTGGTTTATGGTGCCTACTTCCCAGAATGTTATGTTGTTTTTGTAAGCCTTGAAAAAGACTTTATCGCCAGGATTGAAATATTTCTTATGAGGCGATATGATTTTTTTTAACTTTGCTTGCCGTGGAATAAGTTTGTCGAAGACAGACTTGATTTTCCTTGCGAACATTGTTTCTGCAGGCGAGCTTCCCATAGGCGTGTTCGGATTAGGGGTTATCCGATACACCTGCAGAAACTGTTGCAATGCTCTATCTGTCGATGTGCCTAGTGCCTTTTTTAAAGCCCTTTTTAGAGTGTCCACGAACCTTTCGGCCTGGCCATTCGACCTAGGGTGGTACTGAGGCGTTGTAATGTGGTCCACCTGATATGACTTGCAGAAGTCTCTAAATTCACTTGATGTGAATTGAGTGCCATTATCTGTAACTACACAGTCTACTACGGCAAAACGCGCGAATAGCTCGTGTAGAAATCCGATCGTGCAGTTTGTGGTTGATCTTTTGCATTGTAAGACCTCAGGCCATTTTGAGTGGCTATCCACAACAATGAGGTAGTACATGTTGTCTATAGGCCCTGCAAAATCGACATGAATTCTTTGCCATGGATGGTCTGTGTTTGGCCATGGTTTGCACGTCGTGGTTGGAGCTTTTGCTGAAAGCGCGCATCCTTTGCATGATTCTATCATGTCTGCTATGTCCTTGTCCATGTTTGGCCAATAAACATAGCAGCGCATGAGGCTTTCCGTACGGTTCTTCCCCGGATGTCACATGTGAAAATCCCTGAGGATTTTTCTTTGTGGGCTGTTTGGAATTACTACGCGGTCATTGTATAGTAGGACATCATCGCAGAGGGAGAAAACTTCAGGCACATTGGGGTCTTTGTTGCGAATTTTGCTTTTTATGGATTGAATGAATTCATCCTCTCGAGACTCCCTTTTTATGTCGGCCAAAGTAACTGGGAGCTCTCTTATGGTACTCGCGATCATGTTTTTGATTTCACAATTTCTCCTTAGAGTAGCAATGATGGAGTCTTCAAAGACTTCTGTATTTTTTGGAATGAGTCGCGATAAACTGTCTTCGTGGCAAATATTTTTGGATGTTAGGAACTCTATCTTGAAATTATAGTTTAAGAGAATCGTTCCCCAACGAAGTAGTCTATTTGCAGTTTAGACTGGCAGACCTTTTTTAGAACCAAAAATTGTAATTAGAGGTTTATGGTCCGTCTGCAGTATGAACCGTCTACCATGTAGATATCTGTGAAACTTTGTCACAACGAATATTAACCCTAGAGCCTCTTTCTCTGTTTGGGAATATTGATTCTCAGCTGGAAGTAGAGATCTTGATGCGTGAGCCACAACTTTTCGCGAACCATCTGGCAGTTTATGCAGAATGCAAGCACCAAAGCCGTACGAGCTTGCATCACTTGCGACTATGATGTCGAGACTAGGGTCGTAATGGGTGAGGGAGAGGTCCGAGGTAAGCGTTTTCTTGATCTTCTCGAATGCGTCTTGGCATTCCGGGGTACATGACCATGGTTTGTCCTTTTTTAAGAGTTGGTTGAAATTTAAATTTTGCATGTTCTTAATGAACCCTTGGTAAAAGTTAGCTAGGCCGAGGAAGCTTTGTAACGCTTGAACGTTATCTGGGGCCGGCATGTTTCTGATCGCGTTGGCTCTTTCTGGATCCGGCCGACGACCGTCTTTATTTATGATGTGCCATAAGTATTTAAACTCTGGTAAGAAAAAGTTACAATTTGCTTCCTTAACCTTAAATCCGTATTCTTGTATCTTTTCGAATACGTTTATTATATGGTTCCGGTGCTCTGCCGTAGTTTTACTAGTAACCAGTATATCATCCAAATAGGCTGTTGCGTAGTCAAGGTCGCCCAGCATGGCGTCCATGACCTGCTGGAAAATTGCAGGCGCAACCTTTACTCCAAAAGCCAGTCTGTTGTATTTGTACAACCCTCTATGGGTGTTGTGGGTGTTGTATTTGTACAACCCTCTATGGGTGTTTATCCAGAGCAATTTGAAACTGAAAAATAACTGAATTTTTTAAGATAAGCGTTCCGTTTCGCAATACGATCACGTGGGCGTCACGTGGGTGATGTTGTGAAAACGTATTCCTAAAATAGAGTATATTTTAAATGAAAAAGAATTTTATTTTAATCTAATATTTATAAGTACGTTTGTCCAGCATTAATCTTGCCAGAAAAGGGGAAATATTAAAGAAACCGGGTCTCGTATTCACCGTGCGTGAGATAGATATTATGTCTGCCTCATAAATCCGTCTAAGATTTTTATTATGAATTTATTTTAAAATCTTTGCAGAAACAAAATCGAAATTATGATCAGATTTAGTTATGTGTACAAATAAAGCATTATTTAAAGTACCGAGGCGAATATCTCGTTTATATTAGAAAACACGAGATTTTACGGACCTACATGATTCACCCACATATTTTAAGTCACAGTTCTTAAAAATTTCAGTTATTCTGTTTTGATTAGTCTTATGTCTATCGTCTTTTCATGTTGACTTGAATATCGTCTAATTTTAATTATGTTTTAATAACTATGTCCTGAAGAAGGTCTACTAGGCCGAAACATCTGACGTCGACATTGAAACAACATTAAAACAGCATACTTGCATATTCGAATTTTTGTTTTTCCATATTTTTCTTCATATATATATATATATATATATATATATATATATGGTGCGATGGATAAATTGTCGTCTAAATTACGCAGAAATGAAAATAATATTGACCACTTATTTTAACAGATATATTTACCGAAATTACACAAAAATATCTTGAAATACTAAAGAGTAAATTTATTCAACAAAATCGCCATTGGCTTTGGCTACTACCTCCAGACGACATCGGCATATCTTATAACTCTTCTGGACGGTCTCCATGTTTAAATTGGTGAATCATGCCATATTCCTTACTTTCAGCTCATCTTTGATGTTACAAGGAGTTTTGGGGTCTCTCGCTCAACTGCGCTCCGCACATAATGATCAACGGGGTTGCAGTCTGGTGAGTTAAGTGGCCATATGTAAAGTGTGATGTGGATGCAGAAATTATTTGACAGCCATGACGGGTTCTCCTGCTTGGTGCAGAGTCCTGTTGCCAGACATAGGGTCTTCCAACAGTCACCTTCTTCAAAACTACCTCGTCAAGGTACTTGACATAGGCTTCCGTGTTGAGTCTGTGGCCGAGGCCCTGTGAGAAGATGAATGGATTCATAACACCACTATCACTAGTGCTCACTCCAAACACCATGACGATGACTCTTTCTGAATCCTCTGCACTGTCCTCAGATTGACACCGAAAAACTCTGAAATGTTTGTATTTGACCTCCCGGCACGAATGCCAAGCAGTACAGCATGCCTTCCAAATTTCTGGCGGAGTGAATTGCGTCATGGTGCTCTTTTGCTCACATACAGTGCCCAACTGACCCTTCTATACTGTGCAATAGACAAAATAAAAAAAACAATGCCCATGCGCGAAATTAAAATATAATCTGGCGACCCATCGCACCCTATCCTATATGCGTATATATATATGATTATATAAAACTCATTATATAGCATTATCTAGCACAGTGAAGTGGAACAAATTGATGTGGCATTGATTCTAATATTGATTTGAATTGTCTCTGAAGAGGCATACTGTCTCGATAGCTGTCCACGGTTCTCTTATATTTGTAAGTGCAGGAACATGTGTGCAAATAAACCTTTCTACAACGCCCTATATCCGGCAAACGTGGTGTCTACATAATTCGATAGAAATCTCCTCAACAAATTCTGCGCGTCTTGGACCCGATTATAGTGCATTATCCTGCTGGAATAACCTGTCGTTGTTTGTGTACCTGGAATCCATGAATTGGTGCAAATGACCATGAAGCAGTAGCTGTCACCGCTCAATAACGTGTTTAGGTGGAAATAGAATGTACTATCCATCTGGTACCCACTCTCATGCCCCGTTCGAATAAGCAGCCTAACCTATGTTCATTCTGATTCACATAATGTCAGTCATCTAACTGATATAAGTCTTAGGAACTTCCAGTCATCAAAGTACAGTGACGCCATTTTGCATTACCTTTACATAACTGCTAACTCTTGAATTTTGATGTTATCAATGGTTTTGCTAGTTTGTTAGTATTGATACAACAATGCATGTGAATCCAATTGATGTATCTGCATAGATTTTAGGATTTTATAAATTCATAAACTCACAGCAGACATTTAAGACTATACGCATCCACTAATATATTCTAAAAGACATACCAAGAGAAAAAAAAACTCATACACAAATCCATATATGTGCAGCAGACACAAGAAGAGTAAACATTTCTTTATATTATTCACAATAACTTTGTACAAGGGATCTCATTAAGTACAGTAACAATGACATAATATGCAGTTCTTTAATTCTTCTATTAATTTGTTGCATTTTCAATCGCCGTCTAACAGGGAAGCGAGCCTCCAAAATGAGAGCCGTATTTGCAGAAAAATAGATTGACATCGTTATTGGAAAAATGGTTACATTTTACGATTTCTCAAATTTTGAATATCTCTTAATCTACAACTGTTTCTGCATCTGGCCACTAACTATTAATTTGTTGCATTTTCAATCACCGTCTAACGGGGAAGCGAGCCTCCAAAATGAGAGCCGTATTTGCAGAAAAATAGATTGACATCGTTATTGGAAAAATGGTTACATTTTACGATTTCTCAAATTTTGAATATCTCTTAATCTACAACTGTTTCTGCATCTGGCCACTAACTATTAATTTGTTGCATTTTCAATCACCGTCTAACGGGGAAGCGAGCCTCCAAAATGAGAGCCGTGTTTGCAGAAAAATAGATTGACATCGTTATTGGAAAAATGGTTACATTTTATGATTTCTCAAATTTTGAATATCTCTTAATCTACAACTGTTTCTGCATCTGGCCACTAACTATTAATTTGTTGCATTTTCAATCACCGTCTAACGGGGAAGCGAGCCTCCAAAATGAGAGCCGTATTTGCAGAAAAATAGATTGACATCGTTATTGGAAAAATGGTTACATTTTACGATTTCTCAAATTTTGAATATCTCTTAATCTACAACTGTTTCTGCATCTGGCCACTAACTATTAATTTGTTGCATTTTCAATCACCGTCTAACGGGGAAGCGAGCCTCCAAAATGAGAGCCGTATTTGCAGAAAAATAGATTGACATCGTTATTGGAAAAATGGTTACATTTTATGATTTCTCAAATTTTGAATATCTCTTAATCTACAACTGTTTCTGCATCTGGCCACTAACTATTAATTTGTTGCATTTTCAATCACCGTCTAACGGGGAAGCGAGCCTCCAAAATGAGAGCCGTATTTGCAGAAAAATAGATTGACATCGTTATTGGAAAAATGGTTACATTTTACGATTTCTCAAATTTTGAATATCTCTTAATCTACAACTGTTTCTGCATCTGGCCACTAACTATTAATTTGTTGCATTTTCAATCACCGTCTAACGGGGAAGCGAGCCTCCAAAATGAGAGCCGTATTTGCAGAAAAATAGATTGACATCGTTATTGGAAAAATGGTTACATTTTATGATTTCTCAAATTTTGAATATCTCTTAATCTACAACTGTTTCTGCATCTGGCCACTAACTATTAATTTGTTGCATTTTCAATCACCGTCTAACGGGGAAGCGAGCCTCCAAAATGAGAGCCGTATTTGCAGAAAAATAGATTGACATCGTTATTGGAAAAATGGTTACATTTTACGATTTCTCAAATTTTGAATATCTCTTAATCTACAACTGTTTCTGCATCTGGCCACTAACTATTAATTTGTTGCATTTTCAATCACCGTCTAACGGGGAAGCGAGCCTCCAAAATGAGAGCCGTATTTGCAGAAAAATAGATTGACATCGTTATTGGAAAAATGGTTACATTTTATGATTTCTCAAATTTTGAATATCTCTTAATCTACAACTGTTTCTGCATCTGGCCACTAACTATTAATTTGTTGCATTTTCAATCACCGTCTAACGGGGAAGCGAGCCTCCAAAATGAGAGCCGTATTTGCAGAAAAATAGATTGACATCGTTATTGGAAAAATGGTTACATTTTACGATTTCTCAAATTTTGAATATCTCTTAATCTACAACTGTTTCTGCATCTGGCCACTAACTATTAATTTGTTGCATTTTCAATCACCGTCTAACGGGGAAGCGAGCCTCCAAAATGAGAGCCGTATTTGCAGAAAAATAGATTGACATCGTTATTGGAAAAATGGTTACATTTTATGATTTCTCAAATTTTGAATATCTCTTAATCTACAACTGTTTCTGCATCTGGCCACTAAATGGTGCCATAAGTACTTATGGGGGAAGGATTAATGGCATATTTAGTAGAAAATAATTCATGCAATTTTTATGGAAAATAGGTTTTCTGTTAGTTCCCTTGTGTTATTACTTTCTTGGTTTTCAGTACTTTGTATAGTTTCTTTAATCACATTTTTATTTTATTTTTCATCTTTTTTCAGATTTTGCATTTCGCTTTTCCATCTTTTTCTTCCATGTCTTTTTTTATTTCCGTTTTCTTTTTTTAACATCCACTTTTGTTTTCTTTTCTCGAGATTTCCATTCTTTCTGAGTTTTCTCTCTTCATTATGCTTTTCATATTCTAATTTATTTCAATGCTCCAATGCTCCATTTCTTTTTATTTTAAATATTCTTTAATTTCATTTTAAGCTTCAAGGTACTTTTTATATAATGTGTTTCTTTACATTTTCTTTTTGTTCAATACATTTTGCTGCCTTATTTTTAATCTCGTTTTTGCAATTTTTTCTTCGTATCTGATCAATGTTTGCATTTTTTTTCTTTTCGTTTTTCTGGGATTTCTGTTTAGACTTTTTCGCATTTCCAAGATTGAGTTTTCAGCATTTACTAACTTCACAATACATTTTTCCTGTTGAGGTTATTCCTTACGATCCATGGCAATTTTTCTAAATGTAGAACTAAAAATAAATGTTGATAAATATTATATATATATATATATATATATATATATATATATATATTACAATTTATAATATGATAAACAATAATCGAGCGGCAGGAAAAATATCACAATAAGTTATTGCAATTATTAACTGAGATTATCATGATATATTTATCATATAAATATATACTGAAAATTCAACCAACATTGATTTAATAATGGAAATTTTATTGTGAAAACATTGACTTGCAAGATGATATCTGACATAAGGCCATGTAAAAATTTTGACGCGCAATGTACTGAAAGCTTTGTATGTGTACTTTGCAAGTGTGTGTATATCAATGATAGCTTTAGTATGTATCTTAAAATTTTATATATATATATTATATATATTCATACATACATACATATATATATATATATATATATATATATATATATATATATATATATATATATATATATATATATATATATATATATATATGTATATATACAAAAGAATACCTTCATATCCAGAGATGGTTAATCGAATTAGAACTTGAGATAGAAAAAACATGTGTGTGCGTGTGTCTCTGTGTGTATGTGTGTGTGTGGTATATTTCTGTTCTGAGATCTATGAGAAACAGTATACTCACACACATGAATAAGTGTACAGATATGCATTTGTATACGCATGTCTAATTTATACATAATTACAAAAGATCATCCACTTTTGATTCTATGTATTTCTGCCATTGCCTGTAGTTTTCTTTTTTTCCCTATTTCTCCCTTTTTATCGTTTTCATTCCTTTCTTTAAACTCGAATTTACTTTTTCTTCTACCCATCATCTGTCTTCTCCCTTACATACGCGTCATTTTCTATTGTAAGACTATTGACGTTGTGAAAAGAACAAGTGGTTTCCCCACACAAATATCTGTCTGCTCATGACCAAGTAACAAAACACAACTCGTTTGTGAAACTCCAGTAAACTCTTTAAAAAAAGAAAGAAAAGGTTATAATTTCTCGCCAACGATCAAAGAAACCCGCGATTGGCGTGTCTTTTATCTTGTGTCGACAGCCATCAAATTTATTCCAGATGACCAAAAGGATCGTGGAAACAGCCAACCAACGTAGAGCCCTTTACCACTAAATGGGTGTAGAAGCGATAGTAGAAGAGACAGAAGCCACATTACCAGGAATTTCTCTGTAGAACGTCGATGTATCACCATAACGGACTTAAACTCTTCCTCTTCCTCTTCCTCTCCATCAAGCTACATAAGTTGGTTGTCAAAAATGAAAACCATCTATATCGATTGAAGGATATCGATCGGAATTTGTTTCAGTGAAGTGTCTTTGTGTAGAGTTGATTAGTGTACATGTTTGAGCATCTGTTGGTGAGCACGTATGTGCCATTCTTGGCATGAGAATGCCTTCATGTGTACGCGTATATCTACACTATGTCACATTCTTGGCATGAGAATGCCTTCATGTGTACGCGTATATCTACACTATGTCCCATTCTTGGCATGAGAAGGCCTGCATGTGTACGCGTATATCTACACTATGTCACATTCCTGGCATGAGAATACCTTCATGTGTACGCGTATATCTACACTATGTCCCATTCTTGGCATGAGAATGCCTGCATATGTACGCGTATATCTACACTATGTCCCATTCTTGGCATGAGAATGCCTTCATGTGTACGCGTATATCTACACTATGTCCCATTCTTGGCATGAGAATGCCTTCATGTGTACGCGTATATCTACACTATGTCACATTCTTGGCATGAGAATGCCTTCATGTGTACGCGTATATCTACACTATGTCACATTCTTGGCATGAGAATGCCTGCATGTGTACGCGTATATCTACACTATGTCCCATTCTTGGCATGAGAATGCCTGCATGTGTACGCGTATATCTACACTATGTCCCATTCTTGGCATGAGAATGCCTGCATGTGTACGCGTATATCTACACTATATCCCATTCTTGACATGAGAATGCCTTCATGTGTACGCGTATATCTACAATATGTCCCATTCTTGGCATGAGAATGCCTGCATGTGTACGCGTATATCTACACAATGTCCCATTCTTGGCATGAGAATGCCTGCATGTGTACGCGTATATCTACACTATGTCCCATTCTTGGCATGAGAATGCCTTCATGTGTACGCGTATATCTACACTATGTCCCATTCTTGGCATGAGAATGCCTTCATGTGTACGCGTATATCTACACTATGTCCCATTCTTGGCATGAGAATGCCTTCATGTGTACGCGTATATCTACACTATGTCCCATTCTTGGCATGAGAATGCCTTCATGTGTACGCGTATATCTACACTATGTCCCATTCTTGGCATGAGAATGCCTGCATATGTACGCGTATATCTACACTATGTCCCATTCTTGGCATGAGAATGCCTTCATGTGTACGCGTATATCTACACTATGTCCCATTCTTGGCATGAGAATGCCTTCATGTGTACACGTATATCTACACTATGTCCCATTCTTGGCATGAGAATGCCTGCATGTGTACGCGTATATCTACACTACGTCCCATTCTTGGCATGAGAATGCCTGCATGTGTACGCGTATATCTACACTACGTCACATTCTTGGCATGAGAATGCCTTCATGTGTACGCGTATATCTACACTACGTCACATCCTTTCCATGAGAATGCCTTCATGTGTACGCGTATATCTACACAATGTCACATTCTTGGCATGAGAATGCCTGCATGTGTACGCGTATATCTACACTATGTCCCATTCTTGGCATGAGAATGCCTGCATGTGTACGCGTATATCTACACTATGTCCCATTCTTGGCATGAGAATGCCTGCATGTGTACGCGTATATCTACACTATGTCCCATTCTTGGCATGAGAATGCCTGCATGTGTGCGCGTATATCTACACTATGTCCCATTCTTGGTATGAGAATGCCTTCATGTGTGCGCGTATATCTACACTATGTCCCATTTTTGGCATGAGAATGCCTTCATGTGTGCGCGTATATCTACACTATGTCCCATTCTTGGCATGAGAATGCCTTCATGTGTGCGCGTATATCTACACTATGTCCCATTATTGGCATGAGAATGCCTTCATGTGTACGCGTATATCTACACTATGTCCCATTATTGGCGTGAGAATGCCTTCATGTGTACGCGTATATCTACACTATGTCCCATTATTGGCAAGAGAATGCCTTCATGTGTACGCGTATATCTACACTATGTCACAATCTTGGCATGAGAATGCCTTCATGTGTACGCGTAT
Source organism: Acanthosepion lycidas (assembly GCA_963932145.1). Classification (NCBI taxonomy): domain Eukaryota; kingdom Metazoa; phylum Mollusca; class Cephalopoda; order Sepiida; family Sepiidae; genus Acanthosepion; species Acanthosepion lycidas. The sequence continues at coordinate 44,705,379 of OZ010605.1, forward strand.
ATCTACACTATATCACATTCTTGGCATGAGAATGCCTTCATGTGTACGCGTATATCTACACTATGTCCCATTCTTGGCATGAGAATGCCTTCATGTGTACGCGTATATCTACACTATGTCACATTCTTGGCATGAGAATGCCTTCATGTGTACGCGTATATCTACACTATGTCACATTCTTGGCATGAGAATGCCTTCATGTGTACGCGTATATCTACACTATGTCCCATTATTGGCATGAGAAGGCCTGCATGTGTACGCGTATATCTACACTATGTCACATTCCTGGCATGAGAATACCTTCATGTGTACGCGTATATCTACACTATGTCCCATTCTTGGCATGAGAATGCCTGCATATGTACGCGTATATCTACACTATGTCCCATTCTTGGCATGAGAATGCCTTCATGTGTACGCGTATATCTACACTATGTCCCATTCTTGGCATGAGAATGCCTTCATGTGTACGCGTATATCTACACTATGTCACATTCTTGGCATGAGAATGCCTTCATGTGTACGCGTATATCTACACTATGTCACATTCTTGGCATGAGAATGCCTGCATGTGTACGCGTATATCTACACTATGTCCCATTCTTGGCATGAGAATGCCTGCATGTGTACGCGTATATCTACACTATGTCCCATTCTTGGCATGAGAATGCCTGCATGTGTACGCGTATATCTACACTATATCCCATTCTTGACATGAGAATGCCTTCATGTGTACGCGTATATCTACAATATGTCCCATTCTTGGCATGAGAATGCCTGCATGTGTACGCGTATATCTACACAATGTCCCATTCTTGGCATGAGAATGCCTGCATGTGTACGCGTATATCTACACTATGTCCCATTCTTGGCATGAGAATGCCTTCATGTGTACGCGTATATCTACACTATGTCCCATTCTTGGCATGAGAATGCCTTCATGTGTACGCGTATATCTACACTATGTCCCATTCTTGGCATGAGAATGCCTTCATGTGTACGCGTATATCTACACTATGTCCCATTCTTGGCATGAGAATGCCTTCATGTGTACGCGTATATCTACACTATGTCCCATTCTTGGCATGAGAATGCCTGCATATGTACGCGTATATCTACACTATGTCCCATTCTTGGCATGAGAATGCCTTCATGTGTACGCGTATATCTACACTATGTCCCATTCTTGGCATGAGAATGCCTTCATGTGTACACGTATATCTACACTATGTCCCATTCTTGGCATGAGAATGCCTGCATGTGTACGCGTATATCTACACTACGTCCCATTCTTGGCATGAGAATGCCTGCATGTGTACGCGTATATCTACACTACGTCACATTCTTGGCATGAGAATGCCTTCATGTGTACGCGTATATCTACACTACGTCACATCCTTTCCATGAGAATGCCTTCATGTGTACGCGTATATCTACACAATGTCACATTCTTGGCATGAGAATGCCTGCATGTGTACGCGTATATCTACACTATGTCCCATTCTTGGCATGAGAATGCCTGCATGTGTACGCGTATATCTACACTATGTCCCATTCTTGGCATGAGAATGCCTGCATGTGTACGCGTATATCTACACTATGTCCCATTCTTGGCATGAGAATGCCTGCATGTGTGCGCGTATATCTACACTATGTCCCATTCTTGGTATGAGAATGCCTTCATGTGTGCGCGTATATCTACACTATGTCCCATTTTTGGCATGAGAATGCCTTCATGTGTGCGCGTATATCTACACTATGTCCCATTCTTGGCATGAGAATGCCTTCATGTGTGCGCGTATATCTACACTATGTCCCATTATTGGCATGAGAATGCCTTCATGTGTACGCGTATATCTACACTATGTCCCATTATTGGCGTGAGAATGCCTTCATGTGTACGCGTATATCTACACTATGTCCCATTATTGGCAAGAGAATGCCTTCATGTGTACGCGTATATCTACACTATGTCACAATCTTGGCATGAGAATGCCTTCATGTGTACGCGTATATCTACACTATATCACATTCTTGGCATGAGAATGCCTTCATGTGTACGCGTATATCTACACTATGTCCCATTCTTGGCATGAGAATGCCTTCATGTGTACGCGTATATCTACACTATGTCACATTCTTGGCATGAGAATGCCTTCATGTGTACGCGTATATCTACACTATGTCACATTCTTGGCATGAGAATGCCTTCATGTGTACGCGTATATCTACACTATGTCCCATTATTGGCATGAGAATGCCTTCATGTGTACGCGTATATCTACACTATGTCACATTCTTGGCATGAGAATGCCTTCATGTGTACGCGTATATCTACACTATGTCCCATTCTTGGCATGAGAATGCCTTCATGTGTACGCGTATATCTACACTATGTCACATTCTTGGCATGAGAATGCCTTCATGTGTACGCGTATATCTACACTATGTCCCATTATTGGCATGAGAATGCCTTCATGTGTACGCGTATATCTACACTATGTCACATTCTTGGCATGAGAATGCCTTCATGTGTACTCGTATATCTACACTATGTCACATTCTTGGCATGAGAATGCCTTCATGTGTACGCGTATATCTACACTATGTCCCATTATTGGCATGAGAATGCCTTCATGTGTACGCGTATATCTACACTATGTCCCATTATTGGCATGAGAATGCCTTCATGTGTACGCGTATATCTACACTATGTCACATTCTTGGCATGAGAATGCCTTCATGTGTACGCGTATATCTACACTATGTCCCATTCTTGGCATGAGAATGCCTTCATGTGTACGCGTATATCTACACTATGTCACATTCTTGGCATGAGAATGCCTTCATGTGTACGCGTATATCTACACTATGTCACATTCTTGGCATGAGAATGCCTTCATGTGTACGCGTATATCTACACTATGTCCCATTATTGGCATGAGAATGCCTTCATGTGTACGCGTATATCTACACTATGTCACATTCTTGGCATGAGAATGCCTTCATGTGTACTCGTATATCTACACTATGTCACATTCTTGGCATGAGAATGCCTTCATGTGTACGCGTATATCTACACTATGTCACATTCTTGGCATGAGAATGCCTTCATGTGTACGCGTATATCTACACTATGTCCCATTATTGGCATGAGAATGCCTTCATGTGTACGCGTATATCTACACTATGTCACATTCTTGGCATGAGAATGCCTTCATGTGTACGCGTATATCTACACTATGTCCCATTCTTGGCATGAGAATGCCTTCATGTGTACGCGTATATCTACACTATGTCACATTCTTGGCATGAGAATGCCTTCATGTGTACTCGTATATCTACACTATGTCCCATTCTTGGCATGAGAATGCCTTCATGTGTACGCGTATATCTACACTATGTCACATTCTTGGCATGAGAATGCCTTCATGTGTACGCGTATATCTACACTATGTCCCATTATTGGCATGAGAATGCCTTCATGTGTACGCGTATATCTACACTATGTCACATTCTTGGCATGAGAATGCCTTCATGTGTACGCGTATATCTACACTATGTCCCATTCTTGGCATGAGAATGCCTTCATGTGTACGCGTATATCTACACTATGTCCCATTCTTGGCATGAGAATGCCTTCATGTGTACGCGTATATCTACACTATGTCACATTCTTGGCATGAGAATGCCTTCATGTGTACGCGTATATCTACACTATGTCCCATTATTGGCATGAGAATGCCTTCATGTGTACGCGTATATCTACACTATGTCACATTCTTGGCATGAGAATGCCTTCATGTGTACTCGTATATCTACACTATGTCACATTCTTGGCATGAGAATGCCTTCATGTGTACGCGTATATCTACACTATGTCACATTCTTGGCATGAGAATGCCTTCATGTGTACGCGTATATCTACACTATGTCCCATTATTGGCATGAGAATGCCTTCATGTGTACGCGTATATCTACACTATGTCACATTCTTGGCATGAGAATGCCTTCATGTGTACGCGTATATCTACACTATGTCCCATTCTTGGCATGAGAATGCCTTCATGTGTACGCGTATATCTACACTATGTCCCATTATTGGCATGAGAATGCCTTCATGTGTACGCGTATATCTACACTATGTCACATTCTTGGCATGAGAATGCCTTCATGTGTACGCGTATATCTACACTATGTCCCATTTTATTATGAAAGTCAATGATTTCACAATAACATTGATATTCAGTAGACTGATGCTGATAAAATTTTCAGGATATACTTATATGTATACGGTAGATATTTACCCTATACATATAAGTATATCTAATTGAACCTTTAGTTTATAATATGTTTTTGTTAAAATATAATTACAATAACTTATTTCATGGTATGAAATTTTATTATGCAACTCTAGGGTTGTTCATATTGTAAATAAATATTTCTAATTGTATATTTACTAATATTTATTCTTACTTTCATATATAAAAATATTATTAATGATCTTAAGAATGATACAACCTCAAAAAAGAAAGAATATATTCTAGAATTATTTATTAATGCGAACACAAGTTTGGAAATTGCGAAACAGAAATTGAAAACATTGGCAAGATGAAAACAAGAAAAATATGACCTTAAGAATATTATGAAAAAATAGAAAAATTAAAAGGAATAATAGACAAAAAAGTTAATTGACCAGCACGAAATTTTATGAAGAAATCGGCGTTACCACGGGAAAGGATGCAAAATATTAAGAAGATCGGCTAAAGTCAGGAAAGTAACAAAGCTATGATATTTAAGTAAACATCACAAAGAGAAACGGGTGTGAGTTGGCTGTAAAAATGTACATGTAAACTGATTTCTCAGTAGTGAAATTTAATGTTGCATGCATAGATACTTTTGATTAACGCAATTTCTGAACGTGCGATTCATGGAAATATTCAACCAATCTTTTACTTTAAATATGAATGCAGAAAATAACATTCTGGTCATAGCATAAAGATTCGTCACATTCTGAAAATTTAGCTGTTGTCCACCTTGCTGGAAACGTTTTTTTAAAGATACTAAATTAATGAAACGGCTGCTAGCCTCTCCATATATTAATCCAGTCTTGTGAACCATCATGAGAAGAGATCTATATCAGAATAGAAAATAGTATTCATGCAAAGTAGATCTCTGGAAGCAATAAAAACTGCTTCAAGTAATGTTAAAGACAAAACAATGGAATATTTATTAAGGTCAATGGATGAATACCTTATTATGTATATAGGAACCCTTAAGAACATGCGAAATAATAAAATATTAATATATAGGTATTATGGGATATATTGTAGGATCAAATATATGCTTATGTATTTTATATCTTTTCAATTTATTATCAATATTTTTCATAGGATAGAGATTATTGCGCACAAAAATATAATCCTGAACATTTTGCCAAAATAAGTTAATATCAATTTTATTGTGACATCATTGACCTGCCTAATGAAATTTAATGGTTGAATACCATTGAATATATGTGAATGCATATTTTAAACGCATATATTAATAGCCAGCTTTTACAAGTACGGCAATAGCAAGCATTCTTCTTTCAACTGCTTTATGAATTAAACACCTGAGTTTGGGCATCAGTTTTCGTGACGATTTTCAGCATTGCATATAAGGAATCTTATTTGTGAAATATTTGAGACAAAGAGTGCGTATAATATGAAAGTAAATTAAATGTATCGGACGTAAATATGATTTTCTTGTGTTTGGTGTAATTTTTGTTCCCGAAGCAATAAGTTAATGGGTATATGTGCGCGTATAAGTACGCATATATGCACATATATCCATATTTTTTATTAAAATCATGTGCTTATATGTTTATTTCTGTTTATGTATATCTGTAAACAAACATTCTTAAAATAAAGAACAAAAAGAATTAAATAGATTAGATAAATAAGAAAGCGATTTGCTTTGTTTATTTAAGAGGTGTGCGGGCCAGATTTTATTTCTTTGTGTGTACGAACAGTAATGAAAATTTCAATATGACTCTTTATGAGTTGTAATATATGTAGGTATTCCCAGTGTTATAATCTTTAAATCATTTCACCTCAAGCAAGACGTTAAAGCCGCTAAGATGCAAAAGGATTACTAAGAGTGAAATGAACTGGGAGAGGACAATAAAAGAAAAGAGACAGATGATGACAATTGACGTTGCATTTAAATTTTAGAAGATCGTAGTTGACAGGAAAGCAAGAAGAGAGTGCCACTAGCGAGAAATGCGGGAAAAGAAACTACAAGCATGGTTATGGTTATATGTAGCAATTTTAACAGTGAAATTATGATACCTTAGCGCCATTATTCTGCTTAAATTTGTGAAGTCGAGATAACAACGAGGAAAGCTGATCAGAACAATTACTGCGAAAATATTTATAGAAAAGACATAGGGAAGCTACGTTACGACGGTTTGAAAGTGACTGAAGACGAAATGCCATGTTATATTTTTTTTTATTTGATCGTGTGCTTATTCCATAATAATATAACTCAAGAATGAAAAAGCACAATAGATAACATATAAAATATTAAAACATATTGAATTGAGAGATCATCATTCTAAAATATTGATTATTGATATTTTCCCGTTCCTAGGAATCGATAGTTTCAAACCATGATTTATAATATAATTGCCGAGAAATTAATGGTCTACTAAAGATGGCTACCAGTTAAACACAGATTTATGATCTTTTTTAGGTGCATATTAAAAATGCATTATATGCAACAAGTATTTTATCTCTGATCAAAGTCTTATTAGATGTTTTCATTTATTATGAATTTATTAGATTCTTATTTTTTAGCGCCATTTTGAATAAATACTGAAAATATTATATGAATACGTTCTCCTCCAAGGATCTTCATTCGAATGTGTGTAGTAGTACCAATTTCGAGAATTAAAACCAGTTATAAGTAAAAACTATCACTGTAGGAAATAAAGAAATGTTTTGATGCATATCTATTTGAAATAATCACGGCTTTACGATATGTTTGTTTTTCTTTTTACTGAATACCACTCTATACAAGGATCAAGAATCATTCAATGTAGCAGATACAATTGTATTATCAATTATTCATGGGAAATGTGATTGGAGAAAGTTTTCATGAACTTTTATATCTGTGAATGCTTCGTTCGGGTGAATTTTGTTTGCTTACTTATTCTGAAGTCGTGAATTCGAAGTTACAATAATCACAATCGCTCTGGGAAATGAGTGTGACTGTTGTATCCCATTGACTAATATTGGATTATAAATTTAATATAAACATTTTATTGTTTCTGATTTTATTTTTTCTTATTTCAACTAAAGAAAAAGAATCCTTCTAGCACCTTAAGCAGTAGAAAATATATTGTACTGCTTGTATCAAAATCACAGTATCTTCCTTTCTGTTTCATTTAAGTTGTATTAGCTAATAGTTATTAAATTATATTTCTCTTCATATCGTTAGAACTCACATAAACAGGATTAATTTGAATACATTCCCTTCATTCTGCAATGCTGGTGTATAAAAAAACATATAATAATTATAACAGCGTACCGTAATATGTAAAGAACAAATCATGGCTATACAATATTCGTAAGGAAACTATTAGGTTGGTGCAAAAATAATGACGTAATCATGTCGTTTTTTGACGTTAAAAATACGTCAAAAAACGACATTATTACGTCATTATTTTTGCACCAACCTAATAAGTTAACGAGATAAAAAAGTAATCAGAATATATTGAATACAACTATATCTTCTTACGAAAATGTCTATATAAATTAATAGCGGAGAGGACTGAAAACTAAAATGCTTAATATTCCATTTGGGCTGCTACTGAATTCTTCTGCATGGGCCTTGTATAATCTTTCATCACTGTAGAATATAAATAATAAACACATCACTTTAAATTAGTAAGCTTGTAAGGTAACAGTGTCTAAAATTCAAAATTTTAAATATGCTTCTCTTATAATCAATTTTGATCAGTGTGCTGTCTTTGAAAATAAGCATTGTCCTCATTTTGTCATATTTAGTCTTATTTTCAGTTAATAGGACGAGAAATCACATTTTCTTCTAGTGGAATAGGATCAAGAAAAGTTGAAACTCAGAAAATAGCAAACATACGATTCGAAGGTGTTTAATCTTATTTTATTCTGTTCTTTCTTATTGATCACCTGAATTCCTGTAAGAATGTTTTAAATATCTACAAGACAAGCGCGTATATGGCAGCGTATTCGAAAACTTTGACAGTTTCGTGTTTTCCGTTGATCGCAGTTTAAATCGCAGTCTTCTGTTAAATTACAAATCTTTTATTATTCAAATGAGAATCTCATTTCAACAAAGTTTGTGCCGAATCTGTTAACATATAGTTTTTAATTCAGTTATTGTAAGACAACAGTCTTAACCGAAGCATCGATCCACTAGAGGAACTTTATTGATTCACAAAATCTTACATGTCCTGGCGAGAGGATCCTAATACGGAAACATTTCAAATCTCCTCAGGAGAAAAAGAGATGAGTACTTATTATTTAAACATTCCATACCACATCCCAAACAAATCTACTAATAGAAGACCGCAATCCTCCTCCCCGCTCGGAGGTGAATGTACTGAGGATGAGGTGTGCGTGCGTGTGGGGGGGGCTCTACTGACAACATAAGTATTCATAGTTGGGATAAGAAGGATCAATATCTTCTAACAGAGTATTCCAAGAAACAGGACTCATGATAAACTTTTCCAAAACAGAAATTATGATTTGGAATTAAAATGAAAATAATGATGGCACATGCCTTAAATTCCTCATAAAAAATCAAGATGTAGAATTAGTAAGTGCCAAATGTTTCAAATACCTCGGTGTATGGATCAGTTATAACAAATTTAATATAGGAGATTGAACATAGAATAGGTTGTGTTAGAGTTAGATTCGCCCAGCACCATAAATTGTTACAAAAACCAAAACATTAACCTGAAAATCCGAATAATGTTCTTAAATAATCTCATCAGATAGAGAGTTTTATATAGATGTCATGCATGGCGCCAAACCCATTCAGAAATATCTAAACTGTATTCCGCATACAACCGCTTTCTCAAATCAATGGTTAAAAATAGCTTTGAGCAAGTGGGCCTTGGTCATTCTTCTTTGAACCTCGTGGACTGGTGCTACAGAATCACAAAGAATTGTTTCAAGTAACAGAAATCACACCACTTGAGGATTTTCAACATTAGCAACAACTAAAATGGTGAGCACATATAAATCGAAGAGAAAATAATGACATAATCAAGATATTGACGTTTCACACTACTCCAAACAAACGGTTAGGAAAGAAACTCAAATCAGTCCTAGAAAGAGCGATAACAACTACAGGACGTGAGAAATCTATTTTTTCAAAAAAGAGAAAGATTTTATAAATTTCAACGTGCAGTAATAATGGCTGATCGGGTAATGAATGGCATTTTTTCCTTACAAGGAAACCGTTAATATATAAATATGTGCGTGTGTATTAATTTTTACTTTCTTGTATCATTCTGTAACTGCTTTCAACTCATTTCCTTTTTTCTTTTCATCATTCGCTACATTTCTTTTAATAATGAGATTTTCCACTCGATGCTACTCTACTTTTATATTCTTCCCTAAAAAAATGCTACCACAGAAAACTAAATTTTTGTTTCGCTCTTCCAAATCTGGTTGGGTTTAAACAAACCCAACCAGATTACTCGCCCTTTCTCCATTAGCCAGTTAACGATATCCTCATCTAATTAATTACAGGATTGAGAAGCAATAAAGTCCATCCACACAATCGTTAGTTTCTCCTTCCTTCGCCAGCCTTTTCTAAAGTTTTAATTCCTACAAAGCATTCAGATCAACCACATCGGCTGAAATTACAAGTCTCTGAGTCAGTTGACTTCCTAGAAAGAATGACTAAACAAGCAATTCTATTTACAAGAAGCCTTAGGAATTTATTATTAGTAGTAGTAGTATTTTCTTTCTTTCTTTCTTTCTTTGCTGCATTGTTTGCTTGATAATCTTTTTTATCTCTTTCTTTCTCTCTCATTGTTAATCTTCGGCTAATGATTCCACTGGAAATATTATGTAGAATAAACAAGAAATACAACAGTAGAGCGTGAAATTAAATTTAATTTGTTCAAGTATTTAATGGACTCCTTAATTCCCAGATTTTATTAAATTATCCCTGTCTTCTTGAATCATCATTTTTTTTCTTTCTGGTTAAATCGTTATGATCTATTTCTACTCTTTTCTTTACATGCTTATTTTTTCATGTTAATATATTCTTCTAGTCTCTTTTTATGTTTTATCGTCTGTTTCTGTTTTTCTTATATTGCAATTTTGCTCCCTCCTCCTTTGTCTTCGAGACAACCTTTTTTAAAATTTAATTCTACGAATTTACTTCATCAGTTTTCTTCAGAATACCTTCCTTCTCATCATTGCCTTAATTCCTTGCTATTTTTATTATTTTTTCTCATACAAAATTTGTTGTTTATTATATTGTTGCATTTGAATATGTTGCTTCCTTTCCTCGGCCGTTATCAATTCATAAGATTATGGGAAATATGTAATTAAGGTTTTTTTTTCTCAGCCCCATTCCCAGTAATCGATTAATTGATCGTCTCTTTGTCAAGAGTACGACAAAGGTGTCACGTGATGCATAACTCTTGAAAGAATTTGACTGAAATGTCAGCGTCGGGTAACAGTTTCAAAAACCAGAAATCCTAACAGGGTCAATAAAATCTCTACATTCACTTAGCGCTCTCTCACAAACAGGCTCTGATTCAAATCTGTCTATAGTCAAACACATTCACACATATAAGCATACACACGTACGGAAAAATTACTAATTATCTTCCCAAAAGCTACGAAATTTTGTATTTTTATTCATTTTAATAATCATTACGCAATGCATAATGTATTCAATCCCGTCATGCACATCAGTGCAAAAGGGTCCTTGGTTGTTATGTAGTTGCTTCTTACTTGAAATTCTTCAAAATACTCCGTGATATTTTTACATAACTTCATTTTACATCAACATTTGGAAATGTCATATTCAGAACAATTTTACTCCTGACATGGTATTTGTTTGTCATATTTGCAAGCTATGATCCAGAATTCTAATTTTGTCAAAAAACTGTTTAATGTCGGAATTTCATCCCTATATTATCATATGATATAGGACATGACTAAAAATTTCTCAGATAATAAGCAAAATATAATTGTGGAATCACGGTCAAGCCACAGACATTAGGGAATATTTTTGTTCTGCTTTTTAAAGGCTATTGAAGTTGCTGCTTGGATATGATTTTTTTTTCTCTTTAAGCAAAATGCCAAGTAGAAATAAAGCCAAAGTAATGAGCTGAGGTGCGTCATCCACAAGAAACAAAAGCTTTATGAGAAATCAGATTAAAACAAACTCCCACTTAGAATTGTTCAGATTTAAATGGCTAAGTTTACTTATGTAAAAGAAAATTTCCCACTTAATCTGTTATATCTATTTTCATAGCATATCGATATATCATTTAACTTCGAAGTTTTATTGGCATCGACTTCTAGAAACGTACTATATAACATCTCCTTCGCTCACTAGGCACACATGCACATGCAAAATTATACACATGCAATTAAACTGGTCCATACATACGTAATGCTCCGCAAATGTTCAGGTAATTTAAATCGGGAAATACCTTCTTCGAATAAAGAAACATTATCAGAACATAAGCTTCTTTATTTCCTGCTTGAGTGACTTCGACATATGTGTGAAATTTTCAACTGGGACGATGACGAATAAACAGATTGATTAATCTATTCAAATTCCTTTAAATTTTATGTGTCTTCACAGCATTCATCAGTTTGTAATCTCTATCATTCACTCCATCTCTCTCACTCTTTTTATTTCTCCATCGTCGATCGATTGATCGAACTATATATATATATATATATATATATATATATATATATATATATATATATATATATATATACCTTCAGAGAGTTGGTGATCGTGACTCTCCATAATTTTCTGGCCCTTGTAGCACAATTCATTTTGTCTTTTCCTGTCTCTTGTAACTCAATACATTTTTTCTTTTGCTGTCCATTGTGGCTCAGTAAATTTTGTCTTTACCTGTCCCATGTAACATAAAACATTTTGTCTTTTCCTGCACTTTGTGGCTCATTACATATTACCTTTTCCTGTCTGTTGTAGCGCAATACATTTTGTCTTTACCTGTTCCTTGTAGATCAATTCAATTTTTCTTTTCCTGTATCTCGTATCTAAATAAATTTTGTCTTTTCCCAAACCCCAACTCCACCAGCCACCTCCACTCAAGATCTTCTGGTAGCTTATACTTTCTTTTCCTCTATTCTCTCTTGCATTCGAGCTTTCCTTTTAGTGGTACATTTCTAAGCCCATTATATCTAGACCTAAACTAATGGAAACTTTATTATGGAAAATAAATTTAGATTCATTTATCATTAACATATTTTTTTAAATTCTGGAATCGATTTTATGAACCTTGTGACCTTTTAACCAAATTTTTATTCAAAACACGAAGCTGATCTTCTTTGTAATTCGGTAAACCATCGCAGCCATAATTGATGTTTAAGCAAATGAAAAATAATCTGTAAAGAAGACAGTATGCTAGAACTCTAGAAGTCTTTCAGCTATGTCAGTTACTACACTATTTTCTCTTTCGCCTTTTTTTCTAGTTTATCTGCCATAATAACCAATATGATGAAAATATGTTCTTGGGCTGATATCACAGCATCCATTATATCTACTGCTTTGGAATGAAGAATGCTTTTTCTTCTATTTCTCGCTTCGTTTAAACTCTTGATTAAACAATATTCAGATGATAATTATATTGCGTGTTTTATATGAACGCAGATGAGGTGTACGGCTTATTATAAGACTTTAAACTAGGTACCTCATCTAATTCAGTATAAATTTTCAATAGCTAAGTTATTTGAGTAAAATTAGCAAATTCAAATTTAAATTAATCTGATTTGAAATGAATATTACTTATTTATAGCATAAAAAGTAATATACAAGCATTTCTTAACAACGGGTCCTGATTTTCTTTGATCTTTATTGACGTATTGATAAGTTCTGAGATTATGACAGCTGTTATGGGTGACCAGATTTGACATAAATTAACGAAATCAAAGTGAACACATTTTTTTTTTAATTTTTAACTACCTAGTAATTTTTACAAATTAATTCATATTCATCAATTATCTAATATTTTATTGACATATAGTTACATTTGAAGATGCTTTATAAAAAAATTAATTTTTATAAAATTTTCTTATATTAATTTTAAAATTTATTAACAGATGAAATTAAAATAAAGATAAGTAAGCAACAAAATTAACACATTGATCTGGAAATATTTTCATATTAATTAAAATATTGTTTAATCATTAATAGTCAAAAAAGTTTAATTAACATTAGCTAAAAAAACATTTTTCTATTTTCTTCAATCCAAGCATGTAACCTTTTTATAATAATGACATTTTTAAGCTATCATAGATGAATAAAAGGGAACAATTACAGTGAAAAATAAAAAAAATATTTTAAAAATAGAATGTTAAAACGACATTTATTAATCTTTTCAATTTTTGATTTGTGAATTTCGTTTCCACTTAATTACAATATCACATCCAGGAAATAGCGCAATACGGAAAGTTCAAACGATTTTTAAACTATTATACATTATTATAATTAATATTGTACATTATTATAATTAATATTTTTTAAAAAAGGAAAAAATTCTTGTAAAAATTCATTATTCATCGAAAATTTTTTTTTTCTTTCAGACAATAGTGTTCTTAATATAACTTATTTACAAAAGCAATTAAAAGCTTTTCTAATTAAATAATGCCATAGTTTGATTACATTTTACTATTCAGAGCAGATTTTCAGTTATAATAGTGTGGCACCATTTAACGAGGCAGAAAGGGAAAAGAAAGAAAAGAGGAAAAGGAGAGGCTAAGGACCGAATCGTGGGTGATAAGCAAGAACACACACACGGCTAAGAGACAATGGATAAAAGGATATTTTGATAAGTAACAAATGGCGAAAGAGTGTCATTACAATGACAGGGAAATTCTGAGTAAAAAGAAAGGGAAAGAAAGAAAGAATCAGATATGTTTTGGCATCGGCTGTGTTATCTAAGGATATGAAAACAAACTATTGGTACGGGAAGACATCTTATTATCAGCTACAGACCGGCTGGCCAAAGAAAAAAAATTCAAATGAAAATGTTATTTCGATAAGTGACGAAAAACAGGCAACTAAAGGGACTTTGGACAGATATGAAAAATTAAGGACCACCTACGAGTGTCCGTTGACCGATTTTCCTTCGACGGAACATCCTTGGCCTGCGATAATAAAATTATGTTATCAGAAATATGTACCGAAGGAAAATGAATGGGAACCTAGAAGTGTTTTTTTTTCTTTCTTCGAGGCGACAGACTGACTGAAACTTTGGAGATGTTTCTTTTTGAGACCGTGTTAGGAAGACCACCCATTCTGATAATTAGCGATAAAATACCTGACGTAAACCACGTGTAGAACAAGAGTTATGACAGCCATTGTCATATTGTCCCGTTCACGGCCAGAGAAATGATAACGGCGATTAAGAGGAAGAAAAGGGAAAGAGAAGAGATAATTTTTTTTTTAGTTAAGCAAGATATTTTTTTTCTCTTCCTGAAACAAAGCCGCGGATTCGTCCACACCCGACTAAGGCATCATTGGTCGAGTGGTGATCACGTGATGCACGAGGGAGGCTGTTGCAGCCCATCTAGAGGATGAGTAAGAGCGGTTGCTACGAAGATGTGGGGAGGGCAGTTCACGCCCCTCTGAAGTATGATGAGAAGGTGGGAGTGAGGAAAGGTTCCCAAAAATGGAAAAAGGTGGAAATTCCTAACCAGAGAGGTGGATATGTATTTAGAATTATCGAGGAACCCCCCGGCGCCGACAAACTCACCCCGGTTTTGGTCGGCGCCCATATAAACGAAGCCACAACGAGCAGAGTTGAGTTGAGTTCCAGCAGTTCCCAGAGTCAGTCTTCAGTTGAAGCAAGCCTCGCAGATAGCTGACCAAGATTCACGCACATTCCGGACCTCTCTTCAACCCAAGAACAATTATTTTGAAGAGCGACTTAGATCCAGATCACCGAAATACGTTTTTTTTTTTACTTTCGTCCAAAGACCCACCGAAACACCAATTTCTTAGAGAGCAGACAACTTGAAGTGTTAAAACTTGCCTAGCGGAAAACGACGTGTCACAATCCATAGAACGGGTCGGGAGATAGATGCAGTCCTATGTATCGAACAACTAGACATAAAGTTTGTTACCTTTTTCTTTGATACTTTGAACTTTTGAGTTTTCATTTTATTGTCTTTTATGCATATTTGTGTGGTATCACCCCCGTTGAACTCGGTTTGCAGTACGGCCCCAACCACTGTTTGATCTCGTCTGCCTAAGATCAATTCACAACGTGGGTAGGCGGACTGGGGGATCAGTGCAGTTACCTTGGTAACCAGGCGTTGGAAGCGAGTTGGGAACGACGAGGCTGATATCAAATCTAACCAGATTCCCACCCGAATCACCAAAAGGTTAGAACGTCACATTTGGAGCGGCAACACCCGAACGGAGCAGCGAGGAGCGAACGGCTGGCGCCGCGGCGAGGACATCACAATTGGTGCTGTTTAGGGACGTCACAGTTGGTGCCGTGGTAGACTAGGATAGAACGTCACAGTTGGCGCTACGACCAGGGGACGACGTCACAATAGTAAAAGTTTGAAAACAAAATTGGATAATTTACATTCTCCAAGGATGAAACTAATAAAAAATTCAGAAAATAGAAAGTTTTTTATGGGTTTTTTTTTCGAAATTTCAAGAAATTTAAGTGGTGGGTAACATATGTAAAAAAAAATAAATAATATTTTCACCAAAATTTTCTAAAACAAAAAATTTGAAAAATAATTCCACTCATTTGTGAATAAGTCCTGAAAGATTAAAATCTGACAATTATTCGATTTTTGGAAGAATTTCAATTTATTTTCACGGACAAAAAATCCACGAAAAAAATCATTGTAATTTTTATGCCCCCGATGTCGTAAACAAAACGAGATTTTGAATCAAAATTTCGAACGTGCTAGAAAGGATTAAAATTTTTTAAAAATAATTAAAAAAATACTTTGGTCTTCCATCTTAATAATAATATTTTGAGGATAAAACTTTGTTTTTATTAAGTTTGTGGCCTTTTTCTTTATGCTATGCTGTTTTCCCGCGAAAAAGTGGAGGTACCTAGTTTAAACTTTCGTTCATTGGTTGCTAGTTGAAGATGAATTCGTAAAATGAGACCATGTGAGTAAAAATAACAATTTTAATCTTCCAATATTTGTTTATTCAAAATTTTGCATATCGATGTAAGAAAATATTTTAATAGAATGTTGAAATAAGATGTTGTAAAGGTTGGAAATTACTGAATAAAAGTCTGTAATTGAGTCGATGCATAAATCTGACTTGTTTTGTTGACATCATCGGATTAAAGCTGAGTATCGATTTAAAAAATAAGGAAAGAAACGTAGAGAAAGTCAGCAGTAGTCTTGACATTTCAGCCTTCTCTCCAGTTTTTGAGCCGACGCTCTTTCGACTTGACCTTTTCAAATAAGAGAGAAGATTCTTCTTATTTCCGCTAAACTATGAACAGATTTGGTGGGCAATGATAAATAAATGCTTAGTCATCGTTGGCTTCACGGAACTACTTTTAAAAACGAAATACCATCTGAAATTTCTTCACTTTGTATCGAGTGCAGATAGAAACATTCCATGAAAACATTATATTAAACCCTAGAATGTTTCCTTTAAGCTTCTCTGTCTTCCTCTCTTTCTTTCTCCGTTTGAAAAAGAATCTTTAAGTGTTTATGTATGTGTGCTTGTGTCTTTGTAATTGTATAAGAGAAAATATTATTATATGATGTGTTTATTATATTTTCCAACGTTGTGAGAAATTAATTTTTAAATTTTAACCATTTCATTAGCAATATTTGTATATTAATTCAAAATCCGAAGCTGGTTTTTATTATTCTGCGTGGTAAATGTAGCTGCGGTTGAAACGAGTTTTTCCATTTTGGTTTGTCTTTAACAGTGCTAAATGGCTTATGTCATGTCGTAACATAACTTCATTTTGGAGACATCGATTTAGGAAAGAATTAATATTCTCTGCGAATTGGAACTGTGGAAAACCATCAAATCTACGCCATAATTAATTATTTAATGAAATGTATATAATTCAATATGGGCGCATGGTATTCCGATTAGTGAAGGAGGTGATTTCTTGATACTATCAGTCTAACGAGACGATTCCAACGTGCGACACCCTTGGAAAGTACCCGAAAACCAAACCTTGTGAGTGAAATTGGTTAGATGAAACTGTTCAGAAATCATCGAGAGACGTGTCGCCTCAGATACAAACTCTTTGGTCATCTATCGATAGTGTTGCGATAAAACACTCATTTTCACAGAGGCTGGTCACTCGTAAGGATGTATCAGACAAAAAACCTTAAAATTACTGATATTGTGATTTTGTGATCTGCCACGGGCGAAAATAACAGAATAATAATAATAGTGAATATTAAATACAAATGACAATGTTAGCGAAATAGACGAAATGTTGTTTTATTTGGCTGAGTTATTTCTTAAGAAATTATCGAATAGTAAATCATTATTGAGCATAAAACCCATACACGAACTTCTATTTACTCTCTTTAATGATATTTTTGCTGAATAATTTGTTATGTATATGGAAAATGAAGAAGAGACAGAATTGAAAAGCAGATTTTCTTTGTTAAAATGTACATTTCATCATGACACTTTTCGTATTTGATTAGGTAAAATTATAGTTTATAATTAAATCGGAAACTTCATAACGTCTCCACTCTGTATTAAATCACGTCGACTTGTAGCTAGAATTTTAAAAATGCTATGTGAATATTGTCGAACAGTATTTCTGTAAAATTAGTTCTCGAGATGGGGTTTTTTTTTGTGGGGAGAGAACGCTAAAATTTACGATATTTACTGGGTCAGACTTTTAACTGCTATTTTACCTTGTTGATGTAAATCAAACTGAAGTAAATATAGGAAATAAGTAAAAAAACGGATAATAATATTGGATAATAAAGTGAAAATAAATTTTAAAAATTGTTAAAATTATTTTACAGGAAAATCTTACAAAATAATGACTATAAAAACGAAAAAAATGTTCTTAAGGAATAACAGAACTTTCCTGGCCCATAGTCTTTCATTTGTCGTCCACAATATTTGATCATTTGATGCGAGGTTTAAACGTGATTTGAGGTTTAAACGAGAGAAAGAAATAAAGCATTGACTGATTCAAGGATTAATGCTATCTTGGAATGCGTACATTAAATATGGGTTTACAATGATCAGATTAGGAACTTGGAACGTGTTACAATATAGAGGTTTACCACACTTAAGCCATTTGAATTTAGATTGGATTTTGTACATATAAATTTGTTTTTGACTGAGACAGAGATGTGTGTTTTTGTTTTGTTTTACGGCTTATCAACTCCACATGGATCATTTAAAACCAAGACAGAGAGACAGACACACGCAGCGACTGGGTGATTCTTTATTTGCACGTGAAATACAAAATTATGCAAATTTAAGTAATTATTTGTCCCACTTGTGTTTGGGTGATATTTTTAAAAACATTCTAGTTGATTGTTACCGGATATTTTGTTTTTTATTTCCCAAAAGAGTTTTATTTTTTCAGAATACTCATTTGATTTTTACAAACCGACATTATGGCACATTAAATTATATAAATTTTCATTTCAAGTTTTGCTTTAAATGATTGGACATTATTTATCCTTATATATCAAAAAATATATGCATGCACAGATATATAGAGACAGATAGATATACAGACTTAGTTTTTGTTCAAATTATGTTATTAATTCATAATAAATACAACTTTATATTAAACATTTTCCTAGCTGAAGAGTGGGTGAAATGTAAGAAAACCCACTGGATATACCTTAGTGGAATTAAATAAATGTATTTAAATGAGAGAATTTATGTAAAAAGAAATTCGAAAAGTATCAGATTCCAAATAATGCTCACTTAATTTTTGTTGTGTATATAAAAAAAATGAAAAATTTCACAAATTCAGATTATAAGTTTCTATTGATCTAGGAAAACAGATAATAAGCTGAATACTTTCATATTTTTATGCATAAGATGTGGGGCTAGGAAAGAGTGAAAATGACTGTAACTTTGCGTGAGGACAGTCAAGCGATATGGAGTTGCTTCACTCCCTCAAGAAAGGTCAATGGAGACTAAAAACATTATATATAAAGTTAGGTGACCTTTCTGATACCGACTTTACAGAATGTCAGAATCAACAGGAGACCGATTTGTCAACATTTGTCTGCTTACGATATTTTTCTACATTCTGATTTACAAACGCGCGTGCGCGCTCGCGCACACACACATATATATATATATATTGGGTCAGATTTTAGTATGCAATTTTTCACAAGAAAATTGGTATTAACTAACTGATGTCGCTAAAATTTGCAAGATATACTAAGTGTATGTCAGTTTATAATATCTGTTTTTGATAGAATCATTTACAACGACTTATTTGGTGGGTGTAAGATTTTTTATGCATCTCGTTGGATGTTCATCATATTGCAAATAAGTATATAGTATAAGTATTCATAATTATTTTATAATACAACATGTATAAAGATACCCATTGGTTGCAAGTAAGATATAACTATTAGGTTGGTGCAAAAATAATGACGTAATAACCTCCGTTTTTGACGTATTTTTTAACGTCAAAAAACGACATTATTACGTCATTATTTTTGCACCAACCTAATACAAAACACTCATAAAATAAACTGAAAACCTTTGCAAAATGAAAACAAACAAAAAATAACCAAATTCTCTGTTTCCTTTTGATTCACCGGGTTTGGGTAATTTTTAAAAAATTCACTCTTAAAAAAACAGTTTGTCAGATCAGTTTATTTATAAACCGGAAAAGTCCCAATGAATGATGTAAAGTCGTAACTGTTTTAATACATTTAAAGCTATATAAAATCTGACCAAGTGACAAAGCAATAAAGTTTTTTTATTCCTCACTTTTGAATTGAAATTTGGAAATTGTTGAATCATGAACAGCATGATCGTACATTTCATTAATTAAGGAAACAATTATCAGAAAAATGTTTCGTGCTACGACGCGGATAATAGAAGAAAAATAGTCTTAATTTCTAAATTCTACTAATTCTCTATATGTCTTACATTCCCGCCTAAAATCTGAAATGTTTACTATTTATTTATTGTCTAATTTTTACTTATTTTTTTTTTAATGGGAGTAGATACGTTTACCTATCGTCCGGTCCACACTACTCCCCGTCTTTTTTAGCTTTATCCCTTGTTTCCTTTTAGGATTGGGTTTCTGGTTCCTTCTAAAAAATGTTCCTTCTCTTTTATTTCCAGTAGCCTCTTGCGCCTCCGTAGTGTCATCACCTTGCTAGGGGTGAATTGATAAAAAAAAACAACCTCTACTGTAGTATGCGGTGTTTGACTTAAACTTATAGACAAAAAAAATGTGTTAAGAGATGATACAGATGGTATCAAACGTAAAGAAACCATAAGAATTATAGAAATACAATAATGTCTAAAGAAAGATAAATGCCATAATCACAACGTTTCGGCCAATGTACGCCCCAGCCTTCTTCAAGTGAGTGGAATTTAGAACTAAACTCTTTGTTACGTCCACTGGGGTATATTGTTCTAGTTTCACGTGACATACTTTTCCGCATGTCTCAGTAATGTCCAATCCTCCAAGTTTTTGTTCATCACTGTAGTAGCCACTAACAACTCTTTGGGTTAAGTCACTAGATCCAAATAACGCTTTTATTCACTGGGCCATGTGTCCTTAAGTCATATTGAAGGTGAATGTGGGCGAAGGGAGATCACTTCTTATTCCAGTTTTGTCGGACAACAAATTTAATATTCAATTTAAGTTCAATGATTTCAGACAAGTGATAACCAATTTGACCAGATTAAATTACAAATTAGCCTTTTCTCATAATAGTAATAGTAACCGAATAAACATTTAAAAAAATTCTGGGAATTGACATTTTCCAACATATGGAAGATACCAAAATTGTTAAATGCATGAATGGCCTGGCATAGAAAATACCGAATGGAATTGCCCCTTTCGGGAAGAGTTTAGATTTTCTTTATAGTCATCAAGTTAACTCAATGGGACCTGAAGCTTCCGACGCTCAAGACAACTACCACACTATGATTTTTCAACATGCTTCATGTCCCGAACAGCAAGTAAAATTCATATTGGAACCAAGTTCCACTTACCCAAAAATTTCCCTTGAAGCCTTAGGATTATCTAACGTCGAATGGAATTTAGAGAAAATGTTTACTGTGGATTCATATGCATCATCCTCCGATGAATATGAATGTATCAGTGATTACAAGAAAAATAGATAAACTTGAAAACCAATAGAGTTCAAAGACAATTCATATTCCGTGGAATTACTCTGGCACGAACACAGGATCAAATCAGTGCTATCTAATTATCAAGTTGCCTTGAAAATGCTTGCTAAAACTATGCATTCTTTGGAAGGAAAACGATATATTTCAGCAACAACAGACCGAATGGATCATAGAAAGAATCGAAGTCTCTTAACAAGACTTTCCAAAACATATTTGGATTCCTGACTGGCCAGTGTTCAAATCTGATGGAGAACTCCAAATCTCTAACATATCGAAGTGCATCAAATACTGAACTATTACTATTAATACCCAATGGCTTTTTACATCCTAATATTAATGGAGAAATTTCTGTGAAAACGGATTCTGATAGATCTACTGAAATTGAACGTACTTCTAAGTCTCAATTATTAGATGCTTAATCACTGAAAGGGAGAAATTATTAACTAACTTCAAAGAATTATGGAATGAGGAATATCTTTTGAATCTAAGAGAAAGTTGCAAGGATCTACATGATATGGATTTTAATAATAAAATACAAGCAGATGATATAGTATTAATAAAAAATCCTACAAAAGACAGAGTATTTTGGAAACTTGGCAGGGTGATTGAACATTTTCTGTAGAAATGATGGAAATGTACATTCCATATGCGTATCTTGAGTAGATGCATCCTTTGAGAATCATAACATACAATATCTGTTTACAATGGAACTTTACTTGATCATAATGCTTAATCTAGACTTGGGTAAGTCTTTAAATTGCGTCCATCCACACATCTATCTATCCAATACTGTCCTGGGTAACACTTTAAACTGTACCCATTTAATGATCACTGCTGACAACACTTGTACTGGATAAGACTTTAAACTACAACCATTTCCTAATGAACATTTACGATCAATCTAGTTCTGGGTAAGACTTTAAACTACATCCAAATCTTAATGATCTTTCTAGACTTGGACAAGGCTTTAAACTGCATCCATTTTCTTGGTCACATTCTGACCACCTTTTGGCCACCCCAATACTGACCAAAGTGGTCTTAACTATGACTAAATTACAACCACATCCTGACCGATCTTATATGGACCAAATTTGTTCATGATCAAGGCATTAAACTGTATCCATGGTAGTAAAAAATCCTAAAAAATTCTAGTTAAGACTTTAAACTAAATCCGATGACAAGGCCCCGCTTGCGAGATTGGGGAGTGTAGAATCACGCCTTGGTTGTCATTACTCCCAAGTCCACCCCGACCCGGAGTGGTAGTACATGTTTGGGTTGTCCTTAATATAACATTAAACTGTTTACATACAATGGAAAATCCAAAACAGTAGATTTTCTGCTACGCTGTATTTAACATCAAGACTGAAATTTACCAATACATTAAATAAATCAACCACCAAGATCAACGGGCATAACCCAAACAATAAATCCGGTTGAAGAAAACACTTCTCAAAAGAAGTGCCAAACAAAATTCACTTCAAACTATCCTTGAATATTTGATTCGCCTCATGATAACAGGCTACCATGGGAAAAGTATATGGTTCAAATGAAGTAATCACAAAGATATCCTTTTTTTAATCAGGCACACACTCATAAAAATGGGGACCAACACAATTATGAATAAATAACAAAATGTAGTGTCATGAAAATAAATACAAATGACAAAAGAATGAGTAATGTTATTTTTAATTGGTATAACTAATACTTAAAATACCTTAATAAGAGTAGAAAATAAAATTTTATTAAACAATAAATAGAATAGTATATACATAACACATAAGCTAAAAATCTATACCTAGCCACTAAAAGCGAAATTATTCGAATTGAATTAACAAATTTAGAAGTGTCTAAAAAACGTTGGAGGAGAACACTTTTACATGCATTGACTTATAATCGGCCATAATAATGCCGAAGGACGTAGCAATAATAATATATCAAGGAATATCATATATCACACCCAGTGAAGTTATTCTTAGTGAATAGTTCTAAAAAAGTTCATTTTCAAGTAAGCACTAACACTATATGTTTATACTAACATATTGAGAGTAACGATTTCTTATATTGATCTGTTGAATTGATGGAAATATTTCTTTTATTGATAAAGAATTGATTTATGTTTATATAACAAATATTGTATTAATAGAAGAATAATGGAAAGAGAAATTTATTTAATGAAAAAAAAGTTTGAACAAAGTAACTATAAACAATTTTTTTTCTATCCTCTACCAGCCGCAATGATGAATCATTACCTCGAACCATCGCCAGTGAGACACACTGCAAGAGCCACTCCGTTTCGAGACGCAATCGCGCCAATCCTCCGAACGAGGGTCAATAACCCCAGAAGTCTCTACTGCCATAGGAATAAAAAAAAATCTATCAGCAAGAGAAGAATATTTAACTATTTTTTTTTTATCTCTGCGTCCCGGGCGACGGACTCCGGCTCAATTGCGGACCTGATCAAATTACCGGCCGAAAATGTATCTGCACATGTCGCATCCCAAATCAACGACTTCCCCATTTTAACAAGGAAAATGCTAGTGCCATCCGGCCGCTTTCCATCACCACGGTCGAGGCCAACGGGTTTGATTTGGGAAGGGAACCCAGCTGCATCCAAACCTCTTCTGATGATGTCGTTTATTGCTGCATGCCGTGGAAAGCGGCCGGCACTACGACAGGAGAGAGGATGCAAACCAAACTCATCAATGGAAGCTCCACATCTGCATCAAAGAGAGAAGACGTATTTTTTCAAAGCTCTGCTGATTTCAACGCATTTTTAAGAATGTAAAAATGTCGGATTAATTATTTTTGGAAGGCGTGTAACACTGATGATGACAGTGGAAATTCGTTAGTTTGTAAATTTGTAATCTGCACATTTTTTGCCTCGACTCACTTTTATACATGGTCATTTTTTATTTCTTATTTTTATGTTTTTGACGTGTGACTTGGCAAGTGAAGTTTTATTTTATTTTACTTTTGTTGAACCACTCTTTACTCTGGCTCTTTTTTTGTTTTGTTTAAAAATTATGAAAGAAAAAATGTAAAAAAAAAACAAGTATGTGAAAAGTCGGACGTGAAAAGTCGGAAATTAATTGGAGTCAGCAGGGAAATCATGGAAGAAGCGCTCAAGACTGTCGACATTGTCTTACGGGTCTTAACGTTAGATCAAATGCTTTGTGGAACATATTATAATATTTTTAAAATCAAGCCCTTCACATTCAGACTAATATGATTGATATCTTTTAAGCCTGAAAAATAAAAAAGTAAGAAAAGAACCTACTCACATACCGGGCGGAAATCTGCACTAGATTGTCCCAGGCACCCGGTGCCCATCTCCGACGTCATCCATCCATTCAGGACAATCCCGTAAGATAATTTTGCTGCTCTATATAAGGAGATATTGAGTATGACGGGACCCTCCCAGCACAAAATTGTCTAAGTTTTTTTAGGTATGGTGAATCTGTCACCATCATTCTAATATTGGGGAAAGCGTCTTTAGCCTCGTAGAGGTGGATCCACACCCTGAGGTAGCTGCCAGTGTCTGATGCGCAGGTGATTACCCCAGGGGAATCAGCGAAATTACTGGGGTCTTCTGTCAAAGATAAAAAGCGTGGCGGAGGCATTTCCTCCACCTCCATCTCAGTTTCGAGTCGTTGCTGCTTTTGTTGGGGTTTTCTCTTTTTGCTTTTTATGTTCTTCTTTCTTTTTATGTGCTTGTTTCTTAGGCGACTTCTCCAGCGTTTTCTGTTGCTGTTGTTGTCTTTGTTGTTGTTGTGGTGGTGGTGGTGGTTGTTGTTTTTGTTTTTGTTGCTGCTGCTAGTGTATCACCTCTTCACGCCGCTCCTGTGGTGGTGGTCCCTGGTGCTGTAATGGTTGTGCTGCTACCTGCTTGCTCGGCCACGCCTTTGATATGTGCCCCGAGGCACCACACGTCCAACAAAATGGTCACCGCCGCTCCACAACAAGGCATCCGTTTGTCACGATACATCAGCACTTTGGGGATCTCGCCAAAGCTCAGTCACGTGAGGGTTTATCAGCAGAACGATATCGCGCTAGTGCCGATGTCAGACTTGGTTATAACTGCACTGACCTCGTTCACCTCTCCGTACTTGGCGAAAAAGGTCCCCATTCGTTCTTCGCTAATGTCTGTTGGCACACCATGGACAGTTACACGAGTCTTACGGAACCCCAGGTATTCAGTTTGCAGTCTTACTGCCTTGGTCATGAAGCTATTTCCGGCTAGCTTTTTGGCTTCTTCTTCGCTAGCCAATAACTGCTTCCGACAGGGGCCGTCCCCAACCGGTTCACCAGGGTTGTGACCACGCTGGTGAAAAGGTCAAGGGTGTTGGGCGGGGTTTAGATGACTATAGGCCTATAACTCTGCTAAACACAGAGTTAAAGATTTTGGCCAAGATCCTGCACGGGCGTTTGCAGTCAGTTGCCGAGTCTTTATTGGGTCCTGAGCAGACTTGTGCTGTGAGGGGCCTAACAATTCAGAGCAACCTGCATCTGATCCGCACTACCATAGAGAGTGTAAAAGAGGACGAGCAAGCCGCGCTGATTAATTTAGATCAGTCCACGGCATTTGATAGGGTTGACCATCGCTACCTTGCTGCTGTCCTGCAGGCCGCCGGATTCGAACCCGACTTCTGCCGCTGGATTAGCCTGCTGTATCGCTCCCCCAGTGCTATGGTACAGATGAACGGGAAGCAGTCGGGCGCTTTTTCGCTGTCTCGGTCGGTTCGTCAGGATTGGAGCCTCTCCTTCGCCGGCTAAAGGGCAGGGCGTGCAGTCCGGCCCTACGTGGAATTGCTGTCCCTGGAGCGGCTCGAGCCAGGTTTTCCACGTACGCCGATGACGTATCTACTTTCGTGTCGTACCGCAGCGACATTGAGGTGGTACTGAAGGCGCTTGATTGGTACGAAAAGGTCACAGGGGCCAGGATTAAACGCGACAAGTCTTCCAGCTTGCGGATAGGTGTCTGGAACAGGGTCGATCTTCCGGGGCCCTTTAGTTGGACGGACAGTCCTGTTCGCATTCTTAAAATGCGGTTTGGACCCGACCTTCAGCTGGAGAAAAACTGGTCAGAAGTACGGGCAAAGGTCAACGCGGCCGTTGAGACTTGGCGCTGACAGAGGTTGTTCGTGAAGGGCAGGGCGGAGGCGTGTGCCACTTATGTTTTTCCTCTTGTCCTTTATCGTTTGGCCGTACTTCCTCTTTGTAAAGATCATAAGAAGCCGCTCGCCGCTCGAGCGCTCGCTATCTTCCATTTTATGGAGGGGACGCAAGCATCAGTTCGACAGAGAAGTCTGTGCACAACGTCCGTGTCATGGTTGGCTGGGAATGCCACACTTGGCGAGTCACAAACACGCCTCGTGGTTGGCTTTCCTCCGCCTCGCGTTGACAGGAGATTCGATTATGGCGGGGATTGTAGAGAACGCCTTCCATTGCCTTACTATCACCCCCCCCCAACTCCTAGGCTGGGCGCCGTCGTAAGCCGCGGGTTCTATCGAATTTCCTTCGCGTGTGTCGATACGCCTTGAAGGTCATTCCTTGGTCCAGTGACCTTTCTCAGTCTAGGAGGGTCTTCTATCATTATCTAGTGGAGGGAGCCGCGAAGGATCCTCTACGGGAGCGGCTCGATTTGTTGGAGGAGGCGTTTCGCTCCTTCTGGTCTTGGGCGCCTCAGTAACACTGAGTTTTCGCTTACCTGGCGAATGGCTAGGAATAGGCTGCCTCTCAATGACATGGCCATTATATGGGGCTTGACGGATTTGTCAGACTGTGAACAATGTGACCTTGGCCTAGAAACCTTCGCATGCCTTCTACCATTGTCTTCGGGTCCGCCTCTTATAGGACCATGTCGGCAAGCTGACGGCTTGTGTCGCTCCCGAAAAGTGACAATGTGTCGCTCCGGTATTCTGAGGTGAAACGAATGGTGTTTCTAATGCTGCTGGCCACGGCCCGAATGGTGATTTGGACGACGCGACTGGAGTAAGTCTTGCGAGGCGACCGTCTTTCTCCTCAGGATCTGATCCGATTCTTTGAGCATCAGCTCAAGATGAAGATCAGAACTGATAGAAAACGCTTGCATTCGACAGCCTTTAGCGAAAAGTGGGTGAATGAGGCGAGCTTGATTCATTTGAACGGAGCTAGCCTTGATTTTCTCTTTTAGGTCAACCTACATCACATCGGGGTGGTTTCCTGTGGATCCCTTCCCTTATTTAGGTTAAACAAACTTTGTGTACCTAGTTAATGTGAGTAAGTGTTGTTTCTGGCCTGCTCCCGACTACATCTTTGGTTATGATCCAAGTTGAGATTCCTAACCTCCCCAGTTTGTTTTGGCCCCTTTTCATCTCAACTGGGTCAGCTTTATTGATTCCCCATGCCCGTCTATATTTCTCTTTTCCCTCTCCCTCTCCCTTAGCGAGAGAACCTCTTGATTTTGTTCAATATGCAGAATACAGCGGCCTCTCCTTTTTGAGGGTTGGACGAGTCCTACTAACATCAGTTATATTTATTTTGCCTTGCTTGATATTTAGTTTGTTTTGGGTCTCATCCTCCCTCTCATTGTCAAATATTAGATTTTTATTTACGAAATATTTATTTTCATTAAAATTTTAAATCTCGGGGTGCGTTTTGTAGGTCCCCCTGAGGTATTGTGGTGTATGGAGAATTGATTGATGACGGACGAGTTTTTGTGGTGAATGCGCAAATTGTAACAAGTGAATGGGGCATGAAACGGATTAGCTAGGTATAAGATAGTGAAAACCAGCCTCAATCCATTTCTCCCTTTTCGGCCTTGCGCCATAATTGTATTTTTAATACAATAAATATCAATAACTCAGTAATTTCAGATCAATTTAAATTAAATGCAAGCCTAGGTTAGGATTTGTTTAATTAATTGTTCATTTGCAGAATAAAAAGAAGCAAAGTTATAACATTAATAATAAGAAAACAAGAAGAAAAAAGAGAATTAAAAAAAAAGCAACGTTGTAAAATTAAGAAGACAAGAAGAAAAGAGAACTAAAAAGAAATAACTTTATAAAGTAATTAAAAAAAAAGATTACCAAATGTGAGTAAAATGTTTGTTCATTTTTTCTTGTTACTGTATATATGCATGTCTTTTTTGTTGCAATAAACATTTTAAGATCTGTGAACCTTTTCCTTTGTTGAATTTATATTATTGAAAGAATAGCGCATCAAGAAAAATCGAAGAGCGTTTTCCTTTTCCTTTTCCTATAAGTTGATTTTTTCTACTATTAAAACCACCACATCTCTCCTAAATATTAATGAAACTGATTGAGAAACTGAAAACATTTTTTCTGTATTAAAAATCTCGTATTCCCTCTTTAAAATTTCACTGTTGAACTATGTTAAACAGAAATATATTTGGGTTTTATATCAAAATAAAAAAAATCTCCTAAAAACAAATGATAGCCAAAGACATGAACGCATGCAACAAATTGGCACAAAAATGCCTTTGGTAAGATATTTTCACAATCACCAAACTATTTCATATATATTTTTGCGTCTTTATCATTTCTTTCTATCCCATAACGCATAATAACTCGATCTTAAAAGAAATTCCTCTGATTCTCCAACTTCTGATCGGAAAGTCGAATTATTTTCAGCTTATGGATTTATGTTTCCTCATAACTTCGCTGTCTATGAATATATATAAAAATCTGTATGAGCTAAAATAAAATTTCTTAAGGCAAAAATAGAGAATAACATCCGATATGACAAGCACAACTTTTTTGCAATAATGCGTTTTTTTTAAGCTCTGTCAGTTTGATTTAAGCCTACAAATTGATAAGCTATATGACTTTTTGTAGAGAATGTATTTTGATGCAGGTATTCCCAAGAAAAGTGTCTCGGCCTGCTGTACCTACGCACCTTATTATATGACAGTGCGAATGAATAAAGGCGCATGCGTGCTTAATCAATTTGTCCTATTTATGGCGTTTTGGAGACTCAGTTTTGGTGTGCATAACATCACATTTATAGTAAAAATAAAGCGTAACATTTCATATCGAATACAATAATGATAGTAGCGAAGATGTTGATAGTGAGAATGTTGTGAATGTTAATACTGCTTAAATAATTCCGATAGAATAGGAAACAGAATAATACGGATAAGTTTTAATGGTTGTTCTTGATAATATAGACATTTATGATTATTAGAATGAGAATTAAAAGTCGTGATATGGTAAGTTTATAAAATTGGCTGAATGATGCCAGAAAATAGTGGATCAAAAATATCAATTTCTAAAACCGGTTGAATTTTTTGGTCAATAATCAATAGAGATAAATGTTTAAGAGAAACATTGGTAAGAAATTCTTCATGCAAATAACACTTCTGACATTCATGATGATATAATTTCACGAAGCATAAAAAGCTGGTAAATCATAGAGAAATGATATTGTTAGTCTGAATAAATCTGCTAACATGATTATTTGGCATTTTATGCAGAGATCCTGAAATGTTATTTTTTAAACTATTCTTGATATGTAATAATAATGACTTAATACTTAATAGTCGGATTAGTTGAACGTATTTTGATACTTGTAATAATAATGAAAAATATCCATTGAAAGTGAAAATGTAAGGAAATTAAAAAAATCTTCTGGAAGAGATTTGAATAATTGAAACTGAGGACGAAAATAGTGAAATAGAGATTAAACTTGATTCAATCGGAAATGAAGATATGCTTAAAGACGTCAGTGATATTAAGGGAGAAAAAAGAACAAGTCATTATGATGATGATAATATAATATAGTATGTGGTGCAATAATGCTGCTAAGTTGTATTGATATATATTGTAGTGTGCATAACCAGAATAATGATGACGATGACGACGACGACGGCGATGATGATGATGATGATGATGATACTAGGCGTGTGGTGTAAAAAAAATACACTGCAAGTCAGTGTCAGTTGAATTAAATTACGGCCTTGTCAGCGACCACTATGTTTTTTATGTGCATAAGCAATAAGAAACTGTGTATGAAACTAAGAAATGAATTCAAAGCTAAATAGAATTTCAATACGTTGACATGTATTTTCCTATTTACTTAAGTATTACTACTAGATAAGACTTGTTTTTTCAATCACTCTGCTAATTATTTAATTACGTGTTGACTTCGCTATGACTACCGAATATTTCTGTTGGTAGAGTGATTCTATCTTATTAATACCAACAGAAATATAGTTAACATAAATATAGTTAAACGATTTCCTCAGCCATCGCTAAACTTGTTATTTTAGATAAAGAAAAAATTGGGGAGATACGACCTTCAAAATCGTGTAGAATACAATAATGAGTTACAGCGATAATACGTACACTACATGCAACAATTGTGCGAGCTTAAGGGATTCTTTTACACACACCGAACCCGCAGTAAAAAAAGACAATGTCGTAAAAGCAGATCTCCTACCAGCTACTAGAATTTCTCTTGCAGCTGCCTCGGATAAATCAACCTGGGCCAACGGCGGATCTGCAACAGATGTAGAATCTCCTCCTAAAACTTCATTTCCGAAACCAAACCCTGATGAAGGCGTATAAGAGATTATGATAATGACAGTGATGTTTTGTAACGTTGTTGGAAAGATGGCCTTTATAATGCGTATAAGAAAGGATAATAGGCATGGCAAGGGCTGCTAAAAATAAAAGCAAAAATTCTCACAACGTTATGCCCGTTGTTGTAGTAGTGGCAGTAGTGTTATTGTAATGGTGATATAGAAAGAAGAGCATTTCCAACGCGCAATTCGTCCGTGCTGATGTTGATCCTTCTTCTCCCTCTCCAATAAAATGAAACTTTATTGGAGAAAGCGAAGCTGGATTTGTCTTTAATGCATCAAGAATGAATCAGAAAAAGATTAAAGATTAGTGCAAGCACCAATAAATATGATTTAGTTCTTTTGAATTGGCATTATCTGTGATTAAGTAGTGGTATTAATAGTATTTTGAAATAAATTCTCACAACGTCGAAACGCTAATTCAATAATAGTAATAATAATAATTTTCTTCAACTGAATCCTGAAAGTTTTATAAACATACAACATTAGATCATAAAGTCTGCATCCTGACACGTATTCATTAGCCAAATTTTGATCTGAATTTTTTATCTAATGTTCAATATAAAAGATTAACATTCATCACTGAATTATTGTGTATTGACAAGGATGAATATTATATTGAACTATAAATATTTGTTGTTTAAAATAAACACTCTTGTATCTGCAAACTGACTGACATCGCTATGTGTTGCAAAAGCGCTTGGATAATAAGTTGATGCAGAATTTCTACTGTTATTTAACGAAATCTTAGAAATATTTGAAGTTTATTTACATTTTTATTACCCGTGTCGGATAAGACTTTATTAACTTTGGTATAAAAGGATAATTGTATTTTGTTTTCATGAAAACATCTTTGCAATATAAAATGTACATTCGGTACATTTTCCTCTTCACACTTAAATTGAGAAAAATGAAGTAGAAGCAATAACTCACTAAATCTTTGCAGTGTCAAGATGGTTGCCCAGCTTTAAAAAGGATATATAGCTTTAGAACGTTTTGAAAGATCTAAGAAGTTGAAAAGTCAATGCAGATACCGGCAAAAATACTTGCTTTTATTGACTGATTTGATTTGACTTTTACAGTTTGTCAATACTTTGTGGATTATTTGAAGCCCAAAAATTTTGTATTGTAAGAATAATACTTTTTTTACTAGTGAATATTGCATTAACAAGCTTTTGAGAATAACAATAATTTTCCAGATCCTACTATTTTACCCATAGCTGCGACGAATGGAAGGATTCATACCTTTCCGAACTGTATTTGTGCGTAAGTAAGTGCGTGATATTGCTGAAAATATCTTTGAATCAGCTAACTGTAATCAGTCTTTAAAAAATTGAAAAACTCGATTCGCCATGAACTTATGGAAAGGAACATTTGACTTTTTCTTCTTGCCAAATGCAAAAAATGACTGGTGATAAAAAATATTTTTATTCCAAAGGGAATCGTTTATAAATTACTGAACTTAATATCTGAAGTGAGTAATTGGCTCGTTTAAACGATGCATTGGAACAGAAAAAAAAACATTCTTTATTATGCAAGGTTGATTTTACTGCATAACAATACATACGTTCCTGTTGTAAATGCGATGTAGCATAAGATCATGGGGCTGATAGGGCAAAAGTTCTTCGAAATGCAGTGGATTATTCCCCAAGATTATCACTTGGATTGTTTGATACAACACATTTTTATCTAGTTCAGTATTTTCAACAAATTGATTATATGGAAAAATTCATCAAAGAATTTATCGAATCAAAACTGGAATCGTTTTTTTTTATGCTGAAGCATACAGTGTAACTGAAAGATAGCATAAAATCATAGAAAAGCAAGGAAAATAATGAAGCTATGAATTTTATCCGAAATACTAGAACCTTTGAGTGAACAAACAGACACATACAACACGAAAGTATATATATGAGAATGGGCTGAAAAGTTCATAGGCCGACTATGAAGCTGTGAAATCTTGCATGCATTAATTTTAACTCTTCTTTTTAATAACTGCAGTGTTTCTTTCCAGTAAACTGACATCTGACTGTTCAAGAAGACTTCAAATGTAACTGGTAGTGACTTCTTTAAAAATAGACAAAATTTGGCATCGTGGTGTCATCAATTACCTGATGAAAAAGGGTACCAAGGACATCCATACTGTTATATCAGGAAGTTAAACTCCAGCTTAATCAACAGTGCAAAAGTGGACAACTGTCGAAGATGCCCCAAGGTTTGGACGTCCTGCAACTGCCACCACCGAGGAAAACATTCATCATGTTCACCACATGGTGATGGATGACAGGTGATTGACTATAAATAAAATAGCCAATGCTATTAGAATATATCGTTCTTGATAATACTCTGTACAATAAATTTGGCATGATGATGGCTGGTCCTATCATGGTGGATAATTCGGTGAACATGGAGGACGCGTCACCGCAAACAAAAACGACATGTAGAGAGGCCAGATCCCAAAAGAATCCTTCATATTATAATATATAAAGGGCAACGAGTTGCTTACCATCCCAGAGGCAATTGACACCGTGAAGACGCGGACGATATTTCTGCTGACAACCGACGTGGGAACACAAAGGCTGATTGTCAGTAGAGAGACAATGGAGGAGGCATTGAAGAGTTTCAAAGTAAGCCCGAAAATATTAACAAGACGTACGAATGCCTTATTGGATATACTACTAGCTTCTGAGGAAGAAGAAAAGAAGTTGGCAGGAATTACTCTGGCAACAATTCTGTCCGCCTGCATACGGAATATTTGGGGACGAGGAAAACAAAAGTGACAGTCCATGGAGTCCCAGTGGACATCAGCGGCGATCGACTAGGGGGACTTTTTTCCGCAGTACGGAAATGTGGAAGATGTCTCGGCAACAACGAGAAAAACGGGGTATTGCCTCTGGAGATTTTGTTTTTCAAGTCACCTTGACAAAAAAAGAGTTTTGGTGAGATCGCCAATACTTTAATGTGCAGGGAAAGTATAATACCAGTGGTGATAGAAGGACGGTGTACCTACTGTTGGTCGTGTGGTGCAATGGGACATATGGCAAAAGCGTGTTCCGGCAAGAAGGCGGGGTCTCAGCCCACCCAAGCAGCAGTGGCAACAGCAGTGGAAGCAGTGGAAGCAGCGGTAGTGCCCGGCGAGGTATCTGATGGAGGATGTAGGGAAGAAGCGGCGAAAGACGCCAAGCCCACTCTACTAGAAGGAGGTCCCACAGCAATTACCACTCAAGAAGCGACCGGAAACGCAGCAGCAACCGTTGCTTCAGGCCCTAAAAGGACAGCATCAAGAATTGGATGGAACAGTTCAATTTATGGAACAATCCGATCAATTCGTTCTGCCAGAAAGTGGAAGGCTAACGAAGCAGAAAGTATAAAAGAATTAAAAAATAAATTCCCAGACGTATTTTCGGGTGGGTTAGACAGGTGCAAGAAAATGAAAGCTACAAACGAGCTAAAAGAAAACGTACAAGGTTTCAAAAAGAAAAGAAATGTACCATTTGCTTCGCTAAAACAAATTGATGACGAGCTTGATAGACTCGAAAAAATAGGTGTTTTATCGAAGGTTGAATATAGCGATTGGGCTTCTCCAAATAATTCTCGTTTATATAAAGAAAAAGTCGAAAGTGTCTGCGAGGATATTTACAGGGCTATAAACGATGCCCTCAATAGTTATCATTACCCACTTCCGGGGCCGGAGGAGGTTTTTGCGCAGTTTAATAGGGCTCGAATATTTTCCAAAATCGACCTAAGTGACGCGTATCTTCAGATTCCAGTAGACGACGAATGTTCAAGATGATTTTGAATGAGCTTTTGAAGAAAGACGCTAATTTGAGAAATTTTTTTAAAATACTAACGTCAGACTTGTCCTTGACACAATACGATCCGAAAAAAGAAATAATCATAGCAATTGACGCAAGTGCGTACAGTATAGGAGTCTGCATTATGCACAAACAAGAAGTCGACTTGATTAAACCAATTGCATACGCATCCAGGACGCTTCTTCTAGCTGAGAAAAATTACTCCGTGATTGAATAGGAAAGTTTAGGGATTGTTTTTGCTCTGAAAAAAATTCATAGATTCATTCACGGGAGAAAGTTTACTCTACAAACAGATCACAAACCGTTTATAGCTATTTATGGATCCGAAAAAGGATTAACAACTCATACGGCTAATAGGTTAAAACGATGGGGAATCATTTTACTAAATTACGACTTTAAAATGGAATTCTTACTATCGTGTAAATTGTCATGCGGACGGGTTGTCCAGATTTATTCCAATCAGAAGTAGAGATAAAAAAAAAATACTGTGCAATACTGTGCGGGAAATACCCGTGACGTTGGAAGACATAAAAAGTAAAACGTTTGAGGACAAATTTATTACTGAAATAAAGAAAAAAATTAATGACAGGACTAAAGCAGATTCGGGAGTATATACTCAATGTGCGATGAAGTTCTCATGTACAGCGAAAGTTTAGTGGTACCTTTGGCATTACAAAAGAGAATCCTAGAAGAATTTCATGCAGGACATCCTGGCATATCCAGAATGAAAAGCTTGATGAGAAGTTACGTATACTGGCGTAGATAGAGACATTGAATGTCTGGTGAAGTCATGCAAAGCTGTGCTTTGGCGGCTAAAGCACCAGCAATTAAGTTTAACCCATGGCCAGAAACTGACCGCCCATGGTCATGTCTGCATGTTGATTTTGTTGGTCCACTTAATGGGACGTATTATCTAATTGTCGTAGACAGTTTTTCAAAGTGGCCAGAGATATTCAGATATAACAAACCAACCACACAAGTAGTAATTTCGTTTCTTCACGAACTGTTCGCAAGGTTAGGAGTACCACATTCGATTCTGTCGGAAAACGGCACTCAATTTACGTCGAAAGAATTTAATGAATTTTGTAAAATGTTTGTGGTAGAGAACACAACAATTGCCCCCCTTACCATCCAAGAAGTAACGGCTAGGCAGAGCGTTTTGTCGATACCTTCAAAAAGGCTCTAAAACCAGCAGAAATTATGTTTACGCAGAAAATACGATCAGTTTTTGACATTTTTATACCAAAGGAGATCAATCGGTACAAAAACCTGAAAAAATTTATAAAATTGGTCAAAATGTTTTTACCGTCTGTACAAGTCAAATACATATTGGAAGTCGGACATGTCGGCAGGATGGTGTATCTAGTAAAATGTCCTGAAATGGTGCATAAGAGACACTATAATCAAATTAAAAGTAGGTATTCAACTGAAGAGAACACTACTCTAGATGAGGTTGAACCTATAGAGGTTCTTTTTGGTTCTTTTCGATGTGCCCATCCCTCAGAAAGCTCAGGAGATAGAAGTCCGAAAGAAACGGAGTAAAAGAAAAAGGGATACGGAAAGGATCTAAGTCAACCCAAAAAGAAAAAAATATTGACTCCATACAGAGTAAATTCAAAAAGGGGGTGTTGTAGCATACCTACGGACGATAATGAGTATGACCCCATTCCCATAGGTACAGTAATGAATACTGTATGTGTGGGTCGGCCGGTCTGCAGTTGGAGATTCGGACAGCGTTTGTTCATTTACTACGTGTTATTTATTACGTGTTACTTCGTTCTTTGTTTTCCCTTTTAAATATCCGTTAAGTGTTCTGTGTTTTATTTGTTTAATTCTCCTGTTTTCATATTTGTTCTAAGTTTTTGTGTTTATTTAGCCTAACTTGTCTCTTTTTATTTTCGTATTTCGTTTATCGGAGAACCTTTATTTTTAAGGAAGCCATATTGAATTTTTTGTTTAGTTTATACGTATTGTTTGTTTCGTATTTATGTTTGTAGCTTGTCCTTTTTACTTTTATATTTAGTTTAAAAAAAGGTTTATTGTTTAAAGTGTTTTCTGTATATTTTACCTTATTTTGTGTAATTTTTTCGGGTCTTTTTTTTTCGTATAACGTTTGTTTTTGGTATTTTCGTTGAACTGTTGTTCTCCATATTAATTTTGTGTATATCCAATTTTAGATTTTCTAACGTTTTTTTTTTTATTATTTTGTTTGTTCACGTTTTTCTTGTCAAGTCCTTAATTTGTCTGAAAAGTTTTACAGTTTTTTGTTTCTGTTCAATTAAGAAAAAGACCCCCCACCACCACCACATTTTTTAATATGGTCCGCAAAAATCTTTTCGGCACCAAAATGAAAAAGAATCGAACCGATAAGGATCATGAAAATAAAAAGGAGGAAGTAACGGGGAAAACAGTAGTCGACGAGGAAAAAATCCAACAGCAGAGATTATTGCTGAGATTTCCGGCAAAAGTATGATAGCTGGAAAGTCACAAAATACTGAAAATCAGACGAAATCCGACGAATCTACGGAGGCCGATAAAGGTCAAAATTTACCAAATTCGACAAATCCAGATAAAGAAGACAAATCTAAAAACGAAAATGTAGTGGTCAGAGAGACGCCCTCATACTAGGCATCCCCAACTAAGTGTTTGATCACCAGCACAGAGTTCCGCGAGAAAGCCAAATGTTACGCACATCTGGACTTTTGGTCAATTCCGAGGAATTAAAGAGAGTTGAAAAAAGAATTGTGTCAGTCTTTGTGGTGGACAAGCGTTCGCGCAAAATTTGTCACTCCACAAAAGACACCGTAATTAAGTCATTGATTTCTCTGGGGATCAAACCACAGAGAGTGATCAAAGGTAAGGGTTACTTTATGTGGGACGTACCCACGCTTGCCGACTGCGAAGCCGCTTCAAGTCCGGATCTAATCACAAAAGACCTTATTCTGCGTACGGAATATGAATGCAGGCGGAGGACCAATATATCAGTATTTGAGTTTCCTGCTCAGATCGCCGGGGAGCACTTAGCGGCTTATCTGTCGCAATTTGGGCAGCTACTCAGTGCTTCCTCTGACGATTTGACCGGGTGATGGAGTTTGGAAATCATGATAGTCCGAAAAGCTTTCATCTCTATCCACAACTGTCTGGATGTAACGGGCCAGAAGATGCCAATTATAGTCACCGGGCGTATACCGACATGCTGGAAGTGTGGGCAGACTGGTCACCTGTCCTCTTCCTGCATAGAGAAGAAGGCGTCTGAGATTCTGGCTCCTATCGACACAAATTCCCCAATTTCCCATCCGTCTCGCCTGTAGCGGGCATGCCAGCGATCGGGACCGGTGTGGTCAAACCGCCAATTTGTTCTTTCTCAGTCCCCATTCCCCGAAAAGCCTTTGCCCAGCGTTAGCGTGGTTGCAGAGAAGGAAGAGGGGGAATGGCAGGTCGTTGGTAAGCCCAAAGGCAAGCTCCGAGTAGCGGAACCTCGTTCCACTGAACTCCCCACGGCAAAAGACACGCACAGCCCCACTCCACTTATTCGAACAAACTGCGTCAACAGTGGCTCAAATACTCTTTTCTCTTTCGAGAAAAAGGAAAAATTAGAGAAGTTGAAGGAATCATTAAAATATCACCCGGGAAAAATTATAATTATATAAACAGCCCCCTATGGCTCCACTCCTAGTTTTGCAAATAATAACCCTGAGCCCTTCCAAACTGACCCCCACTGAAAAAAATTCTCGTCTTTCTAAATCCCCCTCTAAAAAAAACCCGCTCCTGCCTTTAGCTCCCAAACCATCACTTGTTAAAACACCTATCAATTCACCACTAAAAACAGAAGCCCCCAAAACGTCAACGAAGCTCTTCCTCGGACTTTTCAGAACCTATCAAAGAGAAAAAAATAAAACAAAAATTACTCTTCAATGTGTGTCGTGTGGCAAAACATCAATCCGACAAAGCATTTTCCCAATCTCGCAAACCTAAAAACTTGAAAATACTCTTAAACCTAAAAAAAAAATAAACAATTTGGACATTGAGAATCACAAAAAATTTTCCCATAGCTAAAAGGATTTTCATTGTTGTAAAAGCGGGACATGGCTCAGAAAACATCTGGGTCATATTAAGCGGAGCTAACAGTGCTTTCGATACTTCTCCGACATTAGCTTACTTTGACAACGAAGATGAGAAGAAACTAAATCAACTCTGTTCAGAGAGGCTGCCGCTTTTTGTTCACCTCTCCCTGTATAGAGCTCTTAAGCTAACTTTAACCCCGGCCATGTTCAATGCAGGAGAACAACCCTAATCGGTTTTCATTATGGCTCTCTGGTTAGCAAGTATAAATGCCCGAGGCCTGAGGTCGGAGTCTCGCAGAACGGGGCTCTCTTGTGATCTTCAGCGCCTCGGGGTGAATGTTTGTGTGCAGGGAACCCGGTTTTCTACCCATGACCGTGGGAGCATTCTTTCTAAGGGGGTTCTTCCTCTATTCAGCATGTTTTGATGGTCGCTCGAGAGGTATCTCTTGGCTAGTGAGCAAGTCTTTGCAGAATGCGTGTACTCAAGTCTTCGCAGATCCGGCGGGCAGGCTTTGCATGCTGAAGTCTACCATAAAGGATAAGTCCTTTTGACTCATTGGGGTTTATGCGCCCAATAAGCAATTTGAGATGCCTGTTTTTTTTTTCAGCAGATCGAGCCGTTTTTGACGACATCTCGGGGATTGGAATGCCGTTCTTGACCCCGACATAAATCGTAGTGGACCAAAATCGGGTACTGACAACCGAGATGTGAAACCATTTCGGGACTTTATCGACAAGTTTGATCTTGCCGATAAGTACCCTCGGGAGGTAGTTTGGACATGGACAATTAGTGGTGGCTCGGCAGCAAGAGTGCTTTCTAGCTACCTCGACCGAGTCTTAGGAGAGTCGATCTCGGGCTCTTAGAGTGTCCAAGTTTTCATTATATAGTTTATTCGGATCATAGGCTTGTCTGGGTCCGTGTAAACTTAGATAAGCCTAAGGTTAGGTTGGCTGGCAACTGGAAATTAAACTGCTCATTATTTGGTGAGCAGGATTTCCGGGACCACCTGCTACTAATGATACAGAGGGAATTGACGGGGACTGTGTTTGGGAATGCCTGGTGGGACAAGTTAAAATCCAAAATTAGAACGTTTGCTGCTGATTTTAGTCGTCGACTCAATCTAGATAGAGTAGCGGCGCAAATGGCTTGTGAGCAAAAAGTCGATCGGGCACTTAAATCCCGTGATAGTGGGGAAATAACCTTAGCTAAGGCAGAGTTGTCCGCCTTGCTTATCAAGAAGGATCAAACTCTGGTAGTTAGGGCTGGCTTAAAAAGAATGTCCTCTGAGGCGACGAATATGTCCGCTGATTTGCGCAGAGGAGAATCTGAGCGCGTGTCGGCGACATATCGCGAGCGTCACATTGCCGGATAAGCGGACTGTGACTTCAAACGCGGTCATATGTGAGGCTTTTCGAGATTACTTTCAGGAACTTTTCACCAGCTCAGTTCAATGTCTACTTAGCCGACTTTCCCCGCCTTGAGGCAGCTGAAGCGGATGCGTTCAAGGGTCCCGTCACAGTCGGAAATCTAGGAAGCGCTGAAACACGTTGGCCTGGATAAATTTCCGGGACTAGATGTTTTTCCCTACGAAGTTTACTTGAGGCAGTCGCCCGTTTTTGATCCCTTGCTGGAACTAATTTACAACAACTGGATGAAGCAGGGGTCTATACTTCAACGCTTCATCAGGGGTGTAATCAAGTTGCTGCTTAAGGACAAGTTAGATAACTCTCGACCTTTAACCATATTAAATACAGTGTTAAAGATTTTAGCGAAGATCTTAGCCAAACATTTGCAGCTTGTCCAGTCTAGTGCGATTGGCTCCGAACAGACCTGTGTTGTGAAGGTAGGACTATTCAGAACAACCTTCATATGGTTCGCTTGATCTTAGAACAAGTCGACAGTGAAGCCACGCTGATCAATTTAGATCAATCCAAGGCGTGGACCATCGATTCTTGGAGGCTGTCCTTTCGGCAGCCGGTTCCGGGCCGAATTTTCGCATCTGGATCCGAATTCTGTATGTGTCTCCCGGTGTGTTGGTGGAAGTGAATGGTGTAAGATCGGAGCCTTTCGAATTGTCTCGCTCCATTCGTCAAGGTTGTCGGCTTTCGCCTTTGCTTCATGTTCTTGCGTTGGAACCTTTCCTTCGCAAGTTAAAGACGAATCCAGTCCTACACGTTATTTCCCATCCTGGTGCTACCACCTCGGCCAGGTATATTTGTCTATACTGATAACGTTTCGGTTGTGTCGAGCAGAGCTGAGATTGACGAAGTCAGCCAATGAATTAGTGGTTATGAGATGGTGACAGGGGCCAAGATCAACCGCGATAAATCTGTTGGCTTGCCGTTGGGTGCGTGGAAGTGAGTTTCTCTTCCCGGACCTTTCGTCTGGTTGGATGGGCCGGTCAAGATACTCGGCGTCTGGTTCGGTCCTGATCTCCAGTTGGATATGAATTGGTCGGAGGTACAAGGGAAGGCCGAGATCGCAATTAATCTGTGATCTCGGAGGAATCTTTCCTTGAAGGGGAGAGCGGAAGTATGTGTTTCACACATCTACCTGATTCTCCTTTACCAACTCTCTGTACTTTCACTTCCGTATGCCACACTAATGTCATTAGTAAGGCTCTTGTTCTTTTTCTTTCTATGGTATCTCGGGAGATCTGTTGCCTTCATTCATCTGAAGGCGGTCTGGCTATGCCTAGCATTGAGATTCGTCAATATATGCTTTTCCTAGACCGAATGTGTCGCAAATCGGAGGAGAGCACCTTCTGGGGGGAAGACACCCGTAAGAACTTCCTATTCCTGAGAAGTGTGCATTCGAGCGAGGAGGAATCCCACCGTTTACGTCCAGGCGTTGTCTCGTAGGGCATTATATCAAGTGTTCGTCAGGGTGTCCGTTCATGATGATCTGATTGACGATCTCGGTCTTACGAAGCAGGAGGCTCGCTCAATATGGCCTTGGGCGCCCTGGTTCAAATGAGGCATCACTTACCTGGTTGATGATTCGTGGGGCCCTCTGGATCTCCAAAAAACCTCATGGTTTGCATGCTGCGTGAAAAGTTCTTTGTCCTTGTAGCAATGTGGTGCCGCAGATGTCGAGGGCTGAACACTATGTGTTCTTGTGATTACTAGGTGTTATGAGAGTCGTGATTTGGACGACACGTCAGAAGGAATTCTATGAAGGCGAAAAGTTTACTTCTTGCCAACTGATCTTGTTCTTCCAGCATCAGCTTAAAGTCAAGATTAAAACGGAAAAGTGGTGACTCACTTCCTCAGAATTTGGCAAAAGGTGGGTGAATCTTGCGCGTTTGTGTCGTGTGAAAGGGGCTGACATAAAGTGGCATATTGATGCCGGTTAGGCATCAGGATATTGTTTATTCTGGGTTGAAATTTGGCAACCCATCCCGAAATTAGGATAGTTTTAGTTTTGTTTTTGAGTCCTTAGTTTTCTTTTTTTTTTCCCAGTTAACATAGCTAAGGTGTGTATGCTCATTGGCCCCTTTTATTACTGTCCATATTTTTCTTTCGTTTAATTCGCCATCTCCTCCCTCGTTAGGTGGTCAGTGATGTCAGTTCTCTGGTGGATGCGGGGCGCCTTTCGTTTTCGCGTATGTGTTTTTCGTATTTGTTGTTGTGTCTGAATGAGTACATATCTGTGTGAGTGCTTTGGATGAATGAATGTTTTTTACATTATTATAGTCCCGGATTGATTTCGTCCAGTTGACTGATGTTTCTTCTACTTTTAAGGATTGTTTTATTACTAGCATTATTTTGCTTAGTTTCATGTAAATAATTTATATTCATATTGTAAATATTCATTGGGGATAGTTTTTAAATTGTTGTTTTATTTCCCCCCACTCTCACACAAAGACAATGAATTGTACATATGGGGTATATTTAGGATTTTCATAGAGACAATGAGGTATTATGGTGGATGTAGTAAGAAAGGTAAGTAAGAGTGTGTTG
This sequence comes from Acanthosepion lycidas, assembly GCA_963932145.1. Lineage (NCBI taxonomy): Eukaryota > Metazoa > Mollusca > Cephalopoda > Sepiida > Sepiidae > Acanthosepion > Acanthosepion lycidas. Next base: position 44,748,386 of record OZ010605.1, read on the forward strand.
TTTTGGTGTTAGGAATGTTGTTTGTATATTTGGGTCAGTGTTTGTGGATAGCTAAGTTTAAAATTAAGACAGATTAAGACCATCCTCATTCCCCACTCCCCTTTTTTGGCTATGTGCCACATTTTGTATTTTATTACAAATAAATATTGCAGTTGGAGATCGTCTTCAGCTGTGCTGGTCAAACTCTCTGCCTGCGAGCAGAGCCGATCCTCAGACGGGGCTACGTCGAAGGGCAGTGTCTCGGCTCGACCCCGTTTTATACGGGGAATTTTTGGCTGAGCCTTCGGGTTCGGATACCCCACATTAAATTCGGCCTTGTGCCACATCTGACTGCGTGGGGCAGTTGTTAGATACCGTCTGCGGTCTGCAGTTGGAGATTCATTGTGGAACTCATTTGACTCGCTTCTAGCAGTTGACTACTATTTCTATTTCTGGCGAATCTTATTTGTGTTGTTCTTGTCCTAAGTATAATCGTTCATTACCAACCTTCGTGTGATTATTCTATTCAGCATCCTTCCCTAGGTTACAAGATAGATAGATAGATAATTGTTTGTATATGTGTGCACGCAGGAGTTTGTACTTATAAAAGATAGAATCGATTATCATATGCAAAATGATATGTGTATGATTTTATGTAAATATAAGAAATCGTGACCATTGAAAATACTTAGATCTCTTTTTCACACACCTGAGGGTTTACGTGAGACAAACGAGAACTCTTTCCTTACCAAGGTTAGAGAAAGGTTAATTGGTTGGATGAGAAAGTCGGCCAATCTCATTCAAAACAATGGTAAGAGTTATTATGTCTAAGTTCGGCGAGCGATAAGGATTTTCCTAACCTTGCATAAGTGAAAATATCCAACGCGTCGGTTTGGGAAATTAAAGAAATCAAAGACCTGAACGCGTGTTTGATTGTTATAGTTTAATTTATGAACACAAAAAAATTTCTCTTAGTTACACGGAAAATTTTGTTGGATCAAAAAGATAAAAAATAGTAATTTAGTAAGCAGATAGTTGTTTCCAGCTATAAAAAATTAAGAAAACCACCTACTTGACTCACAGATCCACTTGAGACGAACTGCCTTGATAAAATGTTATCATCTTTATATAAGAAATATAATGAATTAAATAATAATATATTATTTGTTTCTTTTATCGTTTATTCATTATTGCTATATTATTTTAAATTGGGATTATAAATATACATATTAACTTATGTATGATAAATTAAAACGACCTGAAAAATTAAAACTACAAATTCATTTTCGTATGATTTCTCTTCAGAATTGATGCGCACACGCTTATAATATATGTATATATATGTGTGCGTGTGTGCGTGTGCGCGCGTATGCAGTCTCTCATGTACAAAAAATACATGCAAATACACATACACTCGTATGCAAAACCGATTCTTACGTCCAGTTCATCAAGTTGACATTTAATTTACTAATATCTTTATTTTCTTCATTTATATTCTATCAAGAATTTTTTTTTTGCGGCAGAAAATTTAAATGAATTTTAAAAGTTCCAGATATTTTATTTGGATTCCAATACAGCGACTAAGGAAATCCATTCAAGCACTTAACTCGCACATCAATACGACAAAATGATTTCCTTGTGGTGTTATTTATATTTTGATCTTGCATCAGTTTTGCTTTCGGAACAGAGAGTGCGTGAGTAATGCAGCAGCAATGAAAAAAGCGGCAAACTAGATAATCATCAAAGCTTGCTTTCTAACCTTGAACTTCTCAAAATAAAAGGCGAAATACATTCTCTTATTGTGGTACAAAATAATCGACAAATATGGTGGGATTGGGAGATCATGCTATGATGCTTTAGAGTAATGGCGGTGATTTAAGACTCATAAAAACGATTTGATTTCAGAGTCTTCTGATGAAAAATAGGTTTCTTTCCAGGGTCATCTGCTTTGTTAAAAGATTATTATTATACATACATACACACACATATATATATATATATATATATATATATATATATATATATATATATATATATATATATATATGACATAGGTGTAAGGCGGATATATACAAAAGTCCTATTAATGTTACTCAATATTACCTGGTCAAAACGTGCTCCAAATAAACTTATTGTGACATGAGAAACTGATTACCTCCACTTTCGATTTACCTCATTAACCATTGCTTAGTACTTTTCAGTATCTGCTAATCACTTTAAAAACAAAAATAAATTAATGTTTGCTCTTTTTTGTTAAACTTTCATAAACTATACATCTAAATGCAAATCTGAAATTTAGACGTCATAAAGTTTATGTTTATAGAAATTTAAGGCAAACCGTTTTTTAGGCTTAAGAGCAAAAAAGTATGGAAAATGCAATTGCATTGTCATTTTATTTTTAGAAAATTAACTATAACATGTAAATGTTTCGATAAACAGACGATATTAAACTTTTCATAATTCACATCAATGTTTTCACAATAAAATTGAAATCAACCAACAACATATAGTAAAATGTTCTGAATATACTTGCATTTATATGATATCAAGGGTTGTTTATCATATTGTAAATAAATACATGTAATAATCATAAATATATCTAGTCTTAATATTTATTATTTCAGATACATAAAAACTGCGACATATCGTAAGAAAAATATAACCTCAAGAGGGATTTTGTAAATTTATTGAATTATACGAACACGATGATAGAAATGGCGAAATGATATCACAGAACAAACAAAAAAGAAACTGAAAATTTTAGCGAAATCAGTAAAAAGGAATCTGTTTTTAGGAATGGCACAGAAAGAGATTTGATTAAAATTAAAAATATGATAAATAAGAAAATATATGAAAAAAATGGCGTTGAAAATGTATACAAAGTGAAAAGATGCAGTATATTAAGAACAACAGATAATGAAAGCAATCAAACCTCCATCTTTATATAAACATCATCAAGAGATGTATGTACACGAGCGAAGAAGTACATGAAGCTGATTTTTCAGCAGTACTTTTTACTAATAAATGTAGAGCTGCATTGGGAGGTTCGGCTAGAGTTGGAGTTCCTTCATGGAAATAGTGAACCAACACAACTTAGAAAACAAAGGGAATGCTGTATGCTTCAAGATTATAAGCATTAAAATTATAAATCTTTTCAATGTTGAATTATAGCAATTTGTTGTATTTGACATTTTTGATTGGTATAGTTTACAACCAAGAAGCTTTAAGTAAAAACTATATTGATGTAAGACAATGCTAGAAAAAGTTCCAAACATACCAAAATTAACAGAATAGATCCAACTTCTCCAGATTTTACTCGAACAGAGGTCTCTTAGCCCATCATTAAAACAGGTTTATCTGAGAATGGAAAATATTCAGATAAACATCTGGGAAACAATAAAAACGGATGTAAGTTAAAATTAAAAATGAAACTGATATATCATAAAAACGTTACCAACAATTTTATTTTGACATCATTGCTTAATAAAATCTGACATAGTGTATATATTAACAAACATTAAGTATACACCCACGTACGCCAATATACACCCAGACAAATGGAGAGATGATGTAAATTTTATAAGAACATGAATGTAGTAATTGTTACACAAGCATAAATATAATGTTACATAAATTTTGTAATTGAGATGTCGCTGTTTTCAAAATCAACATCCGCAAATCTGTATTTTTCCCCAGGTACAAACTCAGATAGCAAGTTATGTTGACAAATATGCATCTATTTCAGCCACTAAGAAAGAAAGAAAGAAAGAAAGAAAGAAAGAAAGAAAGAAAAAAAGAAAGAAAGAACAAACGAACGAACTGTAAACTATTTATACGTAGAAATATGTATATAAGTGTAAGGATTACTAATTAAAATGAAATTACTAGCTTTAAAAAAAGTTATTTTTATCCTTTTTACTTGAATGAAATATGATTTGTAAATTCGATATTTTAAAACAAAACATCCAGGTAATACATAAACTTTTATTTTATAACATCCACAAAAATACACATTTCAGATGTCAACGAAAATGCCGTGCTTCTGAAAAGGTGTGTCATTTGTGGATTATTAGTGAATTCAATAGATGATAGAAGCGGGAAAAAATAGGAAAAGCTGGAAAAGAAGAATGGCTGTTGTTCAAATGAATGACTCATATGCCTGTCTCGTTTATTTCAACGCATTGTTTTTCTTTTGCTCCCTTCCTCTATGTTTATTTTAACTATTCTTTCTTCGATGAATCATTCAATACTAAAAGAATTTCATTCTCGAAAATGTATCCCATAATAAATCTATAACGTTTTCATACAATGTAAGTGATTCTCTGTCTTTCAGACATTGAGAACATGCAACATATTTTGCATATGTATGGAATTTTTCTTGTAAATTTTCGATAGATATCTGTACGCCTGTGCGGCTTGCAAATCTTGTATGTGAACCATTACCCTAAAACGTAAAATAGATCTATCTATCTATCTATCTATCTATCTATCTATCTATCACTGTCCATTCATATGTGTCTATTTATTTCTCTATATATGCATATATAAAGATATATACATCCATCCATATATGCTTATTTATGTATGTTCGTATATATGAATACACCTACACACATACATATAAACATAAAAATACGAATATTAGAAAATTGTTTATTGGTCGTAGTTTGCATTAGTGTTTAAAATATCGAAAAGAATAAATTTATGCCCTACTTTATAGTCTGAAATAGTCTGTTTGCGAACACGTGTGAGTGTGTATGTATGTGTGTGTTTGTGTGCATATGTATTATTATGATTATGTATATATGTATTGTTACGTTAACCCCATATTTGTACCCTTACCTCAGATTTTATAAGTACATTTTCAGTACCTTGTTTATTTGCGACGAAACATATGAATCTTAATCACTTCTTTATTTCTTGAATATGCAGATTGTGAGATATATATTGTTTTTATAACCAGATGAGTCAGGGCGAGTTCTCGGAAAAGAACATTCCCTTCTACCCCCATTTCCTACCTGGTCCCCGATGCTAAACAAACGCTGTTTGACAGGTGCGAATGACGTTAGCCAGTTCCATTGTCGCTGGCCAGAACGAACGCTGTTTGACAGATAAGTGTGGATGACATTAACAGGGTCCGTGAATGACGCATACCTTTTTGGGGTGCCAACACCTGACTCAACATATAGCAGTTTTCGTTTCGCACGTGTTGAGGTAACAACAACCACACATAGTTGCTGGCTGTCGGAGGAGTCGGACGTCACCAAAACCTGTCTTAGCTATTTGCCATTAGAAGACGTAGTTGTCACCAGACCTAGACTTCGCTGTTTGATGCCAGAAGAATTAGATGCCACCAAAAACCAAAGGACCGACGTGAGAATCTAGATCAACATCGTCAACCCAAGTCGGCTATACTCTCGTGATTTTTCTGTGTGTTCTCCTCGCCATCAACCCGGATTGGACGTCGCCAGTCAAAAATTCATATTAGAACATTGTCAATCCCACCCTTTGCTTTCAGAGGGGTGTATGAATATCCTTTTGAACAAACTGTACCCCGATAATAGTCAATCGACGTCGATTCCAACCTGATGTAAGTTTCTGCATGTTTTTTCCATATCTTATAATCTGCTATCTCCGTATTCATATGTATTTCGCCGCATCTGTTTAATTGGTAACTTATCTCCCCATCCCTTGTATTATTTAGTTTTCTTTTTCTTTTTCTTACATTCACACTCCGTGTATTCTATAAATAAAATCTTTGTATTATATATTCTCATGTTGTCTTCTGTTGTTCTTTTTCTGCGTATAGTTCATTTTCTCTCTGCGTTTACCGACGTCCGGAATTGGAGAATTCCTCGCCTCCCAACGTTCTTTTCTTTATTTTTATATCGAACCTTGGGATCTCTTACTTATTTTTTTTTTATTTTCTCGTTGCGTCCCGGCTATCGTAGTCCCAACGAAACCCCAGGCGTAACAGTATGCATTTATATGCGTCTAAGCAACATTAACAGGCTTAGTAGAGAACAGTGTATTTGAGATTATCTTAAGACATTAACTTTTATTCGTGCAGAGAACTTTGATTCCGTTCATGGAAGTGACTTGTCGTATATTTGCCAAGGAATTATTTGTAAACCTTTTACATTTACACATGCACATATACAACAAAGTAATGTATGAATCCACGGACTTTGAATGATTTTTCTCTAAGTGAAAGGCTTGTGACTAAAATTTTATTTTATCGCCTTTACTAAAAATATTTTCTTTCTTTGTTTATAGAGTAATGAGTAACATAAAAATATAAGTTGTTTAGAAAATATTATCAACTTCCAATGTCGATGTTATTTAATGGCAATGGTTGTCATGAAAATAATGTTGCTGTTGTTGGTTCCGTGAATGGAATCCTGCACAAATAAATAAACAACGCCAGTAAGTAATTGAGATAGAAAAATAAGTGTAAGAATACAGACTTGAAGTGAAGATAGTAGTCCAGGAATGCGGGTTAGTAGAAAGTATATGTACAAGTCTCTGTAAGTAAAGCCGTAATATATATATATATATATATATATATATATATATATATATATATATATATATATACATACATATATCTGTGAGAACACCCTGTGTCTGTCTCCGTATCTATCAACCTGTCTCAACGTATCTCAGTATTTAATATTCCACCCACGAGGAATATATGTGGCACAAGGCCGAGTTTAAAGTGGGTTTCTCCGAGCCCGGAGGCTCGGCCAAAAATATACCTTTGAACCCGCCCAGATGGGTTCAGGGCCTGTCTTCCTCCCCGGACGAAACCTTGCCCTTCAGAGAGTTCGACACACGTCGCAAACAGTCAAAGACTGTATCGAGACGTATCTCAACAGCAGGTATTCTCTCTGTCAGTATAAGTATACTTTGGACAAGTCCATCTTATGTAAAAACGGGAGAGTCCCACAACACTTACAATATTTGTTTACATTCTCACTATTATCTCCGGTTGAACCTATGCTTGTCTGCATTCATTTCTACGGCCAGTTATTATGATTTAATTTTGTAATTGATAGTGGTACACTGAAAGACAAAATAAATAAATTGTAAATATCTTTTTATTATTGTTATTATTATTAAATTGTATGTAAAAACAGCGCACATATAACTAATAAGATATTCAGAAACGGAAAATGAACAGCACATCTATTTTAGTCATAATTTCGTTCTGGTACAGAAATAAAACTAATCCAATTTGTTCAATACGTTACCTATGATTTTATAAAATTGGTCTTTCTACAAATGTACTAAAAATGACCAAAGTAAATAGTGTCGCTTAATCTTCCTTATTTTATCACTTCCTTATTTGTACCTGGCATTGTCGAGATCGTATGTCAATAAAGATTCGAAAAATTTTCGAGATCGTATGTCAATAAAGATTCGAAAAATTTTAATTTCATTGGATAAAATAAATTTTATTGTAAAAGCATTTATTTGCTTATAAGACATGACATAGTGTACTTGCATACAAATGCATATTACCCTTTTAATTATTCCCAAATCTCTTTTGAGACATTCTTAAAGCCACTTCTATTTTGCTCTTTTTTTGTTTTTTTCTTCTTGTCAATATTTTAAATTTATTTTTTATTATTCTGTGATCTCACAATTCTGGTTTGAATAAAAATAACCTTCAGAATAAAATTTAATAGTTTAGTACACACAGGTATTTTTTTAAATATTAAATCTTAATGAATGAATATATTGAATACTGAAATGTTTTATATGCAAAACAAATCTGATCACAGATAAATGACTGTGTCACTAAAATAACACGTAAACCTATATGAAAGTATATGGTGTTCTGTAAAGAGTGTGTCGGGGAAATTATTCAGTCACAGATTTCTTCGCTTCAAAGAATTCAACAATGTTCTAATAATTACGGTTAGAGAATTTGCAATGCAAAAACGAATGAAACAATTAAGGAAGATCCTGATGGTTTGAAAGTGAATTGCCAAGAACCTAAATATTTTTATCATTACGATTGGTGCAATTATTTAGACGTGAAAGTAGTTCGAGACAAGAAGGATTCCTTGAAGTAGTGCTACATGTAAAAAATATCTAAATGAACATTTAAAAATGCAGAGGTAATCAAATATGATTCAATAATACTTAAAAACGCTTCAAGAATATTTAAAAGCTGTTCAAACATCACTTACCGAAAGAACAATGACATCAAAATATTTTAATGTTTCGCACTGAAAAAAAAATCTGTAATGAGAAAGCTAAAATCTTCACAAAAACACTTGGAGAAAATAAGTTATTTTGGGAATATTCTTTATTCAGACGAAACTAAAGTCAAACGTTTTGGTCACAGAGTTTGTTTTGTTTTGTTTTTGTTTTTTTGTTGTTTTTGTTTTTTTGTTGTTTTTTTCACGTTAACTGAGCGAGAAAAAAGGATGGCCAGCCTACAATTGTGGAAACAGCTGAGTCAAAGTTAGATGAGTTGGTGGCTATGATAGAAAATCTATAATCATCCGTTTTGTAATGGTTTAGGAGTGTTTCTCTTAAGATGGCACTGGGACATTTCATGTGATTGACTGAATCCTCAATATCTTGTCATATTCTGTGTGATCATTTATTCATTTTAGCACAATGAGTAAAGTTGAAGGCTATCGGAATATTTAGGCATCATAATGATATTTAGCATACTTCAAAAACAATTCGAGATTTTTTTGCAAGCAATAATATTGACCAGTTTAGAAAAATTTCTCATTTAAAACTAATTGAAAAATTATGGCGACGGTAGAAGTGTTGTCATCAAATACATACAAGAAATTGTGTGGATTTTAAAAAAGGTTTTAAGGTAAAAATACCACAAAAACGTTGCAGTCTTTATGAAAAATTTATCTCTGGACAGAAAGGTTTTACTATTCAGTATTAATTTGTTAAATTCTAAATAAACATTCTTGTGTTAATTTCAAGTAAATGAATATTTTCAGTGTCCAAAAAATTTTTCTCGTCATTGACAAGAGATATATCTGAAAATATATATTTTACATAATATACATTTTTTTGTTTTCTAATATTTGCAATATATATGATCTATGACATATTATGACATATTATGATCTAATTTATAAATTTTTCTTGGATTTCTTTAAAATATTATAAGTATTGAAAACTGCTGTTTTCTCGGCCACAACCGGCCAAAATTCCTCTTGAAAGGTTATGCTACTGTACTTATGCATACACACATGCATCACTCTGTATCTGCCACATAAACGACACCCTACTCACTCACTGTTCTTGCTTTAAGTCAATTTATCGATTTATTGATTTGATATATTGTATTTCCCATCTTTCTGGTCAAACATGTTCCTTTTGGCTCCTATCTAGATTGTACTCCATTCTCACCACAAATAGGCGAGAATTGCAACCCTCGGAATAAGTTGTAAAGCAAATTTGAATGAAAGATGCTCGCGGATGTCAATCTCTCTGCAGGGAAGCAATAGAATAAAATATAGCATTTCTAAGTGTCACTTAATGGCAGTTTAGCTTGTTAAGCTTTTTGTAGTCAAGTCTCAAGTCGCGACAATCAAGAAAAATTAGATCGCTCCATAAAAGGCCGATGCATCGAGTGCCTATGTATGATAATTTACAATAAACACTTGTTTTGTATAAAAGTCAAGTTTACATGGTGCTGTTTTTATCTGTGATCTTTTGCATGTGTTTGTTTTTTATTTGGTATTAGCACTGCCTGTCAACGCTAATAAAATACGTGTTGATATCTAAAAAGTAAATACAGCGGGGAAAACAGTCCATCAGACGTTTTTACTATAGAGTGTCGAATTTTGATTATTATACACAATTATTATCTTCGTTTTATACGCATGCCTGTTATAAATTCAGTTACTGGATGAACTTGACATAATTTTAACACTGTTGGTTTATAATTCTGTATTTTAGCCTAATTGTAAGTATAAAATTATTTTTATAAGTGTACGCATTAATATCAATTAATATAATGCATACAAATTTAATCTGCTTTTTTTTCTGAGTTGATTATATCAGAATCTCAAAAATTTCCCTTCACTACAGACAAAACTGACAGTTGATCTCTGTTCACTAAAGAACATTTCGCATAATACAATAAAATATTCTTGGTATAAAAATAACATATTTTCTATGATCAATTTATCAAATCAACTTTAACCAAAAGTATATGAAATGAGTCAACTTTAGATTATATCAAAATATTTTTATTTTATCGATTTTCTCTTTTAAAATTGTTTACGAGATTCTCTCCTTTTGTGTGTATGTGTGGAGGTGCTTATGTATGCATTTGCATTTATTGTAATTAACCTTGCATATGTGTTATCTCATGTTTACCTAATAAGAAAAAGAAACAGAGAATGGATTACTTTTAGAAAAGAATAAGATTATCCCAATAATATAAAGTTAAATAGGAATGGAATGTTATACTTGAATGATTCCTTAAAGGCTTTTCAGTTACATATATTTTATAATAAATCGCAATTATTTTGGTTTTTAACATTTTAGTACAAAATCTCGTTCTTAATCCTGAAACATCTTAATTCAAGAAATATGAAATTTCATTAACATCCAAAATCTTAGTTGAGCTAATTAATTTAGAGATTATACAAACCAGTTTACTTCGTTTATATAAGATACTGCAGTGTGGTCTTGCATTGATGTAAGAAGCTATATTGAAGTTTTTTATACAAAATTTATGACAACGAACTTAATTTCTTTTTCTCAGTTACAAAAAAGAAGTCCGTACTACATACACAAGCAGACAAGTGATTAAATCCATATCGCTTCTGGTGAAACAATCCAGGCCTTCGTCCATTCTTCAACTTTCAGCTTGAGTTTGATTAAAGTGGAGATATATAAATCACATGTTCATAGAATGAAGATTATCAGCACCACAGCCGGAAGGCTAAAGACTAATTAATTTAAATGAAATTCATCGCTGAATTTATTTTCAAATTAAATTTTGTTTTACATCATTTTTTGGTGATTCAAATTAAGGACTTATTTTCTTCAGCGCTTTCAGATGACGTCAACATTTTATAACTTTCTGTTTATTTTTTCTTGTTTTACCTGGGGTTTTTTTTATATTGAAAAATATTCTATATTCATGTTTTTATCCTAATACAATATTGCTTCTGGCTAAATTAAGTTAATGAAGAAAGAAATGAAAATATAAAAATAATCTTAATAGATTAACCACAGCATAGCCGAGATTTATTTATCACCGACTTTATTCCGTATTATACAATTCGGACAAAAGTCAAGAAGAGAGTATTTTCTTAAGATGACGAGTTTATTTAGCTTCTGGAAGCTCAGCAACAATTTAAACAACATGTGACCTAGGAAACAGATTGAATGTTCATCTAATTCTTTTAGCTCCAATTTCATTTTGCTTATTAATGAGGAAGTCAGAGTTGTGATACGCTGCCCGCTAAAAATAATAGTCTGCTAAAGTATTATTTAACATTCTTGGTTCAAAACCGTAGAGAAGGCAGCAGGAAATCATTCCACTATATATCTCCCAAGAAACCATTGTAATTAACAGATAATCAGGGAAATGAAACTGAAGAGTCAAGATCACCTACGTTCTGAATAGACATGGTAAAAAATCTAACGCATTGTAATAATCTGGCTTATTGACAGATGAAAAGCAGTTATCAAAATATGTTGGTTTTGAATCAAAAGAAACCTTTATTCTTAATCTGAATGCGTAAGCCATTCTGTCACTTATATACCCACATCCTTAAACACCAGCGATTGAATATTCAGCGCGTTCTTGAATTTTTCTATCAAAATGCAACGTTAGAAAGGAGTTTTATTAATGCCATGTTAGTATTGCAGATTTTATCAATTTTGTCATCGTATTGAACGTTTTCTCTAGGTTTTAAAAGCAGAATAGTCCAATATTTTGCATATAGTTACAGTCCTAATTTGTATTTTATAGACAACAGTCTATACTGATCTCATTTTTCTCAAAAAACAATTTTTTTTTTTTTACTTTCCAAAATTGGTTTCTGTTCTACAACTGCATCTATTTACCCCAATCTATTTCAACGGAACACTTCGCATTTGTTAATAATCATACAAAGATGTGTTGAAATATCGGCCCGACCCACATACGGACAAATATCAGAATGCCATTTTAAAAGGGCTTGTATATCGCATCGAGATATATTTTTGCAGTCACCTCATATTTGGTGTCAGAACTGTTTCCTGTTTATATTGTTCTCAGGAATACTTGTTCATTTACACCAAGGAGTTATCATTATTTACACTATTTACATTCGAGCTCTTATTGTTATATATATATATATATATATATATATATATATATATATATATATATATATATATATATATATATATATATATATGTATATGAATCTAAATGAAATAATAATAAAAAAGCGAAAGAATATTAATCTACAACCCAGTGTGTCTGAAGATTTTAATTTTTTAATATTTTTATTGTTAAATATATATATATATATATATATATATATATATATATATATATATATATATATTATTTCTATGATGACTGAAAATGAAACGATGATTTATTGATTCTCCACTAATATTAAACTTCACTAACACTGATTCTTTTAATTTCTAGGATTTCGAACGAATTATGCCGGAAGATTCTTCAAACTGAAAAGTTCATGTGTCAAAAAAAGTTATGTTAAGCAATTATTGACATTTCCTATAGTAGCTATAATTATGTTTCCACGTTAATAAGAATATTGCCCATTGATATATGAGAATAAATTTAAAATCGATGCCAACTTCTAAGAGCAAAACTTCAATAAATCAGACTAGCCACCAAATTTAGATCTCGAAAGTAAACATATTAACTTGATATCCGGTGAGGTGTCATATCGCAAACCAACTAACCTAAGCGATAGGACATTGTTATGACAACAATTATGATTTGATATTTACAGTAATAATAATAATAATAAAAGTTAGTTTAATAATTATTAATAGTAGGTTTTACATATACAAAGCTAGCCACCTTCAGAGGAATGATTAGAAGCTAGATTTTCGTATTCGACGTGACTTTTATGTAATAGTATCATATTTAAATTATTCAGTAGATTAGATTGAATCATAAGTGATTTCCGTCTTGAGGAATCAATTGCAAAGACAGATGCATCAGCCTAAATAGCCGCTTCTTAAATATATCAGAACTAGTGATGAACATAGAGTTATATACGACAATGTTCAACGCTTTTAAAAGGAAGTGGAATAGTTTAATCATTTCACCCTCAAACAAGGCAATAAAGCCATTAAACGCATGAGGTCACTGAGTGTAAGAGAATATGAGAAAAAGAAAACACTATTAAAGAGAAAGAAAAATAAAAGAACAGGAATCAAGAAGACAGAAGATGACGATTGCCATTGCATTTAAATTTTTGAAGATTAAAGTAGACTAGAAAGTAACAAGCCGGAAGAGAATTCCACAAATGAGAGAAGAAACTAGAATAGAAATTACGTTTACCTCAAGACATTTCAACTGAAAAATGATGAAATCGTGCTACTAATTTAGTACTGAGCTTAAATTCATAAAGTCTAGGTACCAAAGAGTTCATCAGAACAATTACCATGATACATTTATAGAAAAGGTACATGGAAGCTGCGTTACGGCAGTGGGAAAGTAACTGAAGCCGAGAAACTAGGTCAGGACCAATAAAATTGCAGATTCTTCTTTGGATGCTATCAAGAATCTCTAAATACATAGCAGAAACACCAGACCAGATGTGATAACAATATTCAATGCATGGACGAATAGTAGACTTATAAATATGTAAGTCAGATTCTGGAGGGAGAAATTGTCTAGCAAGACACAGTGAACCAAATTTCCTAGCAGCAGATATAGCAACTGATTCAATGTAATCTTCCTACTTCATATAAGAGCGAGAAACTTTATCCCGAGAAGGCGAAAAATGTTACTCTCTTGGAGAGTAACTCTTTTGTTTATACTATTAGAAATGCAGAAGGACGTGTGCCTATGTTTTATACACTACGCAAAGGCGTTCGACCCAAAAATCTGTTGGAACTGCTCAGCAACCTTGATATATTTTGGAAAGACATTAGAATAATCAAGAACCTATACTGGTAGCAAACGGTATGCATGCGCTTAGAGAATGAGTTCACCAGATATGCAAAATTAGAAAGGGGCGTAAGGCAAGGATGTGTTTTCCTCATTATGTCAGCAAACAATGACTTAGCCCATTTAAGGAGACGTTTAAGAGCAAGCATAAAGAGACGACTATTGTAATCGGAACTATCGTGATGGTACAACAGAAAAAAGTTATTCGTGTAAGATATAGCAGCTAAAGAGGCAGGTGTAAGCCAAGAAGATTGTCGTTTCATCTGGACATGGTATCTCCGAGAATGTACAAATGTATCATTACCGGTTTTAACCCAAGTAGAAACCACAGTGAGATATTTTTCAATAGGAAGTTTAAAATATCACTCCAAGAGGCGCCTCTAAAATAGTCACAAACTGAATCCCAATCAGTACGCAGCTAAGAAAAAAAATCTTGAGAATAACAGGTTCCTGTCAAATAGACGACTCAAAAGAAATATCAACAAATACTAGAGCGTGATCCGAATTACCAAGAAGACGGAGGTGCGATACTCGACAAGAGCTGGGAGAGTAGGTAAGGAAAAAATCAAATAAAGAATCGTGTTGAATTATTAGAATTATTAAAGGAACAAGAACGGAAATCCACTATTTGACACTGAGCAACGGAAAAATTGAAAGTTAATATCAATATCAACAGCAGTAATATTAGAATCAAGTCAAGCCACTTGACATGATGAGTATTAAAATCACCAAACACGAAAATTTTCGAAAGTGAAAGAGTCATTAGTATACTGTCAGATATTTTGTACTGAGAAGGGGCGCGATAAACGAAAGATTTATGCGCGACATGACACTGAAAATACCACGATATTATGCGAATGTTGACCAGAGAAGCCTCTCTAAGCTTTCCTGATGACTTACAAGGACATATTTACAAAACCGACCACAAAATAAATTCCATGGAAGGAAGGTAATATTGTACGTGTAGGCGGATCGTTGGGTTACTATTTATTTAGTGTTCTTAAAACGCAATGAAACACTATATATAGATTTATACGTCCGGTAACTTCAACGTGTCCATAAAAGCTTGGTCAAAAAGTTTCTTGCACTTGTCAGTAATAAAAATGTTCTTCTCCTCCATGACAATATAAGGCCTCTTGCAGCAAAAATAACACAAGAAAATTTGCGATTCGGTTAGTCTGTTCTACCACACCCAAGCTGACCATACACCAACCGATTGCTACATTTTTCAAACACTATCATTGTTATTATATGATTAGAGAAGATACATCATTGATGTCATTTCGAATCGTTAGCAGCATTGAAATTAATTAAAATAATTACAATGGCTGCTGAAATAGTAATTTCGATTTTAGAATATTTCTTTTAAGTTTGTTTTGCCAATATTCACTTAAGGACCGACTTAGTACAAATACAAGCCTCCACTGTGAAACCACTCCATAACACACTTGGCGACGAGGTATTCGTTCTCATACGGAGGGAAAAAAAACTCGTTCGCCACTTAACAAATTTGGCGACCAGGAATTCGTACTCATATGGAGAAAAAAAAATTCGTTCGCCATAACACACTTGGCGACGAGGTATTCGGATTCATACGGTGGAAGAGAAAAAAAATTCACACTTGGCCACGAGGATTTAAACGTATACGGAGGAAAAAAATTCGTTCACCACATAATAAATTTGGCGAAGGGATTCGGATTCATACGGTGAAAGAAAAAAAAAATTTGCTCGCCATAACATTTGGTGACGAAATTCATACTCATACGGAGGAAAAAGAAAAAAATTGCTCGTCACACTTATTTCGGCGACAAAATCTCGGATTCAAATTTTAAAAAAAAAACTTTGTTTTTCGAAAGGCAAGACGTCAACTTAGTGACGAAAAAAAACAGTCGTATTCTCAACTGAGAAAAGAATTTTTTTCTCGATAAGACAGTTTGCTCAAATAGGTCACGAATTGCAAATTCGTAGGACCACCCCACCACTCTACAATATTTAAGCATTGTGTAAACTTTTGCGAAGATGGAGGAATGCAAAAATATATTCCAGGATTTTTTTAAGTTCCAGACGGAACAACAGATGACAATATTAGAGCAACAGAAGACATTCCAGATGCAACTACGGGAGGAAACTTTTAATAGACAAATGCAGTTTCAACGAGAAATGGAACAGATACATAAGGAGTATCAAAACAAAATTCTGGAAAAAGCGGAGAAGAGTAAAGAGAAAAATCTACAAAATGATTCTTTCCCAGAGAATACAATATGGAATTCAATTGAAATATTCACGTACAGTCCAGATGAAGAGATAACTTTTGAGGAGTATTATAAAAAATATACGGACGTGTATAACGAGGACTGCCACTCGTGGTCTGAAGGAAAGAAGGTTAGGCTTCTTTTAAGCAAGTTAGGAACTGCTGAGCATAACAAATTGGTAAACTACATTTTACTGAAAAAAACTAGCGAGTTGACATTTACCGAGGCGGTAAATATATTAAGTGAATTATTTAGTAAAAAGACATCTTTGTTTCACAAGAGGTGGAAATGTTTGAATCTGGTGAAAGATGACGAACAAGACTATATAACGTACGCAGCCAATGTAAATAAGCATTGTGAAGAATTCAAGCTAGCAGAGTTAAGCGCTGACAATTTTAAGTGCTTAGTGTTTGGTCAAGGGCTGGTATCGGAAAGAGACGCAGAGTTGAGAAAATTAGTACTGACAAAATTAGAAAATGAACCAAGGATTTCGATACAGAAGTTGGCAGAAGACTGCACAAGATATGTTAGCGTAAAGAAAGATTCGAAAACGATAGAACATTCTGGCGTTTCGCATGTAAGGAAAATACGCTACAAAAAAGAAAGTCAGTCTACCAAAAAGAATTCTAAAATTGCGAATTATCAAACAAAAAGTGAAATACCAGAGAAAAATAAACTCCCGAAGCCATGTTTGGCTTGCGGTGAACTTCACTGGTACAGATATTGCAATTTTAGGAATAAAAAATGAAAAATGTTTCAACTGCAAAAGAGTGGGTCATAAAAGCTCGCACTGCAGGTCCAAAAATAAAGACAATAAAATAAGAAAATTAAAGTCCGACGAGGTGAACGATGGAATAACCAGAAAATTTGTCACCGTCGAAATAAGTAATAAAAAAATAAAAATGCAATTCGATACTGGTTCCGACCTATCTATCATAAATTTGCATACGTGGAAGAAGTTGGGGAAACCAACTTTAATGAAGACAAATAAAATCGCGAGGTCAGTGACAGGAGAAAAAATACAATTTATTGGAGAATTTGTTACAAACGTCACGTTAAATAAAAAAACGCGTAAACCTAAACTATTTGTCATAGAAAATACCACGAACTTACTTGGTACGAATTGGATAACAGAATTTCAATTATGGGATCTACCGATAAATTCTTTCTGTTACAAGGTTAAAAGTTTAAACTCAGAATCCCAAAAATTAGTAAAGAAAGAACATTTCCTACTGTTTTTTCTCCAGGTTTGGGAACGTGTACCAAGATGGGAGCAAAATTACAGCCAAAACAAAACGCTCAGGCGGTATTCAAAAAGAAAAGGAATGTGCTGTTTGCTTCAATTGAACAGATAGATAAAGAATTGGACAGATTAGAGAAAACCGGTGTATTTAAAAAGGTTGAATGGGTAACACCGACGATATACATGAAAAATAAGGTCCAGAAAGTAAAGATGAAGCCGACACTGAGAAAAACTGGGAAGCGAGTTACCCGCAGCCAAGGACATACAGTATTATTAAATGATTTAAGTCACCACTGAAAACGTTAAGAAGCACAAGATCAACAGAAGTAAAGCTAGAGGCTGAACAAATAGAACCACGAGAATAACCTACAGAAACTGACTCCATCCTTAAGAAACTCAAAGCGGAGGTTTTTCTGATAACACTATGGAGGTACAAAAAAAAAATAGAAAAGCGGATTGGCAATATGATGTACTTGGTGAAAGGCGAAAAATTCACGTGCAGTAACCAGATCAGACGACGTTTTTCAGACGTGGTTGACAGCGGTCCCACGGAAAAAACGACGGTGGAGGTGATTTTCAATACGTTTGATCTAACAACGCCTGCAACAATTTTACCTGAGGTACGCCGATCCAGAAGAAAAAAAAGGCAAATGATCATTTAAAAGTGGATAAAAAAAACGTAGGAGATACGCTACGATGTTGCTAAGAAAATGAAGTTGTTTGTTTTTTTTGTTTTTTTCATATATTTTCTGTAAAAAAAAAAAATAAAACTGTTTACTCATACGGAGTAAAGTTTTAGGGTGGGGTGTTATAGTGAAATACACCTATTCTATAGTTAATAGACTCTCCCACCTATAATAAGTAGGAGTAGTAGGAGTCGCTCAGTGGGTTGATCAGTCAGTCAATGCCGGACGACCGTTAGTCGGATACTAAAGTATCAGCGACCACAACTAGATTTCTCTGGGTCATTACCTATTATATCAAGTTCCTAACGTTTTGTACGTCGAACCTATTTTAGGACCGACTTAGTACAAATACAAGCCTCTACTGTGAACCCACTCCATAACAGAAACTGACATTATCTATTAAGTTTTAACTCAGTATAAGTTCAAATATCCTTTATCAAAATAAAATCGAGCAGTTAACATTATTTGTACATTTGATCACCCACGTTCTGAAAGGACACAGCACATAAAAGAAAATATTTTATCATGCTAATATAAGAAAAATTTTCATTATTATTATAATAAATAATATCATTGATCGATAGAGCCTAGGGATATTTGTTCCATGCATAGTTGTAGATCTCTTTTATTGATCGTTGATTATGGTCGGCAACAATTTTATGATTTAATTGCACTCAATAATACTAGATGATTTACGACATCTCTTTGTTTTTTGTGGCAGTTTTTCCTCTATCCATCAGCTCAAATATGTCTTCTTTTGTCTGTTTCTCAATCCTTCTCTGAGTGCTAGATTCTCCAAGATTTCTTTCTTCATTATGAGTCTCAAAATTAGAGCTTTATCTTTCTTTAAAAAGCTGCAGTTTCATTATAGTCCATAATTTCATTAAAACTTTATTTTCTTCTCAAATGTTCCGTTTATATTCTCAATGTCTGTAGGTAGAACTTCATCTCGATTCACTTCAAGTCACTTCATCATTTGCAACGAAATTGTCCCGCATTCGCTGGCAGAATTGCATTCAACATTTTTCTTCGTTTCTACTATTAGAAATGCAGAAGGACGTGTACCTATGTTTTATAGACTACACAAATACGTTCGACAAAGTACGCCACAAAGATCTGTTGGAACTGTTCAGCAACAGTGATATATTTTGGAAAGACATTAGAATAATCAAGAACCTATACTGGCAGCAAACGGTATGCATGCGGATAGAGCATGAGTTCAGCAGATATACAAAATTAGAAAGGGGCGTAAGGCAAGGATGTGTTTTCTTACCGGACTTATTCAACCTATGCAGCGAGGCAATTCTGAATAAATTGGAAATCCTATTGGGATTCATCATTGGCAGCCACAATCCTAACAACATATGATACGCAGGTGACACACGACTGATAACAGACAAGGAAAAGAAATTACAAAACCTCCTACAGAAGGTAGCGAAGGAAAGCGAGAAGAAGGGACTAAGCATAAACTACAAGAAGACAGAATGAATGGCCATCAGTAAAAGGATGAGCCCAAAATGCGATTAACAATAGGGGACACTAAAATCAAGCAGGTGCGGAAATTTAAATATCTGGGAAATGTTTTAACAGAAGACGGTAAGTGCGACGCTGAGATGCGTAGATGTATTTGGTTGGCCAAAGACGCATTCCAAAACCTAAGCAGAGTATTGCGAGACAGGAGGATTTCTTTGGTAACAAAGAAAAGAGTACTCAGATGCTAAGTGACATCTATCCTCCTTTACAGCAGCGAATGTTGGACGGTCTCCTCAAAGATGAAGAAGAGACTCGAGACAACGGAGGTATGGTTCTACAGAAGGATGCTAAGGCTATCATGGAACGTTGTGTGAACAACGATGAGGTTTTTAAGAGGATACGAACAAGGAGGAAGCTTATACTTAACATCAGGAAGAAGCAGCTAAAATTACTGGGACACGTAATGAGAAAGAGGGCCTGTAGAATCTGATACTCACAGATCGAATAGAGGAAAAGAGAGACAAAGGAAAACGCATGACATACCTGGCGGGCTTAAGTAAGTGGATGACAGAACACGGTCTGGGGGGAAGTAGCAAAGGGACAAAAGTTATTGAGAGATACAAGGGATAAGGGGAAGTGGAGAGCCATGATCGCCTACGTCCTGAATGGACACGGCACATAAAAAGAAAAAATATCTTTTACTAATCCTATGTTCCTTCGCGTGTCTATATCACACATGATTTTAATTATTATGATGATGTATATGACTCATAATGGTATGATGACACTAATGAGATAACATTTTGGAAATCTTGACGATAACAATGAACGTAAAAGTAGTAATAAAATAATCAAAAATCATAATAAAGATGGCAGAAGTTACATGACAGACAATTGTTTCATTCATAATAGAGATGTATGCAATACTATATATTTCTGTGTATTAAACCCATAAATTGTTATAGGTACGAATAATGTTTGTCAACTGACTTTGTGTCCTGCCCATCATGAACACAAATACATTCTCTCATATAGATCATAAAATGAACAAAGAATTTTTCCACATACAGCTCTCAGTGGTTATATTTATCAAGTTGTTTCTCGGATTACTTCATCTTTTCATATTAAATCTAGAAAAGTTTTAATTACTTACTAAATATGATTGTCTATGAAAACAAGCAACTACGCCGCTCTTAAAGTGAACACGTTAGCTTCTTTGTACATTTGCTGCTAGATTCTTGGTACAAGCAAACCAAAATAAACAAGTGAAAACCTCTCCTCCACGAAGATCTTTATTTCACTGAACTGTCAAGCAACAACTAATTTAGATTCGTCAGTTGCTATTTTGGCTTTCAAATTGGATTATAAACAAAAACATCGTCGTTAAATGTTACTGACGATACTGAGAGTAACGACAGTGATAGATGTTAATATTAATAGTATGGACTTGGAATGATTGCCAGCAACATTGTAATACCAATGATTAAAATATTAACAGTGAAACGATAGGTTTATATGAAATTAATGAAAATAGTTTTGAGAAAGTAAACAAGCGTTACAGGTATACCGTTGCTTTTGTACTGGTACCATTTGAATGCAGTTCATTACAAAAATAATTATCATTACTGTAAATTTATTTTCATTTTTTTAATGTTCACCTTATAAAAGGCCGAAAAGCCATCAAAGTTATAGGGTTACTGAAGGAGGTTGTATGAGCGGTAAGAGGCAAGAAGCAAAATTTATAAGTATACGTGGAAAAGATAACGGTTAGCGTTAAATTTTTAGATTTTATAACTTTAAGTTAAGATTGTAGTGATCGAGAAAGCATCCTCTTGGAAGTCAGTTGCACAAAGTAGCGGTTTGTGGAAAGATGTTCTAATGGAATTTCCTTCTTACTAATGGAATACGAAAGAAATGAAGATGGTTCGACTCAGTTTGCGTACCATGGCGGATCTTAGCTGTGAGGGTTATAATTGGTGAAACTAAGAAATGTAGCTCGTCAAAATATTTCCCATTGAAATACCAGTAAAGTAGCGAGAGGCTTGCAATGTTTCATCTATGGGAAAGTAGTTGTATGGTGAAAAATAAATAAATATACGAGGGAATATTGAAAAGTACACAATCACAACCACTTTGCACCTCTTTATATGTGAATGACCATCCCTGGCAGCTGATCTCTCTATCTGACCTAACAGCTCAGTGGCGGAGTAAGACTGACTGGTATCATTCAATACCTTCACAACAAAGCTAGTAACGTTTAAGCACCACTGAGGAGACACTAAACTTGCACCAATCCTGATGAGTGGCCATACCCTCAAAGAGGCTCCTTGCTTTGAATATCTACTGAATCTAAAGCTCAATTTTGACCTTAAATGGAATGCGTATATTCGTGTACAAGTTTCTGGAAGAATGGTCAGTTCTTTGAATCACTTTATAAAAGACTTACCATTTTATGCCATGTTCGTTACATGTGTCAAATCAGAGCAGGGATGAAGTTTTGTTGATATATCTACGCTGATGCTGCTCGGTTCTCCGGCCCAGCCACAGCAGAGTTCAAAAATGATTACGCGGCCTTGTGGGCGATGAATTATTCTCCACCCTGCAACCCTTATCCCACAGAGTAAACATCCCTAGCCTCTCACTATTTTATCGCTATCTGTAGCAAATGTTCGGATATGCCTTAGTTCCACTAGCTCAGAATTTCACGGGTAGGACCCCCACCACCATACCATGTTCACGGTGGCAAATTATCCCCCTTCTCTTTGCGTTGCTTGTAAGTTCCACTCAGACAGATTCTTCCCCGGAACTTTTACTTTGTGGATCAAACTCCAGATAGGATGCTACTCTCACAGCTACAAACTTGGTCTAGTGTCAACCGATATCTATCCTACACGTCTTCTACAGTTGGAGGTTCGTCTCCAGCTGTGATGGACAAAGTCTCTGCTTCCGGGCAGAGAGGATCCCCAGACGAGGCTATGTCGAAGAGCAGAGTTTCATCTCGGGAAACAGCTACTCGACCCCATTTTATACAGGGTCTACAAAGAATTATTGGCCGAGCCTACGGCACGGATGCCCCACATTAAATTCTGTCTTGTGTCACATCTGACCGCGAGGGGCAGTTGGTAGTTATCCTACACGACCTCACAATTTGTACTCCTTCCTTCCCCACCCTTATAGATATCTCCCTAATTAACCCTCTACCATGACTAGTCCTTGGGCCTTGTATTGGCTAAACTATGTGTATAGAAAAAATAAATCCCTTCTTGGTTGAACCAAGAACATTTCGGCAACCCGAGATTATCAATGACGGGAACATAATTAATTTTACATTTTATAATAGTGTAATAATGGTGTAATAATGATGCTACTTTTAATGTTGTGGCATGTATGTTATTACCGACTCGAGAGAAAACGATTATAATCTCCACTGTTGTTGCAATGTAATAGCTAATATATTAACGATAGATTTCATCTTGTTATTAATGAATATATTAATGTTAATATTTTTGAGAATACCAATACTGAAAAATTATTAGATGAGGAAAATAATTTTTATAAAAGTGAAATTTACCATCATCATCATTATTATTATTATTAATAATCTGATAATGTTAACGAGGGTAACAATTAGAATGAGTTATGCTATTGGTCAACTTTGTTAACGATGGCAATTGAACTGATTGATACAAGTTGTGGCCGAACTAACGGTCTTGATGGAAGTAATGCTAATAGAAGCAGCAGTAGTAATGGCCTTGTGATTAATCGTGATGTTGCTAAAGCAGGCACGTTATTGAAGAAATATTAAAGGCTGTTCTTACTATTCAAGTCTTGGATTCTTCAGGAGATTAAGAGAAAATAAGGTCAGTAAGAGAATGGCGTTGAATTCACGAAAGATTGGGTGGTATTGATAGCAAAGAGAATGGGGACAAAGAGACAGACATTATCTGCAGAGGTGAGGGGGTAGGAGATGAATATGTAGAAACTAGTGCAAGCTAATAAAAAGAAGAGGAAGTAATAACGATTCAAAAGGAAAAGTATAAAAGAAAACGAATTAAAGAAAAGAAATCAAATAAAAATAAATAACAAAACTAAGAAAAGAGGAAAATAAAATATTGTAAAAAAGAAGATGAAAAGAAGTGGGAAAAATAAAAGTGATAATATAAATAAGACAAAGAGAGACTGAGAGAAAGAAGTAAAAACTCAAAAGTTACAGTGAGAGATGGATTGCTCCATGAAAGATCAAAGGGAGAAAGAAAGAAAGAAAAAATACAGATAGATGAGGACAAACGGAATAAGAACAGAAAAAAGTTATAATGCTTAAAAGAAAACAGTTGTAAGAATGAAATAAAAATGATAGCAAAGCTTGAAAAAAAAAACACATGAAAGTAATAAAGTTAGGCAAAAGGAGAGTGGGACAGACAAGAAAAAAGAGAGACAAGCAAAATGAGATAGACAAAGAAAAAGGGTAAAAGAGAGTGAAAAGAATAAAAGAGTGGAAATCGTAAAGAAGAGAAGAGGATGAAACGAATGGCCGTAAAAACTGAGCTAAGAAAAAGAAATAGGGAGAAAATGTTAGACGAGAAAAATAGTGAGAAAAACAGTTGAGAAAAGTGAAATCTAAGAGAAAAAGAGAGGAGAACACGTGGTAAAGTAAAGACGGAAAGAGTAAAGACATTAAGAAGAAAGAGAAAGGAGGAAAATCATTAAACATGGATGATTGTAGGTTTGAGAAGAAAGATATGCTTAAAAAGAATTAGTGGTCTAAGAGAAAAAGTTGTAAGCATTTTGCATGACGACGACAATGATAATGATGGTAATTATGCTGCTGCTGCTGATGATGATGATGATGGTAATTATGCTGCTGCTGCTGCTGCTGCTGCTGCTGATGATGATGATGATGATGATGATGATGATGATGATGATGATGATGATGATGATGAAGCATTGAAGAAATGGACGAAAAGGAAGGAAAAGATTTAAATGAAGATAAAGATGGTTTGGGTGATGAATAAAAGAGGATGAAAATAGCAAAAAATACAAAATAAAAATAAAATAAAATGAATGTATTAAAATATGAAGAGAGGCTAAAAAAGAAGTAAAATGTAACTGAAAAGAAACAAATGAAGAACACTTAAATGCAATATTAAAGAAGAAATACAGATTAAAATTTCTGTTAATATTCCTAAGATTAAAAGGATATAAAAAGAAGTAAACTTGTAAGGAAAAAATAGAATATTGACAGAATTATTAAAGATATACCAAAGTAGTTAATAATTCATATTGAACAAAACAAAAACAAATAGAAATTAATAAAAAAAAAGCCGTAAAAGTTGGTGGTAAATATGAGTTACAAATCCAGCAGTTGTGTAATTTGATTAAAACTGCAAAACTCTTATTTTGTAATCAATTTGTTTTTTATGAGTAAAATTAATAATGAAGTATATATGCATGAGTCAAGAAACAAAAAGTTATGGATGATCAATTGAATAAATTCATTAAAATAGTTGCTTTAAAATCATTTAAAACCAGTTTTTCTGTATGATTGTTGATAAAAAATAGTGTTATCTTTAACAATTAAATTCTATTAAAGATATTTTGCCTAAGTCGTAAAACGTCAATAATGACAGTGTTCAAGTCGAGATAAACACAGGATTTCAACTGTGAATTTTCTAAACATATAACCACCCTATATCAACTGGAACATTGATTTAATACAATAGTTCACCCTCTCATGTGGCCTTGTACTGTACTAAGTCATCCTCGGTATACAGATGAGAAACCTTTTGAAAATGTACGAAAAATAAAAGCAGTGAGAAATTACTTAGTATGTCAAAAATCATTAAGAAGAAAAAATAGGCTCAATATTGTAGTGATAAAAAAAGGGAAAAGAAAAAAGACAACGTTTACGATGCAATAATGGAAAGAAGAGTTATGATGCCGGTAAATGGAAGAGAATTCCGGAAGTCGCGACAGCAGAAAAGACCAAATGAGATGAAAAAGGCGGGGAAAATGAGATGAGGCAAAAATGAGACGGGATATTAGACTAGGCTGGGGAGGGAAGAAATAAAACAGAAGGATAATATTGGAAGTTTTTTGTGAGTAATGGATCAATGGATTAAAATAAACCCGAATAAGGAGTTTTACGCGCAACACACTGCACTAATAGAAATGGGTACAGAAGATTTGAGCTACACTGATTCATAGAATGTTGCTATTAATCTTTGACGTTCCTTAAAGAGTACGAGAGTTTATCACTCGAGGGAAAGACGATCGACTGAACTCGAATCTAGCATATGAAACTTCCATTAACTGAACGCAACATTAAAAGAATGAAGATATTATAAAGTATGAGAAAAAGAGAAATGTGAAAAGATAAAAGATTATTTTTTACGTTTCCCACTTTTTACATATCTGATGTTTAGTATAAAATTTATTAAAATAGAACACCTTTATTTAAATTGAGTAAAGATTTTTATTCGGAGATACTAAAATTTTATTTAATTCCTTTTCTATTCACTTATTATTAGGAATGTGGTACAGCACTTCATTTTTATTCAGATGTTATTCAAAGAATAAGTTAAACGCTCAAAATATAACATCTTCGTCTGTCAGTAGAACCAAAGGCCAGATTATCTAATATTCTTTTTGCTTCCTCTTTTCTTTCTTCCTTCTACACGAACACATATGTGTGTGTATAGGAAAACATAAACACATACACATGCGTGTGTTCATAGGAACATATAAACACATATGTGTGTTTATGCGTGTATATGTCTGCTTCCGCAGTTTGTTTACATCTATATCTTTAGCAATCATAGATCAATATTAAAATAAATATTCTTATCTATACATATATACTTGTACATCTACATACAACTACATTTATATTTTACAAATACACAAATGCAGCATACACACGCAAATACGCACACACACAGACATAATATATATATATATATATATATATATATATATATATATATATATATATATATATATATATATGAACTTGGTCGCCTCCTCTAGAGAAATATTTGTTGCTAAAAAGCTTTCGACGCTAAGAAAAGGCCTTTTCCCTCAAAACCTTAAATTTGGTCATTTGGTCGGTTTTGTGGACATAAATAGGGATGAGAACTACATTACCTCCTCATATATATATATATATATATATATATATATATATATATATATAGAGAGAGAGAGAGAGAGGCAGCAGATAATTACTCAAACATATATTGTTAAATATAACAGACAACGAATGTCTATTATGTTTGATCATGAGCCGTATAGTGATTTTAGTTTCGAGAGAAAATAAAGAGAAAAACTATCCAACATTTGGATATTTGTTTATTGTGCTGTTCATCGATCTAAGCTTTCGGCTCACATGAATCATCATCAGAGGTGGTTATATGGACATTACAACAGAGATGTTCACCATCAAAGATGACATCCTGTTATATTTACATAGAAGATTGCTGTGCGACGTTAACGATCGCAGAATAGCAGCCGCGGGACGTATATTCGTAATACGGTTCTATGACGTCGTAAATGACCACGTGAGAGAAAGAAATGTTATCAACAGAACCATGTGTTTAAATGCATTGTTGTGACTGGTTTGAAATGTAATTTTGTTGAGTGTAGGTTGCGCTTTGTTTTAATGTAGATGACCTCCAATATTTTAAGTTTCTTTTACTGGGTGTATGTGTGAGTATTGCTGTGTTATCAACTAATATATGTCTAATATTATGTACAGGGCTATGTTTTTCTAAGAAATGTTATTTAATGGAACTAAGATCAGAAAGGTAACCGGTAAGTCTACGGGAGAGCGTGGTTGTAGTAAACCCAATGTATGTAGTGGAATTAGTGGATTCATAATTAAGGGGGTTGTAGTCTGGGGAGTTAGATATCCAGATGTAAGCGGTGATGTGGTCACAGAAATTGTCTGACAGTCATGACAAGTTCTCCTGCTTGTGTAGCATAGTGCAGAATCATGTTGCCAGACATAGGGCCTTCCAGCATCCACCCACTTGATCAAGGGCAGCCTGATGTAGGCCTCCGTCTTGAGTCTGAAGACCTGAAGGAAGCTGAATTAAGGCACAATGTTGCCATTACTAGTCATCACTATAAACACCTTCGTAATCACCATTAGACTCATCCAACTCTTTTCGAATCCTTTGCACTGTCTTCAGTTTGACACCTAAACACGCTGAATTGTTCGTATTGGAGCTTCCGGCGCCAATGCCAAGCAATTCAGCATGTCCTTTCCAAATTTCTGTCGGAGTGAATTGCGTCATGATGGTCTTTTTCTCACAGACAGTGCCCAACTGACCCTACTATACTGTGCAGTCAACAAAATCAAAAACAAACAATGCGTGTGCGCGAAATTAAAAATATAAAATACCAACAATTTACCTATCACACGATATATATATATATATATGTATGTATGTATGTATGTATGTGTGTGTGTGTGTGTTCTAATATGTAGCTATATATCTTAATTCTTCATGCAAAAAGCAAGAGAACAAATCTCCCACATTTTCCTGTTCAGTGCTCTCTCTCCTTCACATCCTCTTCCATTATTCTCAGCTGATACTTGTCACTCCCCAACCCGTTTTTCTGAAGTTTTTTTTTCTCTTTCCGTGTTTTAGCATCACAGTCCCACCCGTGTCACTTCATTATCAACCCCATTCCTATCCCCGCCACATTCAAATCGTTCATTGCCTTGTCACTGCTGCTATACACGCACAAGAAAGATGCTACGAACAGGATGATAGAAACCGAAGATTATTTCTCTTCCTTTCTCGTTCGCTTTCATTTTCACTTTCAAACTTATATTTATTGCCTTATTGATTCTCATTCTAGTTATTCCTAAAAAAAAAAAAGACATTTTCCTAAAAGTATCCATTTCATTGTTTTGTCTTCTTACATTTTTTTATCCTCTCTTATTTTCATTTTTATTTCCCACTTCTTTCTCTTGTTATTCCTACTCTCCGTTCTTACTTACCCTCTTCATTTATCCCTCATTTTTGTACTCCTTCTTTTTCTCTTTCTTTGTTTCTTTTTATTTTCATCTTTTCCATCTTCTATTTTCTTACCATTTCCTTTTTATCTACTTACTTTTCTGCTTTTCTCTTCTCCATTTACTTCTGTCACTTCACTGTCAGCAGTTTCCGATAACGTTCTTATTGTTGTCACACGTCTGGTGTTCTTTTTGTCTCTTAAAAACCCTGCAATACTAAATTCTTTCTTTCTTCCTTCTTTTCTTTTCTTTCTTTCTTTCTTTCTTTCTTTCTTTCCTCCTTTTCTTTCTTTCTTTCTTTTTTTCTTTCTCTCTTCGATGCATCAAAGTCTCTGCTGACAACTATCGACTGAAAAGCATCCTCTCCACAACAAAATTCTGCAACCTTTTTCTTAACTGGAACTCCACCCCATCTTCTTCTTCTTCTTCTTCTTCTTCTTCTTCTTCTTCGTTATCACCATCTTTTTCTTGTTTATCTACTCTCCCTTCTGCCCGTTCCCCAATTACTACTACGTCTATTATTACAACTACTACTACCACAACTATTACGAGAACTGCCACCACAACAACACACGAACGCCTCAGTAAAGTAACGTACACCTCATAACATCGCTTGACTTGTCGGACGTACAGTTTTCGGTTTCGTTCAGTGGAACTTCGGGTTTATTTTTTAAAAGAATCCTGACACATGTGTGTAAAATAGGTCTCCCTTTCTTTAGCCTTTTCTTTACTATTCGAACAGGTGGATATCTACGAAGAAATAATTTCGGATAATATTTACGGCGATATAGAAACACGTATACCTTCAGTAACATTCCCCACCCTAAGCACATGTATAAGATTACAAAAGGTACTTGCTAAGAACCAATGACATTTTTTTAGAAATAGTTTATCTTATTTTTGAGTAGTAAAACCTCGCTTAAAAAAGGGTGAGGTAGGTAGATAAAGAAATGACACGTGCGCTCTCACGTAACGCCCAATGGATACCCACGCATAATTGCTTGATCTATGTTTCAGGCTTGATCTCTTTTATTGAAATATAGCTGCTGATAGTGAAAACTTTCTCTCGTTGTTTATCCGATACATTTGGCATTGTCGTTGCTGCTAACTGTTGTAGCTGTTTTTGTTGCTGTTGACCAGGAGTGTCGAGGGTTACGACACAAGCGCTGTTCAAGTGCGTGGGGTTACATGTGCGATCGGGTGGGCGCAAAATTGTTGCCTTTCATTAACCATTATCCATGCAAAGAAAAAAAACAAAATAAAAAGTGAAAAAAAATTAAACTCAAACACGGCCTGTTAAATTGTCTTCACATATTTTCCGAAGCATACGAAGGTAGATATATATGTATGTGTGATTAGTTTATGAAAATATACGTACATATATAGGTATGCAAAGAAAGGAGTCTGTATATTTCAGTATTTCTAAAAATGCATGTAAATCGTAGTAAAACATGCAAATACAGAAAAGACAGCAAATAATTTATTAAGAGCTTTTGAAATTTCTGCACAGATTTATACAAACATTTTTAGAGCAACATAATACAGTATTTACATATGCAATAAATTGATATAAGATAGAAATAAGTACACACAGGCTGAATAAATATGTTTATTTGCTAAGAAGTAATTACATAAGTGATAGTTTCCTTGCAGGAATTTTCTGCATCTACCTATCATGCAAGGTTTGATAATTGACATAGGAAAGTTATGAAAGAACTGGCATAAAGGAAGGGAGACCACACCGAGGGGGTGAAATCAGTCACGAAGGAGAAAACTGAGATATTAAGAAATACATATCACTTGAAAGTAGATTTAGAAAGAAAAACGAACCTAAATATTCAAGTAGAATAAATGTAAAAATACAAGAAAGGAATTGAAAAGATTCTTAAGTAAGAAATAAGGAATTAAATTTTTTCATATTTTGGAGAATCCAAAACAGCCAGCTACAGCCGCAGCAACAGCAACAGCCACAACAGTAGAAGCAACAACCATACCAAAAACGACGCGTTTCAAAGGACTTAAGACAACGAGGAAAAAGCGCATCGATCAAGCGAGTGCTATAGTGATGGATGGAGACAGGGAATTAATCATGGAATCCGTCGGTAAGTTGTCCACCTGGGGTGAGTCAAGTTCAGTTGTCACTATGAATGTGTTTTCTACGACACTCAGTCTACTTCTTAAGGCTCATTTCGCTTAACTTCTTCTACTTTTACTTTCACTTTCGAATTAATTTCACTAAAATTACGTTTTTATTAATTTTGAATCTTTGTTTTGTTTTATGTTAAGTGTGTAGACATCTTCTGTGTATGTTGCACTTATTTTTCTTTCTTTGAGTCCACCCAAATCACTTTATCCCTCTTCTTCGTCACTAGTTTTCCCTTTTGTTTAAGATTAAAGCTTACCTGTCAACTCAATTTGAACGACGCTTTCTTTGGGACAAAGAAATAAACATAAAAAATAAACACAGGTTTCAAATAATCACATGTGTTAAGATGTCTCCTGAAAAATAGTATCCCAGACGAAAAAGCTGATCAGGTAGCACAAAGACGTGTCGTGATTACCTTTTAAATGAAAGAATGTACAAAGCATCAGCACGCCTTCACATCTACACGTAAATACGCACATCAACACATACGAAGATATACATTTTCAATTATTTACGCATAACCAATTTACAAGTATACATTTTCATAAAAATCTATACATCTGAACTAATCTATACATACGTAATGATTTAAACGTAGCTCATATATAAAAACATACGTAGACATACATACATAGACGAGACATGCACATACATATATTGATATATTACGACATATTTACATTTT
>OZ010605.1:44785020-44805020 GCA_963932145.1 Acanthosepion lycidas
TTTAATATGTGATTCTTGACATTCTTGACGAAATATAAGTTTTCTTTTGGATTAATAGCAGAAGATCAATTTACACACACATGCATACTGAGGGCTTACGGCCATATCACGTTGAAACACCGTTTCCCGCAAGCTCACCGAAGTTAAGTAACGTCTAGCCTGCTCAGTACCTAGATGGGTAACCGCTTGGGAATACCAGGTGATGTAAGCTTGGATGTGTGGGTGGTGTAATGGATAATGGCTCAGAATTGTTAATCGGAGATCCGATTTCCAATTCCAGGTGGGTTCGTTATATTAACTTACGCGCAAATACGCTTGGGAAAGGTAGGAATCCACCTCTTCTCTCCCCATCTATGGGTTAATTAGTATGACTTGTATCTCTAAATCATTAGCATCTCAAAAAATTCTTACAATCTGAAAATATTTTCTGGCTTTAAATAACCTAATAAGACGGAGAAAACGAATCAATCAATGAAGTACACACACACGCACACACATATGCACGCACGCACACACATGCACGCACGCACGCACACACACACACATACATGCACGTATATACTTTATCTGTACCGCTCAAAAATATTTTGTCCGAGAACTAAGTAAATTTCTACATTTATTTTGATGTTGATCATCAACTTTGAATGAAGCTATAAAATATATTTTTTCATTTGTAATTCTAACTTAAGATTTTATTTCACTTCCTCCCTGTTGCTTACTAAATTGTGTTGAGTGACTATTTCCGTGAAAGACACAAATTCCCGACTACAACTTCAATGTAGCTCTATATTCATCACTAAACACAGTTGAGGAATCAATTTTCATGTACTTCTTCGCTCAATATCACATTTCTCATTGTGATGTTTACTTAAATGTGATGTTTACTTAAATTTTCATTCTTTTCATTCTTCAATCAATGCTATTATTATTTTGTATATATTACCACATCTTGTTTCTCTTGGGATTATATCTTTCTGATGTATATTATTTCTGTTACTAATGTTCACCCAATACAAGGCCTAACAGCCACTCAAGGTAGAATGTTACTCTGTATTGTTGTATGAGCCTAAGTGAAGAAAAGAAGTGCTGTTTAGGAGGCTATGAAGCAAATATAAATGTTAATCCTAGACGTGAATAAGTTAAGATTGTAGTGATTGAAAAAGCATCCTGTTGGGAATCTGTTTCACGAAGCAACATTTCTTGGGTAGAAGCTGTCCGTGTGGAACTTCCGAGTGGAACATCCGAGTGGAACTTCCGAGTGGAATACGAAAAAAAATGAGAACAAGTCATCGTCGTGAACATGGCACAGCGATACCCAGCTGCAAAGGTCAGGACTGGTGGAACCAAGAAATGTAACTCTTCAGAATACTTGCCATGGAAATAGCGATACAATAGTGACAGGCTTGCAACGTTTTGTCTGTGAAAAGGTGTCGGGAGGGTGGGGTAATACTTCATCACCCAGAAGGACACGTAGACGCTTTTCAGCAATATCTAGACAGGCAAGTAAGTACTGGACAGCAATACTCTATTTTTGTCTGATCTGGGTCTATCTTTACAAAAGAAAGAGTATATCAGGAGGAGTCAGATACTGGATTGATACAAGGATCTTTATATATGAGTTCCACTTGATTGAGGTCTGGGTTGAGCTTGAGTCCCAATAGACACTCAAGGAAGGAGTCTCATTGAGAGAACACCCACCCATCAAGATAGGTGAAAGTTCTGGGTCTGCTCGGTGATGGTGAATCGTTACTATTTAGATCAGTCCTTCCCCCATTAAACCTCCAGGGCTAAGTCAGAGACGAGATCAGCTTCCCGTTTCTGATCATCCAGATAATTAGAGGTGCACCTATAAACTGTTGCCACATTAAAGATCGGAGTATGTGCTTTTATGTGGCAGATCATTAATATAGAACTGAAAGAGGGTAGAACCGACTAGAGAATCTTGACGAATGCCAACATCTTAATTTAAAAAGTAAATATCAGTATATATTTATTTAGAATTTAATGAACAACCCTTGAGTTGCTTAAAAATCTCAGCAAATAAATTATTAATATTTTAAATAAAAACAGATATTATAAGCTGAAATTCACACTGTATAGTTATCATACCAGTGGGGATCGAACTCACTATTTACTAACATCTAATTTATTGTGAAAACAATAATAAAATCTGTCAGTGTATATATCGCATTCAAGTGCAAATATGCAATGCCGCCAGAAATGTTTTGTTTTTTCCTTCTTTTTTCTGCTTCGTTTCGTTTTTGTTTTTGTTTTATTTTTTTTTTTTGGTGGGGGGTTGTTTGTTTTTTTCTCTTTGAATTTTGCCTTGTTTATTGTTTAGGTGCATTTGGTTGCAATACAATACGATGTTTATTATATTATTGTTTGTATTACTTTTTACGTTGTTGTTGTGAAGTTTTTTGAGATTTATTTGTTTGTCAACGGCATAGAAAATCCGTTGTTTACGTGTATTCTTTGGATTTTTAAAAAATTCTTTATCGCATAGTCTATGAGAAAAAGGACAGGTTTCGCCCTATTGATCAGCTTTTTAATAACGGCTGTTATGCCTGTGCGGATGACTGGAATTTGAAATTTGTACAAGTGGGACTTTGATTTTTGTGCGAAGTAAGGAAGGATATTTATATACACATTCATATTTACCATGTTATGAAATTCAACATTGCCAAAAAATCCGCGTCGAAGGAGGCTAATACAATGATACTCCGTATTAAGTATTAAGTATGGGAGTTGCGACGCGATTTTTGCTTCCCCGTCTCGTATACACGAGTTTGTCGTTGCTTTGAAATTTTTCATGCAACAAAGACAGACTATCATTATTGTTTCGTCCGTGTATTGTTCGATATATTGAAATCTAATTGTCATCTTTGATAATGGCTTATGTAAGCCGAAAGCTTAGATCGGATTTAAAGATGTATCAATATGGTGATTTCCTTTCGCCTTTCAATGATAATTTTATTAAGCTTATCAGACAATATGAAAGGAACTTACTTAAAATAAATAGGCACAACTTGGCTATATTTTTAATGAAACATGCATCAATATATATATTTGTGTGTGTGTGTGACATATATGACATATATATATATATATATATATATATATATATATATATATATATATATACATATAAATACATATATATATATGTATATATATATATATACATATATATATATATATATATATATATATATATATATATATATATATATATATATATATATATAAATATGTATGTATGTATGTATTTTTTGTATATTATACCTATTTGGAAATGCGCACGTAGACATGTGCGGGAATATGCGGCTGTATTTTGCGCCTAAAAAGAATAAGTAGAACTTATTGATCATATATGATTTCTCTAAATAAAAGAATAATTACGTAAGAGGATGAAAGGATAATTAAAGGAAATGTTTAAGCCTTTTGTTTTCATTAACTCATACTCGTGCGCACAGAGCACGCACACGTGCAGGAGCGCGCGCACACACCCACACACACACATACACGCACGCACCTATATCTGCAATCAATGG
Source organism: Acanthosepion lycidas (assembly GCA_963932145.1). Taxonomy (NCBI): domain Eukaryota; kingdom Metazoa; phylum Mollusca; class Cephalopoda; order Sepiida; family Sepiidae; genus Acanthosepion; species Acanthosepion lycidas. Next base: position 44,788,575 of record OZ010605.1, read on the forward strand.
TTTTAAGCGGTACACATGACTGAATAGCAAATATTTACGTGTATGAATAAAAGAAAAAACCCTTCTTCAGCGACACACACGTATTTATTAAGTGCTCATGTTTATGTTTATGCCATTGTACGTTTGTGCGCATAAAGGAATGATGCCCATATATATCCATACAGAATGATAAAAGATCATATTAAGAATAATATTGTAAGGTGTAAGCATTTATAAACATCTTATGATCGATCAATCGATCGATAGACAGCCACATAGATGCGAGTTAGGTACATCGAATGTAATTTCTTTCTTTTTTTTTTTTTTACCAATAAGCTGATTTACTCCTAGATTTCTATTTACGTGTAATCATACGCTAATAATTCTATCAACGCACCCACGGGCTGCATAAGAGCACACATAAGCGCATATTCATAAAACATATAGCTGCAACATCAAGCACACATGCCAACATATACTTATAAACAGCCACACAAACAAATATACTTACACTGAAGAACATATGCCGCTATGTACGCCTAATGCATTAATACAGTTTAATGTTTTGACAATAATTTTTATTTTAAAAATGCAAAGAAAGAAAATGATTCATTGAATGAGGAGATAAATATTTGTTAGTTTTTAATTGCTGTGTACATTAAAAAAAAATCGAAATTTTATCGATTTCTTGATCATTGATGCCTTGCTTATCAACACTCGGTTTGATTAAGTAAGATCTAGCTCAATGGTTAAGGCAAAGATCAATTCCTGCTTTCATTTACAACATGTTTATAATTCTTGTTTAATACAGTTTTTTTTCTGGAAATGAACATCGAAAAAGTTTTCTTAAAACAAACACACACACGTGTTCGTGTTCGTAAAATGAAATATTCCTATAACTTTAGACACATTCATAAAAAAAAAAACTAGATATTTAGTTAGAAAGAAAAATAAATAACAAACGCCCTTGATAATAGCTGAAAGAATAGCTGAAAGTGCTTGGATATGCAAAACATTTAGACAGTTCAAAAACACTTGTATGAACACAAGAAAAATTAAATGAAAATCTTAATCGCATTACCTTGTCAGTTTTCTTTAACGAATCATGTGCGTATATATATATATATATATATATATATATATATATATATATATATATATATATATATAGATAGATAGATAGATAGATAGATAGATGTGTGTGTGTGTGTGTGTCCTAAATTGAAGGAAGCACCGATATTACGCGTTTAGTCCCTCGAAAGCCCTCCTTCAGACCAATAATGTTTTATTGATAGAGTCTTTTCGCCGCCTCCTATATGGTGATTTTTTAGCTTAGAAGTAGCACAAGGCCGAAAGTATATCCCTCAGTGGGGATCGAACTCACTATTCAGCAATAAAGACCCATCGATAAAACAATTAGTCTGAAGAAGTCCATTCAACAGACAAAATACATAAGATAGGAGTTTATTTCATTTTTATATTCAATTATCCACTATTAATTTTTATATCATAACTTCCATAGATGCTTGTATATAGGGCATTTGCAGAACTTAGAAACCATTTAAGTCATCATCAATGATACCAGTTGACTTCACTCATGTATGTATGTATGAGGTTTTTTTTCTGTCATCCATCTGCTAAATTATATATGTATATATTTAAGTGGCACTACGAACGTGGGTATATATATATTTATTAATATATGCTAAGAAGCATATATTAATAAATATATATACCCAACGTTCGTAGTGGAATTTAAATATATATATAACTGTGTAACCGCACTGAGCTCTGTTTTGTTTACACCTTATATTAAGTAAATATTTATTCGCTTATCTGTGTATGCACGCCAACGCTAATATCTAATTATTTGGTTTATATCCAGATTTACACACACACACACACACACACACATATATATATATATATATATATATATATATATATATATATATATATATATATATATATATATATATATATATATAAAAGTGAACATTGAAGTCAACACTCAGACGCGACAGGCTGTTTCATACTCGACGCAAGGCGGCCTGACGATTGCGTTCACTGTTCACTTTTATATTTATATTTACATACGCTCTATCTCTGATATTGAGCACTTTATCCCATAAATATAGCACACCTTAAAACTATATTTCTTCATATATATATATATATATATATATATATATATATATATATATATATATATATATATATATATATATATATATATATATAACACTCTTCTATAAAGAGATACAGGAAGTATAGTAACACCAGTGGATACAAGTCTTCAGCTGCAAAACACTTATTTTTCCACATAATCACTACGATTTCCGTGCTTAGAACGTGGCTTGTCACACACACTGATGTTGCCACTGACCAAACAACGTTCATATCCACTGTTTGGTTTCTTAAAACGCACAGTAAATGTATATGAATATCGATGAGTACAATTTTTTTCGTGGAATTCAATGACACATTCTGTTTCGAATTTTTATGTGGGACGCCATTTTTCCAGATTGCCCCACAGCTAATATGTAAAAGAAAAAAGATTTAAGCATAGGATGTTGATTATAGCTTATTGACGGGAAGGTCAAACCTCTACTGTCACTCTACTAAGATACGCTACCGCTGAAGTTATGGGCCAATATGAAATAGCAGAGTGATATGTATGTGTGTATCTATTTATTTGCATATTGTTTACTTGAATTTGAAATTTTCCATGCAATAACCTTTCTCTATTATACAGGCATAAACACACATCATATATATAACAATTACAACTGTGTCAGCTCTCCATCTATTAACAACACCCCCCACACACACACGCATACACATACAAATAAAAACACTAACATTCACATTTTGTAGAAAAATCACATGCACGCTAATTATAAGCAGGGTGAATTTTCCTTTAGAAACATTATAGACATATACAACTCCAGTCAACAAAAACAAAAAAATTAAATGAGTTATTTACTATAAAACATTTAAAACTGCTAACTTCATCATCTTCAACACCAATAACTCACCTGCAAGATACAAATTACAGAGTGCTAATGTTATTAGGTCTTCATATGTTACTTAAGTACTACAACAAGACTCACGTTACATCTCTCTGACGATAGCTCAATTGGCTGTCATTTAAATACACATCGAGACCTACCAAACTCTATCCGCAACACATTCATTGACAATACAAATATAACAGCTTCATCCATGTGCGTAAAGCGTAAAATAATGGAATCATTATTAATAAAAAAGAAAAATGGCAACACTCATATCAACTATGAACACACACAAACTGACCAGACTCCATCCGAAACATACTCGTAGAAAACAGAAGCAAAATAACCTCATCGACATGTAAAAAAGATTAAAAATAATGGAAGCCTTAATAATAAAAAAAGAAAAAGCCAACACCTAATAATATTAACTACGAACACGCCCACAATGTGCCCAAATTGTAAAATAAAACATCTCTATAACTCTAGCTACATACACACAACACATACATTCAGTTAAAAATAAAAATAAAATCATCGTTGATAATGTCTAAAAATATAGCCGACAATTTTTGTGAATGGTGTAAATAAATAATGACTGAATGAATCATTATTTTGAAGCTCAAAACATCCCAAATGAAATTACCTCACAAACTGGAATTGACAAACCAACCTTATATTATTGGAGCCGCATATATGTAGATTAAGTCCCTGCAAAATACTTGAGTTAGAATTTGATCATCTGCAATCCTAATTTTGTCATAAGATGTCGAAGAAAATGAGAAGAATAGCAGTTATTCATTCTTTTAAAAGAATTGGTGATATATTCGTAAATATTTTAAACACATTAATACTAAATATTTTGGAAACTTTCGAAACGATCACTGGTTTACTTAAAATATAGTGTAGTTTTAGCTGAGTGCTTAAATAGAAGGAAACTTATTTGATTTGTTTGAAGATCACTTTTCCTTTTCATATGTAATTCAACGATGTGGATAAAACCTTTATCATATGAATCATCTACCAAAAGTTTTTTATAAATATTTAGATGAAATATTCTGTCATTCTCTCTTTAGTAAAGTGTTTTGTTCTCAATACAAAAAACTTTAAATCACATGTCCCTGCATTTTTCTCAAATACCAACAGCTGATCCCAGTATGCGATATTTACATCATGCTTAAATATCAGATGCAGTGATAACTTTTAATGCAAATATTGTATCATTATTATCTGTCCTCAAAGATTATCACAATTATCTAAAAATTAAAACAGGGTTTTGTGTACGAACATTAATTCTTTGTTGATAGAAATGTTTTACACAGGGGTAACTTACGTCTCCAAAATCTACTTCTTTTTCGGAGTATGTGAATACGTTTTCATATCTAAACGATCTTTATATTTCATATATACACGCGTTGCAATTGATTTTTCTTTTTTTCATGGTGTCTGATATTCCAATGAATATGCCAGAGAAGTTCTTAATGAAAATTTTTTTCTTTTTCTTCCGTTTCCAACTATAATAAAAAAATAAATATAAAATACAGTTACCTTAATGTGTCTGATTTGTTTTCAATTAGACAATATAACACTGAATCCGAAACACACATTATAGTAACGTCAGATAATTAAATTGAATATCATATCCCATTCCTGAATGTTCATATTGCGTGATCCGCGTGTAAATGATATCACAATTGTAAATGGTTATGTCGATTATCGATGTACTCATAAATTTCTCATGTAAAAACAAAAATTCAAAAGATTTACATCATTAGATGCGTCATAATGAAAATGTTTTCCTTTGACTCTAAACTAATGCGAAATATATATATATACATACATACATATATATATATATATGTCTGATTGAATAAATTACAAACATTATGTCTGCTTATTTTTAACATAATCTTTTTATATTTACGAATATCTATCTATATATATATATGTGTGTGTGCGTGCGTGCGTAAAGGAAAAAAGACAATTGGAAAACTGTAGTTTTAGCCGACGCGTTTCGTCCAATGCGGACTTTTCCAAGGCAAAACACGAAATAAATTTATTGAAGCAAAATATCAATAAACAACAAGCAAATTGTCGTTAGCAACTAGAAGAATTTAGAAATGCTATCGTATATTCATATGGTCAACAGAAAAATTACTTCAATTACTTTATGTTTGAATAGAATATTTTCACACTTAGAAATATTGTTTGTCAACACAACAATACAAACAATTTTTCTGTTGACCATATGAATATACAATAGCGTTTCTAAATTCTTCTAGTTTGTAACGACATTTTGTTTGTTGTTTATAGATACTTATTTTGCCTTGAAAACGTCCACCTTTGACGAAACACATTGGCTAAAACTACAGTTTTCCTATTGTCTTTTTTCCTACATATTGTCTTTCTCTACATGTTAATTCGGAGAAATGTTTACATATGTATATGTTTGTGTGCGTCTCTGTGCACGTGTCAAAATGTAATTGTAGGAAATAAGTACAGAGTGCGCCTAGTGATTATGAACAAAGTATAATATAACGGATATATAAATTCTCGTCCAGAATTACTTCTGAGAAGGCCACTTGGGAGAGTCCTATTAGAACGGTGTAACGGTATTGTTAGCCATGTCATGAATCTCAGTGTAGGTTGTAGCACTGACCCCCTTACAAACTGCAGGAAGTGTGGCATTATGACATATGGTCTTCATTCCTCAAAAAACCTACGAGCTTGAAATTTTACAACCACGAGTACATCTGTAGGATCCGTGTAGATCTATCTGCCGTTCCTCTTATTCACCTAGTCACTTTCAAGAAGCTGGCTATATTCGAATCGCTATGGTTTGGCGAAGACTAGTGCCATCAACATAATGTGCGTTTTATTTCCTTACGTCATATTAGAAGCTACCGTGTTAATCCACTCGATCCATCTGAAAGAGAAATGACAATATTAAAAATTTGGCGTATGCCGCGTAACATTACGTTTGGTCGTCTTTTATTTAGAACCTGTTAAGTATGATCCCAAATACCATATATACACTGTACACAATTTTTATTTATGTATGAGTACACGTTCAAGTGTAACTCTTCATAAACAATATGCTGACGGTGGTTAACAAGTATCACAGTTGTAAAGCACTCCCATAAAAGATACAATATTCTCTATTTATACGAGCGATCTCTTATATAGAGTAATAATCATTTCGTATCTATACCCACATTCATGCATATTTACAAGAAAATTCGTCTAGTTGGAGAATTCATTAGTCTAAAATTATTCTAAAGATATTCATGAACCTGCAAATTACTTCCTCGACTACAATAATCTGAATCCTTCTGTTCAGTCAATGATCTTTGTTAAGGTTCTGATCACCGTGGCTCAAATTCAAAACGCAACACGTACTTAATCCCAAATAGTCTTGCTCAGGTTTAACAATCCTATAAAAACGGTCACATTTTATTCAAGTTCTTTGATTATTTTAGATTTTCTCTAAAGCATTTCATTTAGCAACTGTTTTAAGTAGCGACAAATATATAGCACTATATCATTTGTGATGTAACATTAGCATTTAGATATTGATAACTTTATAATTTGATGTTTAATTATTTCCACGGTGTAAAACATGCATTTCTGAATACAAAATTATGCTCAATGCAGTGAAACGTTTGTCTTTTGAAGGTTTCTTCGAAACTTCTTCACTGAATTTATCTTTTTTTAGGACGATTTTTCTAAGAATATTTCCAAATAAGATATGGAGTATTTCGAGTGTGAATTCAAAGAAGAACCTAATTTGACTTATTTCTTACGAACAATAGGTGCAGATTCTGTCGAGGAATTTTCATGGAATATTATCAAATGTTTCCCTCTTTGGGATATTTCTGATTATATATAGACTGATTCCTAAGACCCCCCCCCCATCCCAGATTGTTGAATGTATTCACATGGACAGTTTAGTTTGAACAAACACTGGAAATGTTTTGACAAATTAATTAATAATAAATTATTTATTAATAAATTAATTTTCAGAAAAAGTATATGTGCCTACAATCTTGTAAACTTAATTTTTCATATTTGTACAGTTGAAATAATAAAACCAGTTGACATTCTAGTTGTCATAGTTTCATTTAATTAATAAAAAAACAAATGTTTGTAAACTGAAATATTTGAAGGTTAAATGAAAAAAAACATAACTGTATTTTCAATTAAGTAATCTAAATCAGAAACAATTAGATTAAGCTCTGTATATAAGTATATGTCTATATATTTGTAGTTTTAATATGTTCTTAGATGTATGTATGGCTTTAGTATATGTATTTGTGCATATAAATTTATTTGAATTCATGTAAATATATCTATGTAAATACATCTCCTCCTATGACAAACCCAGTTATACTTGTAATGCATTAAATCCGCCCTTGTTGACTTCACTACATTTGAATGCATTAAATCCGCCCTTGTTGACTTCACTACATTTGAATGCATTAAACCCGCCCTTGTTGACTTCACTACAATCCTTGTGTCGGATTTACACTAAGCTTAGCTACTGAGGACTCCCAGAGTTGTAACAAGTAAAAATGACATTCATATTTTGTCTGACTGATGGCAGATTTCTCATACGACGTACCATAATATATTTTTTTGCCTTTTTCGCCTTTGTTTTTATTTCTCAGGTGCAAAGACGAACAAATGTAAAATAATCTTTTCTTTCTTCAATATTTTGTTTCTTTGAAGTTTTAGTTGTATTTTTCATTACTTCTTTTTTGCAACCCTCTCTCTCTCTCTCTCTCTCTCTCTCTCTCACACACACACACACACACACTCTTTCGTTTCAATGTTACTTTTTTTTTCTAAAACACCTTAATTTTGCAGAATCTTACTCCAAACGCACTTCTTTATTTATTTATTTATTTATTTATTTATTTATTTCTCTGCTCCTATTCTTTTAATCGGCTTAGATTTTTTGCATTTCTTTTCCCTTATATTCTTTATCGATTCCCATCGTCATTCTGGATCTCTGTTTTTGCAATCAAACTCTCCATTCATTCTTTTAGGATCTTTCATTATTTTATTTTATTTTATTTATTCCTCTAATCACCAATTTCCAAGTCTTTATTTTTCATTTTTCCTTTCTTTCTTTCGGCTTCACATAATTTCACATTCATTTTTTTTCTCACTTTATTCTCATTTGCCATTCACCAAATTTAATATCCTACTGTCTCTTCCCCGTTCCCCTACTTCGATAAATTTAAACAAAATATTTCACAATTTCAACTCTTACAATTTTCCTTTTCGCTTTCACTCCATACAAAAAATGAGATAAAGTGAAGAAAATCTAATTTTTTCTTCTTTTTTTAATTATACGCGCCAATGTTCATCTATTTAAATTTCACTGTAAACCTAAATTTTCCTTTAATATTGAAAATAAAAAGTAATTTTCAATTTAGATGGTAAAATACAATATTTTTCTTGAAGAAAAATTTTCCTTATTCAATGATGCACATTACAATTAGCAACTCATTTAGCACTAATATTTGCCAATCTCTCTTTTAATTAAGTTTTATTAAATATTTTTCATACTTTTGTTACGATTTTTATAATGTCGCTGTAATTTTTTCTTTTACATTTTATTTTATTTTTAATATTGTTACCATGAATTGAACTTTGAATTTTTGCATGGCGCTGATATCTTTGATGAATTTGTAAATTCCTGGTAAACTCTTGCTACTCTTGCCTGAGTGTTTGTGAAACGTTGTACCATGTTCCATTATTGCCGCAACTAGATTTTCACTGGTACACTACCTCTTTAGCTAGTAAGGCTTCTATTTGAATCACTTTGTACAAGTGGCGAAACTATGTAATATAGTGGTCCCTGTAAACTTTTGGCACTTCAGTATATATATATATATATATATATATATATATATATATATATATATATATATATAGGGAGGATTACCGAAATCTGAATCGAGAGGCAAAACCTTTTTGTCTATCTATATGTTTTCGTGTCACTAAAATACTACTCTTTGACAATCTCGAATGTTTGCAGCCTGAAATAATTGTTTTCAATTCATTAACAATGAAGTTTAATTTTTTTCTTCATGTGAAATGAAAATTTATAAATATAATGAAATAATGCCTGTATCCAATTTCTCTGAAACTATTTAGTCTTACGTTTTTGCATGTAAACAAAATGTATTTAGTCTTACGTTTTTGCATGTAAACAAAATGTATTTAGTCTTACGTTTTTGCATGTAAACAAAATGTATTTAGTCTTACGTTTTTGCATGTAAACAAAATGTATTTAGTCTTACGTTTTTGCATGTAAACAAAATGTATTTAGTCTTACGTTTTTGCATGTAAACAAAATGTATTTAGTCTTACGTTTTTGCATGTAAACAAAATGTATTTAGTCTTACGTTTTTGCATGTAAACAAAATGTATTTAGTCTTACGTTTTTGCATGTAAACAAAATGTATTTAGTCTTACGTTTTTGCATGTAAACAAAATGTATTTAGTCTTACGTTTTTGCATGTAAACAAAATGTATTTAGTCTTACGTTAGTCTTACGTTTTTGCATGTAAACAAAATGTATTTAGTCTTACGTTAGTCTTACGTTTTTGCATGTAAACAAAATGTATTTAGTCTTACGTTAGTCTTACGTTTTTGCATGTAAACAAAATGTATTTAGTCTTACGTTAGTCTTACGTTTTTGCATGTAAACAAAATGTATTTAGTCTTACGTTAGTCTTACGTTTTTGCATGTAACCGTTTCAAATTGTTTGGTGGAATAAATATATCTAACGTTTCTCTGGGCAGAGAAGATGCAACAAATTTTGAACTAAGTGTTAGGATGTTCTACGATAAACTATTTTCATTATCCTATATTTTTTTCTCGATACTGTCTTTATCTTTGTTGTACCCGGTCTTTAGAAATGTAACTAAAATCTGTGTATCTAACCTTCCATGAAGAATTTGTGGAGAATATGAGCGAGATGTTAGCCTACATCAAATAATCAAACTCTAAGAACATTAGAGAATCATCATCCACCTGAAACCAGTAAATCAGGTCTATTGAATGCATTGAAAAAAAAGTGGCGGAGGAATACTAGTCCTTCTAGTATTAGACTGAAATAATAGAAGCAGAACAAGAATGGTAAGTTCGTAGGATAAAAGAAGCTACGCTTATATGTTTGTAAAAATTAATGAATAAATAAATGAAGCGTAGATTAGAAAAAATTATCAGTTAAGGTCTTCTGTATTAGTAATCAATACAAGGTCATTTATTAATCGTCAGCTATATGTCACTGGCAACCGTTAAAGTTTCTTCCCAAGGTCGACCAGAGAACAAATTCTCGTCTCGATCGATCTTCTGAATACAAAGTTTTAACACGACGCTTCGAGATTCTGTTGAACTAATGTTTTCTAGTTGAAGAAATCAAAAGAACAGAGATTTTTTCTTTCAAATGAGAACAACTTCTGAAAAATAAAGCAATTTAACAATATTCCAAAACTGTATAGAAACTTATTTACTAATTTATCTGTCAAGTATGTCCATTCATCTATGTCAACGGATAAATGACTAGTGATTTAGTGATGAAAATGAGATTGTTGATTTTTTTTCTCTCTTCTGGAAGATTAACACCGTACAATTTAAATAATTTTTTTGTACAAACATAGAATTTCTATAAAACAAAAATAAATAAACCTTCACGCGTCAAAAAATAATGTTTATCTCTATATTTTTGTCAATCAACTTCCATGACATTATTGATTTATTTGTTAATGCCACTGTTTTGATGGATGGCTGCAAATAGGAAGTATTTTTTATAGCACACAGAAATAATGCTCGGTGCTGAAGTCTTGGACTTCTTATCCATTGTATCAGATTGATCTTGTTTTACTGTTACTTTTTAGCCGTCTATTTTAAATTTTGGCATTGTTATGTGCGCTATTCTTTTCAAGTAAAATGGCGTTTCCACTCACAACTAAGTACACATGCGCAGACATATCTACTTGTGATTGTCATTTCACAGTTAAAGTCACTTTTGTCGAATATTTTTATGCATATTGACTCCACTTCCGTTCAACAATTTTTTTCATTTGCTGCAAAATTTTCTTTTTCATTTCAGTTACGTATAAAGTTCTTTTGAATTTATATCTACTTAACTCTCTCTGGATAAAATAGACTACAACAGTCTTTGTCCGTAGATCGGATTATTTTAGTATTGGATTTTTATAGCTGCATTTACTTTTTTTTACAGTTTTTTCGAGTTTTTATATAATTGAGTAATTAAAAAAAAGGAATTCTACGTCTGTATGCATACTAATTATACATACATTTATATTTATATATATATATATATATATATATATATATATATATATATATAGAGAGAGAGAGAGAGAGAGAGAGAGAAAAGAAAGCGAGATCTGTATGTGCGTACGCTCATACACATGCAAATAATTTTACTACAATTCCATTGTTCTAGTCACACGGCCTGTATGTCATTGATTTAAGAGAGTGTTGTACTGTAATCAATATAACAGCGTAAATAGTAATGAACAAGGTTGACGATCGTTATCTTAGTTCTACGACTGTCTTAAATACCATTTGGACAACTTTCGTTTTGACTCCGCTCTCGCTTTATTCCAAATGTTGTTGTGAAAATTTGGATAATGGATGAGGTTCCTTCTTCACTCAAGTCGTCTAATCAAATTTGATGCTCACATTTCTGCTGAAATGGATACTGATCTGTCAAAAATGTCTTGTTACTCTCTCTCTCTCTCTCTCTCTCTCTCTCTCTCTCTCTCTCTCTCTCTCTCTCTCCCTCCCTCCCTCTCTGAATGACTGAAGCTCTTTTATACATATTCATGGTAACAAAAAAAATAAAAATAAATTTAATCCCGTGTATACATAAAACATCTGGTCAGATTATGTGCTTTATATTCATTAAACCACGTCTAACGTTGATGTGCTACCATGACCTTTGGGAGTCAATCTCGTCTGCCAGTTACATTACGTATGTTTGATCAAGTGCAAATATCTTGCTAATTTTATAATGTGTAGCAATAAACCTTACAAAAATAACAAAACAATTATTTTCACGAAGCTTATCCTGTTTTGAGGGAGATCTCATGGATCTATTATAAGTCATAATTTTTCCTTTACTCTTAACGAATGTCTCTGATCAGACCTTGTCCGACAACAGCTGCATTTATTGATATCTAAGTTACATTTATAAGGCAAAACCATTTCAAAGGTATGTAGATGCGATTAAAATACCAACTAAACCTAAAAGAATTTCATTAACTTTATTCCTTAATTTCAGTAAAATATTCATAAAAGAACTGTGGCTTTATCGAGGTTTCTTAACGCTAAGGACTGTAGCTACCATGATGGGCACAAATGATACCGATTCATGTGAATTTTTGCCGCATATTAATTTCATGTAGAAATCTATCCTTAAACATAATTTCTGAATTCTTCCACGTGTACTCGATACCAATGTTCAAAAGCAAATAATCGTTTCGAATGTTTAATTCAAAACTATTAGGTTGGTGAAAAAATAATGTCGTTTTCTCATATATGTTACTATGTGAGAAAACGACATTATTTTTGCACCAACATAATAGTAAATTATTGCCATCCTTGCAACTGAGTTGGTATTATACTCACCCAAATGTTATTCTGTCTCATATATTACAACTGAAAGAGGAATTACTCCGCACCAATATACTATAGATAACATGGCAAATGTCACTGCACTCACGATGGTCTTAACCACAGGAAAACATTTTTATGTGCATCTATAAAGATATATTAAGAAATGTGGCTACAAACACAAGTATTTTGTTTCTTTCAATTTATGATTTGCAGTTCTAATGGATTCAAATCCTTGTTTATTCAAATGTAGCATTAATAGGGCAAAGAAGTTCAAATTACTCTTCCTCTCTAATATCGAAAAAAAACCTTTTAACACGCATTCAAACAACACAGAAACCTTTTAACTGCGTTCAGACAACACAGAAAGATGTAATGTGCGTTGTTAGTTTAATTAGTAGAGGATTGGTGCTTAAGTGTGTGTGTGTGTGTGTGTGTGTGTGTGAAAGAGCGAGAGATAGAGAGAAAGAGAGAGAGAACGCGTTTGCTTGTATGTAAAAGAAATAAAAAGAGGATTAAAGAAGAGCTCATGTTTTTCTAAAATAAACGCCAACAGTCAACATAGCAAATATTTTGCCTTAGCTCGAACTTTCACTATTCTACAACAAAAAAATTGAGAGGAAAGAAGACCTATCCCCGTCTACAGACGAATGCGAAACTCACGTAACATAACAATTTCAGTAGTTGAGTGTTTTTACGGACAGACATAACCACAAAAGTGGCTCGTGCTGCTGTAGAAATGGATATTTCTATTGAGTCATCATCTTAAGAGCTTTTATTAGCACACAAGCCAGTTTTGAATTCAGAGTTGTCCTTCTTCTAGACTGGTTGCCAACCAAGGTTAGAGAGCTCAATCTACTCTGCTGGAGAAAGAAAAGATGGATTAATATCTTTGCCAAAGGTATTTGTACGAAAGTGAACGTAACGACGTAACTGGACGGTTATGAAACCGGCTTCAAAAAACAAAATTTAAGAACTTTTGCCAAAAGACAGAGAGACTGGATAAATATTCACAATTCCTAATAACTCCGCGATAATTTTGATGCCAAAATTTTGATTTTTTTTATAAAAACCTATTCTTTTAAAAATAGCTTTACTTTTACTTTCTGTTTAAAAGTCATTTCACCTCTTCACTGACACAAATATTTTTATTGCTAGAATGTATATTAAGGATGTTGCTCGCCATCATCCTAACCAAAAAGTTACTTGTATATTCCAATTATCATAATAGCAGCAATGTTTCAACATGATTATTATTCTTCAAGTTTAATGTACATTTCGTTGTCGATAATAATAGCAATTATATATATATATATATATATATATATATATATATATATATATATATATATATATATATATATATATATATATATATATATATATAATCAAAATGATATTGCGAGCGGCACAGAAGGCGATGGAAATGTTAATGAAACAAATAGAAAATTAAATCATTTAAAAAATAATCTTTCGTCAACGATTTTCCTCTGCCATAAAAAGAACCATTGATAAAAGTTCTAAATTAAATAAAATGATTCAAGGAAATAGAAAAATAATAATTATTGCTTGTCGAAATGTATTATTGGATTCATGGTCATCCGGGATTTCCCAGTAGAAATTCTTCAATACATGCAGTATAAAAATAGATAGCATTCAAACGGTGAATGCATGGACTGTATGGATTTTGAATATTGCATTACCAGGAGACTAAAGATATAAAAAAAAAATGACGAAAATGTCGCTGAATATTGACTTAAAAATGAGGATAAGCGAAATAATTCTCGCAGACGATATTGAGATTGTATCTTTTCCTGTAAAAGGGGATTCTAAAAATTTCTTAGTCCCAATTAGAAGCCATGCTGAAAACAAACTTATTTGATCAGATTTAGAGGAAGTGTTTTGCCCCTAGAATTTTTTAGCATCCTATTGTACAAATGAAAAGAGCAGTAGTTGATTTGAAGATGCAATTTGTAGCAGAGAAAAAGTAATTATCGCCTGTGGATTTCGATGTAGACGTTTGTTCCAAATTATGAATTAAGATGTTAGCGTGTGTGTTAAGTACTTCTAAAGTTTGTTGAAAGACAGTGATTTTACATTGACTTACAATTGTATTGTATTACAACACTTGTCACCCTTTTCTCCAAGGACACTCTTTCCATTTTGAAACTTAAATTAACTATACTAAAAAGACAAGGTGGATACTCCAGACTCTCTGTAAGTTGTGTCTGTTCATTCAATATTAGAAATAACTTTTTTTTTTTTGCAGGAGCATCTTAATCTGAAACGATATTAATCTTCAAGAGTATCAAGGGGCTCATAATTTTTGCGTGCTTTATTTTAAGTATTACCATGCGTTCAGGTCTGTACTTCTCCCTGTACTGTGTTCATGTAAATATGACAACTTGCATTATATCCCCGAATGTACTCCTGAAAGTACATAGCAAAATACTTACAGCCTTTCATAAAAATTAAACAAATTAAATGTTTACCTAATTTCTTCTGGGATTATTGCAAATTTTACAAATCTTAACAATAGTACATGTGTCAAAGTTAATATTTCGTAGACCTTTTCCAGTTTGAAACTAAGGACTGAATTCAGACGCTTTTAGTTTTCATCCCAATCATATAAGCACAGCTCTATGCCCGCAGTATGTGTGTGTATATACATGTGCGTGTGTGCGCGCGCGTGTGTGCTTACAAACAACTGCAGCGTTTTTTCCAAA
The DNA here is from genome assembly GCA_963932145.1 of Acanthosepion lycidas. NCBI lineage: Eukaryota > Metazoa > Mollusca > Cephalopoda > Sepiida > Sepiidae > Acanthosepion > Acanthosepion lycidas. Next base: position 44,803,952 of record OZ010605.1, read on the forward strand.
GAGTCCCTTTCATTATGTGTCGTCTGCTCCGGGAAACAATCGTCGTCCCGGCTGCACCATTCTTCTACCAATGCGGTGCTCTTTTAACATCTGAATAGAGAAAATTCAGAAAAGAATTTAAAGACAAAGAAAGAGAGGAAAATAGGGAACAATCAATGAGAACAAATTGCAACAAGAGGGAGATTGGAATTGTACTGACGTGATTTCTTCTCCTTTACCTATTGTACTCATGAAAACTGGGATCTCATCAACAACGTTCAATTGTTTTTACAAAAATCATATTTTTGTTTCATTTTTTTATTGCGTGAACTTAGTTTTTTCGTGTAGTTTTTGTAGATTAGAAAAATGCAAAAATGTCGATGCTTTTATTATTTTATTTTTTTACTTTTAATTTATAATCTAAAACCATTTGATACATTATATTCTGGTTTCTTTGTAATTTCAGATTATATTTCTCTTATTATTACTATTATCATTATTATTATTATTATTATTATTATTATTATTATTATTATTATTGTTTGATGCTTTTTTGCCTTGCTTTACAAGTAGCTTTCTTTTATTTTTCTAAAAGCAAGTATTTTGATTTGCTTTCAGTCTTTCTAGAAATTCTGAACAGCAAAATTTTCTTTCGTTAATTTATATTCATTATATTCTACTGCTCAGCGGTATTGTCGATTTTTTCTTTATTCGAATATTTATTTACTCGAAACATGTTTTTTTACTGTATATATATATATATATATATATATATATATATATATATATATATATATATATTCATGAATGTCCATGGCTAACTCATTCCCACAACAGGATAATTTTATCAGGTTTATGTTTATATTTATTATTCTCAGTCTGTCCGTCTCTATATATCGTAAAATGCAAAGCTTATGACAATCAATAATAACAATCATGGTATGCACTTCGTGCTACGGTATATAATAAGTAGCTCTAACGGTGAAATTTTGGGCATTAAAGTAATGGCTTGTGCAAAAGAACTTTTGTTTCATTGATTCTTCGCCACATATCCTCTACTCTCTCTCTCTCTCTCTCTCTCTCTCTCTCT